>CP073642.1:3735000-4980000 GCA_018223645.1 Jasminum sambac
AATTTATGTATTTTTAATTCATTTTCATAATAACAATAATAATAATAACAATAATAAAATTTTAAAAAAGGGAAATTTGTGCAAATGGTCTAGAAAAAATTGGTTCAGTGCGATTTTGGTCCAATACGTGAAAATTTTGACCAACAGTTAACAATAAATATAATTATTGTATCTTCCTAAAATTTTAGTAGGAATGTATAGCGATAAAAATATACCGAATCTAAAAAATATTCTAAAAATATTGTACCGAATCTAAATTTTAGTAGGAATGTACAGCACTGTGGTGGTCTCGAAACCACCACAGTGGTGGTTTTACCACCACCACCACCGTGGTGGTGGTTCTGTTCAGCGAGGATGGGGGTGGGGTGCGTGGGTGGGTGGGCGGGGTTGGGGTGGGGTGGGTTGGGAAAGGTGGGTTTTGTTTTTTTATTTCTGTTTTTAATTTTTTTGAAATATCTAGACTCGTAGATCCAAGCTCGTGAAATCAATTTTATTGATAAAAAGCGTTATTATAAGAAAGATGGGGGCTTTTTTTTTTTATTTTCTGATTCGATATTATTAATTTTTTGTATTCAGTATATTTTTAATGGTGATATATTCCTAATAAAATTTTATTTAGGTACAATATTTTTTAGATCAAATGCGCCAATTTCCCTTATTAAGTTTATTATTTTTTATATTCGGTATATTTTTATCGCGGTACAGTCCTACTAAAATTTTATGAAGATACAATAATTATATTTATTATTAACTGTTGGTCAAAATTTTCACGTATTGGACCAAAATCGCACTGAACCAATTTTTTCTAGACCATTTGCACAAATTTCCCTTTTTTTAAATTTTATTATTGTTATTATTATTATTATTATTATTATTATTATTATTATTATTATTATTATGAAAATGAATTAAAAATACATAAATTAAATATAAGATCCGGAAATGAATAAAAAAGTACGAAAATTTTAAAATATTATTATTTTATTCGAGATTCTACCGCGGCGAGAAAAAAAACCTAATTGTCGGAATCTCGATTTTTAAATACCAATTTGTCGCTGGAATTTTTTAAAATACCAAATTGTCGCAAGTGTGTTTTTTTAAATACCAATTTGGTATTTTAGCCTTATAAACAACCAACTTTTTCCCCTATATCAGTGTTAGCAAAAAAGTTTTAGCATATAAATAATTAGTACTGACTTTGATTAACGAGTATGAGGATATACCAGAGCATTTTCAGCACCGGCCTTTTTGTGATGTTGATAACCCGGTCTCTTCTCTCTTGAGACATAAACCAGTCGAGGAAGCTCATTTCCGTCAATATCATGAGCACCAGTATGGCCTAAAAACACCTGAGACAATACAACCAAAGCCATACGTATAAATTCTCAACTACAATTAACAAATCGATAAAATCGAGTAATGAAAAGCAAGAAATGAATGAAAACCTGAATCATGCCGGGGTGATCACGGGAATTATTTCCAGGCCAAGGGGTTCCATCTGCCATGGTCCAACCATCGTCTGGCGTCTTTTGCGCCTTTGCTACTAAAGCATTTATGCGCACTTTGTACTCTTCATAATCTCTCTTCATCGCTCTTCGTTCCTTGACGAACGAAGGTTGTATTTTATCTTTTAAGTAATCAATCTTCTGTGAGAAGTAAAACTCGGGTGCGCGTGGTTCAATATTGTACTTCTTGCTAAATGGAACCCATTTTCTTGCAAAATCAGCAGTTTCAACAAGTGACTCGAATGTGAGCATTGCTGCACCGTCATCAGAAACGTAGCACGAAACTTTATCAACTGGGTAGTCCACTGAAAGGATTGATAGAACTGTGTTTGCAGTAATCAATGGAGGTTCTTTGAGAGGATCGACTGTACTGACGAAGAAATCCACAGCCGCAAGTTCTGACGGTTGCCCTTCTCTTTCGTACCTTGCGGAGAGCCTGTCAATGTAAGTATCGCGATTGATTGGAGACCATTTGGGAAACTGATCCAATATCCAAGAAAACGCAAACCAGATCTCGCAGATGACCGAAGTGAGCCATAGAGGATGAGCACTATCAACGGGATGTGTTACTCGATATTGGATGAAAAGAGAAAGGACAATCAATCGCACTATGATCACGATTCTATAAGGCGCAAGTTGAGATTTCGGTATTGGAATTACTCTTGAAAGTGGTTGTGAAGCATCCACGGACCTGCATCATTATATTGTTCAATAATTAATTAATCACTCTGTTTTTGCATTTCAATTTTCAGTTTTGAGTTTTAAATTCATTTCCTTACTGCGGATTTTCTTCCATTTGGCCTTGGGGTGGAATTTCGACTTCTTTTTTATTCTTCTTTGCTGGTTTTTTCTTCTTGCTTTTCTTTTCCTTCCAACTCTCCACCCGATTCTTCCATATCGGGTTACCCGATTCATCAATATATTCTTCAAAGAATAGCGAAATTAGTAAGCAAAATTCTTTCTTGAAATAAGAAATATGGATCACTTGCTTCTATTTCTACTCACCACTGTCCACCGTAGAGACACTACTAATGTTTCTAGCATGAGTTCCATCCTGCATCACATCAATCAAGACGAACACCGCTAGTTCAAGAAACAATTGAATCTAACGTACGTATATACAAGAATATGTTTGTGTTGTAATCTTACTGCAGAAGGATTTAGATGATTGGGAATCGTCGAATGATTTCTTGATTCTTCTTCTTCATCTTCTTCTGCCCACTCTGCAAATAAATTGTATAAGTTATCGAACTGGTTCATAGAATCATCTCCTATGTGGAATACTAAGAGGAATGAATACCGTAATAGGCAGAGCCACAACGCATGCACGACTTGTTGCCTTGTTTGATTTCAGCGTCCAAACAAGGCTTGCAAATTGAATGATTGCAGTCTTGACAAGCCACAAACACTTCACCGTTGGAGTCGAATCCCACACTTTCGCCACAAATTTTGCACATAGGAATCCCTGACTCCATCATCTTGACTTGAATTCCACTTGGTGATTCTGTGTTTTTGTGATCTATTATCTATGCATGTGTATATATAAAAGGTGATATTGTTTTGCTTGGAGGGTAGCAAAGGTTGTTAGAATGGCATGTGCGTTGGGGTGTTGGTGTCATATTATCTTTTACAGAGAGAGAGAGAGAGAGAGAGATGAGATGAGAAGATTGAGAAGCAAGGTCTCTTTCTTTGTTTGTGTTGCAGATGAGACTAAAGATTGAAATTTTGCGGGAATTTGAAGGCAGGCTATCGTTGGCAGTGGTACATCTCAACCATTACACACAGCGCCACCTCACCATACATCACAGATTCACGTGTATAATTTATGCTGTCCTTTTCCAAACTTTGAAAACTCTGAAACATTCCCTTCTTTTGTTCTTAAAAAAAAAAAAAAAAACACACGCTATAGGCAACGTGTACTAAATGTTATTGTGTTGGAGCATTCATAATCAATATGTTAAATTCAATTAGCCACATTTACAAAAAATTACATGTTAATTGATACATCAACATGTTAAATTTAATTAGTGTTTAACATCTATAATGGACATGTTAAATGTAGTCATTATATGCCATGTGTCAATATTTTATTAAACTAGTATTACACTCATACAATGCACAGGGAGATTATGAACTATTTAAAATAATGTTAAAACTACGAATTAAACAATTGAAATATATGAAAATATTTTGATCCCCGCGCATATTTTTGTAAAAGAAATCACATGTGGTTTATCATAAATATGTGTGATTTTTGTTGTAAAGCATATGTGGTTTACAGTGCGGGTATAACCGGCAGATGTTCTAGAAAATGGCTGCGGAAATGTATTAAAGTTTGAATTAAATAAAAAGTCATTTTTTGATCATTGAACCCCCAATACACATTACCCGTAAAAACTATTTAAAACTATTATTTTAACATAGTAAAAATAAATAAAAAAATTTTTTTATTTAATATTTTTAAATAGAAAAAATAATTTATTTAAACAAAAAATCGCTACTAAGGCGATGCTGTACCAAGTTGACATTCCAACTTCAATTAATTAATTAATTATATATATATATATATATATATATATTTCAAAAATTAAAACATATATAAAAATGTTCATTTTTATTTTTTAAAATAATACAAGTACCATTATAATTTACTACTTGGACTTTATAATATCATATTTTCATTAATACTTGTACATAGTTCTTTTTAAGTTATATTTATAATTCACAAATGAAAATTTATATAAAAAATTAAAATATACATAAAAAATAAAATAAGAAAAAAACACTAAATAAAGAAAGGAAAATAAATTAAATAATAAAAATAAAATAATAAATATATATTTAATGTTTGTTTTCAAATTAAAACTTTCTTTTTTAGTGTTAAATAAGTAGGTGCCAACTTAGAACAATAGAACTGCTAACGTCGCACAGTGCCTAATTGATACTCCAGTTTTTTTTAATATAAAGATAAAAAAGTCAACAACAAAAATAGTAATAAAGAAAGAATTTTTATTGGATATAATATGCCACATCATATGTTAAAGTCTTAGCCAAATTTAACAAAGATTTTAATATGTGACCTAAAGGATTCTTTTATTGTGTACATTAACATATCCATTGTAAACATAAATTTACCATATAATTAACTAATGACCCTTAACATATGAATTAATACATCCATTCCAAAGATTTCAACCTTAATTATCCGTTACTGAAGCTGGGTTTGTTGTGGATGTGATTGTTGCTGTTTTACATGATTAATCGTTAATGTTCACTGAGAATATTTTTACATATATATCTTTGAATTCAGCCACAAGTACAAACAAATTGATTATTGTTAACTTGTTAAGGATTTTCAAAGAAGCAAAATGATGAATGTCACAAACATGTATTAATAATGAATAATATTTTACTTGAATATGTAGATCGATGATTGATACGTCTTCCAACTATAAAAGAGAATGGCCACATGCAATCATCAGCTCACACGTGGGTATTGGATCTTTTGTGATCTTTTATAACATCTATCATGTGATCTCTCAATTGTGATGCTAGGTTTTCTATGTGCACATTGATTATTGGTTGAATGAGCGAATCCCATTTAAACATCTATTACGTGGATATCTAATCTTCCTCCGGTTGTTCACGAATGGCCTCTGAATAAACTTTGCTAATCGTATATTCATATTAAATTCCGTCCTTTTTAACATTAATTACCGATGAAGTTCCACAAACTCCACACATTAAATCTACATGGTGAAAACCCACCAAGGTATATTGGTGTAATGTGCTAAGCCCACCTCCCCACACCACACCCAAAAAAAAAAAAAAAAAAAGGAGAAGGAAGAAGGCGGAGAAGATGACCGTAATGGAAAAATAATAATGTGGTGATTTTTCATTGAACTACGCACATGAAAAAAGAAATATAAATGAACTATTTCATTTTAAGTTTTCTTGATTATTTCATTTAACTGAAACAATTTCCATCTATAGTCAAGTTGATTGAATGAGACAGTTTGAACATGTTAAATGAGACAGTAAAGTAGACTGACAATAGAATCACAGCACAGTCTTCAATTTCGTGTATTTAATGTGTTTAACTTCATGTCTTTCGTTCGCATGGTTAAGTCATTATGTTATTAAAAAAACAAAAATTAAGTCTTACGGTTTTACATTTATTTTAGGAAGTGCTTGTGTGTGGTAGCCTTGTCGGCAATAATGTGAAATATTTATCACTATTTTGATTTGTATTTGTGAACTTACATACTAAATAAAGTAAAGAACTTGGAAACTTCTTCTCTCGTATGTATGTATATATGAGACTACTGGAATTATATTTTAATACGTGTCTCTTTAAAATAAAAAAACATTTGCGAGTTGATTAGAAATGCTCTAACAACATTATTCTAGTTGCAGAACCAACAGGCATTGATGTGAACGCAGACCCTATTAGCTTGACAACTTTCCCCTCACCAATAGACACTGTTACTTAATTTTCATTAGTTATTTTTTAGAAATGGAACCAAGTATAATAATAGCGGTAATGTCCTGGTACCCACTTGTGGATACGTTACGGTACCCACAAGTGGGGAAAAAAATTCGTAGAGGGTCGGGTGAGCCCCCGCCATCAGGAGGGAGCATGTATTATTCGTCTGACTTAACGTAGATACAAAAAAAAGTTAAAAAAATTAAAAAGAATAAAAAAATTTTTGGAGGGATGACGTGATGCCACGTGGCGTGGGTTCATACCCACAGTGAGTATCAGAACAAAACTAATCATAATAGTACCAACGGCATGAAAAATGAACCCCACAGTTGAGCCCCAACGAATAAAGGACATAGAGTTTTTTTTTTTTTTTTTTCAATGGAGAGGACATAGTTTTTATTATTTATTTTTAGAGGTGGAACACATCATTATTAATATAATAACAGTATTAGCTCCTATACAGTTTTCACCATTAACAAAATAGGTATATTTGGAATTAAACAAAGTAATAATCGGTAAAAACTGGAAAAAAAAAACAGTTTTTTCTTTTTGAGTTACAAAAAAAAAGGAAAAAGAAAAAAAAAGAATGAGCTAATGAGGGCAAATGAAAATGGCCCGAAATAAACCCCTCCGGTACATAGAATAAGAATATATTCATTTTAAATTGTCCTATTTAAACATTTAATGTTGATTGCACATTCAATATCTAAACTTATTATTAACGTCAACCACAAACCCAGTCAGCACGCATTATGATCCATGCGTTTCTTAGTCCCTGCTATTCTTCTCTCTAAAGGTTAGATTTTAACAAAATAAAAATTAAATCCAAGTGTTATAAAAAGTATAGAAACAATAGAGAATTTAGAGAGAATGAATTAGGAATTCAGGAATAATTTCATTAATAACTGAGCTCTGTTATATGGGAAAATTTCGAATAAGCGTGATACATAATTTAAATCGAGGTATAATGGTCGTTCACATATAATAATTACATCTTTTACCAAATTATTCCTCCACCAAATTATTCCTCCACCAAATTATTCCTCATAATTCATAACCACCACATTATTCTCAATTATTCATAACACCTAATAATTATTCTTCAATTATTATTCATAACACTTGAATAGTATTAATACTGGAAATGTCTTACGGGCCTGTTTGGAGAAAAACCCGGTGGGAAAAAAACGAACCCATTGCGGGATAGCTTGGAGTGGTTATATCGCTTCATCAAAACATTGCTCCCCACGATGTCTGCATATGAGTATTCACGTCTTCGTTAAAACCTTGTCAAGAAAACCCGGTGGGAAAAAACTTGATCGAAGGAAAAATGCAATTCTTCAGCTTGATTTAAATATCTTGAGAAGCGATATCTTTACTTCCGGTAAATGATTTCAATATCATCATCGTTTGGATCTAAAGCATTAGCTCCATTATAACTTGATCCAATGAATACATCATATCAATTTCTCCTATCGTTCTCAATATACCATTTGAATATGCTTCGTTAAAACCTTATTAGGAAAAACCCAGTGGGAAAAACCCTAATGAAGGAAAAAGAGTGCGATTATTCATGTGAATATCGCCTTTAAAAGTTGCCTCATTAAAAACCTTACTAGGAAAACCCAATGGGATAAAACCTAGGTTAAGGAAAAAGAGTGCGGCAGCGTATTTTTATACAAGTATCTTTTAAGCATTTCAAAAATCTTTCATACATTTGTATAGTATCATATACATTGGTTTTATACTCTTCGCTCATTTAGAGTGCATCAATTTTAGTACACAATTACAAAACATTCACCATGAACACATGTCTCCAAACACACAATTTAAAGCATATAAATTCATCGTAAAAAAGATGTAAACATATAAGTAAACCTTCATAACTAATTAACACTTAAAATATATCATTTTAACATTTAATACTCACTTAATAGGTTATTTCATTCCTGGAGCTTAGCTCACCCTTTGGGTACTCATAAACACGCAGGTTTAGCTCATCCGATCCTTTAATTTCCTTTTGACTACACACCACATTCGGTAATTTAACTTTCATGAGCATGCAACATATAATGACCACCATGCTTATCTTTAAACTTGAGCAATAGTCATCATCATCTCATCATCTCATAAGTTAAGGATTTCACATTCACCATTTATCATCTTCAATATATCTCAATATTTTCATTATCATTGATCATATGTAGCTACATTTTCATATCGTAATGACACTTTTCAATTTCATTTCTTTCCCATATCGACATAACTTATCGAGATATCTCATTATCAATCATCTTGTAGGATTATACAATATAGTTATGTCTATATACTCTTCAAGTATATGCCTCCGTTAATATTAAGACCATCTTTTATAATTTGCTTTGATATATATGATTGGGAAATATCAGCGCTTCTAGCGTGCTAACTTATCAAAGCATCGTGTAGTGATATATGTGATTGTTCATAAGCCTTTCATGCATCTTTGAACTTCAAGTTAGTATTTCAATTCTCGAGGATATAACATGATGCATTTTACATATTATTTTCAACCTTTAATACTCCCCTCATGCTTTGAAAATTTAGAACACCAAAACTCATACAGTTGGTATGATTTTAATCATATATGTTCTCATCATTGACCTTAATATGGAATTTAGACCGTTTGCATTCTATTCTCGATATGGCAATTTATTTGAGGACTTTAAATAATTTGCCATATAATATCCCACTTGTATGCGCATACTCAAATCCTTGAGGATTTATTCAAATCATTAGGATATATATATATTTACTTTATCATTAAATTTGGAAATCATGCTCATACCGTGAGCAAATATTTCAAATAAATTTCAAATTTCGAATCATATACACATGTGACTATCTACTGGATCCATATCATAATATCTAGTAGTCCACATGGAGGATGAAATGGGCCCATACTTCTCATCCTTTATTCCCGGATATATTTGGGATTTATTTCAATATTGGTAATAATGATTTCATCATTTATCGAGAACAATCATTGAAGAATTCTTTTAATTCTTCACTTGAAATATTGATTTCAATAATTATTTAAAGGGATGGTCATCAGGTTTTGAAACCAAGCAATATTATTGAACTTCTAGTTGATGAAATTCTTATATCGATTTCACTAGTATCAGATAGTGCTCAATATGATTTATCATAGAAACAATTCATGACATATTCCATCATCTTTTGGTGACATTATTGTCTACTACTGTTCAAACACGGAGTTACATGGCTCATATCGCATCACATCCGCTATTATTTAATTCGAAATGTAGCTATCTTACGCTTCATATTATTTATTTAAAATCGGAGTCTTATTTCATACAGCGTCGTATTATTCTATAAATAAATCATCAAAATTATTGCAAAATTCATCCTAACAAGGGTTTATACATTATAATGGATCATATGCTCTCAAATCTTGAAAATACTATCCATTACTACCGATTAAAATCCTAAAAAAGGATTTATCAGGGTAATTTGGAAAGATTAAGGATGCTAATGAATAAGGGTATCCCACAAGATATCCGATGTGATTAAACAAGGTTGATTATCTGGTGAGGTTTCAATTCCTTCTAAATACATGCACGGTATGGGTAAGTAGTTTTTCAAAGAAAGCGGAGCAAAGATTAGGAGGATGCTACAAGTGTGCTCAGTGGACATGTGACACTCGATGTAAATCTGTGGTACTTGTCCGTAAATCAGTGAAGATAAAATAGCATTCATTGATGGGATGGATTGAGTAAAGAGCCTTTGGATGATGTTCAAGCGCTCTTGAGACACATCTAGTGGACACGTACAGGTGAGCTAATGGCCTTATGGGCCAAATTCAAAGATCAACAAGCGGCGTTCTGACCTTGAAAAACTTACTTTAGAAGATCACTGTTTGTAAATTTAGTAGAAAATTTTAGTATAATAATTTTCTCATATTAATATAAGGAAGCTTCTGTAATAACGAAGATCAATATTTTCTTGTAATTTATGTAAATATTGTTTTTTGATTTTAAGATATATATATATGTATATATATATTATTTTTCAATCACTTGACTATATGTCATATCACTAAAGAAAAATTTACTCACTTTTCTCTTTTCATATTTGTCAAAAAGTAAATAGTGCACTCAATTATTTGGTTTTAAAATTTTTCTTTAAATAGAGGATTCATATATCTCTCATGTTGAAAATATAGTGCAAAAGAGAGATATGAGTAGAGATAGATGTGGAGATTTTAGAATCATCTCATACAAGTCGCTTTTACCTCGCCATATTAAAACCGTATGTATTCTTGGTGGATCTAAAGCGGTAGGCCATATCCAATATGTGGATATAGCAAACCACTAAATAAAAGAGTTAGGGAGACAAGAAATCAATATACTATATGGAGGAACCAACAACAAACTTTTAGCTAGACTTATAATGGCCGCAATCATGGGGAATAAGAGTTTCGAGTGTAATACCTTTCCATCTAGTTGGATCTAATACTCAATTGGAGCAGTTCCACCACGTGGGTCCAATAGGAGTTAGCTGGCGCTTAATCCATCCACAACTGCATGATGTATATGATGAATAATAGTGATGTTTCATTGTCCTTCCAGCGGCTACAACACACTGAGGAAATATTCAATATAGCCTCGTTGGCTCGAGTGGAATTTTTCATATCAAACCAATAGGTTTGTTGAATATTAATAATTTCTTTGATGGATTACTAAGCGTTTCTAGATCAGGGTGTAAATAATAAGTTTATCTCTCATTATTGAGAAAAATACTTATTTACTGCTAGTACTTGTTGATGAACTACTCATCAAATTTCATGTATATGTTCAAGAATGTGGAAGCCAGTCCGGTCGGTCACAGACCACTGGTGTCAGCGAAAAAGAAATTAGAATCCTTTAAATATTTCATTATGAATCCTAATGTTGATGGTGGCGAGTTACGGAGTATTTATACTCTCGCGCATCCCTCATTTATGGATTGAGTATGTATATTCTTTTGCATTTCTATATTTTTCGGTGTTTAATGCCATCTTTGATATTCTCAATATGTTCCACTTATTGTTTTTTGTACTTTATTACGGAGTAATAATAATATCATATTGGCTTTATTCAAATAATGAAATCTAGTGATTATGCTTCTTCAAGAGCATTTTATTCTCATATTAATACAATCTCATATCATCGATGAGATTACTTCATATAATTTCTCCATGCGATATATTATCTTTGATTTATCAACATGGGATCTATTGAGCATTTGATTTTCATCTATTTATCAATGGTGACTTCAAGTACCACTTACTCAATTTTTCCATTAATATTGGTATATATGAGGAAGTAATTTTATTCTCATCTCTACTACTTGAGTAGTATGATTAGAATATTTGATCAACTACTTCTTCAGAGTAGGATTCATTATAACCAATCGTGTAGTATAACCCACCACATTGGAAATATGCACACCAATCGTGTGTATTACACCACATTGGAAATATACTCAAACTATAAAGTGCATAAATTTAAATTCATAGAATTAAATTTCCTCCAATAGGTGGTCGAACCTACCTTATGGGAATTATTGCAATAAATATAAATCTACTGAATTTAAATAGCAAGAATTAAATTGCATAATATTTAACTACTTCTTGAGTAGGATGCCTTAGTAGAAGGTATTACCCATCACTTAGCATATAAAATCTGAGAAATATATAAAACCTTCCGTTTAGTGACAGTTGAACCCATCGTAGTAAGGAGGTGATTGATGCAGAATTAAATTACACTAAATAAAGTCTGAGGAATTAAATATTATGCTAACCTACGGGAGCCAAAATTTGTTCTTCTAGAACAAATACTCATTACTTCTACAAATAACACATTTATCCTTTTAGAATAAGTATATTATGTAATTAAACTCTTGAGTTAAAATAATATTCGATCTTTTAACTCAAATGGACTTCAAGCCATTTTATATAATCAATGGATTTAGAATTTCTTCATGAATATTCTATCCCATTTTCACTTGTGTCAAATCAAAATTAGGTTTTCCTAAGGGTAAAATTGTCCATTCCAATTCGTAAAGGTAAAATTGTCAAAAATATTTTATCAATGTTTTTACGATTGGAAAATTATCTCCTTTCTATTTCAATTTATCAATATCAAAATGTTCAAGGACTATTTTGTAACTTTTCAAAAGTTGGTGTATCTTGATTTGTAAATTTTGAAAGTTTGATAATAACATATTTCAAAGCAGTTATTACCCCAAATGATGTTGGTGTCAAACGAAGCTCTCGTTAAATCGAGTATAATGGAGTCGAAAATTTGATTTTGATAATGTATGCCCTTATATCTCGATAAAGCGAATGTAATAGTTTAATATATTATTATAATATAATATAATATAATATAATATAATATATATATATTTGTCAACACAAAATTGTTTTGCTTAGAAGATGCAGAACATTGCGTTCATGTCAATTTGATTTGTATAGATATTTCAATACCCACCGAATCGCCGTAAATCATCTTCTCCCATAAGCAACAACGTTAATCTCTGTATCAACACGGAAGGGTTGATACGTGTTTTCACACGAACCAATCTTGTCGACATGCAAACAATAGAATCGATAAACGATTTGATTATCAAATCGGAAGAATGAGAAAGTGATGAAGTTTATAATCTAACTAATATTGGTTTACGATCTAAGATGTCTACATAAGATCTGCTTGTAAATATTAGCCGTATTAATTAGTGGTGAGAGCTCGTGTGATAACGTGTTATAAAAGTATAAAGCGATAGAGAATTTAGAAGAATGAATTAGGAATTCCGGGAATGACTTTAGTTAATAAGCGACTCTATTTATGTGAAAACTTGAGATGGCCTTCGTAATTACGTAATTTAAATCAAGGGTATAATAGTCGTTCACATATAATAATTACATCTTTTGAATTATTCCTCCACCAAATTATTATCCACCAAATTATTCGCCGTAATTCATGCTTAGCGCATTATTCTCAATTATTCATAACACCTAATAATTATTCTTCAATTATTATTCATAACAATCCAAACATAGTCCAAATTTTAATTTAAAAAAAAAACACCAGCGATTCGATCAAACTTTTCATCATAATCACAGTTCCATTTTCCAAACAACTTTCATACACCTTTTAACAACGTTCCACAAGACCATCTCCACTTGAAAAGCTAAATCACACAGGCTTTTGTATGTACACACACTGGAAACTAGAAAACTTCTTACAAGGACATTTGGACAACACAGTTCGTACTAATACCATTGATGATATTGACAGGTAGTCATCAAACACTACATAGAGACCGGCATGACAGACATTTATTTCTCACATCATAAGTTCTAGATAACAGTCAGTGAACCATCTCAGCTCTACTGAGCCTCTCCTTCAGCCTTCTGCAAAACAGAGGATAATAAAACATAAGATTATAAAAGGAAGCTGGAACCCAGGAAATGAAAGCATAAGATAATAATCAAAAAAGTTTAAAAGCTGATGCAACAGATTGCAGATTGTACATGCTGGAAGATGGAAACGAGTTCATAAAGGGGCATTTCTACTTAAAGAAGTATTCCAGTTTATGGGGAATCCTAAGGCTGAATCAAAGTCTCTGGCTAGCCTCCGTCTCTACCGCTGTTCTTCAGACGATAACAAAACGGTGCTACAGCTTTCTCTTCATTTTTTTTTTCCTTTCTTTCTAACAATATCGTTTGCAGATTATGAGAAGAGTTGTATACTTGATCCATGTAGAAAAGTTGTACATGTTATCCCATTAATTAAGTGAATATATTGAGTGCTAACTGTGGAGCACCTTATAGTTGTATGCACCCACTAACTTGGTTGTTCATCAGAACTCAGCTAGCCACTAAAAATCAGAAATGGTAAGCAGATCATTTCATGAAGCCTAAGATCAACAGCCAATTAGAAATTCCTCCCCCAACCAGCAAACTTAACAGCCAACATGTTTTTTTTTTTTCTTTTTGGGGGTGGGGTGATGTTCCATGTTTCCGCTGACATCCACATCAAATGGATCTTAAACAGGGTTGTAATGCATAAAGGTGCGCCACAGAGGTAACACCAACAATTTATATAAATTAGGTTGAGAAGAGAACCTTTCACCATATAATACGGAGTAAAATTACATCCCATCAGTGTATAAAAACAAAGTTACGTGTACATATATACAAAGACACACACACACAGAGACATGTTAAAAAACCTCTTTTGCATATAGGGGCAAGGTAAGCGACTTCAGTCCACAGCTATTGAATGGGTAAATTACCTACATATCCTGGTGTGTTTGTCTTGTAAGAGAAGAAGTAAACATTGCCAACAAATACTGAAATTATTATTCATGAATGAAATTTCAAGGATAGGAACATTGCTGAGATATTACAAAGACAATAATCATGCAACATAACCTTTAGATGATATTTTGATAAATAAAACATCTATTGAGTATCCAAGAACAACATAACCCAACAAGAACATAAGCAGATCATGAATTAAACTCGCTTCGTATTTTGCTTTCACTCAAATTCATAAAGTGCTAAGACTGTTAGACATGGTCAGTGTCCTATTGCCACCCATGAATCAACATTTGACAGGCATAAAGTTAACCAGTCCCTTACACGTTTCACTTGCATATTTTCCTGCTCAAGTAAAACAAGTTATAGTTTCAGATTTCAACTGTTACAATTGTCACTTGTAACTTACATATAAGTGAACTTGATGATTATTCCAGATTATTATTATAATTTTAAGTACTTCAGAATCTAGATCTTCCCGTTTCTTAATCAACACAAACCAAACAAAAATAAATAAATGAATGAAATTACGAAACATATGCTAAGACTAGGCTCTAGAAACTGCCTACCTTGCCAGATTTCTCCTTCTCGGCTTTCTCTTTCTCCGCCTTTTTCTTCAGCTTCTCCAGTCTCTCCCGTTCCATTTTCTTCAAATTCCAATCCATATCAAAAATAAAAAATAAAAAATAAAAATCGATGCTCAATCAATTAAAGACTATACTAGAACAATCAATAAACTGGAATCGATTGATATAGCATCGAAAGGGGGAAATCGGAGAAACCTGAATGTAGACCGCTTCCTTAGCGCGTTCTTCTTCACTCAGGATACGACCACCATCGCTGAAGTAGCGAAGGCCGGAGAACGATGATGGACAGTTGATTTCCATTAAACTGCGCAATCCGCTACGTGGAACGAGAGATCGCATTGCCATTTTTGCTCGATTACTGAAACAGTGTAGTTAAACGGTGTTCTCAAAGTCAACCTTGCCTAAACTGTTAGGTTTATATGGCGAGTGGTGTATATCGGACCGGTTCAGGTTTCTAGCGGTTTCAGTTTTCTCAACACCGGGCGAAGTTTCCAGCTCGAAGGATACTTGCACTCCAATACAGCCCCCCGTTTACCTTCGGCATCTAGCCCACTCGTTAGGCAAATTTTGTGGTCTTATCAATACTCGCATTTTAAACTGTGTGCGTTGCACCCAAAAATATATATTCGACAAATAGTATTTTTAATAAATATTAGTAGTATAAAGGGATGGAAATAATTTAACTTTGAAAAGTTAGGCAAAATAAAAAGTTGGACTCGAAATTTATTATTATTATTATTTTTATTAACTTAAAATATATGCATCAAATTTTTTTGAATAAGAAAATATATTCATCATTTAGTTTTTCTAAATATTTTTAAGAACTCACTTCATCATTTAGTTTGTACCTTTTTTCTTTCTTTTTAACTAATTGTTTCACCCGTGCGTTGCACGGGAAACAAAATTTTCAACTGATCACGGTATTTATAGATATTAATAATATTAATATAAAATCTAAACAAATAATTAAAATAAAAAATAAGTTACAATAATAAACTTAAATAATTTAACTTGAAACAATTCTATAAAAATTTCGAAAGAGTTTCTTCTATATTTCGTACTAATCTATCCTACAAGTATGCAAGAACTCACGAAAGTCCACACAACTTAATTTACTATTCTTCATAGAATAGCAACTTAATTAGCATTTACACCTGTGCTTTGCATGGGATAATAATTTATAGCAGTGATTGTGATAATATATAATATTTTCCCCATTGTAAGATTAATCTACTAATATGAATCTAAAATAAAATAATATTAAATATTATAGTTATCAAAACAACTCTACTAACATTAGTAGAGCTCATTGTTTTTTCTTTAAAATTGTTTTACATTTTATTATATGCAATTATAAATTTTGGGAGATATTAATTATACATCAGTATGATGTATGTTATTAATAATATATTAATATATAAATAATGATTTTTAAGCTTTAATTATGAAATATAATCAGTATAGAGATATATTATAACAATAACAATGTAGTGAGTAATGTCCGACATACCCTAACATCTCGTATCTACCACGCCGAGAAATACTTATCCTCATTCTGATCCATCCTCATTTACTCTAGGGCGAGCGAGGATGATATGAGAATTATAAACTTCCATTCCCAGCTAGAAAATTCTCATCCCCATCCAGGCCCCCATCGTGATGGTTTAATTGAAGATTTTATTTCGACATTTTATTGCTTCAATAAATACCTTCTAAATATACTAAATACGTGTATTAACATATTAGGTATAAACTTACTAATTTAACATATTCGGCATATTAAATATTAAATGATTTGATATAACATTTAAATTAATTTGGATAGGACAAATAAATTAAAAAATATATAATTAATACTTAAAATATAAAATCTACTTGATGATATTTAACAATTAAATAAATCTCAATTGGCAAAATTCGATATAAAATAAATAATTTAAAGTAGGTAGGATTTTTAATATTTATTTATGAGATAGAAACTTAGATGAATATTTAACATAGTCGAAAGCCAGTTAAAATATTCTAATTGAATCATATAATTCCAATAATTAATTGAGTTGATAATCAATTGTTTATCAAGAATTCTTAGACTTATTTCTAGCGAAAGCGACAGATTGAACTAAAGAATTATTATATAATTGTTGGTTCGAGTAGAGCCAAAATAAAAAATAATACTATTTGAAGACCTAGTTTTGGAGCCATTTACTTAAAAAAAAGAGCAGATTCTTTGAAACACCCGTAACTAAACAAAGAGAAATATTAATGTTTTGTCATCAACTGTAACTCAAAAGAAATATCATAAAAAATACAAAAATATATGAGAATTAAATGAAAAGCATGTTTTGAAAAAAGAATGATACTGAAAAGAGTAAATAAAGTTAATTATGGACTAATGATCAGTTGACTTACTTTACAATAAGATGTAACACCCTAATTCTAAAAATCCAAAATCTTATAGGTGTTAATTTAAATTTATTGTAAAATACGTAAAAAGATAAATTAATTTCGTAAGCGCATTTTTCTTCCCCGTAGTAATCTAATTAATTTTAATAATTTTTCATTTTTTGAAATAATTATGTTTTCTCCTTTTAGTAATTTAATTTATTTTGATTAAATTTCGTCTAATAAAACTCTCTCAATTTTCATCATATGAAAATATATCCAATTAAATCTAAAAAATATAATTAACTGCAATATAATTAATTCTAGTTAATTCTTGTTTTTAGATGATTATTTAAAAATAATTTATTATTTCTAAATAATTGTTTTAACCACAGTTTTAAAAATTGTATGAATCTAATTTTAAAGATATTTTATAATTAAAAAGATATCTTGCACGTCAAAAGATTTCTTTCATTTTTTAGGAAAAATCTAGTTAACCACTAATCTAATTAATTTTAGTTATTATTTATTTTTTAATTAATGGCTGTTTTTTGTTTTAACAATATAATTGATTAATTTTCGTCCAATGAAACCATGTCAATTTTCACCCATTGAAACTAAGTCCAATTAAATAATAATAGTATTATTAATTTTAATTAATGGTAACAGAATTCATTTTAATTGATTTTCATTTTAGCTAACTATTTATGAAAGTAATTAATTATTTCTGAAATAATCATTTTAATATTTACTCTTTTAAGAATTGTATGAATCTAATTTTAAAAAATCTTGTAATTTAAAAGATATATTACAATTTAAAATATTCTTTTCATTTTTTAGGGAAAGCCCTCATCAATTTAATAATTTTTTTTAAAATTAATTATATTTTCCCCTTTAAGAATGTAATTTGTATCAATTTTCATCCATTGAACATATGTACAGCCAAAATATTAGCACTGAATTTATTATTTTAATTAATTATTATTTAAATAATTATAGTTAATTTTTTTATTTAATTTAATTATTTCTAAGACAATTAATTATTTCCAAAATAATTTGCTTCATATCCATAATTTTAAGAATTATATGAATCGAATTTTAAAAATATCTTATAATTGAAAAGATATATTGAATTTTAAAAGATATAGATATAGATTCAATTAATTAAAAAATCGATTAATGTTGTAATTGAATGATTAATTCAACAAAGTTGATGTTGCACGTTTCTTTTAATTTTTATGTAAACATTAAATAAATTGTAATTTTTTATTCCACCAAAATTAAATCTTAGGGAAATCGTTAATTTTAATTAATTTTCATTTATTAGGTAATTATCATTTTCAAAAATAATAAATTCTTTCTATAATTAATTAAAGGGTCCAAGCTATGTTTTAAATTTTCATGTTACACATTTATGTTAATTTTTATGTAAAAATTTAATGAATTGTAATTTTCCAACACACAACAATTAAATCTTACAGAAATTGGCAATTTTAATTAATTTTTATTCCTTGGCCAATTATTTATAAAAATGATTGATTGTTTCTAAAATTAATTATTGGGCCTAACCTAATTTTTAAATTTTTAGTACAAATTGAGGAATCGTAGTGGTGGAATTTTGTCTCAAACTCGAGCCAACTGTTGGTAAGTTTCTTTTTATTTTTGTGCAAAACTTAAATGAATCGTGATTTTGTATTGCAAAAAATTTGAATCTTACTTTTAATTAATTTTTGTTTCTTAGCTAATTATTTGTAAATTAATTAATTATTTCTAAAATTAAGTAATGGGTCTGATCTTATTTTTTGATTTTAATGTTACACCTTTATTTGAATTTTTATGTGAAAATATTATCAATGGTAATTTTGTATGGCATAAAAATTAAATTGTAGTGGAAATTGTTAATTTTAAATAATTTTATTTTTTTAAATATGAAAATTATGAGAAAAGGATCCATCAAAAATTCATTCTAATTCCTAGAATATCCTTATCTTATTCAACACATAAACTTATAAATTGAAAATTTCAAAGAAAAAATACAAATTTTGAAATTTTCTAATTCTAAATAAAATTGAAATTTATCACAAATATATAATATTTGTCGATTTTGTCTAATTACACTGGACATTGTACTTAAATACTATATCAATATATAAGTTATTATTTTGGCAAATATAATATTTATTAGGAAAACATGTATTTAGTTTTAAACATAAAATAAAGCTAGCTTTACCATATATTTTCGAGATAAACAAATTGAAGCATTATTTTTCATTTAATTTATTTTCAAGGTAAATCAAATATGGAATAGAATTAAAAGTTAAAACAATTTATACATCTCATTATATTTGAATTTTTCACACAAACATCAATTAAGTATCGTGACAATTTATCAATTTATATTTAAGTTGGACACTAATTTATATATTTGTGGTAAATTTTAATTTTCAAAAAAAAATTTATGTATTACTACTATACTTATTTTAAAGCTCCCATTAAGTCGAGTAAAATAGAATCACAATTTTTTTATATATGTAGAAAATGAAAAAAAAAGAAGAGAAAATAATAGAAAGAGTATTTAAATGTTATGAGATTGGATAAAGTAGGATAGAAATAATAAAATAAAATCTATATACATTAATATTAATATATTGGGGAGGGAAAGAAATAAAGAAAGTTGGATATGGATTAGAAAAGAAAAAATAAAAAATAAAAAGAGAGTGTTTTTAAATGGGAAAACGGATTTAAGACAATAAAAAATATAATAAGAAAAAAATAATCATTTTCTATATTATATATATATATATATTATTTTATATATAGATAGAAGATTATATTAGGAAAATTTAATAGGCGGGGAAAATTAAGGATGCATTTGGGAGGGAAAAAATGTCTCTATATATATATATATATATATATATATATATATATATATATATATGTATGTATAGATTTTGAACTCAATTAATGATACCTCACTTTCCTCTTTAAAAAAGACTACATGGCTTGGTTATGGTATGTAATACATACATTTTTTGAGACATCGTCGCCCTTGAACTCTTCACCAAAGCCTTGCTTTCGTTTTGAGTCTTTCCTGTACACTTGCATCACCTTTTCCACTTCCTCTTAGCTGGATTTTTTTGAGACTCCATCATCCTCGTGTTCTTCAAGAAGACTTGCTTTCACTTTGAGTCCCTCTTACGCCTATATCACACTTTTCCCTAAGGGTTTAATAATTTCAACTAAGGCACCAGTGACGGGATTTGAACCCTGTCCACAAGAGTGGATAGTCATACCTTATTTTCTAGAAAGATGCAATGTATGATCCATTGCGATGTAAATCGAACGTGGTATATGCATACAAAATATTAATTGTTGGACAAAGAAAGTGAAAACAATATATTAATTGCACAATAAAAAAACAACGAACGGACCAACACAACTATTTGCTTCTTACAACAGCCTCAAACTCTTTGACAAGTTCACAGCCTCGTCATCGTGCACTTTAATAACAAATTAAATGTTAACTTATAAACACAACATTAACCTACAAAATTGAATCAAATTAACTTTTTCATATGAATAATTTGAAAAAAGTTATATGAAAATCAAACACTATGAATTTATTCGTATGACATTTGGTTCCTAAAGATTTGGTAGGTGCGATAGTTCCAAAAATACCTAAGCTTTAATTCAGAGTAATCAAGTAATCATGTTCTAGTACCTCTGAAATTGAAAAACTAGCATCACCAAAAGCTCATCAGTGAAGCATTAGATTAAAAAAAAAAAAGAAGGAAAAGCTCGAAATAAAAATTAAATAATTTTTACTCAAATAGTCAACCAGTTTTCATCATCTTCAATTTCCTTTGGTAGGTCCTCTAATTATTGTACTTACATCTAGAAGATTGTTATAGGCCATTATAAAACACCAAAATATCTACCACAGTTTTCATAAGCTAAATTATTATAATATAGAAGAAATGGTGGGCAAGGACTCATTCAGAGGGAGTAGAGTAATTTATGCTTCAAAAAAGAATGAGGGTTGATGGATAAATAGGGGTATGAACAGCAATTAGTTATCTTAAAAATATTATAAAGTCACAGATGATCCAAAGTTGTTTCTCAACGCTTTATCAAACTCATATTTGAAATGCTTTAAAACATTTAAAAGTTATGTGTTGATAACGAATTTTAGTAATTTTCAACTTACTCGGTTATATTTTTTGAACGGGAATCAACAGGTATTGGGAACCTTGACAAGCAAGGCAGCACTAACAACTGGCTGACAGAACTGCAATCTTTTCTTTTGTTCCTTTCACCTTTCTTACGTCTGGGTAATATCGAAGAAGACAAAACTTGAGGTTCTTGAGAGTTGGGATCAATGTTAGCATTTTCCAAAGGAGGCTGGAAGCATAGTTTTGGGATATCGACCTTTGAAATTGAAATAAAACCAACGAAATTCAGAGAACCTTTTCTTGCAATAAACAAGTCATCCCTCTAAACAGAAGTTTCTTCCTGAACGTGATTGAAGCAGATTTTTCGGCATATAATCCTCAGGATTTTCTTCCCACTCTGCAACGTGCTACGTGATAACATAGAGAATCAAGTACATTACATGAAGGTTAGAGTTACCGTATGATGGTTTTGGTAGAACATTTTGTTGATGTTAACTTTATTTTTACCTTGCTGCAATTATCTTACAATTAATTATTGAAGATATGGTAAGATAAATATTGAATTTCCTGTTTTATTATCTTACCTTGCCACAATTATCTTACAATTAATTAAATCATTTTTCTATTGTAGGAAATTGGCATTTTAATATACTCAAGTCTCTTCTCCCACTAGACTCTTGAGCGTATTAAAATATTTGTGGAGGCAAAAACTAACAACACACATCCAAGACGAAAGAGAAAAAGCAGACGTGAATTTCTTCTCCCCTAACTAGCCGCCCACATCATTTCACCTATGCACGCAAATTCAATTGAACATACGTGCCCAATTCAATTGCACGTACAAAATCTACAACTCTGTTGATTTGAAGAATCTTTGGGAGGAGTCTATTTCATTACGAGAAGAGCCTCAATTGCATAGATCTACACGAAGGTATAGATTGCATTGAAGGATTGTGTGAGATACAAAGAGCTATAGATGAGCGACGGGGTGTCGGCTCACATTACACGCTAAGAAAGAAAACGGGGAATTTTTCATTTATTTTTTTAGGTTTTGACAGAGTTTATGCATAAAATCATCCTATGTATGATTTAAACTCTTTAATAATTAGTGAATCAGTTTTTGCATATAGGCGATGGGTACGTTGTTTTTCACTCTGAGGGATTTTCCATGTTAAAATCTCATGTGCAATGTTTATTTTCCTGTTTTTATATTGCCGTATCGAGAATTTCACTGTTTCTTGACATTGAGTTTACATAGATACACCAGGCACATCCAGACACAAACAACTCATCTAATAAAAAGAAACTATCCGTGTATTAATTTGGCTAACTGTACGCATCACAGACACATCTAGCACACTACTAAGTAAACTTAGGCAACTTAGGACTTTTAAATCAGTATCAGAGCGGGTTCACTTCTAGAAAGTGAGATCTAGTTGTCTATACTATGGATTCTTGTTTGATTGTATTGCATAGGTCTCCCACACCTACATGTGATAATTATGCATATTGGAAGTTAAGAATGAAGATATTTTTGCAAGCTATAGATTCACAAGTGTGGTCACCTATCAAGGATGAATGGATTTCGACTTGCAATATTGATTTTAAATAAGTCCATTCAACTCCTTAAATTGATTTGAATATAGGGAAATTAATTGGTAGAAATAAAAATTTTGATAATCTTAGCCCTTATAATTGGAACTTTATTTGCTTAAATGCTTTATTTGATTAAATTGATTCTAAACATTTTCGTTTGATCTAAAATTGCAAGGTTGCTAAGGAGGCTTGGAGCATATTAGAATATTTTTATGAAGGAACTAGTAAGCCAGAAAAAGATGTAGAGGATATATTTGAATATGAATCTAAGGAAGATAAGATAGACGTATCCGAGTTTGACACAGAGGAAACTATAGATGCATCCAACTCAGACTCAGACGAGAGCAAATCTAAAAATCAGGTAATTACTCTCACTACTCTGCATTCATTTGATACTTATTTTGTGAATTTGTCGTTTGTAGGTTCTACCACAGATGCATCTAGCCCGAGTTATGAGTTACTAAAACAGAAGTTTGAAAAGGTGGAAGAACAAATAGGTCTGTTGCAGACCATGCTGGAATTTAATAGATATACCTTTGCTAAGTCTCAAAGGAAAAGTATGACGAGATTGCCAAATTTGAAGATGAGCTAACTAAAGCTCAAGAAAAATCAAGAAGCTTGTTCTTTGCACAGCCAGACTAGATGAAGTTTTGAGTTTTGGAAGACCATCTAATGACAAAACAGGCTTGGATTATGATGGAAAAGGTAAAGGGAATAGCAAAGTGAGTGATCATGTTGTTTTTGTGAAAGAAATAGGTAGCCTTTACCATTACAAGGAACCGGAGGGAAGCAGTAAAACTGCTCCACTGCTAGGTGCATTTGACACCTCTTGTAGTAAGCTTAGTATATCTGCTTTCATTTGGAATCAGATGCATCCTGACTGGAACAAATCAAACGGTGTCTAGGCCTAAACAAACTCAAATTGAAGGAAGGATCAAACTGACTCATGCTACTGCAAATAACATTGAAGTTGTAAATCATACACAAGTTCTACCTTACAGAATTGTATCCAGTACACTCTGCATGAACCTACGCCAGATACATCTGGCACATCAAGAGTCAGGGTAGATACATCTGCTCGGGCTAGGGTCCAAAATAAGAATCAATGATAATATCTCAAATTTCAAAAACTAAAAGGTGTTACTAGGAAGAAGAACTTCACTCAAACTCATATGAGAGCCAAAACTCCAGCTAAGTATCATTCATCTCATGCTCGCTTTCATTATGATAAATTTAGTCATTTGAAAATGAGAGTTTCACATTCTTTGAACATGACTAAGTCTTCCATGATAGCATAATCCCCATAGGCCTACACCTTATATTAGTTCCTTTACTACCTTTAATAATACAAGATCTTTTACAACAGTAAAGGGTAAAGGTAAAGAGGGAAATTGTGGTCATTGTATACACCACCATTGTGAGATTAGAGGACACAAAAAGCCTAAAATTATCTAAAAGCATGCAAACCAAGTCTTCTCATAGGAGAAATTTTGCAACCGCAAGCAACTTGAAAGGGAAATAAGTATGGATTAGGAAAGATGATTTGAAAGCTTACTAAAATAAGTTTTTACCCATTGAGCTTGTTTACCCCATTGATCAAACTTCTCTCACAAGATAAGATCCTCTTTGTTTTTGTTAGCATTTAGTTTTTGTATGAATTAATTTCATTTTACACAAAAAAGGAATTACATGTTTTGCACTTTTTCCATTTTTGCATGCATTTAGAATATCATTGAGCTTCATGTGTTTGATGGTTGTTGCTGAATTGATGCTTGTGGTTAGATTATGGTATTGTCACTTGTCTACATGAGCTTGCGAAAAACTTGCTTTCATTCCTCATGATTGATTACTAGTTTCTCTTCCCAAATTTGATTTTAATGATTCATGCTATTTGATCTTAGGCTGTGAGAATGGTATTTTAATAGGAATACTTTCTTGAAAATAAAAACCAACTTGGTCAAACCATTGTGGTAAGGAAAAGCAAGAAGTTGTTGCAAACATTGACATACACATCTGGAATAATATGGTTCAGTTACATCAGAAGCAAACACTACAGGATACGTACTGCGTGACGTGAACAAGTTTCACTATACCAAATCCAGACTGATCTCTATCTCACACATTTGTTTACTACCATTGATACTTCCAAATTTGTAAAACTCAGGAAACAAATTTGAGTGTCACTCTTCCCAGAATAGGATCATGCATTTTTTTGGTTATTGAATTCGCTTTTTATCTTTTGCCTCCATTGAGGTCGATTCATCCTATTTTATGTGTTTGTAGATAATAATTGTAACTCATATCTATACAGGATACATCTAAGTGCTTGAAGCTAACGGGGAGGGGGATACATCTGGCATTTGTTATTCAACATTTTCTCCTAGTCAAATTAACATACTTAGTTGAACAATCTGCAAGAATAAGTCACTACTCTCAATGCTATAAGGTTATCGATTATGTTGAGGTTCTATATTTTGAGTGTAGACCTATGATCTATATCTTGCTTTTAGCATTACAAGCAATTGATTGTCCAAGGGAATGACCAGTGGAAAAAGAAGGTTGTTAATACAAGCCATGCTCATACCCTTTTGCAAAGAAGAATGAAAAAATGTGAAAATTGTGACAAATGAGCAAACATTGTAACAGAAAGGGGGAGACTTGAAAAGATAGCTTATGAGGATTGTGCATAGCCATTTCTACCTCCAAAAGACAATGCCATCTCATAGAAAAAGTCGGCAAGCCAGACTTGGAAAATTGTATTTTCACATATTAAGATCGGTCTGCTTGTGCACTATAGTGAAAAGCCAACAAGTGAGGATAATCATAAGGTATCTAATAGTATGTGATAGATTGATGGTTGTTCGAATCTCACACTCACTGCAACCAGCCTAATTAAAAACATGGTGGACTGTACACTGTCCAAATGCATCCGACTCAAAGAATGCTGACAGCACCCAATTGTATTTCAGTCTCCTCAAGGATTAGGTATCCATAAGCATCTAGATCACAATTTCGTATTTTCGCATATTTTTCTGATCAGCTGACATGTGATGGTATACAGTGGGCTTAAGTGGAAAATTTTGGAGATCAAATCAGTCAGTTGTAGAGCCCTACAAAGTGATATTCTATTTGTTTTTCCTAACTCATAATTGAATTTTGATGGAAATTTGTTTTGATAAATTTTGATTTCTCTATTTTACCAAAAAGCCAAAGAAGTAGTGTATGTCATCTTTGTCATCTCTTTAGGGGGAGTGGTAAATAAATCTCACATTTTGAATTTGGTCTTAATAGGTTATTTGTTTATGTGTTATTTGCAATCTAATCCATTATAAGTTGTGCTTATATTGAGGGGAGGCAACATATTTAGGGGGAGAAAAATATTTTTTCTTAAACATTTTTTAAAAAAATATCTCAAAAAGCTGAGATACATCTCAATCTGTGACCATTCTTCCAGATTCATCTCTACATGTCTCATATGGGGAGAAAACTCATTGTGCTTAAAAGGTTTTTAAAGAATATTAGGAAAACCTGAGATATATCTCAGTCTGTGGCCATTCCTCAAAATTCATTTCTGCATGCCTCATTTTATTTTCAGCTTATTTGATGCATTGGTTGATACACTTGATATTTCATTTTTGGTCCGTAACCATACATTTAGTTTTGCTTGTGTTGTGGATGTTAGTTTCCTTGGTAGGTTATGAGACTTTGGACTTCCCTATTTGCCCAAAAAGGGGGAGTAATTGTAATGTCATCATTTTCAATTGAAGTAAGGCAATTATTGTCTTCATTAGATCTTGTGTTGTTTGATCGATTTGTGCTTACTAAAATTGCCTTTGTTATTTCACTCATTACTTGAGGGGGAGATTTTTGTTTTTTTTTTTTTTCAAAACTACTACACCAAAACAAAGAATTTGTCACCATTAGGATTTCAAGGGGTCACGGGTAAGAACCATGACCCATGGACATGCGTTTGGTCACGGTTTTTAACCGCGCCAATTTTTGGTCACCGTTAAAAATTGTAACCAAACGCTTCTATGAAATAAAAAAAAATTGAATTGGTCACGGTTTTTGGGGTCACAGTTAATAACCGTGGCCGCTGCTGAATTAAAAAAATAAAAATAAATAGCAGGTACTCTTCATACGCTGCAGATTGTTCGTTACTAGAAATACCCTAACTTTACCCCCAAATTGGAGAACTTGGCACCAAAAAGCTTTTCTTCTTCATTGCACTAGCTACTTTTGTTGAAGTGAAACCTCCATTGCACCAAAGCTCCACAAGCACGGTTTACAATAGCTTGAAGGTCCTGTAAATGGTGATTGGCACCTAAAAGTTTGTCTTCTTCGGCTCAAAATTCGTATTCTCTGGCGGTGAGGTTGCTGGCATCTTGTCTTCTCCGGCATTAGGTATGAAACAGTGTATTCCTGCACTGTAAGTTCGATTTTTTTGGATTTTTTAAACTATTGTTTAAAGATTTTTTTCTTTTTCTTTTTTTTTTTCACATTAGTGAGTATGTTTGGAATCTTTGGATGCTTGCTGTGATATTTTTTTTCCCATTGTTGAGATAAATTGAAGATTTAGTCGAAATTTTGTTCACTATTTTTTTTGTTGATGGTTTTGTAATTTTTTTATTTTTATTTTTTTCACATTACTGACTAGTGTTTATGTTTTGATGTTTGCTGTGATTTTTTTCCATTGCTAATAAAAAAATTCAAAAAATAAAAAAGTAAATTTTAAAATGCTTGATTTTTTAATTTTTTAAACATGAATAACATTGCTTGATTTTTTAAAAAATGCTTGATTTCGATATGGAAATCAACAGCTCAAGCTTTTAGCTCTAGCTTAGGCTCAATTTCGATCCCCTAATTTGGTTCAGATCTTAGCGAGCACTGGCGGAGGTGGCGAATCAGTGGTGAAAAGCTCAAGCTTTGTTTTTATTTGTTTTTCTTCTTGTTCATTGTTAGACATCAATTGTACTTGACCTTGGAGCTTAATCGGTTTATGACTTAGGCTTGTTGACAAGCTCAACAATTCTATTAGCCAAGACCAGAGTTCAAGATGCTTAATTTGTGTTGTGGGGATTTCTGGCTTTGAGAGTTTCAAGACAAATATGTGGTTAATCGATATGCTTTTTTTTTCATTATTTACAGAGGTTCATATCGTAGAAAATGCTGTATAATAAGCATGTTTCTTCAAATGCATCAGTTCTATCACCATTTTTGACAGTACTTAGATATCCTGTCGAATTGCTTGTAATGTATGTACATTAAGCAAGCATGTAATTAAGTTTTACATATAAAAAAAATTATACAGCAGTCCTATTTTGTGCAATGGAGTTCTCTCATATGCAATTGTAGCTAATTTTGAAAAAACATTTACACTCGGCTTTCTGCTTAACTTCTGCGGTTTTCCTCCCTTCCTGCTATACTCTTTAATAGTTGCTTCTCTTAATTCATGCTTATTACTAGACGCTAAACTTTAACACTACCAATGTTTAATCTTTGAGCAATTTTGTATCAATTTGACCTAGGAAAAATTGTAGCAACATTTCAATCCGGTTCATATATGATATATATAGCCTGTACTTTGAACATTTTTGATATTTTTCATGTGTTGCTCTTGTCCTTCTTGTTATGTTTGATTGAATGGAACTCAACTTTCTAAATGGTTGTAGTTTAGCCTTAGCTTATTTTATGAAATCTCGTTTGCGTCTTTCTCAACTTGGTTTGCTCTAAAATGAAAAGATCTTGGTAATTTGTTAATGTTTATTATTCTCAGATTTGCATTTTCTTATGCTGAAGCATATGCTCAATTAAGAAGGTATGTATGGTATCTATATTGTTTGTTAAGTTTTTCATGTGCCGTTGTGAGAGCAATTCCGATATTCTGTGAAAAATGAGCCTAGAAAATAAATTAGAATTTGTCTTAATCCTATGACAAAGGAGCCTAGAAAATAAATTAGACTTTGAGTTAAGATATTATCCTTTCTCTCAACAAATGCATATTAATAAGAGTTTAATTTCCTTTTCAAGGTTAGGTTAGAGAATTGATATAGGACAGAGAAAATGAGTGAGCGAATAATAATTCTTTACTGGAATTGGTTAAACCTTGAGATTTTTAAGAATAATGTAATTCTTCAGATTCTATATTTAGCTTCAATATCTTTCTTTACTGGAATTGGCCGAACCTTGAGATTTTTAAGAATAAATAGAGATCAGATGATTGAAGTTCCATGCTTAGCCTAAACCTTCACGACCTTGATGTTGTTAAGGTTTTTATTTCTCGATATTGAATTAATTTCATCTATTCCACTTCGTTTTTTTTTTCATTTTTAAGATTAAATTAGAAGGTTGCTATCAATTGTTAGAAAAATGTTCAAATGCCAACATAATACCATCATTCGTTGAATTAGAAGGTTGCTATGAAGAAACTTATCTAGTGCGATTATTCGTTGAATAATTCTTTATCGAGTCGTAACTGTGGAACTTTTTACCAACCCTTTCTAAGGGGATATTCTTGTAACTAATGAGTAACATATTTTGTTATTTTGTAGGACTCAAGGAGTAGAGATCATCAGATCAACTAGTACATTTTGGCGCAATAGTGTACTCGGGTTCTTGACAATGAGCACATTCCATGTTGTCAAGAAAATAGTGACTTTTGTTCTTGGTGGTATATAAAGTTTGCTTAATGTATCTTACTCTTTACTTCTTTAGTCACCTTGTTTATTAGAGTTATTTTCTATATTTATTGGGTAACTGTAGTATGCTGTTGATTTTGTAGGATTTTTGGTTAGCTTCTCTAGATTTCATTGGAAAAATGTACTCATGCTGCCGAATCTAAAGGTGGTGAACTTGATGCATTTTTCTTTTACTTGTTGCAGCTAAACATGGGGTTGATCCAGATGGTTGTGTAGAGCTTGTCAAACATGTAGCTTTGGGATGCCCAAACCTTGAATTTTCTGGCCTTATGACAATAGGAATGCCAGATTATACTTCTACTCTAGAGAATTTCAAGGTAGTAGATAATATGAAATTTGAGATCCGAATACTTGATTGTCACACTCAGCAATCTGAAGGCGTCACGATTTAAAACCGTGACAATTTTAAACGCGGATTGCCATGGTTTTAAACCATGACAATAGGTTTTTGAGGGATTGTCACCGTTATAAACCGTGTAACCGTGACAATCCGTGCGTAAAATTATCACGGTTTATAACAGTGACAAATTTCAATTAATAAAAAAAATACAACAACTACGAACTCGCTTATCAGATCACATAACCCTAATCAGCTCTCTCTCGCAGCCTTCGTTCAAACGCATCTTCGTACGCCATCTTCATATGGTAATCAGCTCTCTCTCTCTCTCTCTCATGCGAAAGTACTTCAGCTCACTTCATACCCTTCACAGCTATAACTACATCTTCTTTATCCACAGTTTGGTCGCCGTTTCATCCATGATTTTCTCGACTATTCGTCACGTTTGTCTTGGCATTCTCGCATCGATTGACTTCTTCTAGGATCTTGCTTCTGCAGTGTAAGTTATCATTATCATTTATTCATCGTTTGAATTAGTAGACATAAAAAGTATATCCCAGACCTATTCAAATGCCTTCGATGAATTGGTTCCATGAAATCTATAGAAAATGAGATCCCTTCGACACCTGGGGTTGCCTCCACTTGTGGAATTGAAGAGCCCACTCAGATAACTCAAGGAACTGGGTTTCATAAAGATTTAAACTCTCTTACAAGTTAGTCAATTACCTAATTCAAATTTTAATTGTTAATTGTTGTTTTATGACTTTATCTTCTGTTATTGCAATGCAAGTTCCCAATTTGGTTTTAATGAAATTCAATCCCAAAATGTGTATTTCATAGTAATTACTTAGTTGGTGATGGCCGTGGTTGATTTGTGCTTCATTATGGCTTTGTCGTCACTTTATCATCCTTGTTTTACTCTCTAGTTTCTCACTGCACAAAATTTTAAAATTGTCACATACATGAAAATTACTCTATCATCATCCATCTCTTGAGAAGGTAATGTAATTGCTAAAAGTTCTACAAAGAGTTTAACATAAATGTGAATTACTTCTGTGGAAGATTAAGTGAAAGTGTTGTTATAAAGTTGAAGATTATCAATTGTAAGTAAAAGAAGAAATAGGTGACAAGTTTTATCTTCAGTTTTGTTGATTTTATAGCTAATATACAATTTATAGAATCTGAAATTTTCATTAAGTTGTGAAGATGTGAAGTTTTAAGTTTCTTGTAAGTGTGGTTGATGATTTTGTGTGAAGTAATTGTAACTTCTGTGATGTTTGAGTTTCATTTTGTGGTGACTAAGAGAAAATATTGTTATAATGTTAGAGAGTTTCAACTACAAGCAAATAATGAAGAAGAAATAAGTGTTGTGTTCAATTTGGTTGATCCTTGTGATTAATTAAGTTTGTAGAGAATTTGAAATTTTTGGCCAAGTGATGAAATAGCTAAGTGGGAAGTTCATGTTTATACAATAATATACATGTAGGTTGATAATGGCTTCCTTTGGAAAGATTTCTAGTAGTCCTTAATTTCTGATCGTAGTAGATCGATGTATATGCTAAAGATGATGCTTAAGTTAGGAACCTTTTGTTTCTTTAATCCTTATTTTTAACTACAAGCAAATGTTGAATTATATATAGCAAGATCATTTTCAGAAATTGACATAAGAATTTATGTCCACACATACATAAACGTGTGTATGAAGTTTCCAAAACATGAGTGTGTGTTCACTTGTTTAAAGTCGAATGGAATCATTTAGATGGTTAAACTTACAATTCATGTAGATTATTTGATTAAAATGGTCATTACTTTAAGAACCAGAATGCAATATCTTCTCATTACTGAAGTCAACTGCACTGTTTTTCTGTAATTATTTCGACTTGTTCTAGTAGAGTAACTTCCTTGGGTCTTGCCATTTCGTTTTGTCTTTTTGAATTCAAACCTTTTTGATTGTGTTTGTTTTAAATGGGAGTTAGCAGTAGAAAAGCTTTTGTGTTTTTCATGGAGTTTTCCACTTTTGTCACAACAGGCTTGAAGGAACCAAACTCTGTGGCCCTTTACACAAATTCACAATTGCCCCTTCTATTGTTATAATGGCATCATATCTAGATCCAGTTAAACCTTTCCTCTCAATAGTTATGAAGTACCCTGCTTTATGTTATTTTTTCTAAGCTTTTAGTGATTTGAGCCAGCAATTGTGAATTTGTGGTTTGCATTTCTTTAGGCTTGTGCTTTCACTTTTCATTGCCTGAAAGTCCTACAATGGCTTGTGGTCTTCCTTTCTTTCTTTTGTTTGTGTATGTTTGGAGACAAAGTGAAATTGTTAATTGTGAATTGTGAATTGAAATTAAGGCCTTGTTCTATTCAACATAAGCCAACACAAATTTTATTAACTTTTTCTCTCTCATCATTTTCAACCACTCATTTAATTATTTAATATATTTTCGCCAAATTTCAACCACACATTCAACACGTACATAAAGAAGTTAACTTTATCACCAATCAAACATACCTTAAGAATTAAAAACGTTGAGATTGTTACGTGGCCTTGTACTCATGCTTCACTGCTTCGGCCACTGTGTTTCTTTTTATTTATTGATTTCATTTTTGACCAATAAGGTGAAATTATGAATTAAGTTCAAGAATTAAAATGACTCGGAATTGGCTTTGATATGTGTCAAAACTTGAGAATAAAAAAAATGGTGAATTGAGTATTAAAATTGGGAATGAAACTGAGAATTAATTTGGTGCCCCATTTTGATGATGAGAACTGAGAGTCATTTGTGTTTGGAGAATAATCTGATGTAATGAAATTTTCCTTTCTTTGAAATTGAAATGCCAAATCTTGTAATTTTATGCTGTTTTTTTCAATCGAATGAGTGCCCATCTTGTGCTGAGATGATAGATTTTTTTTTCGTTTTTAGTGTTTTTATTTAATATATCAATACATACATTTTTCTATGCAAAGATACTAACCCAATTTTTAACACTTCATTTTTAACACAAACTACTTGATTGTATCCTAGGTTGTACATTTGAGTTCAATGTTAATTTAACTATTGTGAACTAGTTGATATTTCATATCTGATTGTGATATACATTACCATTTCAGTGTTTTCAAGGGATTCTTGGAAGGATGATATGCAGATATGTGCTGAAGTATGAATGTGTATGAGGAGCTTTTGCATTTCACTGGATTCTTGGAAGGATATGCATATATGTGTTGAAGAATGTGTGAAGAGCTTTTGTCGTCTAAAGGCTGAAAAAATCTTGATGGTTTTGTGAATTTGCTGCTTTCATGAAAATTGAAATATGATCAATTACTGCTGAAAATTCTTTTGAATTCAATTTGATTATAGACTATAAAGTTAAGTTTGAGTTTATCGTGACCACTAGTTGCTGACTTCATTATTAAACATGATGAAATATTGTCTTAGCAAGTTAAGAATTTCTAGTGATATCATGTGCAAGCTACAGATAGAAATTGGAATTTTTTTTTATTTTTTTATTTTAACTCCACTAGAGACTCACGGTTTAACTAGTGACTCCAAGCCATGTTGGTCACATTTTAATGCTACAATTTTTTATTTTTATTTTTTTTTCCAAATTGGTCACGGTTTAAACCGTGACCAATTTGTCACGGTTTTAAACCGTGACCAAATTTTAAAATTGTTTTCCCAACTAGTCACTGTTTTGAACCGTGACCAATTTGTCACGGTTTAATATCGTATCAAATTTGTCACGGTTTTAAACCGTCACAAGTTGGTCACAGTTATAAACCGTGACAACTAATTGGTCACGGTGATTTTTATCATGGTTTTTAACCGTGACAAATTCAAATTATCACGGTTTAAAACCGTGACGATATGCGAGTTATGGTGTAGTTGAACTAGTTGTTTGCAAAAGATGACAAGGGTTTTGGAAAAATAGAAAAGTCAAAGGGAGAGATTGTTAATATTATTTTTAAAGTTAATTTAATTGTTGTTAACTTTAATTTTGAAAGTTAAGTTTGATTATTGGTATTTCTATTTTTCCATGTGAATATTTATTTGAATTTGATTTATTGATTGATTTGATTACCATATAATATCTTTTAGAACTGAATTGAGAATGTGATAATATCTTTTATCCCATAATATTTTGAATAATTGTTAAATATGGGATAAAAGTGCATGACTTGAAATTATCTTATTAAAGAGTCAAACCTGGACTCTAAAAGGTCACATCACACCCCTAGACCTAGGAAAAATGTCCAAGTTCATCGCACTTATTGGTTTGGTAAGATTTTTATCCTACAACTAATAGATAAAGATCTTTCAGGATATGGTAAGATAAATATTGAATTTCCTATTTTATTGTCTTACCTTGCTACAATTATCCTACAATTAGTAAAATTATTTTTTTATTGTAGGAAATTGGTATTTTAATACACTCAAGTCTTTTGTCCCACTAGACTCTTGAGGTTATTAAAATATTTGTGGAGGCAAAAATTGAAAACACACATCCAAGACGAAAGAGAAAAAACATATGTGAATTTCTTCTTCCCCAATTAGCTATCCACTCCATTTCATCTGTGCATGCAAATTCAGTTGAATACCTGCGCTTAATTCAACTACATATACAAAATCCTGTAACTCTGTTGATTTGAAGAATCTCCGAGAGGAGTCTGTTTCATATATGGGGAGTTTTAATTTATTTTCTCAGGTGTTGGAAGATTTTATGCGTAAAATCATCCTATAGATTTCTCGTATGATTTAAATTCTTTAATAACTAGGGAATCAATTTTTGCATGCTGGCAACACGCATGTGGTTTTTCACATCGAGGGTTTTTCACATTAAAATCTCGTGTACAGTGTTTATTTTGATGTTTTTATATTTCTATATCGAATTTCACTATTTCTGGACGTTGTGCATTACACGGATACATATGACACATCCAACTCATCTAATAAATAGAAACTATTCGTATTTTAATCTTGCTAACTATAAACATCATAGACACATCTGAGAAAACTGCTAAGTAAATTTAGGCAACTTAGAAATTTCACTGAGTATTGCAACAATGGAAAGCAATGGTTGGACGCTAAAATCTTGACACAAAATGCAAGCCTTTTAAAGTAGTTTAGCTCTTACATGTCAACAAACTATAACAACATCATCGTTTTACTATTAAGATTTGAGAAATGACAATTATATTTCCACTACAAGTTTTTATCAACACAGCACAAATTAATTTTTTTATTTACTTAAATACCCATAAATCAAATTATGCTATTAGCCTTCATTTAAATATATTTTATATTACTTTTTATTCCTACATCACACTAATATCAATCTCTTCTCATATTTCAAAAAAATCAAACTCTTTTCTTCTTTGTTTCATTTTCTCATAGGGAAAATATTTCTATGCAAATCGCTTCTTTCTCCTGTGGACTATTCTTGCTGTGGTTTAATCAATTTAAGAAGAAGTTAAGAATTTCAATTGGAATTGTACGTCATCTATTCAAATTTGTCCTTCAATTTTCTCATTTGGCTTCACGTGATCATGGTAAATTGGTCAAACTTTTTTCCTTAAATTATTTGATGTTGCAATAAATTCTTCTTTTTTTAAAAGTTTTCAACAGTTGCATGCAATTCCATTACTTTGTGGTTGTTTTATTAATAATAAATAATTATGATAGGATGTAGATATGGTTATTTTACAATCTATAGCTATGCTATGTTTAGAATCTATACTAATGTAGATTATGAAGAAGATATTAACATCAATCAATGTAGTACTAAAAATCATGGGTAACAAGTAGATTGATTTTCCAAATGCATGTTCACATGCTTTAGTTTCCTTTCTTACTTGAAACTCTCTCCTATCAAGACTTATTTGATAATTAGCTAGTTTACATATTTACATAAATTCACAACTCGAGTGACTTATATATATTCTTTCAGGTTTAACTTCTTTAAGCTTCTGATTGTTTAATTCAAGAATTTCTTTGAGACTTAGGTTTGTATTTTCATGTATCATTTATCTTTTGTCTGTTTATTTCACGAGATTAATTATTACTATTTTAAAGTTATCATGATACCTTTGCATAGGTTCTTGACATGATATGTGAAATCTATCCAATTACATTAGTCATTATGTAATCATTGACAGTAATTTCAATCAGAGGATGCCCGAGCCCAAGGGAATGGGTTGAAAATAAAAATCTAAGTTTGGAGGTCGGCCCTTGATCATTCAATTGGATGAAAATTACAAGTTTGCAATTTTGTTCTTTTGATTTTTTTTGACGTGTCCCAATGTTTCTTCTTTGTGGATATCGGGTGGACGTTGCTATATTATGTTATCATCGTAAATTAACTAAGTTTTTTCCTTTTTATTTTTTAATTATTTGATGTTTCAAACTCTTTTTTTCCCTATTTGAGTTCTCCTCACCAGCAATACAACCTTAGGAGAGGAATAGAACTAAGAGTTTATAGAGATAAGAACATTCTTATGGACTTGTGATTTTGTTCAATGAGTATAGGAGAGAATATGTGAACAATGAGTATAAGAGAGAAGATGTGAACAAGAGTCAGAGGCGATCCTGCTATGAGGCGAGTGAGTCGACCGACTCAGGCCCGATCTTCGGGGGGGCCCATTTTCAGCCGTTATACCTTGAGGCCCAACTGTGTAAAAATTTTTTTGTGAATAAATTAGAGGGTCCAAATTCAAGAACCATTTTACATTGTAGGCCCATTTTAAATAAGATGCTTAGCCCGTGTTACAGTGTACATTATTGTAGCCCAAAACCCATTTGACCCATTACCCAATAGAGGAATGAGATATCAATTGTCATTGCCATTTCTCCCGATCGCTCCTCTAAACTCTCTCACTATATACGACATATTCGCAAGGGATTCAAGATTTCAATCTTCAATGGCAAATTATCACTTTGCAGGTAAAAATTTCTCTTGATTTTGTCCATAATTCCTTCAATTTTCACTTGCTAAGTTGCTTTCATATTCATTTAAAGATAAACTTGAAAGAAGAACCTAGGGCAACGGCGGTGCCGCGGTGGCTACGTCGACTCGAGCCCCAATGTTTTAATTGCCGATTTGCAGCGACAAATTTTAGCTTAGGTGGGAGGTAAAGATTCTAAATACTCATTCTTCATAATGTTCCCACAGTTTTACTTTGGAAATTGCAAAACAAAATAAGATTTTTATTTCTATGGGTGTCTAATTGTCTTATGTCTATAATTCAATTCATTTGAGTTGTTAATCCCATGAACAGTGAATATATTTTGTGGGTCTTGTACAATATTATGTGCCTTCATAGAGGTTTTACTGTTTTAGAGGTTGGTGTTGGCTATATTTTGTGGGTCTTTGTAATTTTGTATGAACAATTGGTCAATTGCACCCAATTTTTGAGTGGTGGGAAGTGAGATTTCAAAGGTGGAAGTCAATATGGTGGGAGCAGAAAGAGATTGTATATTTGTATATTGGGATAGGATTTGCTGTTGTAGATATGGCATTTTTGTGTTTCATACTTTCAATCTATTTGGAACTTGTACCTGCTTTTCTTCCAAAGGCTTTCAAGATTTATTACTCTAACAAGAAGTTTAAGGATTGAATTTCTCTTGTTTGGATGTAGATTTAGCCATTTAGGGGATCTTATGTTTTCTTTCTTATATATCTAGTTTTGTTGTAATCTAGTGATAATGTGGTTAAATTTTTTTATGTTCTATTTTGTTTTTGTCTTTTGTAATAATAAACTAAGGTACGTTTTCTCTCCATAATTTATTTATTTGTAATTTTGTATGAACAATTATATTTTGTCCTAAAAATTGAGCTTTTGAGTTTGTGCTTAATTTGATAATGATGAGTTTGTGATTTTGTGCTTAACTTGATGAGTATTTTGTTTTGTGCCCAATTTTTCCCCAAAAATTGAGTTTTTCAGTTTGTACTTAATTTGATAATGATGAGTTTGTGAGTTTATGCTTTATTTGATGAGTTTTTTTGACTTTGTACTTCATTTGATGCCAATTAGTATTTAATATTGCATAGGAAAATGACGATTTTTAATCTTTTTTCTTGGTATTCATAGAAAAGTTATTGTACATCATGCCTCCTAAGTATGCTTCTGGAGCTCAAAAGAGAAAAAAGAAAGCAAAGGAAATCTCTTTAATACAAAGTCAAGCAGGAGATCTTGACAAATACTTTACTTTCAAGAAGAGCAAAGTGGGGGAAGAGAATGTGGAAAATGCAGTTAACGAGTCGGCCGATGTGAATGTGAATATGAATGTAGCTGTTGAAAATGTCAAAACTAATCAAAATGAGTTGCGAGAGAAAGATGAAGAGGAGGGGAAAGATGAAGAGGAATGGAAAGAGGTGGACGATAATGAAAAAGATTGCTTTATTTTGAACCTTGATGACCCGGCAAATTGGGAAAATGTTGATCACAAAATGAGAGACTTTTTAGTGGAGATGGGTCCGAAGAGAGTTGAAGGGATCGTGTTCCCAAAAGATGACTCAAATAGACATTTTGATATTTCACATTTCGAAAGAGTACTACCAACTGGTCAGGCCGTTGATAGGAGGTGGCTTGTATATTCGATTTTGAAAGATAGGATATACTGCTTTGGTTTTAAGTTGTTTCCTACAGTAGAGACCGTGACTAAAGTTGGCCAGTTGGCTAGTGATGGATTTAGAGATTGGCATAATTTGGCGAGAGCTCTCAGAAATCACGAAAAAAATCTAGAGCATATGATTTGTTTGGGTCGTTGGCTTGATTTGGAGCACAGATTTAAGAAAAAGGTTACAATTGATAGTAGTATGCAATTATTGATGAATGAAGAAAGGGGACATTGGAGAGAAGTGTTGACTAGGATAATTGCTATTGTGACCACACTTGCCAAGAACACACTACCATTTCGAGGACATAATGAAAAGCTTTATGAAGAAAACAATGGTCGCTTGCAATTTGTGGAAATGATTGCTAAATTCGATCCAGTTATGAAAGAACACATTCGGCGTGCTACATCACATGAGATCCAGTATACATATCTTGGTAAAAGAATCCAAAATGAGTTTATACAGTTGTTTGCAGGTGAGGTGAAAAAATCAATTCTCGATATCATTAAAGAATCAAAATTTTTCTCTGTCATTCTTGATTGCACCCTAGATGCGAGTCATGAAGAACAAATGTCTCTTGTGATAAGATGTGTAAATGGCATGGCAAGTCCAGTGGTAGTTGAAGAATTTTGGCTTGCGTTTTTGAAAGTTGATGATACTACGGGACTTGGGCTTTTTACAGAGTTTAAAAAGTTTTGGCAGATCTTGAGTTACATATTGATGATATCAGAGGTCAGGGTTATGACAATGGGTCAAATATGAGCGGGAAGTACAAAGGGGTTCAGAGTAGATTACTTGAAATAAATCCCCGAGCTTTCTATACTCCATGTGGTTGCCATAGTTTAAATCTCACCTTATGTGATATGGTACATTGTAGTCAAAGAGCTAAAGATTTTTTTGTAATCATACAAAAGATCTATAATTTGTTCTCAGCTTCAACTAAAAGATGGAGTATTTTTAAAGACAAGGTGTCAGGCCTTACAGTGAAACCATTGTCTATGACCCGTTGGGAAAGTCATATTGAAGCTATCAAACCTTTGAAGTGGCAACTTAAAGAGATAGTAGAAGCTTTAGATACTTTGGGGGAAGATGATTCGGATGATCATGACTCTTTGGAAGCTCGAAATTTGAGAGATAATTTTATTCTAAAATTCGAATTTTTGATTAGTTTGACAATATGGTTTGATTTACTGCATGTGATTAACGATGTAAGTAAATCTCTTCAAGCTGAAAATGTAGATATTGAACTTGCCACCGACATGTTAGGTTGTCTTTCCATTTTCTTGGAAGATTATAGAAGAAACGGGTTCAAGCGTGCTATAGAGCAAGCCACAGAAAAGGCAATGGAATTGGGAGTTGAAGCTACATTTGAAGAAAAATGCATCATTCGAAGAACGAGGCATTTCGATGAAAGTGCAACTAGGGAGGTGCCTCCATCAGCTGAAGAAGCTTTTAGGTTTGACTACTTTCTTTGTGTTGTTGATCAAGCTCTATCTTTTGTGAACACGCGATTTGAGCACTTTAAGTCATACAAAGAGACTTTTGGTTTTTTATATGATGTTCAAACATTCCGAAAGTTGCCCCTACATGAGCTGGAGAAGTGTTGCAAGAATCTTGAGCAATATTTGATGCATGAAGGCCACTCAGACATTGATGCAGATGAATTGTATAGTGAGTTGATGGCCTTGCAGATATATATTCCAAATGAAGAAGTGAGAGCAATTCAAGTGTTAGAATTCGTAAAAAGCTTTTGGGAAAGTGGTATGTATTCACATACATATGTTGCTTATCAGATCATGTTAACCATATCGGTAACAGTGGCATCAACAGAAAGAAGTTTTTCCAAACTTAAGTTACTCAAGACTTATCTCCGGTCAACGATGACACAAGAAAGGTTAAATGGTCTCGCAATGTTATCCATTGAAAAGGAATTAGGGTGCATTCTGTTTGCCGTTTTCAGCCCGTTTTCTATTTTCTGTTTTCGAAAATGTTGAAAATGCGTTATGTTTATTGTTTTCGAAAATACGTTTTCGAAATTGTTTTCAAGATTTGTATACAAAACACAAAAATGTCTTTTTAACGTTTTCGGCATTTTCTGTGTTAAATGTTGAAAACAAGGAAAACGCGTTTTCGGATTTTAAAATTTACATTTATTACATTTTAAACAATTATAAACCAAACACATTTTCTATTTTCTCTTCTCAAAAATAATTTTTTCAAAACAACAAACCAAACGCATTTTCAATTTTCTGAAAACAGCAATTAAAAACAGAAAACACCAAAACATTTTCGAAAACGAAAACGGAAAATACAAAACAAACAGAACGCCCCCTTAGATGTTGAAAATTTGATTAGTGTTTTTGCTTCCAAAACTGCAAGACGAGTGATGTTTAAATAACACCGAAAGATTAAATAGGTATGATTTTTTTTTCCTTAAACTCTTAGTTGTTTCTAAGCTCCATAAATTCATTATTTACTTTACACTACTTTAGGATAATTTCTCAAATTGTACTTATGTTCTTAAGTTCTTCACGTTGATTTGTCTACATTTTGATGATAATTTTTATGGTAATATCTTCATTACTATTCTTTTATGCAGAGAAAATGGATCAGACTGTTGAGCAAGTGAGAAACCACTTTTAATGAAGTTGAGATGAAAGATTTGTTTGTTTTGTTTTGCCACTACAATTGACAGGTTTGTACTTTTGTCCTTACTGAATATTAATTCAATATATTCTCTTTTCTTCTTTGGCCATTTGTTTTGGCTCTTGCCGAGCTTTATATTTTTGGCTTTTTACTTACATATTTTTCTTATGCCATCTGTGGTTGCCTATGCTGAGCTATTTATTTTTAATTTTTTTATGTCATGATCTCATAGGTTATTTGTGTTAAGTCTGGCTGAGTTTTTTTTCCATTTTACTTTTCGTTATCCCTCTGACTGAGCTTTTTATATTTTTATGGACTTATTATTGTGTGCTTAACTAATTCTTATTGTGGCTAGTTTAATCTCGTGTGTCGCTTTAGATTAGTTTTACGAAAAAAAATAAAGGGGCCCATTTTTGAAAATTTTTGGAAGTTCAACTCAGGCCCACCAAAGAACAGGACCGTCCCTAACAAGAGTAGTGGTAAAGAAAAGATTTTAAGCAACATTGAACATTTCAACAGCTTCATTGATATTCTAATGAAATTTTGCATTGGATACAACTAAGGGTAACATGGTGGATTATGCTCTCTATCTTGCAATATGTTAGTTTGTTATTGAGACTTATATCTGGCTTGTGACTTACATTTTTAATTGATAGAATATTTTAAAATGAAATTGGAGTTAAGATTGATGGAATGTTTAAATATGTTTTCAAATTTCATTAGAGTTGGACCAACTTAAAACTATTTATTGATAAGATTTTGTTTAATCTTTGAATTTTAGGAATTTGACGAAGCCGTCAATAATTATGATTATATAGAATACTTTATGATAGATCAAGTATGGTTGGGCCAATTTCACTTTATAATATCCATTTATTATTACCAAATTATAATTATAATGCTTTATCTATCAACAATGTAGGATTTTTTTAGTCGAGATTTATTATCTAATTGGTGCAACTAGAAAAAATCTCGGTTTGGTGATTGTTGTTACACACTCAGAGGTTGGTGGCTATGGATGCAATCCTAGAACAAGGTTTGGCTGTGAGCGTGGTAGAACATATAAGAAACGTAAAAGTCAATATGATCATGAACCAAAAAAAAAAATTGTTGGAACACGTAAGTGTGATTGTCCTTTTGATCTAAATGGTATAAAGTTGCACTACGAAGATGATTGGATGGTGTGTATTACACAATGACCCATTGATGTAGCATTTGGAAGGTCATCCTTATGTTGCAAGACTAGCTAGTGGAGAAATAAAGATTTTAATTGACACGTCAAAAAGTATGGTAAACCCGAGGAATATATTGACGACCTTGAAAGACCAAATCCTAAGAATGCTAACACCATGAGGACTATATATAATGCTCGTGCAAGATACAGATTAGTTGAAAGGGCAAGAAAGATACAAATGTAGCAATTGCCATGCAAGCTCATTGAACACAACTATATTGAGTGGCATAATTCTGATACAAGAATAGATGAAGTTAGAGATATTTTCTTTGTGCATCCTGGATCTATAGATTTGTTACTTGCATTTCCACGTGTGGTTAAAATGGATTGTACTTACTAAACTAATAGATATTGACTTCCTCGTCTAGAGATTATTGGGGTTACTTCTACCCGATGACATTTTCTATTGCATTTGAATTCATGGAATATGAACGAGAAGCAAATTATACTTGTGCACTTAAAATATTGAAAAAATTGTTGAATCATGATGTGCTGCCTAATGTGATTATCACTAATAGAGATGTTGGGAAATCAACCCGAATATGATTTCACAGTTGTCCCAAGATCTTACCTTCAAGTTGAGAAATACCAAAAATAGGAGAAATAACTATGCATGGAAATAATAACACAGGATTTACGTGGAAAACTCCAAAACCGAGAAAAACCAACGGGCGGACCATCAAAGCTTTCCACTATATGAAAAATTTTTACAATCATATAGACTTTTTGTAACGCCCCGAGTTCTAAGAACCCGGAACATTAGTTCTTTCTTTAAAAACACTTAAATTCCTCTTTTAAAATATAATAATGACATTAAATGCGGAAAAAATTCACAAATAGCTAAAATGTGAAATTTATTTAAACTAACAAAGTCGAAAGATAGTTTTCAAACAATCCTCAAAAACATCCAATTAAAGTACTAGTAAGCTCGAACATTCAAAAGTCAAGATTTCAACAAGCTAAAAGTACTAAATTGTCAATTTAATTAAAGCTAATTTATTGAAAGTCCCTAAGAGATTCCCACGCCGCCACGCTCCGCCTCCTTAACTGCAAGTTGATCATTTGATAGAGAAAATCGTGAGTATTTAAATACTCAAGATCCCCGCACTACAATTAATATATATTACAAATTAAATGCACATAATCATCATCTTCATAAAAATACTAACATGTATAAAATACAAGTTCGCTCATCATCCCCTCTTAATCGTGCACGTCATCATAGTGATTAATAGCACGCCATTATAATATATTAGGCCAAAGACCTATCGCCATAATGCTATTAAATCACGCCGTAATTAGGCAAAGAGCCCACCGTCATAGTGCCGAGGAAGCACGTCAAAAGTAGGCTAAAAAGCCTATCATCACATAACATTTATACATGCAAAGATTTATAATAATTAATTGCAATTCTTTGCATATTTAAAAGAAACTTTTAGAAAGGGGATCTACCTTAACCTTTACCCTAGTATTGAGTTACTAACGGTGAGAAATCACCTCTAGTCCGCATCTCGCCCAGCCAATAACGAGTTTAATTTATGTTAATATTCTTAAATATTAAGTATCTATAAGTAATATAGAAGTTTGTGGACCAAAATGGAAAGAATATAAAACTTTGGGGGTCAATTTGAAAGAATTTAATAGTTTGAGGACCTATTATTATACAATAAAAAGTGGACTAAAAATATTTTGACTCAATTATAGGATTTTTAAAACATGAGGGACTAATATGTAATTAACGCTAAGGGCTAACCTTAATGGGAATAAGAAATTAAGGATTTAAAAGTGAAATAAAAGTTTAGGAGTCAAATTGCAACAATTGAAAGTTAGGGACTTGTAAATTAAATAAATTATAGGGCCAACTTGCAACAAGTATAGAACTTGAGGATTTATTTTGCAAAAATCCGGTTTAAGTGGATTTGGGCCATGAACTCGGATCATCACCATCTTCCTCACCCGCTTCTCTTCTCTCGGCTTACTCTCTCTCGGGTCAAGAATGGGAATAACTCCCAAATCAAAGTATAGATCATGAAATTCCAATTTCTAGGATATAACTAACTCATTGGATAATGTATTACTTTAAAATCGCATCTAAGCTCGAATTATATGAGCCAAAACAAGTTTTCAACTCTAAGTAAAAAAAAAAAACTGTGGAAAATATCCTGCTATAGCAGATGCTTGTCAAATTCCTTTAAAATAGTAAAACTGACATCAGAAAATTCCTAAAATTTTTACAGGAGGTAGGAAACTCATACATATTCATCATATTTAAAAATTGTTTCATATAAATTGCGTTTAGGGCATCAAAACTATTTTTAAACGGACAATATCTTGTTCTCGGGTGGAATCTGCCCAGTTTCACAAAAGTATCATAAAACATCCTACGAGACTAATGATGTCAAACCAATTCTAAATGATAGGTAACTCATGTGGGATCATTTCCCAATTTGAATCACCTAGAAATTCCATCTACACTAAAAGTTATACGCCTTTCAAAGTTGAGTGCAGGCTGGAAAAAGTCACATGTGCAAAATACATTGATTTTTTCTTTTCAAGCAATTCATCAAACACTATGGGGGCTTGGTAGATATCAAGTAGTTTTAATCTCATCCCATAACAACTCATGCCCAACTCAAAGTATCAAGTAAATTACTTTTCCCCAACCACCAAAGTCTCAATAAATCCATAAAACTTCAATTATTTATCCTCAAACAACCTATCTTATGATAGAAAAAGATAAGAGAGAAGGATTACCTTTCTTGGAAAATGAACACTTGAAATTGGTGGAGGAAGAAATTGAAATAGAGAGATTGAGAAATCAACTTCAAATCAAGACATCGATTGCCCTTACAAGTGTTGGAGTAGAAGTTGAAGATGGTTGTTGAATGAGAAATCTTGAGAATGAAGATAATGCTTGTGTAATGGTGATGTAAAGAATGAAACTTGGGTTAGGGTTTGAGCACTTCCAACAATATTGTATTTAAGGTGGGAAAATAGGGTAAGACTTGCAAATGAGCTTCTAAATGGACTTTAAAATAGGATTGAATTGAAATTGGGCTTTCTTATAGTATAAAGAGATAAAATTGGACTTTTTAAACCCTATAATCAGTTTAAAACGACAATTTCTAAAGTTTGGTCCTCAAACGTAAATTGAAAATAAATAAATAAATAGATATTTTATAAATTATTACTTTTTTTTAATAATTCAATATAATAGTAAATATTATAAAATTTTAACTAGACGAATGATTTGTTTAACTCTATAGGTGAAGTTGTATGACACGCTTGAGATTTTACTTTAATTAAATATTTTAATTTAAAGAAATTCATGGTCACTACAACCTTACTCCTCTTAAAAATAATTTCGTCTCTAAATTTAAAGTTACTTAAAACATAAACTTACTTGATCTATAAAGTTTGGGTATTGGGATCGATTTCTTCTTCTTTCTCCCATGTTGCCTCATCCTTGCCATGACTACCCCATTGAATCTTAATTAGGGGAACTCTTCTATTTCTCAAGACATGGACCTTTCGATCTATGATGGTCACGGGTGTCTCTTGATATGATAAATTCTTCCTAATATCCAAAGATTGAAAGCTCACCAAATGACTCGATCGTGACATACTTCCTCAATTGTGAGACATGAAATACATTATGCACAGATGAAAGCTCGTGGTGGCAAAGCCAAGTGATAAGCCATCGCCCAACTTCTTCTAATATCTCAAACGGTCCAACGAACCATGGTCTCAACTTTCCTTTCTTCCCAAAGCGTATAGTACCTTTCATTGGAGACACTTTAAGAAACACTTTCTCCAACTTCAAACTTCAAGTCATTGCTCCTCCGACGGCTGTAGTTTCTTGTCTATCTTGTGCAGCTTTGATCCTTAATCTTATCTTCTCTACAAATTTCAGCAGCTTCTTTCAACCATTTTCGGTCCCAACATCTTCCTCTCTCCAACTTCATTCTAATAGATTGGCGATCGACACCGCCGCCATACAATGCCTCATAAGGCGCCATCCCAATCGTAGCCTAGAAACCGTATTGTAGGCAAACTCTACTAGTGGCAAATGCGCTTCCCTACTCTCAACTAAGTCCAATACATGCTCTTAACATATCTTCCAATATTCATGGTATGCTCGATTGACCATCTGGTCTGGGATGGTACGCAGACTAAAATTTAGCTTCGTGCCCATGATCAGTATGTAAGCTTCCTGCACTTTGAGGCAAACCTCGATCTCGATTTGAAACAATGGACACGGAACCCCATGAAGTCGAACAATCTCTCTAACATATAATCGTACTTTAACCGTCGATGCCGAGAGTCATCCTAATCGTAGAAAGTGTGCGATTTCGTAAGTCGATCAACAATCACCCATACAAAGATCATGTTTTCCCCAATCGATCTTGGTAAACTTGTCACGAAAAACCATGGTGATTTTCTCCTTCAAAAGTAACATTATCTTTATGATTCGCACTCCAATCCAATGGTCATCTCTCAATAGAAGTGGAAGAAATTTTGTGAAAATCGATGGAACATTCTTTAATTTGAACTCAAGAGTTTCAATAGAAAAACAAAATTTTGTCAAATTGTTTCTTCACAAGAATTTGTTTGAAAAGAAAAAAGTTTTAAAATTTCTTTTATTCTTCTCACAATGGGACACATCATTTAAACATCGCGACATTTAAATAACATTCCATCCTCGATGGAAAGCCAAAGAAAACGCCATCGTCACGCCTTTACTTATGCTCAAAACATCTCACTTATCAAACTAGAAATTCAATAAAAATTCTAACACAAATTTATAATAATAATCCCAATGTTGAACACGATTTTTCAAAATTGAACCCTATCTCTTTCGCAATAATAAATGTGTTTGAATCAATCGCAACTTTAGAAATTTCAAAATAAATGATTGATCAACCCGAGAGGATGGTGAAAGTCGATTGAACACTTGGAAATGGTTTCGTGAGCTTGCATTAAAAATATTCTCATTTACATCATGTATGGCTTGAATGTTCTCAAGAACGACTCTCTCATCAATACATCAAGTACAATCCTCAAATATTCCCCATACCGATCTTTCCTTGAATAGATCAATAAGCCATCGATAAACACAATGACGATCTTGTCCATATACTGATGAAAAGCTTGATGCATTATATCCATGAATATCGAGGTGCATTAGTGAGGTCAAGGCACCACTTAAACTTGTAATACCAATATCATGTCTTGAATGTCAGTTTTTGGTATGTTTGAGGGCTTGATCTTCAACCGGTGGTATCCCGCCAAATCAATCCTTGAGAAAACCAAGCACCTTTCAACGATCAAACAAATCTTAAATTCTTGGGGAGAGGGTACTTATCCTTTATCGCCAACCTCGCTGAGCTCTCTATAGTAAATGCACATCATCATACGCTCTCATTCTTCTTATCAAATAAGTCGTGCTCCCCAAAGAGACACACTCGCCAGATGAAACCTTTCTCGTGCAATTCCTCCAACCATACAACCTTTGACCTCACATTTCAAATCCTCAAATCCTGAAAATCCAAATAGATTTTAAAATCAATCACACTCTCAAAATCGCTTACATCCTTAAAATCAAAATCATCACACAATCACATTTTATATAGTTAATCCTCTAAATCCAAGTCTCATATCCTCAAAACTCATTTTATAAAAATTATATATGAATTCTTCAAAATCTCTCCCAACCTCTATCTAGCAAAATTGGCCAAACTTTGTCATTAGGAGTTCCCAACATAATATATATATATATATATAAACATGCCACCCAAATTTCGTAATAAATACATCTTGTAGTCACCTATCTGGTCAATAGATGCATCTAACTTCAATTCATACGATCTAAACTTCTTTCACCACTAATCAACTTTTCAAACCGATAATAAAATAAGTTTAAATCGAGAATCCTAACATTTATTGGTAATCCCAGAACAAGATAACCTCAAGACATAACCTTTCACCACTTATCCTCAATTTATAACCTTTGATCTCAAATGATTTTCATTGAGGAGACTATAACATGCAAGTATAGAACTCACAAACTTCACTTGAGTATAAAATAGCATATTCACGACCCAAAACATAGGCGATCGATAAAATCTTCTATTACATTAAAACTTCATAACAATGCAATCCAATAATCTCATCTCGAGTGCACAAAAATCAAATCAACAATATCCATGATCAATTAATATCACACACTAACTTGCATTCACAAGATCCTTACCTCATCTTGTCCTTCATCCTTTACACTCAAGAATTTCTGAATATCTAGCATAGCACGGGTCTAATTCCATCTTAATCATATCCATCATTCCATTGCAACCCTATTTTAACCAATGACATTGAATAAAAGCCCCATTAAAATCACAATCCATGATAACCTTATCTCAATGCATTACACTCGACTTGGTGTCCCAATTACTCACCAAGAATTACAAATCATCATTAGATATAGGCAAGAGAGAACAACAATACCCATACACAATAGTTAATGAATCCTTATAATCATGAATTCAATTTCGAGGACTAGAAATATTTACAAAATATAATTTAATTCATGCTTTACTCACTGATGAACATTTCACCTTAAGCTCAAACTCGGTCTCTTATTCTATCAAAAAGTACTTACTCTTTCTTTTCTGGATATGAAACCCTCAATTGATACAACTACTTGCAAAATATTCTAATGCCGTATCAACTTTTAATTATCGAAATCCTTCAAAGAGGCTTCTTGACTTTAAATAGATACAAACATTAATATAACTTTTAATATTGTATCTATCATAAACTTTTTCTTAAAGTGATTCCGGCATTCAGAATACTCTTTTCTTATTGTATCCAAAATTTCTTGAAACTTTCTTTCTTTCATTCTATATCAAAACATAGTTTCTCAAAAGAACTTCAAACTCAATAAGTCAATCTTTGAAATCTAAAAACTTTCTTTCTTTACCTCGAGTCATGGAGAGACGATGGTCGTGGGTAGCTCTTAGGACATAAAACTTTTTAAATTTTGAAAGGTTCCTTTCAAAAAATTCCCTTTAAACAATTTGTAAGTCTACAGAGCCGAGACCCGCCTGACATTAAGTCAGAACGCTCCGAGTTCTAAGAACCCGGAACGTTAGTTCTTTCTTTTAAAACACTTAAATTCCTCTTTTTTAAAATATAATAATGACATTAAATGCGGAAAAAATTCACAAATAGCTAAAATGTGGAAATTTATTTAAACTAACAAAGTCGAAAGATAGTTTTCAAACAATCCTCAAAAACATCCAATTAAAGTACTAGTAAGCTCGAACATTCAAAAGTCGGGATTTCAATGGGCTAAAAGTACTAAATTGTCAATTTAATTAAAGCTAATTTATTGAAAGTCCCTAAGAGATTCTTCGCTTCGCCACGCCCGCTCCTTAATCTGCAAGTTGATCATTTGATAGAGAAAATCGTGAGTATTTTAAATACTCGAGATCCTGCGCACTACAATTAATATATATTACAAATTAAATGCACATAATCATCATCTTTCATAAAATACGGTCAGTATAAAATACAAGTTCGCTCATCATCCCTCTTAATCGTGCACGCCATCATAGTGATTAATAGCGCCATTATAATATATTAGGCCAAAGACCCTATCAATAATGCTATTAAATCACGTCGTAATTAGGCAAAGAGCTCACCGTCATAGTGCCGAGTGAAGCACGTCAAAAGTAGGCTAAAAAGCCTATCATCACATAACATTTTACATGCAAAGATTTATAATAATATTAATTGCAATTGCGCACATTTAAAAAGAAACTTTTAGAAAGGGGATCTACCTTAACCTTTACCCGAGTATTGAGCTTACTAACGGTGAGAAATCAGTCCTCTAGCTGTCCGTACTCCTCTAGCCAATAACGAGTTTAATTTATGTTAATATTCTTAAATATTAAGTATCTATAAGTAATATAGAAGTTTAGTGGACCAAATGGAAAGAATATAAAACTTTGGGGGTCAATTTGAAAGAATTTAATAGTTTGAGGACCTATTATTATACAATAAAAGTGGACTAAAAATATTTTGACTCAATTATAGGATTTTTAAAACATGAGGGACTAATATGTAATTAATGCTTAAGGGCTAACTCAATGAATAAGAAATTAAGGATTTAAAAGTGAAATAAAAGTTTAGGAGTCAAATTGCAAACAATTGAAAGTTAGACTTGTAAATTAAATAAATTATAGGGGCCAACTTGCAACAAGTATAGAACTTGAGGGATTTATTTTGCAAAAATCCGGTTTTAAGTGGATTTGGGCCAAGAACCCTGATCATCACCATCTTCCTCACCCGCCTCTTCTCTCGCTACTCTCTCTCGTCAAGAATGGGAATAACTCCCAAATCAAAGTATAGGATCATGAAATTCCAATTTCTAGGATAACTAACTCATTGGATAATGTATTACTTTAAAATCGCATCTAAGTCAATTATATGAGCTAAAACAAGTTTTCAACTCTAAGTAAAAAAAAACTGTGGAAAATATCCTGCCATGGCAATGCGCTTGTCAAATTTTTAAAATAGTAAACGACATCAGAAAATTCTAAAATTTTTACAGGAGGTAGGAAACTCATACATATTCATCATATTTAAAAATTGTTTCATATAAATTCATGCTTAGGGCATCAAAACTATTTTTAAACGGACAACATCTTGTTCTCGGTGGAATCTGCCCAGTTTCACAAAAAGTATCATAAACATCCTACGAGACTCGAATGATGTCAAACCAATTCTAAATGATAGGTAACTCATGTGGGATCATTTCCCAATTTGAATCACCTAGAAATTCCATCTACACTAAAAGTTACGGCCTTTCAAAGTTGAGTGCAGAAGCTGGAAAAAGTCACATGTGCAAAATACACTGATTTTTTCTTTCAAGAATTCATCAAACACTATGGGGCTTGGTAGATATCAAGTAGTTTTAATCTCATCCCATAACAAGACCTCATGCCCAACTCAAAGTATCAAGTAAATTACTTTTCCCCAACCACCAAAGTCTCAATAAATCCATAAAACTTCAATTATTTATCCTCAAACAACCTATCTTATGATAGAAAAAGATAAGAGTAGAGAAGGATTACCTTTCTATGGAAATGAACACTTGAAATTGGTGGAGGAAGAAATTGAAATAGAGGAGATTGAGAAATCAACTTCAAATCAAGACATCGATTGCCCTTACAAGTGTTGGAGTAGAAGTTGAAGATGGTTGTTGAATGAGAAATCTTGAGAATGAAGATAATGCTTGTAATGGTGATGTAAAGAATGAAACTTGGGTTAGGTTTGAGCACTTCCAACAATATTGTATTTAAGGGTGGAAAATAGGGTAAGACTTGCAAATGAGCCTCTAAATGGACTTTTAAAATAGGATTGAATTGAAATCGGGCTTTCTTATAGTATAAGAGATAAAATTGGACTTTTAAACTGCCTATAATTGGATTTAAAATCGAATAATTTCTAAAGTTTATTCTCAAACGTAAATTGAAAATAAATAAATAAATAGATATTTTATAAATTATTACTTTTTTTATAATTCAATATAATAGTAAATATTATAAAATTTTAACTAGACAAGACTGCTTAACTCTATAGGTGAAGTTGTAGCGACACGTTTGAGATTTTACTTTAATTAAATATTTTAATTTAAAGAAATTCGCGGTCACTACACTTTTCACTCGCCCAACCCCAACCCCAAGTATTACAGGAAACATAACCCGAACTTTACCACACCTAATTTTCTACTCTTTATACAAACCACAAAGAATTACAAGAAAACTCTCAAGATGCTAGGCTCACAAATTTTCCTCTAGATTTGGTCACCCCAAGTATTACAGAGAAAAATACATCAAGTCTTACCCGCACTCAAAATTGCTACTCTTTGTACCACCCACAAAGACCACAAAACTAGAGTGCTAAACTCCTATTTTTCTCTCAACCCATACTTGGTTGGTACCTCTTGGCACATCTTATAAGAAGAGAAAACACATTAATTTATAGGAAAACAATTAACCTAAACCCACCACAATAAGGAGAACAATTCCTAATTCAAATTGGTTTAGGACTTTGACCAAAAGTTTTCTTTTTCCCTTTTGGATTTATTTTTGGTAATATTTCAACAAGAGAGTTAGCTGTTATTTGAGCAATTCAAATGCTAAAATTTTCTGTGCACATGGCACATATCTAAAAATATTTCTTTCAGCACCAAGAAAGAGTTTGAGTGAAAAGAATTATGAGAGAAATTCCTTAGCGATTGGAGACTACTAGTTGGATCATCCACAGAAGGGATGTATGAACAACTTGAGCACGTTTGGTTTCGTAAATTCGATCAATTCCCAAAAGCTTTAGAATATATTCAAGAAGCTTGGTTGAGTAGATATAAAGAGAAATTTGTGGTTGCATAGACAAATAAAATTATGCACTTCAGTAATGTTACATCTAACAGGTATTTTATATATGCTTTATGACATATATTTAATATATTCTCATTTAATAGATTGGATAAAAATTCATTATCATTACATTTAATCGATGTAGCTAATTTGCTTGTATGTGTTTTTATATTTATAGGGTTGAGAATGCACATTCTAAATTGAATAAAAATCTTCGATCATCAGAAAAGTACTTTGAAATATCATGGAAGGTCATGCATTATCTTTTAGAATTGGAACTCACTAAGATAAAGGCTTCATTTGAACAAAGCATGAATTTGGAACAACATAACTTTAAATGCATCCTTTTAAAGAGCTTCATGGTTTCGTGTCTAAAGATGCAATGAACATTATTTTAAACGAGTTAAAGCAAGCACAAAGCATTGACTTTGACCACACATCTTGTCATTGTACTTATAGATCAACCCATGCTTTGTGATGTGCATGTGAAGTTTCAAAATATATTGTCACTGGTCGTCCTATTCCATTTCAATAGTTCATCCTCATTGGAGGAAGTTGGACAAATTGGTTCCTTTAGGAAAGACTATCCCTGAGTTGAATCTTATTATTGAATTAGAGAATATACAAAAATTGTTAATGCATGTAATGAGGCAGGTAAATTATTGTTGAAAATGAAGTTACGAGAAATTTATAAGCCATCCAGTACTTCATCGGTGCTGCCTCTTGAGAGGGCTAAAACTAAGGGAAGACCATCTTCTAATGTTGATACTTAAACTAGAAGGGATCCGTCACATTTTGAAATTGTAGAGCAAAGTGGTGATGACAAAATTTCTCCTAGCATATCTAACTCTATCAAAGTCTCATAGAACAAAAGTCAAAAGTTTAACTGACTGATGTGAAGAGCTGCAGTATATTCTTAGAATGTTTCTCTCTTAGCGTAGCCAAAGAATGCATATTTAATATTGTTAATTTATTATGGCAATTGTGGTTTTAGGGCAATAGCTAGTTCGCTTTGATTGGGAGAAGAAGCTTGGCGACAAATTTGACATGAGCTCACACATAGACCCAGCCACGGTTCTTGTTTTAAACCGAAACCGGAGGGTTTGGAACAGGGTCAAACCTAAACCGAAATTGGCCGGAGGCCAGTTTTGGTTTGAACAGCCTGGTTCCAGTCCCAAACTAGAATCGGCTCCGGTCAGTTCTTGTTAGAATCGCCTAGCCCACTCAACTGTGAATCGACAATTTAATTAAAAAAAATTAAAACTGGGGTGGGAAAAGGTCACATTTGTGATCGTTGGGGGGTGGGGGTGACCCACCCGCCCCCCAAAGTTTTATGTTTTTCTTTTATTTCCTTTGTAATCTATTACTAATTTACTATAAATATCCCTCATTTTCTCTATTTTTTTCACACCACAATTCGCAATCTCTCAAATCTTAATTCTCTTTCTTTCAAGACTCAACCCAAATTTCTATGTACAAGTTATAAGTTACATTGTTACAATCTTACAAATTTCTACATTTACTTATATTTGACAATTTATAAATTTCTACAATCTGCTTATCTATACACAATCTTTGTATTTTCAATTCTTATTATTACACTTTCTATACTATATTTTTATTTTATTGTACTAAAATATCTGGCTTTAGTGAAGATGTATCAAACCAAATCTTTGGTTTTGATGATTCTTAAACGCAAGAAAGCTGGCATGATAATGATCCACAAATTGATATTTCGAAATCGGAACCTGAACACGAAGGAGGAGATAAGAACAATACGAGAATTTCTAATTCCGACCCTTTCAATACCCATTTCAAAAAAGTACGACTAGGCGGTAAGGAATTTCAAATATTATGCAATTATTGCGATAAGAAGTTCAAATTCATATCCAGATGGGGCTATGGCACTTTCAACAAACATTTGGAAAGAGATAATAGTAACATGCTCATTGGACTCTAGTCAATACAAACTCAAATTACGGGGACTCAATTATTTAAATACTCAGACGAAAGAAATAAAACAGAATTAGCGAAAATGATTAGTGTGGAATACTTATCTTTTAGTTTTGGTGAGTTGGTTTTAATAATTATTGCCAAAAGCTTGAAATGGCCAGTGCAAAATGTATACTTACAAATACTCTAAAACGTACACTCTTGAAAATGTTTAAAGATTGAAAAAAAAGAATTGAGAGAAAATTTTTCAAAATTAAATAGTTCAGTTTCTATTTGTAGTGATATTTGAAGTGATCATTGGAAATGCATTTCTACATAGGCATAACATGTCAATGGGTTGATAACGAACGGTATATGCAAAAAAGAATTAATTCATTGACATGTTTTGATGATCTACATAATGCCAATAATATTTTTAGAATAATTCAAAATATTTTGGAAGAATATGGTCTAGTGAAGAAAGTTTTTTCTATTTCTTTTGATAATACGGAGTAAACACTGCTTTAGCTAATGACTTACAAAGTATTTGTCAACATAATATTGGCGGTAAATTTTTTCATATTCAATGTGCATGTCATGTTTTAAACTTCTGTGTACAAGATGGGTTGAAAGTTTAAATATTGCACTTACACCAATTAAACAAGTAATTTCTTATTTATAGTCACATACCATAATAATGAATAGTTGGTAGAGAAGTATTGTAAAGAAAATGGTGAGAGACCAAAAAGATTTCCTAAGGATATTCCAATTCGTCGGAATTCAACTTATAAGTTATAAACTGCTTATTTGCATATAAAGATTTGCTATTCACTTTTATTTCACAAAATATGCCTCAAGTTACTTTATATCCACAAAGTTGGGACGTTTGCACTAATCTTTTGGATTTTTTAAAAGTTTTTTATGATGTGACACATATTTTAAGTGGTGTTTATTCTCCTACATCACTTTTACTTTTAGTTGAATGTATTAATGTGGCTGATACATTTGATGAATATCATGCTGATATGGTTTTAGAAGAACCAGTAATATTCATGAAAAGCAAATGGTTAAAGTATTTTAGGGAAATTCCTTTAATTAATCTTGTTGTATGTGTTTTTGATCCTAGGACTAAAATAGAAGGTTTAACTATTTTAATTATTATTACAATAGTTTGGATATTAGTTTTGATGTTGATATGCAATTGTATCAAGTTAAAAAAGTAGTTAGAGAGTTATTTGATGAATATTTAAATCGTTATGGATCACCTTCTTCATCTTCTACCGCTTCTAGTTCTAGTCAAGCTCGGGATGATTTAACTAAACTTGGGGCTGGTGATCGATTATTGAGGCAACAACATAAAAAACCTAAAGATTCATCCAATGGATCTCCCGAACTTGACATTTATCAAACAACTATTTTTGAGTTTGATGATAGCAAAGTAGGTAAAGATTTTCTGGTCCTTGAATGGTCGAAACGTTATCAAAATACTTATCCTATACTATCACGAATTGCAAAAGATATACTTGCACCCCGGTGTCAACCGTTTCCGTAGAATAAGCTTTTAGTATGGAATGACTTATTTTGGATCCGAAATGATCTACCTTGCACCCCGATTCATTGGAAGCGCAAACATGTGCCAATGATTGGTGCAAGGCAGATGAAAAAGCCTAACAATGTAAGAACGATTCTGATGACTAATATGGCCTAACCACCGAAGGAAGTGGAACTACCACTTCCAGCCCAGGAAATGACTAAATTAAAGAGGTAAGAGAAATACGTCGGCTTTGATTCCTCGAGAGAGGATATGTAGGTAGCTTTATTTTTGGTAAAAAATTAAGTTCAAGCCTTATATTATTTTAAATTTATTTTCCTTAATTTTGGTTGGGGTTAAGGCCTTAGGGTGGTTTAAAAAAAAATTCAAAACCGTGATAAGTGGATGATGATGCCAAAAATGGGTCATCTGATAGTATCTCAGTACAATATATCACTTGTTCTCGTATCCGTTGTACAGTGCTTGGCATTTCTTCCATTATGTTCTCCATCATTTTCATCAATGATTTATAAAATTATCTCATTGGGCTTTGTTAACAACAATCACTTTTTCCAGGTAATTCAACTTTAATGACCTTATCCAAGCAACTACTTTATATTGATCTTTAGTGTAAGTTATTAATTATGTAAGCTAACTTGAAGTCCAATTGTCCAATCCCACCCGTGGCTTGCAGTTGGTACAAATATGGAGATGACATTGTGAATGAATGGGAGATATCATATGTATCACGAATTGAGAAATTTAGCAAGATGATCGGTGATGATGTTGCGATAGAAGAGTTTATTGACTTAAACTCGCCCTAATTGTTGTTATCATTATGTACAATTAGCTTATCGAGATATGAATTAGTCACTGTGAAGCTTCCAAATTTTACAATTTTTTAATTGTTAGCAACATTGGTTTCAGCATTAAATGTTCCGCTTGGGAAAATAATGTCGACAAAGATTTAGAAGTATTGAGTATGCTAGGCTTTTGTATAAAATCAAATCTTTATGTATCGTTTTGAGGGGACATTGGAACTTTCTATGTGGATAAGTTCACAGAGTTTTCTACAATTTTACTACAATTTTAATGTTATTAACCAAGATTCCCAAGAATGTGTAGCAAAATTTAACCTAAGCTATAAAAAGACAAATTTATGTAACACTAAATGTGGCATGTGCTTTCGATTTGTAGAAGGTGGAGAGACTTGGAAGTTACCACAATGGGAAATGTAAAGACGAATTTTGTAGATCATATGAACTAATTTGGGATACGGATGCAATAACTCACGTTGGTGAACATGAATTTTTTCAAAACTAGCCATCACTGTTGTAACGACCAAGACCAAATTTTAAGACTTTCTAAGTGACACGTCGTCGTTATGACTTAACCTATTAAATTTTAGTGCTCGTCTAATAAGATAATTATTTAATAATTTAATCGCGTGTCGAAAATTTTATTAAGGGCCAACAGAATTAGTCATTTAAGTTTTGAGCCCAATTATCGATTTCAAAAGCCCATCTTAAGCCTTGTTCTTCTTGGTGTTAACTTTATCCGCACGCAATTCCGTATACCTCATATTCATTTTCAACCACACACACATTTTTCAAAATAATATTAACCACACATTTTTACACGGAATACCGCACACATTTACTTTATACCCAATCAAACAACCCTTTAGTACTTAATGGGCCAATACATTCTATCTCAACTCAAGCTCAATTTTTTTGAAACTAGTTGGCAAATAGAAATGTGAGTTTTGTAGTTTGAGAATCCCTCATCAACTCAATTTCTTCTCTACTATACCCCCTAAGCACACATTTCTTCTCTCCTATGTATCTACACCTACATCCACTTCATAACAAAACCCTCCATTACTCACAATCTATGCTTTCTCAAACTCTCTGTGAAGTGCATTGCAAGCTTCCACAACAGTAAACAACAGCTTTGAAGTCCCATCAATCGACTGGAAGACAGATATGGCCAAATTTAGTGAGATAAACTCAAAATTTCTATTTCAGGGTAGTCTCTGTTTACTGTAAATCATGTAATACATGCACATAGCAATTGGCCATCATCATCATCCTCCTCACTGCTAACTTAAAAAAAAAAAAAAGGACTTCACATTCACTTCATCCACAGAAACAGCAATGGATCGATTATCCAACATGAGTTTTCCAAACCAGATTCATCCTTCATCTCAACACACTGCATATGCCTTCGAGATACAAAAAAAAAAAAGAAAAAAGGAGAGAGCGAGAAAAGAAAACTCCCTATTCGATCCACCATTCACAAAAACTTAGCCAATCGAAACAACATACACAAATATAGAACATATCCATCGTCTTCATCCTCCATTCGAAATTAAAAAAAATATTCCGAGAACTTGCACGAACAGTATTGGCCATGGCTAATGCACTAAAGTTCGAAATTCCTTGCATAAATTGCTTCCCAGATGATACTTTCATGTAGTAGAACCTTGTACTCGAATTTAGTTGATGATGTTTTGCCAAAAAACATTCTATTTCACCAGAAAGTCGCACCAAGCTTTGTCTAATTGACTTTATTCTAGTTTCCCTTCATCGACAGTGGCTGCAATTCAGTCACCGCTGCTCCTCGGTCGTGATCGATGGTGGTGGCTCGACGACTGCGACGTTGAGCTTTCATCTCCCACGCGATGGCTCTTTCTCCCCATGCTCTCTCGACTTCTCTCTCTGTGTGTGTGAGCCGATAGTGAATGAGGAAAGTGGAAGGGAGATTCACTTCAAAATTGTAGCCCCGAGTCCCTCAAATTCTAAATTTCGTATAAGTTAGTCCCACTTTTGACAGCCATCTCAATTGCTCCACTAAAGTTAACTATTTCCTTCAATTGAATCCAATCAAGTTTTAAAGGCCCGTTTTAAGTCCCCCAATATTGTGTATTTAATTCAATCGAGTCCAATTGAATTCATATAAATTGCAATTGAAGCCCTCAAGCCTTTATTAAAGTTGAAATCAGTCCCCAAATAGCATAATCTTCTCAATCAAGTCCTAAATTAAGTTTCAAAAGTTCAATTTCCATCCCTAAAGTTTTAATTGGATTTCAATTCAGTACTAGTTGGTTAATAACCTCAATTTCAACCCCAAAATCAATACTTCTCTTTCAATTAAGTCCAAAGTAACTTTTAAAGTTGTCAATTAGGCCCTAAAACTTTTTGTTAAATGCTTTAAGACTTGAATAAATTATTAAAGCTCAATTTTGGATTCAAAATACTGAATTATGTTTAATTTATTCTATTAAAAGACGTGCAAAGTGCGTAGAGGCGCTAGCATCATACCAACCCTAATTTCAAGGAATTTACAAGAACTACAATTTGAGGTGAGGTTTATTTCTTGCAAATGTTTTTATTTTAAAAGCGACTATGTACTTTAAAACAATGTCATTCCTTTAAGTGTGATTATAATTGTGGTATATTTGCTATTTGACATGCATGTGATTGTGTTAAATAAAATCTTCTATGGGATGGTGTAAGGGCCATTCGGATGGCCATAGTGACTTTCTCCCATGTTAGATGGGAGTTTCCATCACTCGACTTTTCTTAGTTTGATAGCCATAGTGACTCACCCTAATTATTTTAACTTTTCTTTCAGATTAAGGAGCTTAGCGAAGCAGTGTCAAGTGGGGCGACGTCAACCACTCAAGGGACATTGTTATTTTAATTTCTCTTTCAATTATTTATTAGTGAACCATTTAAAATGGAGCCGGTCGATATTCTTGAGTTTTCGCATTTAATTTGGAAGATTTAATTTGTTTACCTAGAAACTAAATTTTGATTATCCTCTTGGCGAATATTGTTTCTCTTAATCACGTGCATCCTAAACCTTAGGGTCTTCTTCTTCTTCTTCTTCTTCTTCTTCTTCTTCTTCTTCTTCTTCTTCTTGAGAATGTCATTTAAAAATATTATCGCCAAAATTTTCACGTTTTAATAAAGATACAACTATTTTAGTGACACTTTAATTATCAAAAATCGGGCACTACAACTACCAACCTAATTTGTAACACTCCGGGTTCTAACTATCCGGAACGCCACGTCATCTTTCTAAACTAACTTAGCATCGGTACTAAATGGAAATCTAACTACGCGGAATATTATTTAAACTGAAAAATCAACCAATCATAGTTTTAAAACATAATATCTTAAAATAACCAAAACTTAGGATAGACATGAATAATTTGAATCTCAAATTCTACTAAATAAACTTAAAAATCCCTTAAAGATCCATTGCCAATTTCCATGCCGTTACTCCTTAGTCTGCAATGATTGGTTAAAAGGAAAAGTGACTACCTCATAGAAATATTCAATAGATTTTGCACATAAATAATATTTCAAATTATATATATACATGAATACAAGCAATCTAAGTAATCTCATGAACAATTAAGTTCACGTTTGGTGAACGCGCAATTAAACAAGTTCAAATCTAATCTGATGCATTAAAGCGTATAATCTCATGTCCGGGCTTGCTCAAGCAATTCTCTAACTTACGTGCTAAATATAGCACATAGTCTCATGGAAGGACAAGTAACATGCAACATATAATAAGAAATAAGCATTTAAGCGCATCTTTGAAAAATAAAAGTCTTGTAGATAGAGATCTACCTCTAGTTTGGAAGTTTGAGCCATAAAATTATAAATCTCTAGGGTTGCCTCGTCTCGTCAAGTCCTAAAATAATTCAATGAATGCTAATTAGCCTCTCGGGTAAATAAAGTCTCAAAACAAAGGGAATTATTAAAAGTAGGGTTTAAATAGCATAAATATGAAGTCTAAGATTTAAATCGCTAAATTTGAGAAGTTGGGGATAATATGCGAAATTAGAGAATTCTAGGGACTGATTAGGAAGTCAAACGATAGTTGGAAGGCCAAATCTGCAATTGACCATGTTTGAAAACTAGTGGACTTAATTGAAAACGAATTAAAACTTGAGGATCTTTTGCGTAAATAAAATATGAGGACTAAGTTTAAAGTCAATTGAAAGTTATGAGATTTGACTGTAGTTGACCGTACCTTAAAATTGGAGGACTCAATTTAAAGAGCTAAAAACTTTTGGACCATGGAAGTAAATAAACTATAACAACTAACTTAAATAAATTAGGAAAGTTCAAGGACCAGGGGTGCAAAATAGTTAATAAAATCAATTCAGCCTTCATCTCTACATTCTGTACGTGATTTCTGCGAGGAACTCAGAAAAAGGAAGAACTCGGCTATGGCTTTTCGTTCCTCTCCGACCATTGCTACTCGTCACCGCCGGCGTGGTGTCACCGGCTCGCCACCAAGAGAGAAGTCGAGAGAAAGAGAGAGACCAACGAGGGAGAGATAGAAGGGACGAATCTTGCTGTGTGGGGTTTCTTTTTTTTTTTAAAGCAAAGCACCAACTAGACTCGTACGTCGGTTTTACGCGTCCGCCGAGCCTAGCTAGTGGGGTTTGGAATCCCCCTACCTTTTTATTAATAAATAAAATAATAACAATAGGAGGGGGCATAAACCTGACCTCCAAACAATGAAAAGGAATGTGCGAAAAGCAGTAAATGAGGAGATACTATCTCCCTGACAATAAGGAATAAAAGAATGACAGAATGATAAATAAGGAGGTACTACCTCCCTGTAAAAAATCCATACCCCAGGTAATGGCATACACTCTTTATTCAGATTGAGGAGATACTATCTCCTTTATAAAATGTGCAGAAGTGGAGACAAAATAAAAGAAAAATAAAATTGGAAACCTACAAGTGCCTCCAAGTATCTGAACTGTGAAGAATCCCCAACAGTTCAGACAAAGTCCGGCCATTGTGGATGAGAATATGAAGAAGTAACAGACCTAGAGCAACTGCGTGTCTGCATACGTGAGGTAGTAGCAGCTTGGAACTTGGGCCCGCGGGCCCAAGATTTCTCGACGTTGCAGTGCAGGCTCAAATCGAGCCAGACTCACCTTCGAGATTATCAATGTCCTCCTCCAGGCGGTCAATCTCCTCATCGGAGTGACGCCGATGAGGACCAGGCAAATGGATCTCCGGCAATGTAGATTGGGAAGTAGCTTGGGATGGGACGGAGGCTTCGGCGTTATACTAGCACTCAGGCAGAGGAGAGGCGACGGTCATAGTTGGCGCCACGGATGGGATGACTGGTCCCACCAAAGGAGAGACAGCGATGCAAACACCATCGGGACAAGGATCCACCGGGGGAGCGTGGTCCCGGATAGAGGAGACACCATCCGAGATAGCGACCCGGGAGCAACCTGACGATCTGTAAGAGGAGCTCGACCAACAAAGCTCGTCTCTGCATCAGAACCAATATCAGAGCCAGAGTCAACAAAAGGAACCTGAATCGGAGAGCTAACCAACGGAGGCACTGGGGCGGTCGAGATCGGTGCCGTAACAGGCGGAGCATCTGAAATAACAAGTGTAGAAGAGCCCACGAGGCGATGAATCGCCGAGTCTGAACTGCGTACATGAGGGAATAGGCCTCCACTGACGGGCCGGCTCAGAGACAACTGCAGGCCCCTTCTCCTGTTGAGAACGTGGACCGAGAATGGTACCAGAAGTAGCAAGCGGAATAGTAGTGGCCGGGGGATCGGAGGACTAAGGGGGTGGTACCGAGGGAGCACCAACGGTACACTGTGAGGGGGAGTGTCCCAGGCACCGACATGTAGAACAAAAGGAAGGGAGGTGCTCATAAATAATGCGCTGCCAGAAGCTACGCCCTGGCCCACGGTCAACCCAAATATGCTCGTGGAGCTTATGCTCTAAATGCACCTCTACACAAACTCTAGCCTCGCTGGGGCGCAATAAATCGGCAGTGGCCTCATCAATGTGCAGAGGCTGGCCCACAACCTTAGCTAAGGAATACAATACGTCCTTAGCAAGAAAATGAATGGGCAACAGCGGGAAGGAGATCCATACGGGTACAATAGGTGTCTCCTTCCCAGGGTGAAAGTCTGCAGTCCATTTCAAAACCTTCATCTCACAACCACTAATGAACCAATGCGGCCGGGAGAATAGATGTGTATAAGCCACCTCATGGGTAAGATGTATCAATATATGCACACCATCAATCAAACCAGTCGTATGGGAACCAACAAACCCAAACTGATCAAAAGCAGTACGTATAGCAAGCATAGGGGGCTTCCGCCGAGCGAACTTACCCACCAAAGTATAACGGAACGGGGCCGCCAACCGAGACTCCTCATCAGCCAAAATAGAAATGGCTGGCTCACCACGATGCATGTGGGGTTGTCGAGATGCAATAGTGGACGGGCTGGAAGTACCAAACACCGAATCAAAGGATTTCCGCTTCGCCCGTTCCTCGGTCGACAAAATGGGCCTATTAGCAATGGCAGATGCATATGTACAACCTGTGGGAACGCATGTTTGAGTCTCCTGAGGGTATGGCAAAGAACGGGACATCGTCGGGAGGGCCGGAAAAGGCTCGGAAGGCGCGCGTGGGCCCCACGTGCCGGCTGGTCAACGCGCCGACGCCCGCGGGCGTGGTGGTCACGGACTTGCACCTGGGGATTCGCCTCATCATGGGGAGCAATTGTTTCAACAGGACCAAAGTCTAATTCCACTCCTAAAGTTGTCAATTGTGGGTTCAAAGTTCGGTTTTCACCCAAATTTGGGCCTTTTTTTAATCCAGGTTTTATTTTACAAATTGGCTTTAATGTTAGGTGAGACATCATGAGAGCAACCTACAGCTGTAATTTGAGCCATTAATGTGGAGGATTTTGGGAGCAATTGATGATTCAAGTTTCGGTTAGCATATGAAATTGGGGCTTTTTGATTTGAAGTAGATTGTCCAAATTGGCTTTCATGGATAGGAGGCGCATGAGGAGAGGATGTGGCAGCTATAATTTGAGCGCTCGAAGTGGAGTAATTGGGGAGAATTTCATGGAGAGGCCGAATATGAAGATTTCGAAATTTGTTGTGATTGTGGGAAATCCGGGAATACCCATGCCAAATTGAGTTGGGGGATTTTAAATAGAGGTAGAGACGCTACTTTGGGTGGGAGGAATTGGATTGGAAGTGCTCGGATTGGTCGTGGTGATGTTTGGGGTCGTTTGGGACGAGTTTGGGGGGTTTGGGGTCGGTTTCCTCTGGATTTGGGCGAGGGTGGGGCTATGGTGGGGAGGTCGCCGGTGGCCGAGGAGGAGGTGGGTCATGGCCGGAGGGGGCCGGATTCATTGAGTGCGGTGAATTCGCCAATTTTCCTTTAGGGTTTGATGATTTGGTGTTTCCAATAATTAATTGAGTTGATCGAATCTTGCTGTGGGTTGCTGTGAATCACAAACGAGAATAGGGTGTTGTATATATAGGAGTTGTTAAAGATTGTAATTAAGGTATGTCTTGGGAAGAAATTATTTCCTAAATTGCAAAACCCGAAGTTAATAATGTAAACTTTTAGCTGAACCCTAAAACATGAATAACAAGAATTAGGGTTAGGGTTCGTCTCAAATGTTTTTTTTTTGGTAAAGCACCAATTAGACTTGCACACTGGTTTTATGCATCCACCGAGCCATTGCTGGTGGGGGTTTGGAATCCCCCTACCTTTTTATTAATGTAAAAAAAATTACAAAGGTAGGGGCATAAACCTGACCTCCAAGCAATGAAACACAATGAGTGTTCGAATAGCAGTAAATGAGGAGATATTATCTCACTGACAATAATGAATAAAAGAATAACAAAATAATAAATAAGGAAGTACTACCTTCATGTACGGAATAATGAAAAACTAGAAAATAAGGCCATGAAAAGCGCAAAGAAGTGAACTGTACCTCACTAAAGTCCATGGACCGATGGAAACCCATGATGATCCATATGTAGGAGAGCGCTGCTAGGACAGGCAACTGATGTGAGTCATACTCTGCATACCATCGCTATAGTAGGCCCACTGAAGCAAGTGCGTCAGTAACCTGGTTGCACTCTCGAACAATACAGTGAACAGCAACTGATGAGTCTACCTCCACTAAAATTGTACCAACTCCCAGAAAGCATACAAGCAATAGTCTGCCAAGAATGGCACGGAGCTCGGCCTCCAAAATAGTGTAGTCGCCATAGAATGAGTAAAACGCCAGAACGCAATGCCCAAGATGGTCCTGGATCATCCTACCCTCCAGCTCTACCATAAACCACACCCCCATATTTGTTGACCTTAAAACATCCCACAGAAGGCCGGCGCCAGGACACCAACACTAGAAGGGATGGAGGTGGAGCAATAATAGTGACTCCAAAAAGGGTAGCCAAGTAATGATTACCCCGCCAATGAGAGGAACTAAACACCCTAGCCATGTGCATGAGGGAGAGAGCCCGATTGACATGCCAAATGATTTGCTGAGAATCTACAAGAACACCCCGATACTTCGCATCATTACGTGCCGTCCACAGGTGTCAGAAGATGAAAATGGGCACAATGATTCGAATGTGGCCCTATTTGACAAACTGACTTGAGTGTTGCCGGCACTGAACCTGGTTCGAGATGCTGGTGGGAGACGAGATATGAAGATTGATGAGAAATGCAGGCAAACTCGAGATGCAACCCTACTGCTAAGAAAGGCATGCGGAAGCGTCTCTTCATCTAAGCAACACTGGCATCACGAAGGCATCTGCACATGAATTGTTGCCTAATCACATCATCAATGGGCATGAGGTCCCGCAATAATTGTCAGTGAAAGAAAGATATAGTCATAGGTATAGCTAGGCACCAAAGGTCCTGAATCACATGCCGAACCTCAACATGCTACCGAACCAATCCCCGGCTAACCGAGCTATGAATTGCCTATTTGAGGTACCATGCCAGAACATCCTATAGAAGGATTGGATGTCCAAAGGGATGGTAGAGATCTGAAAAGCTAGGTCAGAAGGAACAACTTGCAATAAACGCTCAATATCCCAGCTAGTGTTGTCAAAGAAGTCCTGTACCCGAGCCGATGAGTGACTATGAGCAGGAAACACATCCATGAGAGGGAGATCACCCATCCAGCAATCATGTCAAAAGAAAACCCGGCCATGGCCAAGCTACAAGAAACTGCGGGGCTCAAATGCCGCTCTAATAAGCAGGCGGAACCTTCATTGGCGGCTGTCCCCTACAATCTCTGTCACGCAAGTAGAGGGCCCATAAAGACTCCTGAGAACGAAACCGCCACCAAAGCTTCAGGGAAAAAGAATCGACCATATCATCCAACCTCCTGAAACCAAGCCCTCACTTCTCCGAGGGATGACACAACTCCTCCCAATGTCTCCAATACAAACGGTGGGCACCCTTCCTAGAGTCCCACAAAAAATGAGCGAATAAACTGGATAACCGCTTCAGCACAACCTTAGGAGGTTGCAAAATCTGAAACAAGTAAAGCGGCATAGAGTAAAGTACAGACCAGATAGCGTAATATGGGCCCTAGGAGATAACAATCGACTGACCCATCCAGAGATCGCCCACGGATCTTCGATTCTTCTCAATTTTGGGGGCTGAATCTTGAAAATTAGGGTTGAAATCAATAGGGAATAAATCAAAATTAAGGCTAATAATTTTAGGGCTAGATGAGAATTGGGGAAAAGTTAATTAAAAAAAATTCATGTTTGAAGTTTTTGGGTCGCTACAACCTCTCCTACTTAAAATAATTTTGTCCTCGAAATTTAACTTATTAGTTGAATGAGGTCTGGGTACTTCTCAAAAATTATCTCTTTCTTTCTCCCAGATGGCCTCTTCTGGATTGTGTTTATTCTACTGGACCTTAACTAGAGGAACTTCTTTGTTTCTAAGGACATGGAATTTTTTCTCTAAGATGCGCACAGGCACCTCTTCATACATTAAGTCTGATCGAACGTCAACTGACTGAATGTTCACCACATGGCTCAGATCAAATACATACTTTCTTAATAGGTGGACATGGAATACATTATGTACTGCTGAAAGGTCTTGAGGCAATGACAGACGATAAGCCACGTTTCCAACTTGCTCTAGTATCGTGAATGGACTAATGAATCAAGGTTTCAACTTGCCTTTCTTCCCAAAATGGAACACTCCTCTCATTGGAGCTACTTTAAGAAACACTTTATCACCGGTTTGAAATTTTAGCTCTTTCTTTCTCTGACCAGCATAACTCTTCTGCCTGTCCTGGGAAGCTTTGATTCTCGATCGGATACGATCTATCACTTCTATCGCCTTCTCAATTAATTTTGGTGCTAACATCTTCCTTTCTCCAACTTCATCCCAATAAATGAGTGATCAGGATCAACGACCGTATAATGCTTCATAAGGACACATACCAATGGCAGCCTCGTAACTATTATTATAGGCCAACTCTATCAGCGGAAAATGAGTCTCCCAGCTACTACCGAAATCAATTACACAAGAACTCAACATATCTTCTAGAGTCTGGATGGTCCGTTTAGATTGTCCATCAATTTGAGGGTGATAAGATGTACTAAATGTCAATTTAGTACCCATTACTTCCTGAAGGCTCTTCCAAAATCTGGAGGCAAGCTTCGAATCTCTGTCCGATACTAGAGATATAGGCATTCCATGGAGACGGGGGATTTCTTTAACATATAGATGCGCCCGCTGATCCATGCAAAGAGTCATACGAATGGGTAGAAATTGTATTGATTTCGTGAGTCGATCAACAACAACCGAAATGTTGTTGTTGCCCTTAGCCGTCCTTGGGAGGCTAACCACGAAATCCATGGAACTTTTCTCCCACTTCTATTCTAGTATATCTAGCAGATTTAACAATCTTAAAGGCCTATGATGTTCTACCTTCACCTGCTGGCAAACCATACACTTGGGGACAAATCTGGTGATGCTTCACTTAATATTCCTCCACCAAAAGGTAGTACGCAAATGCTTGTACATTTTGGTTCTACCAAGATGTGCCGCATAAGGAGGAAAATGGGCTTCGGTCATTATCTCATCTCCGATCTGATCATCCTTCAACACACAAAGGTAACTTTTGAAAATGAGTGTTTTATTTGTTGAAACCTCAAAACCAATCCTCTTCCTAGTACCAACTTCAGATCTAATCTTCTCAAGAAATGGATCGTTTTTTTGTGCAGTAATAATTCAATTTCTCAGGTTTGCCTTAACTATCAAAGTTACTAATCTAGCCGGCATTCGAGTCAATGGAGCAATCACTTGAATCCTAAAATTCTCAAAATCTCAAACTAGCTGGTCTGGTATAGAGCCCAATGCTGACAGCTGTCCCGTGCGTTTTCTAGTCAACGCATATGAAACTACGTTAGCTTTACCTTGAGGGTAAAGTATAGTGCAGTCGTAATCTTTCACTAGCTCTAACCACCGTCGTTGCCTCATGTTTAGCTCTTTCTAGGTGAAGAAGTATTTGAGGCTCTTGTGATCTGTGCAGATCTCATATTTACTTCCGTACAAATAGTGATGCCAAATCTTTAAAGTGTGCACTACGACTGCAAGCTCTAAATCATAGGTTGCGTAATTATGCTCATACTACTTCAACTGCATGGAAGTATAAGCAATGACTCTTCCTTTCTGCATGAGTACACAACCTAATCCGTGTTTTGATGCGTCACAGTAAATGACGAAACCATCTGAGCCGCTAGGGTTGGTCAAAACAGGGGCAATCACTAGCCTGTTCTCCAATTCCAGGAAGCCATGCTCATACTTCTCCATCCAATTGAACTTCACGCCCTTCCTGGTTAACTGTGTTAAAGGTCCTGCCATCTTTGAGAAACCTTCTATAAATCGCTAATAGTACCCAACCAATCCTAGAAAGCTTCTTACTTCAACAATATTAGCAAGTCTAGACCAATTAGTCACTATTTCCACTTTGGTAGAGTCCACTTCAGTTCCCTGGGCGGTCACAATGTGCCCTAGGAAACCGACTCGTTCCCACCAAAATTCCCACTTTTTGAATTTGGCATATAAATTTTCTCTTCTTAAAGTGCCTAACACTATGCTCTTCATGTCGTCGAGAGTCTTTTCAATAGATTAGTATGTCATCAATGAAAATGATGACAAACTTACCCAAGAACTCGTGAAAGACTCTATTCATCAAGTCAATGAACACCACTAGGGCACTGGTTAAGCTGAAGGGCATCATCCGTAAATGCATAATGCCATAGCATGTTCGAAATGCCATCTTCGATATATCCGTGGGCTTAATCTTCAACTAGTGATAGCCTGACCTCAAGTCGATCTTCGAGAAAACAACTGTTCCCTTCAGGTGATCGAATAGGTCCTCAATCCTCGGGAGATGATACTTGTTCTTTATCGTAAACTTGTTCAGTTCACGATAATCTATACACATCCTCATGCTCCCGTCCTTCTTCTTTACAAATAGCACTGGGGTTTCCCACAGAGATACACTCTATCAAATAAAGCCCTTTCTTAAGAAGCTCCTCCAATTGAACCTTTCCGTTCTTGCAACTCTTTGGGTGCCATCCGGTATAGGGTCTTAGAGACAGGAGTAGCCCCAGGCACCAAGTCAATGCCAAATTCTACCTACCTCTTTGGTGGAATTCCTGGCAAGTCCTTCGAGAACACATCAAGATACTCCCGTACAACAGGCACAAGGTCTGGGGTTAGTCCTTCCGTCGGTTGCCCTTGGAGATTGACGAAGCATCCTTGGTAACCTTCTTTGGATAGCAACTTCTTTACCCTGATGGCCAAGATGAGATAGAGAATCGCCCTAATCCTAGACCCATAGAATTTGAACTCTTCCTTTCCATTTCTATGAAAAATGACCTTTTTCTCGTGGGGCACAATCGTCGTATGATTACCACTTAGCCAATTAATTGCTAATATGATATCAAAGTCTTTCATCTTAATCACATGTAGGTCTGCTCTCGAACACTAACCCATAAAAATTTATCTGTATAGCTCTAACTATCGTATTAGTCACAATCGTTCCTTCTAATGGTAAACTAACCTCAAGGGCGCTCTTGGCTTTCCCTTTTACTAATTCCAGTCTAGTCAAGCAGGCAATAGATATAAAGGAATACGTAGCTCCAGACTCAATTAAAACATATACAAGAATGTCAGAGATGGATAAGATACCTGTAATCATGTCATTGTCTTGGCTCGCATCTTCACGGGTGATTACAAACACCCTAGCCTTTCATTTCTTGGCTTGCTGGGCCGGCTTGGCTGGGGTATTGCTCCTAGTTGAAGCTGAATGACAATCTCACGCCATGTAGCCAGGGTTGCCGTACTTGTAGCACATTCCCTTGCCCCAGAGACATTCTCCACGATGGTACTTCCCGTACTTAGGACATGGTAGGACGATTCCTGAAGCCTGTCCTCAAGCTAAGCCACTATTGGGTTTCTTGTTGGGCGCATTACTTTTATTCTACTTGTTGCCTTGCCACTTCCTTTTTCCTTGGTCCTTCGGGTAGCTCTGCTCCTTAGGCTCGTCGTGGGAAAAACAAATGGCATGAGCCTTCTTCACCACCTCACGATAGTTTGGTAGTTCATGTCCCATCACGATTTTGCGAATGCCTTATGTAGGCCAAGCTCGAAATGTCGGGCCTTCTTGTTTTCGGTGTCTACTAGGTGTGAGGCATATTGAGAAACTTCTTCAAACTTTCTCTCGTATGCAACAATCTCTATATTACCCTGGACAAGGCACAAAACTCTACTTCCTTTTTGTCGTGTAACCCTTGAGGAGAGAATGTTTCTCTGATTTGTTCTTTAAAGTTAGCCCATGTTACAGCTACCAATTGAGAGTCGATTTTTGATTGCATGGCCGAGGCCCACCACTGAGCGGCCGGACCCAGCAACAAAAACTTGGCACACACTACCTTCTTATTCTCTGGGCATTCTATGTGCTCAAAAATATTCTCGATTTGTCGTAGCCATTCCTCAACTACGAGGGGACCCTTGCCGCCGTCGAAGGTAGATGGGTTGTACCTTTGGAATTGCTCAACGGTTGACCACGGTCGGTCTTGGCGGTGCTTGCTTAGCGCTTGCATAATTGCAAATAGCTTTTGGATAACCTCGGATTGTCGTGCCATCACCTTGACAAGACAGAAATTGGTTTATTGTGTTTGAATAATAAACATTCAATATAGAGGTGGAGGAAGTCATCTTAGTTAGGAAGTAGAGGATAGCATCGATGAACCGAAAATAGATAATTTTTATTGAAAATTTCAAATTCCTCGATAAGGATACATAGATAAGGCGGTAAAACAACTTGAAGAAACGTGAACGACCAACTACTAACAAACCTCCTCTACTAGTTCATCTATCTAGTCCCTCAATCATCATCAGTGATACAAGACTCTGCCTCTAAGACTTCCCCTGGTTCTTCCTCTTCATTCTTCTCTTGATCCTCTTCAAGTTCCACTTCAATATCCTCTCCTTGGGGTTTTGCTTGCGGTTCCTCTTTAGCTTCATACTCAGGTTCTTCTTGAGGTTCTTACTCAGGTTCCTCTTGAGGATCCTCCTCTGGGTCCTCTTCTGGCTCTTGCTAGTCAGGCTCAGGCTAAGCTATCCTTTCCTCTCGGTACACGGGCCAAACGTGTACAAGTGTCTCACAGAACATGTCATAGTTAATTGCGCCCTCTGTTGCACGCCAAATGTCGTAGAGGATCTTATTGGCAACTCCTTGATTAATAGGGCTCAGGGTGTTAATCACGTGACCGATGGAACGTACATCATTTGTGTCAAATCCCCATCTGATAGCGCATCGCTGAGCCTCACGGACATGCTCCGCCCAATCATAGGTATTCCTATACAGTGGAGCCTTGAGGGTTTGGTAGTCCAAAAGAGCACTGCAGGTGAAATCGGCAATAGTCTTACTATTTGCCGCCATGCCCTAGTCCAATTACATAAGGTCCAGTTAGTTTGGGTTTCCTTTCATTTCTTAGTTAAATATCGAGAACGTAAAAGAATTTTTTACAATTTATGCTCCAACTCGACTCTGGTTGGACACAAAGTCTTTTCTAACTTCTCTTAAAATTTCTCAAGTATTCGAAAATAAATACATAAACAAGTCTCAACTTATTTCATTACCTCAGAGTTGGAGGAGTTGAAAATGGCAGGTGGAATCTCTCACCTTTTAAAATGTCACTAATTTTTTAAAAAAGAATTTTACAAGTCTACAAAAACATAGTCCCGCTCTGATACCAAACTATAACGCCCCAGGTTCTAACTGCCCTGAACGCCACGTTATCTTTCTAAACTAACTTTCGAAAAATTAAAATGTAACGGGAATAAACGGAAATCTAACTACACGGAATATTATTTAAACTTAAAAATCAACCAATCACGGCTTTAAAACATAATATCTTAAAATAACCAAAACTTTGGACAGACATGAATAATTTGAGTCTCAAATTCAATAATTAAGTAAACTTTAAAATCCCTTAAAGATCCATCGCCAATTGCCACGCCATTACTCCTCAGTCTGCAATGGTTGGTTAAAAGGAAAAGTGAGTATTTCATAGAAATACTCATTAGATCTCGCATATAAATAATATTTCAAATTATATATATACACGAATACAAGAAATCCAAGTACTCTGATGAACAATCAAGTCTGGTGAACGTGCAATTAAACAAGTTCAATTATGATCTGATGCATTAAAGCATATAATCTATATCTGGGCATGATCAAGCAATTCTCTAATTTACATGCTAAATATAGCACATAGTCTCATGGAAGGACAAGTAACATGCAATATATAATAAGAAATAATCATTTAAGCGCGTATTTGAAAAATAAAAGTCTTGTAGATAGGGATCTGCCTCTAGTATGGGAGTTTGAGCCGTAAAATTGTAAATCCTAGGGTTTCCGCATCTCATCTAGTCCTAAAATAATTTAATGAACTCTAATTAGCCTCTCGGGTAAATAAAGTCTCAAAATAAAGGAAATTATTAAAAGTAGGGTTTAAATCGAATAAATATGAAGTCTAGGGATTTAAATAACTAAATTTTAGAAGCTAGGGCTAATATGAAAAATTAGAGAATTCTAGGGACTGATTCGAAAGTCAAACGATAGTTGGAAGGCCAAATTTGCAGTTGACCATGTTTGAAAACTAGTGGACTGAATTGATAACGAATTAAAACTTGAGGATCTCTTGCGTCAATAAAATCTGGGGACTAAGTTTAAAGTCAACTCAAAGTTATGGGATTTGACTGCAGTTGACCAGACATTAAAATTGGAGGACCCAATCGAAAGAGCTAAAAACTTTTGGACCATGGAAGTAAATAACCTAGGAAAGTTTAGAGACCATGGATGCAAAATAGCTAATAAAATCAATTCAGCCTTCATCTCTGCGTTTTGTATGTGATTTCTGCGAGGAATTCAGAAAAAGGAAGACCTCGATTATGGCTTCTCGTTCCTCTCCGGCCATGGCTACTCGTCATTGCCGGCATGGTGCCCCGGCTCACGCCTAAGAGAGACATCGAGAGAAAGAGATAGAGCGATGAAAGAGATAGAAGGGATGATAGCGAGACATCGAGATGGTGGTAAGGCTGAAAAAATGGCGATTTGTGGTGATTACCTTGCTGTGGGTTGCTGTAAATCACAAATGAGAATAGAGTGTTGTATATATGGGAGTTGTTAAAGATCATAATACAAGTATGTCTTGGGATGAAATTATTTGCTAAATTGCAAAACCCTAAGTTAGTTATGACAAACTTTCAGCTAAACCCTAAAACGTAAATAACAAGAATTAGGGTTAGGGTTCTTCTCAAACTTTTTTTAAACAAAGCACCAACTAGACCCGAATGCTGGTTTTACGTGTCCGCTGAGCCTAGCTGGTGGGGGTTTGGAATCCCCATACCTTTCTATTAATGAAAAAGGATAAGTACAGAAGGAGGGAGGGGGGCATAAACCTGGCCTCCAAACAACGAACACAAGAAAGTATGCTAGAAGCAGTAAATGAGGAGATACTATCTCCCTAACAATAATGAATAAAGTGATAACAAAAGAGTAAATGAGGAGGCACTACCTCCCGGTACAGAAGAATGAAAAAATGTAACCATGATCAAGCACAGAGCAGTGGACTGTAGGCTCGCTAAAGTCCACGGACCGATGGGAATCCATGACGATCCATCTGTAGGAGAGCTCTAACTGTGGTGGACAACTGATTTGAGTCATATTTACATACTACTGCTGTAGGAATCCATCTGAAGCGAGCGCATTGGCAACCTGGTTGCCTTCGCGAAAGTGAGACAATGTCCCACTCGGTGCGGATGAGCTGAAGAATACGTCAGATAATAACTTGTAACTCTGTAAGTACCACGGACCTCCTCTCTGAACAATACAGTGAATAGCGACTGACGAGTCCTGCTCTATCCAAACTGTACCAACTCCCAAAGAGCGTGCAAGCAACAGTCCGTCAGGAATGGCCTGGAGCTCAGCCTCAAAAATAGCGCAATCGCTATAGAATGAGGAAAAGGCTCGAATGCAACAGCCAAAATGGTCCCGGATCACTCCACCCTACCCGCTCTGCAATCAACCACATAACCGTTAGTGTTGACCTTAAAAGATCCCACAGATTATCTATGCCAGAATACCAAAATAGGAAATGGGAGGTGCGGAAAGAATGGTGACTCCAAATAGGGCAACCAAGTCATGATCACCCTACCAATGAGAGGGACAGAACAACCCAGTGACATGTATGAGGGAGATAGCCTGATAGACACGCCAAATGATCTGCCGAGAATCCACAACAACACCCCGATACTTCACATCATTACGTGCAGCCCACAAGTGTTAGAAGCCGAAAATGGGCACGACGATGTGAATGTGACCCCGCCTGACAAACTGACCTAAATGCCACCAGAGCATTGAACCGCAAGCAATACTGTCAAAGGTGGGAGACGAGATATGAAAGATCGACGAGAAATGCTGCAAAACTCAAGACACAGCCCCACTGCTAACAAAGACATCCTGAAACGTCTCCTCTTCCGAGCAACATTGGCATCGTAAAGGCATATGTACATGAATACGCTGCCTAATCACATAGTCGATAGGTATGAGGCCCTGCAAACCGCCAATGAAAGAAAGATACAAGAGGTGTAGCTGGTTACTAAAGTCCCGAAATATTGGCCGGACCTCAATGTACTGCCAAACCAATTCCCAAGTGGACCGAGCTGTGAATTGCCCATCTGGGGTATCGCACCACAACATCCTATCAGGGGACCCGATGTCCAAAAGGGATGAAAAAGATCTGAAGGGAAAGGTTAGAAGGAACAACCAGCAATAAACGCTCAATATCCCTGTCGGTGTTATAAAAAAAGTCCTGTACCTGAGCCGATGAGTGACTGCCAACAAGAAACACCTCCACGAGAGGAAGATCACCCATCCAACAATCATGTCAAAAGAAAACTCGGCCATAGCCAAGATGCTAGAAAATGCTAGGCTCAGTAAGTCACTCGAGCACCAATAATCGAAGCCTCGAGATAGACGGGCCGAACCTACATGGGTGGCTGTCCCCAACAATATCTGTCATCCAAATTGAGGGCCCACAGAGACTCTTGAGATCGAAAACGCCACCAAAGCTTCAGGAAAAAAGAATTGACCATGTCATCTAACCTCCTAAAACCAAGCTGACCATCCTCTAGGGGACGACACAACTCCCTCCAGTGCCGCCAATGTAAACAGTGGGCACCCTCCCGAGAGCTCACAAGAAACGAGCAAATAAGCTGGATAACCACTTCACCACGGCCTTAGGAGGCTGCAGAATCTAAAACAAGTGAAGCGACATAAAGTAAAGTATGGACCGGATGAGCGTAGTATGGGCTTTAAGAGGCAACAATCAACTAGCCCGTCTAGAAATCCTCTCAAGAATCTTATGTACCAAGTCATCCAACAAGAAGATTTGACGTCTGCCACTATACAGATGAATACCAAGATAAGTTATAGGAAGCTGGCTGTGCACAAAACCCGCAAATGTCTGCCATCGATGAAGCTGACCAGTAGAAGCCCGACGAGGTGCAATGAAAGAACGCTTTCCCCCTATTCACCAACTGGCTAGAAACCCCCTCATAATGCTCAATACAAGCTAACAACTGTTGAATGCTCCACTTCTAACCATTGGAGAATATGATGATATCATCGGCAAATGAGACATGCTAGGCAATAGTAAGGCCCCCATGAATGAACTATATACAAGAATGCTACTGAAATCGATGAGTAAGCAAGAAGGAGAAATAATCAGCAGCAATAACAAACAACGTAGGGGAGATAGGTCGCCTTGCCGCAGTCCCCGAGATGAAGGAAAAAAAACCAGCAGGCTGACCGTTGACCAGGACCGAAAAGTGACACCTAGAGATACAGCGCCGGATCCTGTCAACCTACAACTGGTCAAACCCAAACTGCTCCATCACTGAGAGCAAGAAATCCCAATCCATCTGGTCATAGGCCTTAGCCATGTCAAGCTTGAGGATAATGTTGCCCCCTCTAACCGGCCTATAAGGCTGTGCACCATCTCCTGGGTTAACAAAACGTTATCCCCAAACAAACGCCCCGGCACGAAACTACTCTGCTAGGGTGAGATAATACGAGGCATAAGCTCACTAAGGCGGGTGTTCAACAGCTTCGTGATGATCTTGTTGAACACAGTGTAGAGACTAATCTGTCGAAAGTCCGTCCAAGCACAAGCCCATCCTTCTTAGGTAGAAGGACAATGGAAGCAGCGGAAAGCCCCCGGGAAGCCGACCCCCTCAAAGAAATCAATAACGGCCCGGTAAACATCCGCCAATATAATATCCCAAGACTGTTGATAGAAAACCGATGTAAACCCATCAGGCCCAACCACACTATCCCCGTCAATACTAAAGGCAGCATCTCGAACCTCCTCAATAGTAGGCAGCCGATTCAACTGGGCATTATCCTCCAGGGATACGAGGGAAGGAATAATACCAGGCTGAAACGACTGTCACGAGGTCCCTAGAGAGGACAACAACCCCTGAAAGAACTCCACTGCAGAACCCTAGATAAACTGCTGATCAGTCAGGGCAACCCCATCAGAGGCACAAATGTAATGAATGCCAGACTAAATGCGGTGCCCCTGTACCAAAGAGTGAAAATATCGAGTATTCTGGTCCCCCTCAGCTAGCCAACGAGCACGGACTTTTGTCTTCAGAAACTCTCCTCAATCGACAAAATACGATTCAGATCAGCCTGAACCCTATGTAACTGCTCACGATGCATAGGAGAAGGATCTGTGTCAAAAACACGCTTAGCCTTGTCAATTGATGACTCAGCATCCCAAACCCTATCGAAAATATTCCCAAAGACATGCCGATTCCACAAACTAAGTCCCTGTTACAACCGAAAATTTTTTTTCCACAAAGCGGCCATACCCATGTAATGGGAGGGATACGACCACTTCTGAGAGACAAAGGAGCGGAAATCATGGTAATGGGCCCAAACATTAAGAAAACGGAACGGCCGGGGACCTGAGTGCAGAAACGCCCCCCACTGGGCAAGTAATGGCGCATGACCAGATGCTTCCACACCCGGCTACTAGACCAACTGCAAGGCTCCGCAACAAAGCCAACATCAGGAAGACCACAAGCAAACATCATATCCCCGAAAATCTGAAATGCCCCTATCTCTTATACTGAAGCCAGTGCCCTCACTCTCAACGGCAATGACATTAAAGTCACCCCAACCAACCAGGGCTGATCCATGCTCACAGACACATCATAAAAACCTGCTCACAATACCCTCATCTCTACATAATTATAGGAGCCGAAAACGGTCGTAAAGTAAAAAGGCTTCGTGAGCTGAAGGTCCTGAACACGAAGGTAAAGGAGTTGGGGATGATCTATCAAAAGCTCAATAGTAGTACCTTCCCTCCAGAAAAACCAAATCCTATCGGTATGATTCTGGACCACCGATCAAAGGCCAAGAAACAACAAACAAACGAAAAATCACGGCGCAACACTATGGACTCAATAATAACAACAAAAGATACACCCATGCAGTTGTAGGAGCTTTTGCAACTGCCTCTGAGTGACTGAACTCCAAATTCCCCGCACATTCCACGCCAACAGACTCATCAACATATGGAATGAAGGGGGAAGAAGTAACTGACCTGGACCGACTACGGGTCTGTATGAGAGAAGTAGCGGCAACCTTGACCTTGGCTGCGTTAGCCCGCTTTCTCTTCTGTCGTGTATTAGTCATCAGCTCAAACTGATGCTCGTGCTCTGCCAAGCTGATAAGATCATCAACAGAGTGACGCCGGTGAATACTAGGTTGATGGGGCTCAGGAAGCGTAGACTACGATGGGACTGACGCCTCAGCGGTATACTAGCAATCAGGCAAATGAGATGCAATAGCCACACTCAGTCCTACAAATAAGGTAATAGGTCCCACCAAAGGGCAGACAAATATCAAGGTACCATCGGGACGAGGATCTATCCCTGACACAATCCGATCAACTGAAAGGGGATCTCTACCAACAAAACTTATCCGATCATCAGAGTCATCATCAGAATCAACATACTTAACAAGGACGGGAAAACTGATCAATTGAGTCACTGGGACAGTCGGGATCGGTACGATAACCGGCGGAACATCAGATATAATAGGCGGAGAAGAGGCACTGGGGCAGTAACTGGCTAAGTCTGAAATCGTACAAGAGGCCTCCACTGACAGATAGGCTGAGGGACAATTGTTCCCCCATCTCTGACTGAGACTGGGGGGTAAAAACTGTGCTAGAAGTAATAGGCTGTGTAACAGCTGGAGGACAAGTAGTCAGGGGACTGGACGTGGCTGGAGGCGGTGCCGATGGAACACCAACCTTACAATCCGAACACGAGTGTCCTATATGCCGACACACAGAATAGAAAGAGGGCACCTGCGCATAAACAATACGCTGTCAGAAGCTAGATCCCGGCCCACGCTCAATCCAAATCCGCTCAGGCAACTGGTGCTCAAAATGCACCTCAACACAGACCCTAGCCTCACTAGGGCACAAAAAATCTGTTGTGGCCTCATCAGTATGCAACAGGTGGCCCACAGCTCTAGCTAAAGAATACAAAACTTCCTTAGCGCAAAAATGCATAGGCAACAAAGGGAAGGAGTATAGTCCTCAGGGTGAAAGTTAACAGTCCACTTCAATACCCTCATCTCACAACCACTGATAAACCGACGCGACCGAGAGAACAAATGAGTATAGTCCACCTCATAAGTGAGATGAATCAGAATATGCATATGATCCAACAAACCAACAGTATCAGTGCCAATAAAACCAAATTGATCAAATGCATTACGAACAGCAAGCATAGGTGGCTTACGCCTTGAGAACTTACCCACCAGAGTAAAACGAAATGGGGCAGCCAGCTTAGACTCCTCATCGGCCGAAATAGAGATAGCTGGCTCACCACGACGCATGTGAGGCTGCCTAAAGACCATGGTGGACTGATGAGAAGGGCTAAACAATGAATCAAAAGACTTCCTCTTTGCTCGCTCCTTGGCCTATAGAATGGGACGCTTAGCAACCGCTGAAGCATATGTACGACCGGTCGAAACACCAGTCTGAGTCTCCTGGGGGTACAGCAAAGCACGAGATGTCATCGGGGGGTCGAACATTGCCTGGAAGGCCGCGCGTGGGTTCACGCGACGGCTTCCCCGTGCGGCGATGCACCAGAGTATTATGATCGCGCACCCCCACCGGAGGGTACTTCTCGACATGTGAAACATTTTCTTCAATCGCACCAACGTCTAATTCTGCCTATAAAGTGGTCAATTTTGCGCTCAAAGTTTGATTTTCACCCAAATTTGGGGCTTTTTCATTCGGGTTTGATTTTCCAAATTGGCTTTCATGGGGTCCTAAGGAATGCCAAGAGCAAGCTACTACTCCATTTTGGACAATCAAAGTAGAGAAAATTGGGAACGATTCGTTGGGAGATGGAAACTTAGGGTTTTCAAAATTTGAGGTGATTGTGTTTAATCCATGGATGTCAATTCGAAATTGGGTTTGGGTAGGAGTAATAGATGTAGGGATGCTGCTTTGTAGGAGGGAAATCAAAGTGGAAGTGACCGAGGTTGTGGAATGCGCGTTTGGGGCCATTTGGGACGGGTTTTGGACAGTTTTTTGGGGGATTTTTAGGGGATTTCTGGCAGGGGTGGTGGCCAGCGAAGGTGGGGTAGTGGTCGGCGAGTTGGTGGCCGGCAGTGGCTATGGCGGATCTGGCGGGTCATAGCCGGAATTGACCGAATTGATGATTTGGGCGAAAAATCTCCAAAATTCTTAGCGAGAGAAGAGAGCAAGCGGTTGGTTTGGTTTTTCTTATTCTCAAGTTCTCAATTTTGGGGGCTAAATCTCGAAAATTAGGGTTAAAATAAATGGGAAATAAATAAGAATTAGGGCTAGACGAGAATTGGGGAAAGTTTGTTAAAACAAATTTTTCATGTTTTAAATTTTTGGTCGCTACATAATCTATAAGGGTTCTAGGTTTTCTCGAGATATATTTCCGTGAGTTTATGTGAGTCCCACAACAATATGATCTACTATCTTGTCAAGTTATATACCATACCACACAATGATACATTACTAATTACTAATGCAATAGATAAATATTGCACAAAAAAATAATAAATAATTTTGATTTTGTATGATAATTGAAATAAAACAAGTATTAAAGATTTAAAAACAAATATTGATTTTCAGACATGCCTTCTTGAAAAAATTTGAACATTAATTGTGAAGGGACATAAAACCAAGTTGGGCCCTTGTGAAAATATAAGAGAATTGTGAAAAGTTTGTTCTTCATTCGTTATCCAGAGAAGTATATATAATATTTATAGTTGACATATTGGGTTAGGCCTACTCTAAATCCTAACTATTATAATACACTTTAACACTCCCCCTCCAGTTGAAGCGTAAAAATTGTAGGTTCCAAGCTTGTTAAAAATGTAATTGGTCCATGGACCCCCAAGTAACTGAGTAAATATATCAGCTAGTTGGTCACTTGATCTGACATGACTAGTGGCGATATTGCCTGAAAGAATCTTCTCCCGAATAACATGACAGTCAATCTCAATGGGCTTGGTGCTCTCATGAAAGACATGATTGGAAGAGATGCGAAGAGCTGCTTAGTTATTATATATCAACTGCATTTGCTGGGACTTTATAAACCTCAGCTCCCAAAGTAACAATTTCAACCATACAAACTCACAAGTAGCTATAGCCATAGCTTGGTATTCTGCCTCAATGTGGATAAAGAACCACTGACTGCTTCTTACTTCTACAAGATACTAAATTTTCCCCAACAAAGACACAATATCCAACGGTCAAGTGTCTATCATGTGGGCTTCCTTCCCAATCAGCATCTGAATATCCAACAACTTCGGTATGTCCTTATCTTTATAAAGTAAACCTTAACCTAGCGCTTTCTTGATGCACCAACGAACAGGATTGGCAGCATCCCAATGACTATCATACTGAGCAGTTAAGAACTAACTCAAAACACTCTTTGTAAATGAAATATTTGGAAACATCACGGTGAGGTAGCTGAGTTTCCCAATAAGTCTCCGGTATCCAAAATGGTCTAATAAGGGATTTCCTAACCAACAAGAATTTTGGCATTATGATCCATCGGGGCTTCTACAAGTTTGTAGTTTAACATACCTGTCTCTTTCAAGCATATTTCATTTGAGAGATAAGAACACCCTGTTGGGACTAAACAACTTCTATTCCCAAGAAGTACTTGACTTTTCCCATGTCTTTGGTCTGAAAGTGATGAAGCAGATGCCGCTTTAGCATTTGTATGCCTTCTTGGTCAGTCCCAATAATGACAAGGTCATCCAAATAAATGACCGAGTAGGTGCAATAGTAAAAAAAAAGGGTGACAGCAAAATATTGAATGGTCAACATCACTATGAACCATGCCAAATTGTGGAACGAATTAGCTAAAATGGCCAAACAAACCTTGCGGCAATTATTTTAGTCCATAGAAGGAGTGACAATGGTGACATACTAGTCCAGACTCCCCCCAAGCAACAAACCCAGGTGGTTGCTCCATATAAACCCCCTCACGTAGATCAGCATGAAGAAAGGTGTTCTTGACGTCCAGCTGATAGAAAGGCCAATGACGCATGGTGGAAATAGATAGGAGAAGATAAATTGAGGACATCTTAGCAATCGTTGAGAATATAACACCATAATCAAGCCTATAAATCTGGGTATACCCCTTTGCAACATGGAGTGCCTTCAAACGACCAACACTATCACTGGGGTGAACTTTAATGGTATAAACCCAATGTAATGCACTATAGATTTACTGGGAGAAAAGGATACCAAATCCCAAGTGCCTAAAGTTTATAGTGCAGATGTGTCATCAACCATGGCCTGATGCCACCTCTGCAATAGACTTAGGAATGGAAACATAAGACAAAGATGACAAAAAGGTAGTATATGATGGAGATAAGTGTTGGTAACTCACAAAATTTTAAATGGGATAAAGGGTTATGAATAGAACGAACTCCTTTACCCTTAGCAATGGGATAGTCTAAGTCGAGATCAAGACTAGGAGATGCAACTAGGGGTAAAAGGTGAGTCCGAAGGACCAAATGATGCAGCAGTCTCAAGTGGCGAAGACGTAGTAGCCTCAGGTATATGGATAGATGGGGGCATACTGAGTAGGAGAAAACCGAGACTAACGATGGCAAGTGAAAATAGGGGGTGATGGTATGTCTATCGGAGGTGCCTCATGACTGAGGGAGGAACTATTTGGTAGAGGAAGACCTACCTCAGGACTGGGAAAAAAGGCATTTGCAAGAAATGGACTAGCGTCAGGTCAAAGGTTTGAGAAACCCAAGGCATATCTGATAGAAGGAAAGTATGGAGTCATCTCAAAGAAGGTGACGTCAGCAGAGGCAAGGTATCACCGAAGTTCGGCAAAGAAACATCGACACTTTTGTAGGCGAGAATAGCCTAAAAGGATACATTTCAAATCTTTGGCATGTGACTTATCTTTCCCTGCGCTAAGGCTATGAACAAAGCATATGTCACCAGAAACACGAGGAGGGACAGAATAAAGTGACTAGTTAGGAAACAACAGATAATAAAGAACCTAATTATGTAGGAGAAAAGAAGGCATGTGATTGATTAGGTAGCATGCAGTAAGAGCAACATCTCCCAAAAGACGGAGTAGAACAAGATCATGCATAAGGAGAGTTTGGGTAGTCTCAATTAGGCGTCTATTTTTCCGCTCAGCTGCCCTATTCTGCTGAGGAATATGGGTACAAGATGACTAGTGAAGGATAGCCTGTGATTTCATAAATGATTGAAAACAAGCAGAGAAGTATTCATAGGTATTATCGCTATTAAGAACACGAATAGTGGTGCTAAACATAGTTTCACTTTCGAAACAAAACAATTGAAAAATGGAAAATAACTCAGAACGATTCTTTATAAAAAATAACAAAGTACAACGCTAGAAATTATCAACAAATGTAACGAAATATCTGTAACCCAAAGAAGACTAGACACGACTTGGACCCCAAATATCATAATGAACTAAAGCAAATGGAGACTCTACGTGTTTATTGACATGACATGCGAAAGGATTGTGAACAGTTTGCTTAATTGATACAACTCACACTCTAAACTAAACAGACATGGGAGACCTGACACCATTTTTTGGAGTCTTTTAGGTAGGATTCCCCTAAATAATGATGTTAAGAATGGTAGAGCAACATGATAGAGCAAAACAGGTGATAGGTAATGGTGGTAAAGCATGGCATTATAGCCCTAGTGCTCATGCCTTACTCCAATCGTCCTTCCGATGTCCCGATCCTACACAAAAGCTGAGCTAGCAACGAAAGTGATGGAATAAAGTACATTTTTGGTTAACTTGCTAGCTGAAATTAAATTCGAGCAACAGAGAGTACAAAGAGTACAAAGTCTAAGAAAAATGAGTAGGTGAGTTTGACCTGACAAATGCCTTTAAATTTAGTTTGAGAACCGTCGGCCAAGGTGACAGTAGATAAGATGTTTCAGTAAGTAATATCGGAAAACAGAGTATCGTTACGAGACATGTGATTTGAGGCACCTGAATCAAGCACCCAAGGGATGCAATAGAATTCTCGATGAAATTACCCAAGGTGACAGAAGGCTTACTTTCCTGGAGTTTCAGAAGCTCCACATATTTAGCAACTAAGACTAATACAGTGTGAGGTAAGGCCTTAGAGGATGACCCACATTGCATGACATTGACAACCTTAGGAGGTCGAGCATGGAGCTGGTAGCACCAATCAACTATATGGCCAAGCTTTTTACAATGCAAACATCAATGGTGATTGCAACTGCACAGCCCCCTTACCCTTATTTCAGCTAGAAACTTGAGAGGCTAAGATAGCAGAATCAGCGAGTAACAGTGGGATTACTGAAACGGTGGACGTCATAGAGATATAGAGTAATTGTTTAGACATCATATCCATTTTAGGGATTCCTGGGCTCACAAGAATTTTATTACAAATAGATTCTAGTTCAGGATGGAGGCTAGTTAGTGCTAGAACTATAAAGAGCATCCCTATGTTCCTCTTCTTGCTTAGCGACATCATCAAACTAACCATAAAAAGGGTATCATCTCATTAAATTCTTTTCAAAGAGTCTCAATTTGCCCTAAATGAGTTTGCATATATTGTTCTATGCACCAACTTTTTCATATCCGAAACAACCATATAGAGATGATTGATATCATTATAGTAAAGCTTCTTGGCCTTCTGTCAAACATCGTAACAAGAATGATATACTCGATATTGGCCAACAAGAGTGTGATCAATAGATTGACATAGAAGATTACAAAGGAAATTAAGCAACCAACCTGCTTCCACTTCATTTATCATTAACAACAATATCCTTAAGTTGCTTAACCGAATGATCCTCAACGCCTTGATCAATGAACCATAGCTCTACAATTGAAGACCAAGTCATAACTGGCTGATCCAGTTAACTTCTCTGCGTGTAATGTGGGAGTGGATGAAGAAGTAACCATAGATATATCTTTTGACGAATCAAATTGAGTAGCCATGATAATAAATCACAAAAAACGAAGAATAATGGCTAAAGGAATACCAAAGTCGCACAAAATACACCAGACACAAGCTGCGAATAATATGGCAAAATAGCGCGAAAAATCTAGGATTGCACCACAAATAAATGGAGATCTAATCAAACTAAAACAAACCGAAGAGAAATTTGAGATAGCACCACAAACGGATTAAGATATAACCAAAATAACACTAGACGAAAGTCACATAGGTCGAGCCTAGTTGATCGGTGGTGGCATGGGGGTCATCAACAATGTCAAGCAATAGCGGAAGAAATTGCTAAACGAATGAAATAGACTGCATGGTGACGCGTTGGTAAACGCCTATTAGCGAGATTTCAACGACTAAGGGGCAATTGAAAGGCGAGTCAACTGGTGGTGTCACTTTTTCAATCGAACAAATGGTCATAGCATAACTCAAAATGAAGGAGGGCGGCTAACGTTTGACAATAGAGAGGTTGGAATAAGGCATGACAAAAAAAACCACAAGTTTTCTCATTAAAGCTCTAATGCCATGTGAGGTTCTTCATTCATCATACAGAGACGTATATATAATATTTATAGTTGACGTCTTGGGCTAGGCCTACTCTAAACCCTAACTATTATAATATATTCTAACATGCCTTAAAAAGAAACAAAACCAAATTTAGTTCTAATTGGAATCGCGAGTAGCCTGGCAGGGTTGCTTCAATATGGTATCTGAGAACCTGCCAGATACGAACAACCATCTAAAAAGTTGATGGCACCTACCATGTGGGATCTGTTGTGATATACAAGATATCAAAATTACTCCAAGCAATTTGAAAAATAAGGAGGACTTCATCTCCTTACTCTGACATTTCATCGATCATTTTAACCTTTCTAAGGGCCAAGATATAAGGAAAATAAGATGCTATTGCAGTGTTCTGTATCACATCAAAGGAAGTTGATGATACAAATGACCGTATTCGCTGCAATGCTTTTGCCTTTTACTATATCAGGAACAGAACCTACATAAACAAAGTATTACTTACTACCTTCGTCCCATAATGATAGTCCACTATTCCTTTTTAGGCCGTCCAAAAATATAGGCCACATTCCTTTTAAAGATATAATTAAAATATTAGTTGTCTTATATGCCCTTATTTAATGTACATAATTATTACCAAAATAACTTAATTAAAATAAAACATCCAATAAATAAAAAGGGTATAATAGGAAAATAAGTTGAGTTTTACTTTTCCAACATTCTTAATTGCATTTTTCTTAATATTTGTGAAATTGGAAGTGGGCTATATTTATGGGACGGAGGTAGTACTTTGTTATAGAGCAAGTTCTAAGCACTACAGTTATATAATTGAACACTTGAAACATAATCATGAAAGGAACTTAAGACCAATGTTAATAAAGTACAAGTACCAAAACAACATTGAAAAGCTTGCAAGTAAATTGATATTGTAATGCCCCGAGTTCGAAGAACTCGGAACGCTAGATCTTTCTTTAAAACTAACTATATTTTTTTTCTCCTAATATTAAATGCGGAAATATAATAAATATTTAAAAGCGGCAAATTTTTTTTTTTTTTTTTTGATATAACAACCATCTAAAGTATTTTTAAAATTATTCGATCACCAAACGATCAAAACATTTAACACGAGTTACTAAATAGTTCAAAAACTTTAATATGACATGATCCAATACATCAATTACCAAAATTATAGCGGAAATGAAATCTTTTATTTAATAAGCCTAAGTAGAACTCCCATATCTGCATCACGCCTCTATACTCGTCAATCAGTAAAAGAATGAAAGGCGTGGAGTATTTAAACAATACCAAAGTGAGGGCTCGCAAAGTTAATCATCTATACAAGTATATAAGGCAAATAGTCATGTAAACTCAGAATATAATGCAGAGGTAACTCTGTCCGGCAGCTAAACCCGAAGGCAAGTAATTTGCCGAAGGCAACTCACGGGCTGAGGCAATTCTCTTACCGAAGGTAACTCTGGGCAGAAGGCAATTCTTTTACGAAGGTAACTCTGGGCCCGAGAGGCAAGTCTGAGGCAAGCAATCACATCAATTACATACATTTGCACACTCATAGTCTGTATAATTAGCACACTGCGCGATAAGTAAAAATGAGTCTTTTGAGCCTACACAAGTATCTCTCGAGTTTTGAGCCTACTAGCGGTGAAAATCACTTCCTACAGTTGGTACGCTCGTCTAGTCAATAACGAAGTTTAATTTCGTTAATATTCTTAAAATATAAGTATCTATAAGTAATATAGAAGTTTGTGGACCAAAATAGAAATAATATAAAACTTTGGGGGGTCAATTTGAAAGAATTTAATAGTTTGAGGACCTATTATGCAATAAAAGTGAACTAAAAATATTTTGGACTCAATTATAGGATTTTTAAAACATGAGGGACTAATGTGCAATTAAATTTTGGGGGTTAAATTAAATAGGAAAAAGAAATTGAAGGATTAAAAGTGAAATAAAAGTTTAGGGGTCGAATTGCAACAATTGAAAGTTAGGGACTTGAAATTAAATAAAATTTGAGGGCTCATTTGAATATAATAATTGGGGAACTAGATCTGCAAATAACTTTTAGGGGCTAAATTGTAGAAATTAAAAGTTAAGAATTTGAAATTAAATAAAACTCAAGGACCAACTTAAATCATTTAAAGAACTCGAGGGACTAGGCTTGCAATTTCCTCAAAATTCAAATATAACTCTTGGTTTCATCTCTCCCTCACCGACTCTCTCTCTCTCTCTCGTTCTTCTCGGCCGACTGGTGGAAGTGGAGGGGGAATTTTCCACCGTCGACGGCGGCTCTAGTCGTTGGCGAAGGTGGAGGCGAATGTGGTGGTCCTATTGGTGGTTTTTAATCAAAGAAATAATGGTTATTGAGCTCGAAATTGATGGTTGAATGTTGAGGAAAAATTTGGGCATCTTCAAAATTGGTTCGATTCACTAACAATTTTTGAAATTAAACTATACAACAATGTTCTAGGGATGGAGAGGAAGGTGTAGGTGTGATTTTTGTGTTGTGAAGTTGAAGTTTGGGCATGGGTGAAGTTTTGGCCGAGAGTTATGCGTGTTTCGGCTATGGCGTGAATGTATATTGTATCTATATGCGTGCCTGTGTGCGTGTTTTGGTTGTTTCCGTATGTTTGTGTGGAGACGATGGTGTTACTGGTGGTGGGTGACGACGGTCGAGGTGGTGGCGGCAGTTACAGTGGTGGTGAGGTGTCGGCCGATGCATATATATATACGTGTATGTATGTTGTGTATGTATTGTGTATAAAATCAAGTAAAAATACAACTAGATGATTACAAACTTAAAATAACAAAAATAAAAATAGTAATATGAATTAAAACATCAAGAAATCTTACCTCTAGATGATAGTTGGTTTCTTGAATGTGATTGAACAAGATGATTTAGGAGGTACTATTTGGGAAAAGATGGGAGAATAGAGAGGCTGGTTTTTGAAAAACAACCTTAACTTATGTATGTAGCGTAAGAAACTAGGTTACCCTCTTAAATGGGCTTCCTTAGAGTGTAAGAAATAGAATTGGGCACAAATGGGCCTCTAATAGGGTTCAAAATGTAAATTAAATTATAATTGAATCGGTTAAAGTTTAGGATTAAAATTAACAATTTCTAAAGTTTGGTCTCGTATATAAATTGAAAATAAATAAATAAATAAATATTTTATCAATTATTATTTTTAAATAATAATTCAATATAATAGTTAATATTATAAAATTTTAACTAGGCAGTCGCTATTTAACTCTATAGGTGAAGTTGTAGCGACACGTTTGAGATTTTACGTTAATTAAATATTTTAATTTAAGGAAATTCACGGTCACTACAGATATAATTACCATGACAAATTGATGGCATCAATTGTGAAGTATTTGTGGAATGAGATGATAAACAACCTCTGAACCATGACAGTTAACCGAGTACATTGCTTAATGAACCTGCACATCACATGAAGAATTATATAGAAACTACTTAAAACATAAAATTGGAAAAAGTAACCCATTTTCCCTTTGAAAGGTAAAATATTAGAAAGGAAAAGAGATATTCTAGTGTAAATTATACATAGTTTGCAAAGGATGAGCTTTTCTACCAATAAAAACCTCCAAAAAAGGGGAGATCTTCACAATCCATGTCCAGGTAATCGACAAATTTCAGGCACTTAACTTCTTTAACAAAAAAATAACTTCCCATAGCCAAGTATGTTGCAAAAGTCATGTTCAAAAACTAAAACTTTAATCCTGACATAGTTGTGATCATTCCCACCAAAGCCAAAAGTTTTGATGAATTTACCCCAAATGATGTTTAAAATTGACACAAATCATGTTAGAACTGAGCTAACGCAACCCACATGAGATTAGAACCGATCTAAAAAAGCTAAAAATTTGGCGATGTCAATTAGTAAACTATCAACCTTCGACTTACGATGTGGCAACAACTGGCACATTAAATCGTTACCTCCAATGATACAGAGTAGATAACCAATAGTGGTGAATGCCACAAGAAATGATCAAACTATTGATAAGTTCAGATTGTTCCAAGAACAAATAAACAAAGGAGGAGAAAAGCTCGACTCAACAATGATCTCTAAGCTCTAAGAAATTGGAGGAGTAATCTCAACTCATAAGCTTGAAAAGCTCTCAAATATATTTGCTCGAAGTTGTTTTACAAATGAAATGATGGAAATACTTACGCAAGTCCCCAAAAAACAAAACTAACTTATTCACTAAGCTAGGAATAGAAATGACATTAAAATAAGTAAAATATCTCAAAATATCCAAAATTGGCCAAAAAACATATAGGGGCACGAGTTGCAGCCACAGTCCCCCAGCCCAGGATGCGCTCGCAGCCATTCTATTGAAAGTTTTCAGTATGTGCAGTCTTCAGTGTTTTGGCCATAACTTTTTATTTTGGCATCTGATTGAGTTGATTCAAAGTGCGTTCGAAACTAGACTCAACGGCTACAAATCTTGAAGAAATAATGACCTTTAAATTTGACTCATATCTCTATCTAAAATCAATCCGTTTGAATCAAACGGACATTCGATCTTCGTTTCATCTATAGAATAGATGCGAATTTGTACCAAAGTGATTTTTTTGGATTCTTTTGCCCAAACAATGCTTCAAGACTTGTAATAAATTTTTTACCCTCCCTTGGATCATATTATCCCTTCCCTCTTAAAGATGATTCGCCCTCGAATCACCATAAGTTCAAATGACAATATGAATCCCTGGCTAGAATGAAACGAACTTCCACCATAAAAATGATAAAATTGTAGAGCTTGTGGAATGATGTACATTCTTTGACATGGAGTTGATGTTCAAACTTCAGAATTAAGGATGAATATAAAGCCTCCCGTTTATAGTCATCAACCTACAAGAAAAGTTCAAAAGTATGGGATGGGTTTCATTAGATTCATGAGGTACAAGATATGGCCCCTTGTACTCATGATTCGCCATAGCCTCTCCCACCACCAACCCTACAGTCCCACTTTCTTACTGAATTACTTCCTCAATCTCACCCTTTTCTTTTTCCAAAACATCTCCAACTACTATCTCTGCTTTTACCACAATCCCATTCCTCTTCTCAAGCTCAATTTCTTCCACACTATCATCTAGTCCTTCAACCTTCTATGGGTTTCCTTCATGGACTTCGATAACTTCACTTTGTTGTTCACCCGTTACTTAATCTCCACTTTATCAAGTAGTTCACTATCCTTCACAACCTTATGCTTTTCCTCTATTTCAAGTCTCCCATTTTCTCCTGTTTCTTCTTCTCTTCTCTTCTCTTCTCTTCTCTTCATTCTCTTCCCTTTCTTTTCTTTTCTTTTCTATTTTTTTCTTCTCCAATTCAAGCCTCTCCTTCTCTTTTCTTCTCTTCTCCGATCCAACCTTTGAGGAAAAAGTGCTTCCACCGGAGTTAAGGAAACAATAGTAATCCTTTTCCCATCTTTAATAAACAAACACATGTTAGTAGTCTTATGGTAGATTACATCCCTTTTATAATGTCATGGATCTCCCAAGATTCCATGACAAGATTCCATGGGAACCACATCACGTAATATTTGATCGTGGTAAGCGCTGATCGAAAAATCGATTACCACTTGTTCAGTTACTTTCACTCTCCCATATTCATTTAACCTCATTATATAAGGTCTAAGATGTCTTAATTTTGTAATCCCAATTTCTCAACAGTAGTGGTACTAACGAAGTAATCATAATATTCATCATCACTAACCACACTACACGGTTTATCATTCACCAAACATCGAGTTTGAAATTTAACTCCACAATCCTTCTCTATCTCAAACAACAATCACAATACTCATTTCCTAAGAATTTAATGAACTCAATCTTAATCTAGAACAACTCCCTCTTAAATCGGCAGTTGATTGTCAATTTTCCAAGAAGAAACGAAGGTAAACCAATGTAAACAACAAATCACAAGCTTCAATGACAAATGAAGCACCAACACAATAACGACTCAAAAATCATCGCAATCCAAATGGTGAAATGAAAACTAAGTTTAGCCGAAGTTCGACTAACATTCATTCACACAACATTGGAGGATCTCATTCTTTTTTATATGAAATTTTTTTATATAATTTTTGATTTTCTCTTCTTTTTTTAAAATTCTTGATCCAACAATAAGATCAACACACAATCACAAACAACAACACAAAAATAGCTAAAACCTCAAAGATGATCGAAAGAACACTAGAATCAAATACAAACCCAAATCTAAGCCTAGAAATCAATACTTAAAACAATAATAGATAAAATAAAAGATAGACCACCGGATAGTTAGAATCTGAGCTCTGATACCAACTGATGCACACTATATTAGAATTGGACTATTGCAACCTACATGAGATTAGAACTGCTCCAGAAAAGATAAAAAATATGGTGATATCAGTTGGTAAACTGTCAACCTTCAACTCATGACATGGCAACAAATGGTATATGAAACCAATCACCTCTACCGATGCGGAGTAGATAATCAACAGTGGTGAACGCCACAACAGATTATCAAACTCTTGATAAGTTCGGATTGTTCCAAGAACGAATAAACAAATGAGAAGAAAGGGTCTACTCAATAACGATCTCTAAGCTCTAAGAAATTGGAGGAGTAATCTCAACTCACAAGCTTGAAAAGCTCTCAAATATATTTGCTCGAAGTTGTTTTACAAATGAAAGGATGGAAATACTTATACAAGTCCCCAAAAAAGAAAGCTAACTTAGGCCTTGTTTGATTGGGGGTTTAGTTGTTCCGCGCGGTATTCCGTGTAAAAATGTGTGGTTAATATTATTTTGGGAAATGTGTGTGTGGTTGAAAATGAATATGAGATATACGGAATTGCGTGCGGATTTGGTTAACACCAAATAGAACAAGGCCTTAGTCACTAAACTAGGAATAGAAATAACATTAAAATAAGAAAAATATCTCAAAATATCCAATATTGGCCAAAAAATACCCAGGGGCCCGAGTTGCAGCCGCAAGCCCCTGGGCCCTGGGTGTGCCCACAACCCACTTTATTGAAAGTTTTCAGCAATATGCGTCTTTAGTTTTTTGTCATAACTTTTGATTTTGACGTCTGATTGAGCTTATTCAAAGTGCATTCGAAGCAAGACTCAATGAGCTACAAATCTTTAAGATAATTACCTTCAAATGCAACTTGTATCTCTATCTAAAATGCATCCCTTTGAATCAAATGGATGCTTGATCTTTGTTTTTTTTTTTTTTTTTTGGAGAATCAATCCAAATTTGTATTAAAGTGATTGTTTTTCGTTTCTTTTGCCCAAACAATGCCCCAACACTTGTAATAACTTGAGATAAAATTTTTACCCTCCCTTGGATCATATAAAAAATATAGCTTAAATAGGTCAATTTACAGAACAATTCCACCAAGCATTTCAACTTACTTAAATATCGTTATTACAACTCATACGAAACCCTTGTGTTATTTTGGTGTTGTATTTCTAGAACCAAAAAACTTCAACGGCATTATCACACTTTCACATCCCCAACGGTTAATCTGCATCCAATTTGGATATCTTATTTCAAGTTAGTTACAAATAATATGGAAAGGAAAGACTTGTGCTATTTTTATTCTTTCACCCATGTAGAGATAAATAAAAAATGAATTTTGAATATGTCATTAAAAATGAGAATGGTGATAGTGTTTAAATAACAAAGAAAATTCTACCACTTCAACAAACGTCTGGTTGAAATGATTTTGAAACCGGAATGAATTTATTTTTGAAAATTCTCTGTAGCAAACAAACTCTAAATCACTTCATCAATTTCCATCAACGGTATGCTTAATAATTACTGCAAATCCTCACAAACATTCATTTGGGAAGCAAACGCCATATGTAATTTTCTATTGTTTCATATCCAATCACCAAGATAATTTCGTAGACACCATTAGAAATTCTGTTAAACTAAACAAGGTAGGATCCTACACCATATTAGGACTACGTAAATTTTTTTGCTCTTGAAGATGGTCCACTGCACCTGAGCATGAAGTAACATCAGTAAATGTAAGAAAACTTGAAATAATAATGACTACATGAAGTAAATCTTAAAAAATGGGGAAAACTTACCAAGACAAATGATCGAAAGACAAAGGTAAATATGCTAGACACCAGACAGCAAGGAGGCATAGTGCCAATAGTAATATCCATTGGAATTTAAGAATTATATAATTCTCATTGGAAGACGTAGAGGCCAACATCCTGAAGTATTAGTCCTGGCGGCAAGTATTGATCCTGGTATATAGTTACATAAGGCGGCTCTTGTAGAGCTTGTTTCATCTAGGTTTTTCCTACAGCTATCAACATCAATCCGATCCCACTCATCTTCTGCTATAGTTACCCCTAATCTTTGAAAATTAGCACTAATAACTCTTCAACCAATATGCACACTTATTGTGTTCAATTGTTTGAAGGTCATGTCTATGCCCCCTGCTTTTGTAATTATTTTCTTTACATTAATAAAAAGGTAGGAGTATTCCAAACCCCCACTAGCTAGGCTCGACGGGCGCATAAAACCGATGTAACAGTCGAGTTGGTGCTTTGCTTAAAAAAAACTCTTCAACCAATATCTCCCATTGATGTATGAGTAAAATTATTGTTAGAGAAATTAATCCTATATCGTTGTCTAATCCAACCGGTGACGTCACAAACACAAGTAATGAAGACGTGCCCTGATTCAGTGTACCTGTATAGCTGTTCTAGAATAATCTGCTGTATCTTTTGTAATTTTTCCCCTTATTTGTATAAATCCGTTGTTGTAAAGTATATCGATTAGTGATTCGGTTGATTAGCTTCTTACTTTTCAAGAACTCTTGCACTATATATACATGTGATTAATAGAATAAAATCATCCAACCTATTATTATTTTCTTCATGATATCAAAGCAAGAAACACTCTAACGAGTCTTGCACGATCCATTCTTTTCTTTTTTCTTCTCCCCTTACTTCGACCCCCCACTCCCACCATGGTCGACGAGTCCTCAGCCACCACCGAACCCTTTTCTACCTCCCGGCAAGCCACCATCCCAGATGCAGCAAGCTACATCCAAATCAATGTCGTCACTCACCTACCTCTCCGGCTGAGTTAGACCAACTTTTCATCTTAGAAACTGCAGTTCACATCTCTTTTTTATAGCTTAGATCGTATTAGATACTTTGATGGTTCCACAACTTCACTTCCTTCTACTACCACAGTTAACAGTGTTGAGCAGCCCAACCCTGCTTGCATCATTTAGAAATGGCAAGATCAGTTGATTCTTCATTCGATTATTTCATCTCTTACAAAGCTTGTCATTCCACTCATTGGCACTGCCGCCTTTGTGCATGCTGCCTGGGTATCCTTAGAACACATCTTCACCATGTGGTCTTAGTCACATATTATTAACAGGAATGATTCATTGACACGTCCCAATCGTGGCTCTTAGTCCATCTCCAAGTTCCTCCTTCAAGTCAAGAAAATTTCAAACGAACTCGACTTTCTTGGAGCTCTGTTGACCAATGCAAACCTCCTCATCTATTGCACCCGTGGCCTTGGACCCATATACAAAGAGATAACAGCCAGCCTTTGCTCCCATGATAGTGATATTACCTTCAAGGAACTATTTGACAAGCTAATAGATCACGAGCATATTTACGAGATGTTGATTCTGTGGTTATCCAAGGTACCCCCTCTTTTAACTATAGCAATACTCAATCACCCCAATCCTCTACAACCTTGTCAAGCAATTCCAACAATCCTCATTCGCGCAGCTACCGTGGTCGTGGACCACCGCGAAGCAGCGCACCGGGGCTCTTTCTTCTACTAGTCGATGGCACATCGACCGTCGCTGCCGGTTGATATTCAGCTCCTTCTCTGGGGTAGCCACCCGCTGCCCGTGCCTCCCAGCAGCGAAACACCTCCTCGTCTATCATCTATCAATACCGCAACATTTACGGTCACACCGTGCATACTTGTCACCGGCTATTCCCGCACCTTCCTCAGTCGCCTGCAAGTTAACTCTAAATCTACAGTAGCCACATCTACAAGTAATTGGATTGTTGACATTGGAGCTTCCCACCACATAGTCTCCCAGCTTTCAGATCTCATAGTCTTACAATTGTATGATGGTCCAAATGACGTCACCCTAGGTAACAGTAATACTATTTCGATTTCTCATATTGGTTCTCATTTTCTCTCCCTTCGCTTTACTTTAAATAATTTACTTTGTGTTTCCCACATGAAACAAAACATAATCTTTGTCTTTCAATTTTGCAAGCACAATCGCACCTCCATTAAATTTTTCCTTGATTCTTTTGTTGTGAGCGATCTCAATACATGTAGTACTCTCCTTCGCGGACCAAATATTGACGACCTTTACATTTGGCCCACTGCCTCTGCGTCGCCTCCCCACGTGCACTAAGTCACGGTCTGCCCATCCATATGGCACGAACGCCTAGGATACCCTTCTGCCCAAATCATTAATCATCTCCTCCAAGTTGGCCTTTTAGATAGCTGGTCGCATATACATCCTAATTTTCACATCCTGTTTGTCCAATAAGAGCCACAAACTACCTTTTGCAATCTCAAGTGTTGTCAGCTTTCGTCCGTAGGAAATTGTTTACTCCAATATTTAGGGGCCCACTCCAATTGAGTCTATTGATGGGTTTTCTTATTATGTTACATTTGTGGATCATTTTTCAAAGTTCATATGGCTATTTTCTCTTCGATTAAATTCTAATGTTCTCTCCATCTTTATGTTCGTTTGAGAAAGTGTTGAAAACATTGCCGCAAGTGTACGGGTCGAACAAGTAGTAAAATGGATTTTTATGTCCAAGTATCGATCCCACAGAGACTGGATTTAACTATCAAAATTATCAATTTTGTACTCTATTTGAAAAGACGATTTAATGGTTGTTTTGATTTTTAATAAACATAAAAGTTTATGAACTAAATAAAATCTAAATTAAAAGAATTAAATATTTGCAATATACAAATAGGTGACAATGGGAATTACAAGACTTGAGACTCACAATTTCACCAACTTTGATTCCTCTAGTACACGTAATTAGATTCAAGTAGTGATCTTATTTTCGTCAACGAACGAATTTACTGAAATAAATATTTACCTCTATCGATGATAAATACATCTATTCTATTAGGCCAATCTATTTATCTCTAAATAAATTCATTATCAACCCTCTAGAACGCATTCACACAATAAATTCAAATAGGTTACGTCGAAACTTCACCTAAAGATCGCACTAACCACAAGTTTATCTCTAAATCTTATCTAAATTGGTGTTCTGTGTTGTTTATGCTAATTTGTGTTTTCATTTCTCAAATCCGACACAAACCAATTTATAATTTATCAATTGATCAAAAAGATAAATTTGCAAGCTTAACAACATCAAATTAATGACAAATCAATCACGGACTATTAAATCCAATAACGTAATACTAGAGTTCACAAAGAGGATTCATTATTCGTCCCAAGTATAAAAAGTTAGCTACACATGAATTTAAATACGAGAACTACAATAGAGAAAATATAGAAATACATAACCGGATTTCAAAGAGTTGATGTGTTGTTCCTTCGGTATTTTCTCCTTTCCTTTGCTCTTCAAAATTCTCCAATTTCACCTCCTCCTTGAAAGCTATGTATCTCTACAAACTCTCTCTAATATGTATTTTGTTTTCACTCCAGTATATCATGTGTTAGGATCTCCCCTCCTAATTCCCCTCTATATGTGTCTATATAAATGCACCTCGTTCAAGATCTCCCAATTCAAGTCAAAAAAGAAGAAAAAGTAGAATGGTCATATTCCCATTCTTTATTCATTTGCTTTAATAATGGCCCATAATTTTGTTTCTTGGCTCCCCACATTACTTTGACTTTCCTAATCTCAAGTGTGTTTTTATTTAACAAAAACCACACTAGAGATTAGGAAATTAAAACATAAAAAATACAATCTATCACTTTACTACTTTCGAACTGCAAGTCAAAAATTAATTTAACAAAAAAATCAGGATGTTCTACTTGATGGTGGCGGTGAATTCATCGCCCTCCGCAACTTTCTTCTTCAACAGGGTGTTGAGAATTTGATCAACCCACCATATACACCTGAACATGATGGTTTCGCTGAATGCCATCACTGGCATATCATCGAAATCGGCATTACCCTCATGCATCGCATATCCCTCCCTTTCTCCTATTGGACCTATGCTTTCCACACTGTGACCTACTTAATAAACCAAATGCCCACTCTAAATTTAGATTTTCAAACGTCATTCTCTATTCTTTTCGATGCCCAACCGAAGTACCAGGCCCTTCAACAATTTAGCTATCTCTATTTTCCATGGCTTAGACCCTATGCCTTGCTCAAGCTCGATGTTCGATCTCCACCATGCATTTTTCTTGGATGCAACCACACTCACCATGCCTATATTTGCCAAGATGTTCAATCCAAGAAAATATACATCTCCCGACATGTTCAATTTGTGGAGAACCAATTTCTTCTCTCCCTCTACTTCCACACCATCACCTGACTCCCTGCGCCGCAAGGCACCCTACTATCACCCACCGCAGCCACGTGCTTTGATACGGTTACCCTATCTTCCACAGCCCTATCCGAGCACACGGCTGTTTATTCGCCATCAACTGCGTCAAGTGATGTGGCTGTTTCTTTGTCCTCCGCCATGTCTACTGACGAGGTCGGCAACCCCATCGAGTTCCTTGCTAGCTCCCAGGATTCATTTCCTACCAGGGGTCCAACCTCTCACTCCACCGACCCCCCATAAAACACACACCCTATGGTCACTATGTGCCAAGAACAATATTTTCAAACCCAAACGCCTTTGCAGTGCTGCCATTACCACTCATTCCCTTCCCGACTCTATTGAGCCGACTTGTGTTTCACACACTTTAAGGCTTCCACATTAGGGTCAAGCCATGGCCGAGGAGCTTAATGCATTTCTCTCCACTAACACCTAGGAACTTGTTTGCCCTCCATCTACGCTAATCTTGTCAGCTGCAAATGGGTTTTTCCGCGTTAAGTAGAATCCTAATGGCACCATTTCCAGTGACAAGGCATGCCTTGTCGTGAATGGTTTTCACCAATGGCTTGGGCTTGACTTTCATGACACCTTTAGTCCGGTTGTTAAACCCACTGCTATCCATGTCATTCTCATATTGGCCCTCAATCGTGATCGGCCGGTTCATCAGTTTGATGTCAACAATGGTGCCTACCCTCAGTCTCTATGAAGATATCTACATAAAATAGCCTCTAGGCTTTGTGGATAGCCAGTATCCCAACCACGCGTGTCGCCTACAAAAAGACCTCACAGGCGCAAACAGACATCTCACACTTGGTGTACCAAGCTTTGGCTATTTCTCAATTAGTATAGCTTCACTGTCTCTAAAAGTGACCCCTCTCGCTTCTTCTATTTTCATTCCAATGTCGTCCTATATTTTCTCGTGTATGTCGATGACCTTTTGGTAACTGCCAATCACCCCGACCGCTACCATTTCCACCTTTATCGATGCCCTCTCCCAACGATTCTCCGTCAAACACCTTGGCCCTCTTCACTACTTTCTCAATGTCAAGGTCATCAGCACCCCGGATTTCATCTTCCTTCATCAAAGAAAATGCATTCACGACCTACTCAACCGCACCAAAATTACTGGCACGAAGCCAATTGTCATGCCCCTTAACAACTCTTCCTCTCTTCAACTTCATAATGGCTCTCCCTCCTATGATGCTACTCACTATTGCCAGATTGTTGGTGCCCTTCAGTATCTCTCTAAAACTCATCCTGGCATTAGTTACGTCGTCAACAAGCTTCCTCGGTTTATAAGTGCTCCCACCACTACACCAATTCTCGCGAATTATCACGGTTAAAAACCGTGACGCTGACTGTTGGTCACAGTTTTTTACCATGACAATATTGGGCGTAACCCGGTTGGGGTCACGGTTTTAAACCATGACCCAAAGGGGGCAGCAACAATAAAATAATAATAATAATAATAATAATAATAATAATAATAATAATAATAATAATAATAATAATAATAATAATAAAGAAAGAAAGACGCTACAGCTAAATGTATTTAACATATAAAAAGGAAACATTAAAGCTAGCACAAGCTAACAAAAAATTTAATGCATTAGTGTACAACGATTAAAGATTCTCTATTAAATCAAATAAAAAACATAAAATGAAGCATTGAAAAATGGTTTTGGTCATCGATAAACTTCACTCTCACTTAAGTAACTTGCCCACGAGAACCCGTCCTCCCCATAATCTTCGCCACAATAGCATGCTTGATTTGTGAATCCATTCTGTAAAAGGATTTGATTCCGTAAACCTTTAGATGAATTATTAACATAAAATAAAGCCAATAATTTTCAAGGTTGACATTATCTTAGCAATAGCAATGAAAGAAATACACATATAATATAGATCACATTTTGCCATGTTTACACGGCCATCCAAACAAACATGAACAATATAGGAGTTCCATTGCCAACTATCTAATTTATCAAAAACTAGTTTTTCAAAATGTCAAACAAGAAATAGTACCATTCAACCATTGCAGTCCAACCCATCTCGTTCCTATATATCAATCAAGATTACTACAATCCATGGTAGTCCCTAATTTCTACTTATAACCACAAGAGATATCCATTTTAGCACATGACCTATTGGAATCACCAAAGATGCAAACTACACGATAGGAATTATGTGTTGTTACCTTATCATTTTTGTCTCTCATCAAATTAGTGGTTAAATTTGTTGCCTTGTTCCTTTTATGCTCCTTAACGTCTAGCTATCAACCTGATCTGTCGTAATCAAAGAAAGAACAAACTTAACAGCTACACATGAATGTAAAAAGAACACTATAGTAAGCTTATGCACATACAAGAAGTTCTAGTCTACATCCAAACTCAAGTTATATGGATCACAACACATCTTCAACTTCAAACACATAAGCTGAAATATTTACAGTTTTGGCAGAGGACTTTAAAAAATTTATTTGACACAGGAAACGATGGAATAAAATCATAAAATTTTTGTAGCATGTAGAAAACTCATATAAGTCCATCATAGTAAAAAATCAGCTCATAAGGATTGCATTTCAATAACCAAAACATGTATCTACGGTCAAGAAAACTGTTCTCGGATATACCTTGACCAAGCTCACAAAAAGTGTGATAAAAAACTCTACAAGTATGCGAATAGCGTGAAACCAATTTTAAATGATACCTAACTCATAAAAGGCCATTTTAAAATTTGAATCACCCTAAAAATTTTAAAATTTGAATAACCCTAAAATTCAACCAACAAAATCAGTTATGTACATTTGAAATCAAGCACAGAATCTGCCTAAGTTACCAACAGTTAGTTTTTTTCCAATTTCACCAACTTCATTAAGGAATTTCATCAAACACCTTCTTTGCACATACACTTACACAAGAAAACTCTATATGTATAAACTCAAAGCTAATAAATGTATCTAGATCGCTACTTTGATTGTAGAGTTTTATTGTCATCTCGAACTTGTAGTCCACTTGCAAGAATGAGATAAAACACATATAACAGAGAGATGATACCGAAATAGATCAATATAGAGTTGCATCCAATAACATATGCATTTTGTGCAATTCATGTACATGATTGACTTGAAAGGATGATAATAGAATTCAGTTGAAAAAGCAAGTAATCTGTTTTTTGAGTTTTGATACATAGTCACAATAGGCATTGGGATTTTTTAAATTATTAAATGATGAATATTAGACATACTTCATCGCTTTCAAAATAATTCTTTTACACCATTTAAAGTGAGTCAAATGATTCCAGAAGTATCTCCATATCTATATTTTAAAATACCAATAGGATAAGAAAATAGAATTAAATGGGATGCGTGTCTATATCCACAGATCAATACTCACCACCATGATAATCAAAAGAAATCAAGTAAAGTTTATGAGTCACCTATCACAAGGGACTGTTTGTTTTCTCCAGCTTCATGGTAAGAAAAGTTTACCTACACATACAAAAGAAAAGGATGATATTCATTGCAAAATTCAATAATGTGAAAGAATGGCCTTAATGTTTAGCATAAATTGCTCTATCATCTCTATTCATTCGTGTTCAACAGACAAAGAAGCCCCAAAGATTGATATGGACCATGAAATATTCATGCATGTTTGATCATTGCTTAGAATGTATAATTCTTATAAGACGTAAAACAAACAGTGCTAAAATCATACATCATTGCAAAAAGCCATAAACACACTAACTTATCTTAACGAGTTTATCTTACATGTAACTAAGTAAAGTTTACTTGCCTGGAGTCCTTAGCTTTTTCTTTTACAAGTTTGCGAGTGGAGGGGCCTTGGTTTTCATGGTGGCAACATGCCAAATATCCTAGTTCGTTACATAAATACAGGGAAAACACTTAATGGGATTCTACAATCAAAACACTATCAATCCACGACTTTCAAACTGTCAACTTCTACAAGAATGAGCATAACTTCAAGTTTGGAGCACACAATCACATAAATCTAATTTTGTGGTCTAAAGAACTCATGTCGCTACATTAACAATTAAAATCACACCCAAATTCAAGTTATAGGGACCACAACACATCTTCAACTTCAAACACATAAGCTAAAAATATTTGCAATTTGGGCAAAGGACTTTCAAAAATTTATTTAACGTAGGAACCGATGGAATAAAATCATGAAATTTTTCTAGAAGGTAGAAAACTCATATGAGTCCATCATATTCAAAAATTAGCTCATAAGGATCGCATTTGGGTAACCAAATCATTTATCTGCAGTCAAGAAAACTATTCTCGGATATACCATGACCAAGCTCACAAAAAGTGCGATAAAAACCTCTATAAGTCTGCGAATAGTGTGAAACCAATTTTAAATGATACCTAACTCATAAAAGGTCATTTTTCAATTTGAATGACCCTAAAATTCAACTAATAAAATCAATTATGTACATTTGAAATCAAGCACAAAATCTACCTAAGTTACCTGCCGTTAGTTTTATTCCAATTTCACCAACTTCATTAAGGAATTTCATCAAACACCTTCTTTGCACATATATTAACACAAGAAAACTCTATATGTCTAAACTCAAGCCTAACTTAAAACTAAATTAAACCTAATTAGTAATTAGTCTCATATTTCCACAATTAAATTACAACAATCCAAATAAAAATGAACAAGATAGAACTCAAGACTGAAAAACTAAACTCTCAAACTCAAAATGTGAAAATAAAAAACTAACAACTAAAATAAACTAGAAAGTACCGAATCGCTGGAGAAGACGAGCTTTGAGCTGTGTAATCGTTGGAGAAGCAAGGTTTGAGGTCCAAATCAGGAGAAGACAAGCTTTAAGATGCCAAATCGCGAAGCATGATTGTGTTCTGGGCTGGAAGGTGCCAAATCGCCACAGAAGAAAGCTTGGAGGTGCCAACTCATAGGAGAAGACAAGGTTGGAGGTGCCAAATCGCCGGAGAAGTCAAGTTTGGTGGTGTGAAATTGCCAGTTACTCGCTTAGGGCTAATGTGTAATTTGGGGCGGAAGGTATTGTGTAGTCTCTAAGATTAAACTTGCTGGCCAATTATTTTATTTTATTTTTAATAGTTACCCTGGAGTCACGGTTTAAACCGTGACTCTGTCGAATTCTCTAGTGTGGCAATTTTCTTGTTATGGTGTAGTGCACAGAAACCCACTGGCCGTCCGTCAAGCGCATCTTACGCTATCTCAAACAAACCTTTTATCACAGCCTCCCTCTTTGGAAGTTCCCCAACCTTGCTTTGTTCACCTTTACGGACTCGGATTGGGCTGGGAATGTTGATGATCGGTCTTCTACCTCCGCCTACATCATTTACCCTGGCAATTCTCCCATTTCTTGGAGCTCTAAGATTGATATGGCGTTCCATATCAATCTTCTCGCATCCACTGAGTACTAGGCTCTCGCATCTGGTTCTTCCGAGATTCTCTTTTCGAAGCATCTCTTAGGTTTGCATTTCCCCTCCGTGTATCTTCTGCGACAACTTGGGGGTGATGTACTTATCCCATAATCCCGTTTTCCACTCACGCATGAAGCACATTGCCATTGACAACCACTTTGTACGTCCCCATGTCAGCACTGGCTATTTCATGTCACTTATATCCCCACCTCTAACCAGCTAGCTGGCATCCTAATCAAACCTCTTCGTTCTTCTAAATTCTCATCGCTTAGGTACAAGATTGGCGTCTCCAATGGAGCTTCCATCTTGCGGGGGCCTATTAGAGAAATTAATCCTGTGTCATCTTCTAATCACAACGGTGACATCACAAACACAAGCAATGAAGACGTGTCCTAATTCAATGTACCCGTGCAACTGTTCTAGAACAATCTATTGTATCTTTTATGATTTTCTGTTATTTGTATATATCCGTTGTCGTAAAGTATATCGATTAGTGATTCAGTAGATTAGCTTCTTACTTCTTGATAGGCACATTTTTATACACTTTTCGAGTACTTCTAACAGTATGGAAACAGATAAAATGAGCAGATCTTTACTCATAATTCACATATTTTATCTATGTAGGTTAACGATGTGGAACGGGAAAGAAAAAGCGGAAAATAAGTGAAAAAAGACAAACTGGAAGCAAAAAGATGAAGAAAATAGAGGCAGGGCAGATTTACGGCCATAAGACTGATCCTTACGACCGTACAATGAATAAATATGGCTGTAAGAGAGAACTTAATACCGTAACACTAATGCATACGGTCGTATCTTTATCAGGATTAGAACTCCGGATTGGATAGTTTTTACTATTGTATTTATTTCCTCTAAGTTTTCTCCTTCAGTTTTAGCCTTAATATAATTTATATATTTTGGCCACTGTTCCCATCTTTAGATCCTTACTTTTAGCTTTCCAGAGAAAAGGAAAAGAGGTAAAAGGTAGGTTACTCTTTACTTGCTTTGTAGTTGATGATGATGATGGTGGGTTTGCTTCAAGTCTATAACTTAAAGGGAGTTTCTGGATCATCTTCTTTATAATTAATCTTTGAATTTTACATTATAATGAATATTTTCATTTCAATAATTTCTTCACTTGGTTTTATGGGATAAAACCTTCTAAGTTAGGTTTGTTGGTAAGTTTGATCATGTTATTGATGCTAAGTTAGTTTGAATCATCGTGTTACTTGTTTGTGTGTGTGTGGATTCCATTGTCTTTGTTGCTCTTCACTTGTTTGGCCAATAAGTGTTGTTGTTTGTGAGTTGAATAGGCTTTGACAAAAGAATGTTTAACTTAGACCAAATTATTTTCACTCCAAGTTCTTAGTGAGGATAGAGATATACCTCTCACCTTAGATGATCATTTCAATATTTTCATAAAGTTTTACACTTTGGATCAACCTTTAATCAACATAGAGATATAATAGGTTGAGTTGATCGAAAATGGGTGATTTAACATTCGAGAGAGGAATCACCTATTTAAGGAAAATATGGTCTAACATATACGACAAATAACTTATGTGAGAACTAGTCGGGCATTAATTACACAGTGATCAAATGAAACCAACAATCTCGGTTTATAACAAAATAATTTCTAGTCTCAAAATGTGTTTATATTATATTTATATATTATATTAAGCAATTATCTGCTGTGAAATCACTTTAGCCCCTATGGAACGATAACCAGACTTCTAGTCCAACTCTGTACTACTTGTACAGCTTGTGCGCTTGTAGTATTGTATTGCGTGTGTAAACGCTCATCAAGTTTTGGAACCAATAAAATGCACCTATCAAATACCCCTAACCTTAAACCCTTGCTCGTCCCGAGCAAGTCTTATCTCTATCACAATTAAGCACTAAAGCACAATCCCCATTTAAGCAATTCACTTAACCAGTTCACAGGGATAAAGTTGCAATATCAATTCGCGAGCAATAGACGAAATGCACAAAAATATGAGATTCGTTCACCCTAACCAAAAGAAGTGACAACTAATATATACAAGTCAATCACGATGTCGTTATAAAGTAGAATTAGCATAGAAAAACCGAACAATCGTATCATTTCACACCAAATCTCAACAAATTGGTTTCACTTGGTGATTTCACCACTAAACGCATGCTAACTCTCTCGGGATCGAATGTTCTTCCAAACGAGTTATATCAAACAATTCAAACCCACTTTCAATCTAAGCCCATCACGTACATACTACTTATTCTTTTTTAAAAAATGTAAATGTGCAATGCAAAGCTCCTAACAATAATGTTTCTCGACGACCCATATAACGAGCTTTAGATCGGTGACTCTCGAGCTCATCGCTCAAGGCATCGGGAATTGAAATACTCCGAAGAACTTAGTAACTCAAGTTAAAGAGGCAAGCGAATGGTGGCACAAAAGATTGAATGCAAATGCAAGTACTGACACTCTCTTTATTTGTCTCACATTTATTGTTTTAGGCTAGATTTTTAGCTTACGATCATTGTCAAGCTTATCTCGCCACTCAGAAACGTTCCACACAATAAACAAGCACGGAGTAAACATACGCTAGCTAGTTTAGTTCACTGGCTTACCTCCAAACTTATTGCACAATGCGGACGAAACTAGTGGAATAAAATTATCAAAAAATTTTGGTTGCCCAACACTGAAGCACAACGATGTGGATCTTAACAAAAAATGAATAATTGGTGAACGAACTCCCAACAACTAGCAAATCAAAAGAATTTAAAATTTGCACTTTGGATTTCTCAAGTTAATGAATGGCAATTCTACCCTACAGGCAGGCCAAGCCAATATAAACACGCTAACAACGGGAAAGCATATACAAACAAGTTGGCAAGGCCAAGCAAGCAATAATCTCAAAAAAAAAAAAAAATTTCCAATTAAGTAAAAGCATACTACAATAAATACTAATAACGTAATAACATCCAATAAAATTGAAAAACCTAATTTAAAACCTACCATTTGTCTTTAATATGCATCTTAAAGCAATAAATACACGAAAAAGCAAAACTAACATTGCTGTAAAAAACAAGTACAATCCAATATTCACTTCTCAAGAACTCTTGTACTATATATACATGTGATTAATAGAAGAAAATCATTCAGCCTATTATTATTTTCTTCACTTATAAGCTAAAATAAGCTTATCCAACCGATGTAAGCAGTGTAAATCCATAAGAATTGTGACAAAGGGATTATTTCATTGTAAGTAATTAATTCTTTCTCTTAAAGAAAAAAAGTAAGTAATTTGAATAGAGCAAGAAAAATTAAGCCCAACCAAACTTGACATAGAGGCAAATACACAAACTTATATCATGCATTCATGTCTTCAACCAGAAGAAAGAACTAATTAAACATATAAAAATAATTAATTACATAAAACATGTCTGCATCAAAATTCAATTACATTAAAGAATCAAATAAATGCACCATGCCTTTTGGATTTGGATTTTGCTGGGAAGAAGACAAGATTTGAGGGATTCATCAGGGAACCTCAGCCAACTATACTTCTTTGACAAATTCAGATAATTTGTTTTTGAGTTTTTTTGTTCTGATATTGATTCCCTTCCATTTCCATAACGAAGTTAATTCAGGTCAAGAATTTCCAATTTGAGATTTGAATAGAAGAAGGTCAAAATTTTGTTGGAAAAACAAGAAAAGCAATAAACTCAATTATAATACAGTGACGTGAAATTTGTTGGACAAGGGTGAAATTCAATCTAAAAACTACAATGATTGAAGAAGAATGGTGGATGGTTTGTGGTGTGAAGAAGGAAAGATGTGCACCACAATTTTTTTCTTTTCATTTCCTTTTTACATTCTGTAATCCACATTTATAATTAATTTTTAATCTTTTTTCTCTAATAATATTGGGTATGTGTAAAAAAGTTGTGGTGCAGTTATTAATTTTCACGTTAAAAAGTGGAGGTAATCTATGGTCTTGATAAAAACTTGTAGAGGCAATATAATTGGCCTTCGAAAAATCTGAGAACTGATCAACTCGTTCATTATCAGTGTTTGGAAGATAGCAGAATCTAGCAAGGTTGAAAAATGGGTTAACACAAGTTGCCATCCCTATTTTTGGATGATAAGAACGTCAGATAACTATTGTCAAAAGGTGCACAGAACAGAATGCAAACTGCACCTGATATTTCGAATCAATTTCACAAACATTACATGGTGTGAGATGTTTGTTAAAAAAATACCTACCAACTAGCTTCAATGTTGTTAAGATCTTCACAAGATGAACCATCTTAGACCCAAATTTGGGAGAGACTAAACTCATTAGACTACTTTATTTTGGGTTCCCACACATTGATTGTTGCTTTTACTCTATAATACTTTTCGTCTTCGGCATATGCTATAACATGCTAGCAATTATCCCACAAAATCAACCAAACACAAGAGACTGCCACACTATGAAAAAAGAAAATAATTCCAATATCAAAAGTCCTTTTATGACTTGATTTATTTATTTACCTGATGGCCACTTTGATTAATGAGGTCAAGATCTGCAAACCTTGGCTTGGGGATGGTTCCCGCTTCTTCTTTCCATACCTTTTGACAAAGGATGATCGCAAGACATCTTCTTGTCTTCATTTTCCCATGCAATAGGATATTGGAAGCTCTTACTCCAGAAATAACTAATAAATCTCTATAGAATAGGTTTCTATACGACTAAATTCACTAGTTTTACTTAATATATAAAGGAAAATTGCCGCAAATTGTCAAAAAAAGTAGCGCGTAGTGAAAGTTTGGTCCGAAATAAAAAAGGTAGTGCAAATAGTCCAAAAAAAATTTGGTTCGCATTTGGTCCATTTGGATGGAATCAAACCATTAACGGTTTGTCAAAGTCAAAATTTTTCTATTTTGTCATCTTCTCAAAGGGTAATTTGGTCATTTGATTTGAGATAAATTGTACAAAAGGTCCTAATATTTGGATATTATTACAATCAAATCCTAAAGTTTGAAAAATATATACTTTAGTCTCAAATTTTAGTCAAATTGTCCAATTTTACCTTTTTTATGAGTGCTTATTTGGTCAATAATTAATTTTATTGAATTAATTTGATGCTTGATTAAATAATTTTTATCAAAAATTTCAACAAAGTATTATTTATTCATATTAATATAATATTACAACTTTTGTAAATTTTCTTTAGCATTAGAGACAAGCACATTTTGATTTTAACCAATAGTTAATAAGAAATATAATTATTGTACCTAGATAAATTTTTATTAGGAATATGTTACTGTAAAATAATATATCGAATACAAATAATTAATAAAATAAAAAATACAAAAAAAAGAAAACAATTCAAAAATTTTATTTAGCATTAGATATATGCACATTTTGATTTTCAGCAATCATTTATAATATATGAATAATTGTACCGACATAAAATTTAGGAGGAATATACTACTGCAAACTAATATATCGAATACAAAGAATTAATAAATCAAATAAATTTTCTCAAAAAAATAAAATCAAGTAAAAAAATTATTTTATTTCCCACCATTCTACTTTTGCAAAAAACAATGCAACATATTCAATTCAACAATCATGTATCTAGCTTTACCATCCAACCATTTTACTCAATTCAATATCTTTCACAATCGATCAATTACATAATTAATCTTCTTTTAAAGAAATTTAATTTTAACTTATTTTGTTATGAAGGATTATGATATCAGCTATTAACTTTATCCTTATGATAGATGCTTATATCCTATCTAATAAAGAATTTAGCATAGATTTTAAATTCCAAATTATTTTTGTTAACTTATTTCCTCTACCATGCCTGAATTAGAGATTGTATTAATTACTCAAGTTTGAAGTCAAATATATGAGATTAGCCTCATAGTAAAATCGCCCTAAAATAATAATAATAATAATAATAATAATAATAATAATAATAATAGTTATTATTATTATTATTATTATTATTATTATTATTATTATTATTATTATTGCAAGATAAAAAAATGTAACAACTGGTGGTTTTGTAAAATTTTGAGACTTGGAGCAACAAAATTTTAAAAAGTAAAAGAGAGGAATGGAGGATTAATTGTTATCGAGGATCAAAAATTGATGGCCAAAGAGAAAAGCAAGGAACTAACATTCAATTTGCAATTGTTGAGAGAGCAAACATTTGATAGAAGTGTATCTCCCTTGGACCAAATCTCTATATATATGTATGTATAAAGCTTAACATTTTTTGCAATTGAAAAAAGTGAGAGAAAAAAATTTGGTAATTTTGATTTCACTAGACCTTATTTTAGAAATAAACTCCGCCAATGTGTATTACACTGCCAATGTTAAGCCCGAATAAAGAGGAGGAGGGGTTGCGGTAGGTAGCTACCAGCGTAAAATTTTCCCAAATCTATGAGATGGAGCCAAATGAGAAAGACGTTGGAGGTCCCCTACTAAGCGGCGCTACATCAGACACTGGGTGTAGTGATAAATTAACAAGGTTGCAAGCTAGGGCATTCCCCGAGCAGCGTCACACTAACGCCCGGGTATGGCGAAAAATAGGCAAGGGTTCTCGCGTTTTCATGGATGGGCGCGAATAAAGAAGTTAGCTCATAAGGATAAGGTTCGCTTAGCTTCTTGGAACATAGGATCTTTGACAGGTAGACTAGTGGAAATAGGGGATGTGATGAATAGGAGAAAGATAGACATTTTATGCTTGTAAGAGACTGGGTGGGTAGGAGAAAAATCCAAAGAGGTAGCATCATGGGGATATAAGCTATGGTATACGGGTAAAGACAGGAGCAGGAATGGGGTGGGAATAGTTGTATCAAAGGAGTTGCTAAAAGATGTGGTTCAGGTTAGGCGCAATGGTGATAGGATTCTACTTACTAAGCTGATACTGGGAGACGAGATTATAAATATATTCAGTGTTTATGCACCTCAAATAGGCTTAGATGAAAGTACTAAGGTGAAATTTTGGGAAAACTTGGACGAGGAGGAATAGGGCATACCTAATGGAGAGAAATTATTTATAGGCTTGGACCTTAATGGACATATCGGTAAAACTTGGGATGGATTTGAAAGTGTGCATGGGGGTTATGGATATGGAGATAGAAATGCCATTGGGGACACTATCCTAGATATTTCCACGGCATACAACTTAAGGATAGTGAATACATGGTTTGAGAAGAGTGAAACACATTTAGTGACTTATAGGAGTGGGACAAATGCTGCTCAGATTGACTTTTTTTTTACTCGGAATGAAGATAAAAACATTTGCAGGATTGTAAAGTTATCCAGGAGGAGAGTGTTGCCACACAATATAGGCTCTTAATCTTAGACATTCGCATGAAGGATTGCCGAAAGAGGGTGGTGAAAGTAGATGAGCCAGGGATTAAGTGGTGGAGGTTAAAAGGGGATGAGACGTTAGCTTTTAAGGATAGGTTTGCAAAGGGATCGATTGGGACGATAACAAAGATGCTAATACAGCATGGGCTAGGATAAGACATTATGTAAAGATGGTGGCTAAGGAGGCACTTGGGTGTCAAAAGGGTTGGCCACCTCTGGGAAAGGAATCTTGGTGGTGGATCGAGGAAGTGAAAATAGCAATTACGGCGAGAAGGCAGAGTTGTAGAGAGCTTAAGAAATGCAGAGATCGTCAGGTGTATGATAGGTATAAAGACACCAAGAGGCAAGTTAAGAAAAGTAATACGAGAGGCTAGGGCCAAGGATCACGAGGAGCTATACAGGAAATTGGATACGAAAGAGGGAGAAAATGAAATCTTTAAAATTGAGAAAACAAGGGAAAGGAAGAGTCGAGATTTAAGTAATATAAGGTGCATAAAGGATATGGATGGTAAGGTGTTGGTAAAAGACGAGGAGATTAAACAAAGGTGGCGGGATTATTTTGATAAACTTTTTCATGGCGATAGAACTAGCAACCTCGGTGATATTTCAGTCCCCTTGGAGGATACCAATATTGTGTTTACCTAGAGGATTAGTGAATGTGAGGTTAGAGAGGCTTTAAGAAGAATGAAAGTTAAGAAGGCGGCAAGTCCGGATGGTATCCCAATCGAGGTCTGGAAGTGTACGTGGGTGATAGGTACAAGGTAGATAACTAAACTCTTTAACAAGATTTGGCTGAGTGAGAAAATGCCTGATGAATGGAGAAATAGTACTTTGATACCATTATATAAGAATAAGTGTGGTATACAAGATTGTTCAAATTATAGAGGAATAAAACTTATGAGCCATACAATTATGGGAGAGAGTATTTGACCATAGGTTGAGGCGCATTGTCCCAATCTTAGAAAATTAATTTGGGTGTATGCCGGCCTTATCGACTACAGAAGAAATTCATCAACTTAGACAATTAATGGAGAAATATAGGGCTGGAAAAAAAATATTTACATATGGTTTTTATCGACCTCGAGAAGGCCTATGACAGGGTACCTAGAGATGTGCTCTGGTGGGTTTTGATGAAGAAAAATGTAAATATTGTCAAGGATATGTATAAGGGGGTTGTTACAAATGCTAGGACATGTGATGGAATGATAAATGGTTTCCCGATTACGATAGGATTACACTAAGGCTCTTGCACTTAGTCCTTTTTGTTTGCTACATTAATGGATGAGCTTACGAAGTATATTCAAAATGAGGTACCATGGTGCATGTTATTTGCAGATGATATAGTTTTAGTTGGCGAAACTAGAGTAGGTATAAATGATAAGTTAGAACTTTGGAGGCATACTTTAGAGACCCGCGGTTTTAAGTTAAGTAGATAAAAAAATACAATACATTGAGTGTTTATTCAGTGGTAGGAGTAGGAGGGATCCTCTTGTGGTTGAGTTAGGTGGTGAGGTGGTTCCAAAGAGTGATAGTTTTCGTTATTTAGGATCATTGGTTCAAACCAATGCTGACATAAATGGTGATGTAAATCACAGAATTAATGCTGGATGGATGAAGTGGATAGGTGCCTCAGGGGTTTATATGACCTTAATATACCTTTGAGATTAAAAGGAAAAATTTTCTGACAGCTGTACGACCAGCATTATTATATGGTAGTGAGTGTTGGGCAGTTAAGAAGATAGATGAACAAAAATTAAGTGTGGCAGAAATGCATATGCTGAGATGGATGTGTGGCAAGACTAGGAAAGATAAATTACACATGAAGAGATTCGTGGGAGATTATGAGTGGCCCCCATTGAGGATAAGATGAGAGAGGCTCGACTAAGATGGTTTGGACATATACTGCGAAGGCCTGATGGTGTACCCGTTCGGAAGAGTGATAGTATTAAGGCCAGTAGTGTAAGGAGAAGTAGAGGAAGACCATTAATAACGTGGATGCAAGTTATTCGTAAGGATATGTGTGTCATGCAGGTAGATTAGTGACTAGCATTAGATAGGAATGCATGGCGTAACAAAATTCATATTGACGATCCGACGTGATTTTCTTGTATGGCTCCACAGAGACGATCCCTACTTGTAGGGAATAAGGCTAAGTTTGTTGTCGTTGAACCTTGTTTTAGAAATAGGCCTTCAAAAAATGAAAATTAATTAATAATTATTTAAAAAATCAATTGTCAATAAATTGGGACCTATCTTAATTAAATTGAAACATATCAAAACGAGTTTTCAATAATTTTCAATAAATTGAAACTTATCCTAATTTAATTGAAGCATATCTTTTTTTTTCAAGAGTTGATTTTGGTGTGATACGCCCTAAAATCAGCTAAGATCAAATTGAATGTATGATTGTCTCTGAATTTTTTTATTTTTTTATTTCTTACTTTTTGTATCAATGACATAATTATAGTTTCATTTATATGTTTATGATGTTCCACGGGTTTTATTGAGATCCGCTTATGGGGATTTTGCCACTGGTCACATTGGCTTGATCTCTTTGTACTCTTTGATAAATACGGTAGATGGGAGAGCTGTGATTATTGGAGGTGCTAATCTAGATTATAGAGGGTGGTGAACTAGAGTCAGAAAGTGTAAGAGGAAAGTTGGAGACGATCGAAGACAAGAGAGATGAATAGTGATCTAGATTATCGGGGATGGTAATCTAGAAAGAGAAAGTACATAGATAGAGAAAGTTTGGAGAGGAGGGGGAACGGAAAGATGAATGTTGATCTAGATTAGCGGAGATGGTAATCTAAAGAGAGAAAGTGCGTAAATAGAAACTTCGAAGACGAGGAAGTGAGAAATTGAACGCTAAACTAAATTACTATGAGTGGTAATTTAGAAAGAGAAAATGCATAGAGAGAAAGGCAGAGACGAGGGAAGCAAGAATGTGAATGATGATCTTGATTACCGACGGAGGTAATTTGGAGAGAGAAAACGCGCAGAGAGAGAAAGTTAGAGATGAAAGAAACGAGAAGATGAAGGTTGATCTAGATTGCCAGGGATGGTAATCTAGAAAGAGAAAATGCATTGAGAAACAGAGAAAATCGAAAATGAAGGAAGCGATAAGTTGAAGGTTCATTTAGATTACTAAGGGTGGTAATTTTAATATTAAGTCAGCAAATAATGTTATCAGCGTAGGTAATGCTATTCTTTCGGTTGAATTCTTTTGGGCTTTTATAATGGCTGTGGAGTTGTAATAGAGATCATTGGGTTGGTAACTTAGGTTTCCAGTCACGGTAACATAAATTACCGGGGAGGGTAATCTAGAGAGAGAAAGCCAGAGACAAGGGAGAGCGATAAATTGAATGATGATCTAGATTACCGAGGATGGTAATCGGTAATCTAGAGAGACAATGTGAGTAAAGAGAAAAGGCCAAAGATGGGGGAAGCGAAAAGGTGAAGGTTGATAGAGAAAGTGCATAGACAGAAAATTAGGGACGAGGAAGGAAGAAGTTGATTGGAGATCTACATTACTGGGTGTGGTGATCCAAAAAGACAAAATGCGTAGAGAAAAACTCGAAGACTAGGAAAGCAAGAAGTCGAATGGTGATTGAGATTACTGGGGCAGTAATTTAGAGAGAAAAAAAGGTGTATAGAGAGAAATCCAGAGATGAGGGAAGCGAGAAGTTTAATAGTGATCCAGATTATTAGAGGTGTAATCTCAAGAGAGAAAGTGCATAGAAAGAGAAAGTTGGAGAGAGTGAAGTAGGAAGTTGAATATTGATCTAGATTACCAGGGATGGTAGTCTAGAGAAAGAAAGTGAACAGAGAGAGAAAGTCAGAGATAGGAAAGCGAGAACTTGAATGTGGTTGAGACTACTAGGGATACTAATCTAGAGAGTGAAAGTGTGTAGAGAGAGCAAGTTGGAAACGAGGGAAGGGAGAAGTTGAATATTGATCTTAATTGCCGAGGATGGTAATCTAGAGATGGAAAGTGTATAGAGAGAAAGTTGGAGACGAGAGAAACGAGAAGTTGAATGTGATCAAGATTGCTCAGGTGTGGTAATCTAGAAAGAGAAAATACGTAGAGAGAAACTTGAAGGCAAGAGAAGCGAGAAGTTAAATAGTGATTGAGATTATCAATGGTGGTAATTTAGAGAGAGCTAGTCGGAGACGAGAGAGGCTAGGAATTGAATATTGATCGAGATTATCGAGGGTGATAATTTAGAGAGAAAAATGCATAGAGAGATTACCAGAGGTGGTAATCTAGAGAGAAAGTGCATGGAATGAGAAAGTTGGAGAAGAGAGAAGCGAGAATTTAAATGTTGATCAGGTTTACAAGGGGTGGCAATTTAAATAGAAAGTCGAAGACGAGGAAGGCGAGAAGTTGAATCATGATTGAGATTACAGGGGTTGTAATCTAAAGAGAGCAAGTGCGTAGAGAGAGAAAATTGAAGGCGATGGAAACAAGAAATGGAATGTTGATCGAGATTACCAGTGGTGGTAATCTCGATTACCAAGGATGGTATGGTAACCTAAGGAGCGAAAGTGCATAGAGATAGAATGCCGAGACGAGGGAAGCGAGAAGTTGAAGATTAATCTAGCTAACCGAGAGTAGTAATCTAGGGAGAGAAAATGCGTAGCGAGAAAAGGTCAGAGATGAGGACAACTAGAAGTTGAATGGTGATCGAGATTTTTAAGTGTTATTTTAAGTTTACTTCTATATTTTAATTTACTTTAAAAACTAACAAAGCTTCGTGAATATTTATAAAAATTACTATCACAAACAAAATTTTCGAGCATCGCATGAGTAAAAATCTAGTTTAGTATATATAAAGATAAAATTTTTAGCATTTCACAAGAATCAATTTAAATGCATTTTGGCAACTTTGATTTGATTAGCTAAGGTTTGAGAAACATGCTAATTAAATTATTTATAAGTTTTGAAGGGTATGTTTGGTAGAATTAGTTGATAAGTTAGCTTATAGCTGATAAGCTAATTGAAAGCTAATAGCTTATGGCTTATAGCTGATATAAATAAAAATGTTTGGCAAAATAACTAATAAGCTGCTTCATAAATAGAAAATTACACAAAATGATATCCTTAAAATATATTTCTAGAAAATTATTGGGGTAAAAAATGGAATATAAAAGAAAAGCCCATGATCTTATTTGAAAAGCTAGTAAACAAATGCTTTTCAAATAAGCTCGAGCTTTTCAAATAAACTCCTCCAACCAAACGAAACTTATTTAATTAGTAGGAGCTTGTAAGTTCCTAACTAAGTTATGAGCTAGCTTATTTGGCCTACCAAACATACCCGAAATTATGAGTTTGGAATAATTTATAAAGATTTTTAGATCTTTGTGGATTATATTATTATCTTAATTTAATTTATTTTATTTCCAAAATAGTTATCAAATCTTAATACTCATCTTAGTCCAAACCTCAACTGTATCTTTATCTTCCCCATTTTATTATTATAATCCTCGAATCAGTAAATAGTTGAATTTTTTCTAAATTCTATTTTTGAAATAGCTACAACAACAAATAATATCTAATATAATTATGATTTATGTATATTGTAATTAATTTTAAGGGATGTTCTCAACATGGAATTTTATGGATTTTATAAAATTTATGGATTCTCATGGAATTCATAGATTTTAATAGAATTCCATACAATCCTTCAGATTCTAATGGAATTCGTTGAATTTAAAGTGTCCAAATAATGGATATTAGAATTTCATAATGTTCCATGTATCTTCAATTGAGTTTGTTATTATAATCATGTAATCCATGAGATAAATTTTGGGGAGAATGCCCACTAACTACACATTTCTAGAAAAATTAACAACTAACTCATACCATCTCTTTTTTTTTTTTTTTTTACCATTAACTCATTTTTTCCCGATAGGACAAAAACACCCATTTACCCACAATTAATTTACAAGCTATGTCGCGCAGAAATCGAAACTTAACATTTCCCCCCTCCCCCTCCTCTCTCGCTCTCTCTGTGGCTTCTCTTTCTAGCTAAGAAATTCCCTTTTCAAATTCGATACCTCTCAAAACCTCCATAAATCTAAAAAAAAAAACTTCACTTCCAAGTTACACATGATGTTTAACTCTCTCACATTGTTAAAAACTACATTCCAAGCCAGAGCACATTTTTCTTGGAGAATGTCGCTAGAATTTCATGACTACAGTAGAAATCACACAAAATAAGTAAAAAAAATCTATTCTCAGTTCTAATAAAAGTTTTGAAGTAATTTTCCACGATTTTGTGTTATTAGTTATGATTTTTCAACGTATGCAAACTATTTATAAGGTGATTGTAAAAAAAAAGATCGGCAAAATGGTGAAAATGTAGGGTTTCAAAAGCAAATTTGAAAATAATTTTTCACAAATGATGAAAACGGTGGAAATGTGTAGTGTTTGTGACTATAAATTTATGTGAAATGAGATTACCCACCCCGGTAACCTTTTCAGATATGATTTCACTGCTTTTTTTTCTTTTTTTGATATTGCATGTTATTATTCGCGCTTTAAATTAGATTACCTAACCCAGTAATCTAATATAACTAGTTTTCACACCCGTGCGTTACACGGGAGTAAACTGTGTAAGATGAAGAGGAAGAGGAAAAGTTACTATATGTCAATACGTCCAACCTAATTGGGTGTGTTATGTTAATTATTCAATAAAACAATACAAAGTTTTTGAAAAACCCAATTGAAATATAATTTAATCAATTTTTTTCCAATCAAATCATTCTCTTTTTAGGAGTTTGTATTCTTTTTTGTTTATCTAAATTATGACTCTTATCAATAGTTAAAATATTTGTTATCTCACTAATTAATGTATGACATAAACAGCTGAGTACAAATATTTTAAAGTTTCATCACAAATTCCTAAAAACTTCTTGAAATACAACATTCGTAGCCTGATTAGCCGGTTTGCCTTCTTTATCGCAAAGAAGTATCTTCAACCCTGAACGATTAGTAACTCGAGAAATAGCCACATATAATTGACCATGACTGAATACTGGTTTTCTCAAGAAGAGGCCCACATGTGATAGTGACTGTCCTTGACTCTTGTTAATAGTCATCGCATAAGATACAATCAGTGGAAATTGTCTTCTTTGGAATCGAAAAGGCAACCTCATATCCGATGGAGTCAACGACATCCTCGGGATGAAAACCTTTTCACCGGCATTACCTCCAATTAGGATTGAAGCTTCCAAAACATGTCGGCCCAATCTTGTAATGATCATTCTCGTTCCGTTGCACAATCCCATCGTATGATCTATATTCCGCAACAACATCACTGGAATTCCAACTTTCAATTTCAGCTCATGGTTTGGCATACCAGATGCTCTTATCCCATTTAACAATTCTGGGGAATGGAGTTCTGCAAATAAACTACCAAGTCCATCAGAATCACAGACTGAATCTGCACTTAAATATACGTTCTCTTCAGACTGATTCCTAGAAACCATATATTCATTCACAACATGTACTTCGTTCAGCGTCGGGGCAAGGATAGCTCTTCCTTGCAAGTACGCAGCATCGTTATACTTCTCACCAAACGATGGATATGTGCTTTCAACAATCGATTATACCAAATCATTATACCAAATCATTAGACACATCTATCAATGTGTCATCATGCATGTCTATAATAGCCTCACCATCATTGTCATCCCCAAGCATGCCGTCTCCAATGCTACACATCCAGTCCGAGAAGGCTTCCAACTCCAAAGCATCAATATCGTTTACAGCATTCTAAAGCCTCATATTCTTCGTCAATTTCATGATCTTACAATGACGCCACAATGGTGATGAATTCAAAGTGGCAAAGACGATATCCTGCCGAGTACCACCTGGAATCACTGGTAAAATCTGTCGAAAATCCGCCCCCAATACAACTGTTTTACCTCCGAAAGGTTGCTCCACACTACATTGATTGTCAAAGCGCAACAAATCCTTCATGGCCCTATCCAATGCCTCGAAACAATAACGATGCATCATGGGTGCCTCGTCCCATATAATGAGTTTTTCCCTACATATCAACTCGGCTAGCAGACTGCCTTAACTTATATGACACGTCGACTCTTCTGTAGGATTGAGAGGAATCAACAATCTGGAGTGTACCGTTCGACCTCCCGGCAAAAGAAGAGAGGCTATACCACTCGATGCAACATTTAACACGATGTCTCCTCTTGACCGGATAGTAGCCGACAATGTCTTCCAAATAAACGTTTTACCGGTACCGCCGTATCCATAGACGAAGAACAAACCGCTGGTGTTACTGTCAACAGCTCGCATTATCGTATCATACACATTTTTTTGTTCATTAGTCATCAATCGTACTGACTGTCTATATTCATCGGCCATTTGACTCCTGTTATATGCGGTCTCTTCAGCGATCAATCTATTTTCACTTGTTGTTTCTTCACCGCCTTCAGGAAATGGCATTGACGGAAAATCCCGAAGACTTTTGCCCCTTCTATTCAAAATACTCTCAATGTCCAACAATATGTTCTTTTTAAGTTCCTCCTCAGAAAACGGCAAACCTAGAATCATGAAACGATAACAAAATAAATTTTTTACGACCATTAACAAATGACAACTATGTAAACAATTTATTCACAAACATAATATGTTCAAACCAAACAATACCTGACACAGATCGACGTCTATGTTCTATATCGTCTTTCATGTACTACCAACACCTATCCCACACAGATTCCAGTCGAGACATTGATTCCGACATTAACAATGTAGCAAACAAACCTCTTATGGAAGGCGAAGTACCCCAATGGCTGGCTTCTGTAATACCATCGACGTGCTCTCTATCATCATCTAACAAACCTCTTGCATAGCAAGCTTCTCTAAAAGTCGGATATGTAACACCATTAAAAGTTCTAATGTGCTCATAGCATAGAGCACCACGCACTTTATTCAAAAGAGTACGCAAGTAATATAATTCACCACGACCAAGAGCAACCCACTATACTCGACCGATACAATAACCTTGCTTTCTTGGATACCATTCCCTCTTTCCATCGTCCCACACGAAATAATAAGGGAATTCCGAGTAGAGAAGTGACCTTGCAGTTTCGTACTTTTTTTTGCATCCATCCAAGCAGTAAACATGCTCTGTTTAGTTGTGCGTCGATTGACAACATTCTCTAATCTGTCATTTTCTTTATACATTACTTGTTGCTCGTCCGGAAGGTGAATGTAAAGCCGTTCAACAGATGGACTGCTATAATGAATATCGTAGCAGAACATTCTCCAAGCAGCTTCACAGGGAGAGAGATAACGACATTCATAATACATCTTGATTTCATCAACATTATTCTTATCTATTGTGTCACCTGTTGATTTGTAAAAGCTAGCAGTGATCCGGTCATGTCCCTTGTGTACATATTTGAATAGATACTTGATTGCTCTTCCCTGATTGCACCACTCGACATTAATGTGAGCACCATACTTTAAAAGAAGTTTGCGATTGTGAGGAACTACAAATCTGTTATCTAAATCAATTCCATTTTTTTTCACTGCCCTCCCATCGTCCCGGCGCCCATAAACAGCGTAACCATCATCATCAACATTCGTGACTTGTACAAATCTCTTAGGATACTTTTTAGTGCACCGACCATCAGACATGCATGGTGAATCATTTCTCAACTGCCCACATGGTCCATGGATCATAAATTCATGAACAGCAGAATAATACTCTGGATCGGTAGTTTCATCAGGTACCTCTGCAGAAATTATGTTGTCAATGCTCTCGGGTGTGGTGAACTTAGCTCCTTGGGACATGAATACCAATATGTGTGCATGTGGTAAGCCTCGCTTCTGGAACTCAATAGTGTACACAACTGAGAATTAATTTAAAAATGAGAGAGTTAATAATAATAATATATAACTATTCGAAAGACACATATTTGAGGTTAAAAAAAAAGGGAATACAAAGAACTAACTCGCTCGAACTTTCCCAAAAAGACTATCATCTTTTATATCTTTTATCAGACGGTCTAATTTCATTTTGAATACTCTGCACACAATATCAGGTCGATCTTCTGGACGCAAACCCCTGGATTCGACAAAGCGGGTGATTTCCGGCCACTTGGGGTTGCATGTAAAAGTGATAAAAAGATCTGGATAGCCAGCCCATCGACATATAGCCATCGCATCCTGGTAGTTCTGAATCATATATCGTGCACCACCAAGGAAGTTAGATGGTAGAACAATTCTTTTCCCCGTAGAAAAAGGGTTGCCGTCTCCTCTACACAATGCATCTGTCAAGCCTTTATACATCTCACATCTCAAATCCTCTTGATGAAAATGTGTATACGCTAATCGTTGAGACTCGACCATGCTATATGCATCCACCAAAAATTGTTGGAATAATTTTCTGGAACATAAAATATGAGGTGACTCACACTCTCTATCCTGTAGGCGATAAGCAAACCACTCTCTCAAAGTAACCCTTTTTCGACCACGACCTTCATAAATATTTGGCCAGAATATAAAATATCATCTCTATATCCATCCTCACCATATACAAAGAGTAATGGATATTGTAATGGTAAATATAACACATGTAGTTCATTGATTCGCTGCAAAAGTCCAGATCGATTTTCAACAATAATATCCCTACCCTCTGCGTCAATATCAAAATCACCGACAATCAACCCTGCTACCTCATTCGTCTCGGGCATATTATACCGTCTACCATCACAACCGCGCTTACCAATCAAACGTAGTCTAAGACTATCGGTCAACTGGGCACGGCGGGTCTCTCTTACCATTCGAAATGATCGAACCAGCGCATTATATTCATCCAACATATCTTTGATGTCAGACACTATGTCTTCGTCCAAATTGGATTGGTTGGAAGATCTCCTATATATTAAAATGAAAAGCACAATCAATACAATTAAAAAGATCAACAATGGAAATATAACACATTCATTTGTCTTTCATGAACATACCCAATAGCTCTCATCCTATTTGATATTTCGTTGTCGGTGTCGTAGATATACAATTGAGCAAACTTTGGGTTATCCCCTACTACAGGTAGTAAGCTTCCTAGCAAATGATAATTTTGACCATGTAACTTAAAAATAGGAGGACCTCTTCCATCATTCAAACGTTTATCTATATCACCTCCCATCGACGTAAGCGAAAACATCATATTATATGCTCGAATATTGTCAACAAAGTGTTTGCTCTTTTCACTACTACCATATAACAACTCCTTCAGAGGGACTGGAGGCTCCTTAATTAGTGGAAGCTCAACTTTCCATGTACGACAACATTTAGTGTATGTCGGGTTTGAAGTGTTGTGGATGCTCTTCTGTTTTCTTTCATCATACCAGAATAGTGCATTACAAAAAGAGCATTCATATGAAGGATCTCCGAAGTCCATATACTCTGCATTTGCAAATATACAATGAAATAAATAATATAAAAACTTTTCGATAAAATGAAGGCACTTGATATTGTTAAAATTATGAAAGATATATATATTGTTTTTGCTATTAAATGTATATTTTTGAAAATTAGATGATTATATCACAGTTTGACTATGATTCTCTCTAATCCTGATAGTGGTTATTTTTGTTTCGTTATAAATATGTATATTGGAAGTAATAGCTTATTAGATATGGAAAATAATGAGTTAACTCAATAACCGAAGTGACTGTGGTTGGCGTTTACTTATTTGAGTAGTATTTACGATTACAGTGCGTGTTAGTGTATGAGTTTTAACAAATTTTTACACATTGTTTTAAATTCTTTTCAATTTCACTCATTCTCTCTCATATTTCACATCTACAAATCTCATGGGACCTACATATACTAAACAAATCTCCAACATTCAATTCCACTTATTCTCTCTCATATATTACATTAAAATCCATAAAAATTTCTTTTTACACATACACTAATAGGCTTATGTTTAATTTTCATTTTTTTCGGTGGTCATTAAGGGTTTATACTTCTTTTTTAGCAATATCATTCAACAACAATTAAATGTCTTTTATGATGAATTAATGTAATTTGATTTACCAGTGTTGGTACATGACAAACTCCATATAACCTAACTTAACTATGTGTTTATAATTTATTATAAGTAGCATCATCATGTGTTTAGGAGTATTATACTCAATAATAGTTTACATTACATGATAAAGATAGCAATGATATTTATATTTAGTTTTATTAAAGAAAAAAAATGAATCTTGATTCATTTATAGTGATTGTTAGAAATTTCAATGTCATATATGGAGTGGTAATCTCCTACTCATGTGGGTACTTACCCAAAAAATGGTGGATCCCCCACGGCCCCCAAACCACCATCCGGGGAGGAATGTATCATTCATCGGATTTAATGTAGATACTATAAAAAGTTGAAAAAATAAATTTTTGGGATGACGTGGCGCCACCATAGGATGTTATGTCGGTGTGGGTACATACCCACGTGGGGAGGAGACGAAATCTAGTAATACATAATAATGTAACTCTTTCAAATATATATATATATATATATATATATATATATATATAACTACGTATTATTGTGTGTACATATTATTTATATGGACCGTATATTTTTTAAAAATTATTAATGGTCCTTAATAAATTTATTCTTTCAAAAAAACGAAGGCAATTGATACAACCCAAAATTTTTGATGAAAAATATTATATTACCGTTTACCAATTATATTAATTATACAGGCACAAATTATTCAAATAATTATAAAGTCACAATTTTTTTCCTATGAAATTTCTGTCAGACGCACCAACGGAGACATTACACAACTGGGTTGCTTAGTGGTCAACACTAACTATATCGGACTTGACAAATATAATAATTGATCTAATTTGTATATTTTTCTAAACCATGAAAACTCAATAAACACCTAACCAAACAAATCAATGCTTGAAAGATAAAATTAGTCACCAATTTAATTTATGCTTGTAGGTTTTGACCAAACATGAATTTAAAATGTATAAATGAACTATTAGTCTTTTGTGATACACGTACAGCAATTGTATATTTTTCCAATGCATCTAAAGTCAATACCAAACAAATGATTCTTGATTAAAGAATCAAAGTACCTTTCTGTCATGAAGATATATGGCCCAAATAATTTTCGTGTGAAATGAAAACAATTAGGAAGGTACTATTATTTATTTATTAAAGAAAAAAAATAATTCTTGATTCATTTATAGTTATTTTAGAAATTTGAATATAATATATGGAGTGGTAATCTCATATCCATATGGGTACTTACCCAAAAAATGGTGGATCCCCCACGGCCCCCCAACCATCAAGGGACGAATGTATCATTCATCGGGTTTAATGTGGATACTATAAAAAAGTTAAAAAAATAAATTTTTGCGATGAAGTGGCGCCACCATAGGGCATTACGTCGGCGTGGTATATACCCACGTGGGGAGGAGACCAAATCTAGTAATACATAATAATGTAACTCTTTTAATATATATATATAACTACGTATTATTGTGTGTACATACTGGTTATATAGACCGTATAATTTTCAAAAATTATTAATGGCCCTTAATAAATTAATTCTTTCAAAAAAAATCGAAGGCAATTAATACAGTCCAAAATTTTTTATGAAAAATATTATATTACCATTTACCAATTATACTAATTGTATAGGCATAAATTATTCAAATAATTATAAAGTCACAAATAAAGATTGTGACTTTGCCGTCAGAAGCACCAAATTGCACAACTGGGTTGCTAAGTGGTCAATACTAACTATATTTGTTTTGATAAATATAACAATTGATCTAATTTGTATATTTTTCTAAAGCATAAAAACTCAATAAACGCCTGACCTAACAAATCAATGCATGAAAAACAAAATTAATCACCAATTTAATTTATGCTTGTAGATTTTCACCAAACATGACTTTAAATTATATAAATGAACTTTTAGCCTTTTCGTGTGATAGAGCCGTTGTGTATTTTTCCAAAGCATCAAAAGTCAATACCTAACCTAAAACATCAATGCATGAAGGACAAAATGAGTTGCCACCATAATTTCTTATCAGTGTGTGCACGCCATCATCATGTATTAGCCAATGACTTTTCAAACTTTTCTCATGTAATAAATACAACCATTCCCCATTCCTTCTATATTTTCCATCGAGTTCTGAGACCTTTCTCTTGCTCGCTCTCTCTCTCTCTCTCTCTCTCTTTCTCATCGGATTATCACCGCCGATTTGTTCTGTGTTTTATTCATATTACTGCTAGATATTTAGTTTCTTTTTATTATTATAAACCAGCAATGATCAGAACAACATAAGCTCTAACCAGATCTGACGTTTTTTCCATATATTAGTTTTGGAGAAGCAAATCTGGGAAAAAAGAGCAAGAGTTGGCAATTAATTTTTGTTTCTTATGTTTCTAGTTTGGAGGTTTGTATTTTCATAAGTTACTTTGTCGGATTTTTTCATCAATGAAAGGTATGAAATTCTATTATTTTTCGTATTATTTATAATTATTATTATCACTATTAGTGATGAGAAACAATGAGGCTTAAAAAAGGCAGCTCTAATTAGATCTGGATCATTTTCATATGTAATTTTTTTTCCGACCAGATCTTGAAAAAAGAGCATGGGTTGGTAAATAATTTTTTACACCTTTTTCTTTTGAAAATTTGTGTTCCTGTGTGTTTGTTTGGTCGATTTGCTCATCAATGCAAGATGAGCTGTTAACATAGAACTTGAAATCAATAATGTGTTAATTCTTCCTTCAATCACAAAAGCTATATTACAATATAAACTTTTGGTTTTTTTTTGTATTATTGGTATATTTTTTAGTAGTTCTATGAAATTATACTATTAAAATATGCCAACAATGAAGCTGAAACTTCAGCAGCTTCAATAATTAGATCTGGCCGTTTTGTATATATATATACAGACTTTTTGGATCAGAATTGGGCAAAAGGAGCATGAGTTGGTAATTTTTTTCTTGAAAAGATATGGAAGTATTTAATTTGCTTGCATGATACTTTTGTTGTTTTTTTAAAAATTTCAAATCTCCAACCATGATTTGAAAAAGATCTACCTAAAAGTACAAAAGATCCCCAAAAAATCATGTGACCATGAACAGATCTAAAAAGATTCAGTATAAGTTGGAGTCTATCAATTTGAATTTTTGCTCAAGATTTTTTTTTCATTTGGGTTTGAATTTTTCGTGATGCATATAAAATATGACCATCACCAGAAATTTTTTTGAAAAGCACTAACGGTCCCAACGGAAAAAAGAAAAAGAGTGAGTAGATACTTAATTTTGGTTTCTCACATTTTTAGTTTAAAATGTCATATTTTCATACTATTTTAGTTTTGAGTTGTAATAATGTTTTTTAAATATTATTTATTCCTATTAATACAGATATTGTTGTTGCTGCCGATTGGCAAGAAGGATAAAATTTCAGATAGACATGAAGCCAATGTATACACGTTTCTGTTTAAAAAAGGTGAAATACTACTTTTATCCTTATACTTTTACATGTTCTAAATTCCAAATGTTAATAACTTCTGTTACTCATTGACAGTTGAAGCTGTATCAAAATTCTGAGTATTTCGTGTGAAAATTTCTTTGTACATGGAGGGTTTATTTTTATGTATAATCTATTCAACTGCTGTAATTTGTAGATCTAGGCTACTAAAGGGTCTATAACTTAAATTTATGAGTGTATGTAATTTTTGGTAAGACCTCCATGTACAAAGAAATTGATGAACGCAAGAAGATTACATAGACAACAGCATGATCAATGTTCGGGTAACTCCCTATAAGTAGATCATATATTTCTCTAGTAATTATTAGCATATATCATAGATTTAGTTACTTAGAATTGGTGCAATAATTTAATTATAACATTTACGTAGCAAAATTGTGCATGTGAATTTGAAATTGAATGTCATTACAACAAAGTAGATATAGTTTTAGACATTAAAAGTCAGTGAAAAAAATACAGGATTTCAATTAAGTGTAAATAGATGCAATATCAGTATAGTAGATAGGTAGTGACCTGTAGTTTGTTCTTCTGATGAATCAATTGAACTGTCTAAAATTTGAACTTGGATAGGTAAAGCTTCTTTAGAGGACCGTCCGGTAATAGTTGTCTCGTAAAGCATTTCGGTGGTATTGAAGTTAGATAAATGCATGCTTGTAGAAATTTCTGCATCATGTAAAGTGATAGATTTGATATTTGTGTCACATGAAAACCCATGAAAGTTGTAGAAACTCAAGTAATTTTAAATTACCATTTGTAATATCTCTTAATGGAGATGTAGGAGTCGACCTAATTCTTTGAGTCTCAGTTCGTGTTGTTATTTCTTGGAGTGAATTTTCATTCCGACAGTCTGCGTGGACACGATAGTTCCGATCTGTATTAAGCTTAAAAAGGCTTTGTTATTTAAATAGATTTCTGAAATTGAACGTAGGGAAAAACAAAAGTAGAGCAATTCACCTAATTGTACTTCAATATTTATCCGTGCACGCTTGTTCCTCGTTTGATTTCTTGATTGCATGATTGTTATGGTATTGTGGTTTATGTATTTCTTTGAATGAAGATGTTGGTGTGGTTAAAATATTGGAGTGAGTAATATGCTACTGTTTTGGTATTTCTTTGAATTCATCTTCCGTGGATGAACATGGCATTGAGGGACATATTAAATAATATGAGCTATAGTTCACAGATATAGTGTAATGATGTTGGTGGGTTACGTAGCAGTTAATTGAACATTACACTGCGGTTTTTAATTGTGTTCAGAAAGTGAGGAAGTGGTAAAACCTAAAATATTGATAATTACTAACTGTCCAAATAATAAACATAAATATTTATTGATGTAGCTAAAAATAATTAAATAGTCTTTGTAGAGTATCACTAATGTTGTATTGGAAATGTGCAAAATATTCTAAACGTGAAATCCATGTTTTAGCAGTAAAATAATATGCCTTCAAATAACTACATTTTCATCTTGGTATCTACGTCGGGAAGCACCACTTTCTTATATGCATTTTGTCCGATGTTCGCAAAGAGCGGAGGAGAAAATGCAAGATTAGTGTCAGTAATTTGCAGTTAGAAATTTTGTATCTTCTTTTATCTCTAGTTAGAAAATTTATCGTGCAATGAGTATCTTAGGAACTCCATGCTATAATAGGAAATATGAGGTCAATTTTTTGAGTAAGATGGTCTATTAAATTGTCTGTGTTTCACCACTCCTAGAAATTTAGTAGGTTTGATTGTAGGTAGGAGAAAATTTTTATTGTTTTCTACATTGAACAAAAAAGTCTATTCACTGTTTTTGAGAAAGTCTCACAAATTTAAGTTTGAATTTGAGTTTGATGAAGCACATATAGCGTAGGCAAAAATCATGGTAGAAATTGAAATGAAATTTAGTAATCTTAAAACAAATATATGAGGCAGAATAATTTTATGCATTTACGAATCGAATCTAAAATTCCTAGTGTAAATCGAAAGACTGTAGTTAACATGAAAATAAATAGTCCTAAATGATATAATGTAGGGGCAGAATAATTTTCTGTCTTCGAACAATTAGTAAGGCACTTTGTTCTTTCACTTCTTTGCTTGGCATGAGGCTTCACTCTTTTTCAACTTTGATCTTCTTCTTTAAGTTGTTTGCTGAAAGTTGCCCTGATGATCCGACTTTAGTCATTGTGGCTTGCTCCGAGGTGGAACTCGTTGGCTGGTTGTTGCCGCCTTCATCAATAGATTCCTCACCCTGGTTTGCAATGGCATCCAAATCTATGACCTCCTAGAAGTAAAATATCAAGCTTAATGAGAAGTAGTGAACATAAATGTTGTAGTGTATATTGTTCTCAATTAATAAATATTAGGGCTACCGGATAGACAACATGGTCAGCAACCATGTACTTGCTTATTAGTTTTTTGTCTTCAGACATTCTCCAAACAGAATAGACATCGTCAGTTTTTGATATATTTTGGTCAGAAATCCTTAGTTTGAATATCCCAACTCGTCCAGCAAGGTTCAGTAACTCCTGGGGGCAATTTAGTTTTTCATCTGTGAGACACCTCCTTTTTGACTCGGTCATTTCCTCGAACTCTCGCTATAATAAAGTTGTTGCAATAGATAATTTATTTTTTTGGGTGAAATAAAGATACTGACGGTAAGGTTAGATCTTACTATGACAAGTTTTTCTTTTAACTTTGAAGCAGTAGTTCCGGTCATATTGCGGATTTCTTTGTCCCACAATAGTAAGGTCGCGTCTCTTGATCCATCAGCAACTGCCACCTTTACCCTGAAATGTGGTAGTGGGGATTTTTCAAACTTTTTGTCTTTTTCGCACCAGAATCTTGTGCCCTCTTTCTTCAGCTTTTTTAAACACATCCTGCATGCTAGATATGACCACTCCCGCTCTGTTAGGACGACCCCAATAACTCCGGTTATCCATACGTCTTTTTTCTGCTACCGAAATATTAAAAAAATATTTAGAATCTGGTAAATCATGTAAAGGTTTAGATGCACTTAAAAAAATAGGAAAAATAGTTCGACCTCCTGCATTAGCACTAAATTCTCTATCTTTAAAACCTCGGAATCTTCTTGTGCCAAATCTGCCTCTATTGGTAAGTCATTGTTATCAGTAAGAACGGTGATCTCATAGGAAGAGTCGTCCTTAATATTCAAGTTGTAAGAGGAATAGACAAATGACCATTTGTTTGTCTAAATATTATCATTAATGCTTGAACATAATTTTGGGATTGCGAAATATAACCTGGTCTTGAATTGAATGATCTCCGGGATGTCCTCGTTTAAAATGATTTGTGTTGCATAGTAAGTGTTAGATATGCTGTAAACTCCTACAACATAAGAATGTAAAAATCTGGAAGTCGTAGAAGTTTCTGGCTAAAAGATCTATCCAAAAAATTTGAATACAGTTTTGCTAGTCTCTACCATTAAAATCCTTAGCTTTTACCATTTGCAGCAGTAGTACAATATGTTTTTGCCTGTTATTGTTTTCGTGGAGAAAATTTTCGACAGCTTCTGAATAGTCGTCCCATAAGGTACAATCAATCTGATTCATCCTGGATTATTACATATACCACATTAATCTTGTATATCAGTATATAAAATGATGAAATATTTAGAATGAGTGGATCGTACGCAGCGTCTTACAAGATGATCTCGAAGCGCCTTTTCGTTGTTTTGATTTTTGATTGATCCTTCACATGCACAACTAATCCTATGAAGTCTGTAGGAATGGACTGTCATTAGATTTTAGTTGGTCTATATATGAGCAATTAGATTTATAGCGTTCAGGGTTCTTACCGAACAAAGCAGAGCCTTCCCCGAATGCCCCAGATTGTATGTCTTTGACAGATTTGAAATTGTAGATTGATGTAGGAAACGTGGCATAACTTATGTTAGCTAGTTGGGTTGTAGCGTTGATATTTAGTTTGTAGGTGTGTGCAGTAGGTCTGAACGGGCCACCATTTGGAATGACTCCGAAGTTCACCATCATATAAATGCCCTTTTCTTGTATTTTTTGGTCGAAGGTTTCTATCTCATTTCCTTTTCCAGTAGCTTGAATGCGGCAACCCTGTATTTACACAAGTTAGACACTGTAAAAAATAAGGCAAAATGAAAACAATAGAATTTATTTATACCTCTGCGTCTGCGAATACAAATTCAAGGCTGCGTCCTGGGTTGCGCCATTTTCGGACGCAAATAACCTTAATTTTCCAGTCTGTACGATGAGCATTGATGACACTCACCAAATTTGTGAACTCAGCCATTGGATAATGTCGTTGATGTTATGCTGCTTGTTATTTTAGAATTTTTGTGGTTAAGAATATGTGTTGATGGGTTTATTTATGGAGAGGATTAGGACGTGTATGTGACGGTTGTAATGTGCAATTTCCCCGTGCCCCATTATAGGTAGTGGGTGGGTGAGTTTGGACTCCACATTCCAACGTGTGCATTTCGGTTATTCCATTTCAATAAAGTGACTTTTCTAAATTGTTTTTGCTTGTTGGCCTGTGATATGACTTAGTGTATTCTGAAAATATATGTGTCTTCACTAAATTTTTTAGTTACCAATGAAAAATTCTGTTGCTAGTTTATATGAGGTTTGTAAAAATAAGTTTATTGTACTGTGTTTCGTATCCAATTTCATCCAAATTCTACATGGTGAAGATGAATGAAGTTATTATTAAATATGTGTTGTCTTCTAAGAAAATATATGGATTTTTGTGGATAGGTAACGCATATTGTCATTTCTTTTGGAATGGTATTTAAAAAGCTAGCAGTGCACTGGTTGTGTAATTGGAATAAACTGAAAGTGTATATAATTTTTGTTATGTATTTTCCATATATCGTTGCTAGTGATTATAGTTTTACGTACTCAATTTTATTCATATATTATGGCATTTGTATGAGTATTTTACTAATATTCAATTATGATTGTATTAAAATGTATACTTCATTTATGATTGAAATAACATACAATTAGGTTTACTGTGTGAACCAAAAAAATAGGGCTCGCATGCGGTTTACCCAAGTAGATCACAACTGTAACATGAATAAATCCAGGCTTGTAAATCAGTGACATGTGGCAGAAAATAATTGATCCAGCAAGGCTGTAACAGATTTTTTGTCTAATTAACTGTTTTTCAATTACAACTGTTTTATTAAAACCTAAAAATATATAATATATAGATGTCTAATCAGTTAATTTTTGATAGTTGCATGTTGTTGCATGACATTACAATGTGATTACGACCCTAGTAGTGTGTTTTTTGGTTATTACATAGTTTTGGGTTGCGTACCCCTTGTAACGTGTTTTTGGTTGATTACAAAGTGAGCCTGCCACAATAATGTTGTCATTGCACTTCTTTTTTTTTTGTATTATGGTTGCTATCTGCCTTTGAAATGTGATTACCTGCATAGGTAATATTATTACCTGCCTAGATAATAGTATTACATGAATGGGTAATTTTATTATCTACCTAGGTAATAAATATTACCTGCCTGGATAATCATGTTACCTATGCTTGTAATCACATAGTCTCATTGTACGGTAGAAAAAGATCATTTTACCTGCCATGATAACTTATTATCTATGTTGTTGCACAACTTGATGCAGAAACGGCAACAAAAAGATTAAACAAGGAACCAACAACTTCATCAAAGTCATGCAACCAGCTAGAAGACTCCGGTTCCATGGAAACTGAAGCTCCACTAAATGAATATCTAATCAGAAGAAGGGAACCTAAAAAAGCCACACAAAGGAAAATGCAAAAGGCTGATCACAAGAAGAGGAAAGAGGAATAAGACGACAATTCAAAGAAAAAAACACGAAAAAGGTTGAAAAAATCAGCAACAAGGGAAAGAGGGCCATCACAACAATAGAAGTAGGGAAATGAGGTCAAAAGGATTGTAAAGTCAAACCCACAAAAGATGCAAAATCGCTCTTTTTGCTTATTTTGTAAACGAGTGGAGAGATTGGATACCTCAACAAATATGGGAGCTTCTTGAGAAAAATGATTTTGGCCCCATGATGAATGTACTTAGAGACAAGCTAGTGTAGGAGAGTGACTGCATGAAACAAGAGGCAAACTTTGAAGTCATAATGAGATACTTTGACAACATAAAGATGATATGGATATTTGGGGAAATTGAGAAGCAGATTGTTCGCGATGATGTACAAAGACAGTCCCATATTCCAAATAGCGGAACAATCATCAAACCAATAGTAGGGAAGACAAACAGGACACCTAAGGCAGTTGAGCTATTCCCAAACTGTAAGGACGGCATAGGGCTAGACCGAATAAAGGTTGAAGAGTTGCTCAAAGCTGAGTTGGAGAATGAGAAGTTGTTCAAATCTGAGTTGGAAAAGGAGAAAACACAAAACAGACAATCAGAAGGATAAGCAGAAAAAAAAGGAAAAAAAGAAATAGAAAGAGAACATGGCAGATCCAAGCAGAGTGGCATCACTGATGCTAATGCATATCCTAGTCTCATTCTTTTTTCAGCATAACATGCATCAACATAACTTGGGACTTGAATAAAATATGCTTAGATCTCAACTTAGTAAATCAATGTAACTGGGCAGCCTCCAATCTTGAATTTCTAATGGATGGGCATAGAAAACACATCAAAGAAAAGCCCATGACACTGAATGGATGCTTGCTACTTGTCGAGTACTGGTTCTTGGAAAATAGGAAGCATAGGGTCCCACATTCTGGTATTGCAATGGATAAACCAAGGTTTGTTCTTTGGAGCGTAAAGGATATTTTTAATCTAAAGGTGCTTAAAAGGAAGCTAAACCTAGTAGAGGTAACCTTAGCTCCAAAATTGATACTTTCTGCTTCTTTATAACAATTTTAATGGGGACAAATGTTATTTCTTTGTGTGGTAATGAAATTACCAGGGGTGGTATTCTGTTTTATTTTATTTTTATTAAAGATCTAACCAATTCTAAAAATGAAACAGGAACTGATAACACAAGGACCATGGAAGAAAGGAGAACTAGAAATAGTGATGATAAACGAAACACAAGAGGATAAAGGTTTTCAGGAATGGGTAAGAATTTGTGCATAATATTGTGGTCCAAGTTAATATGAAATTGGATAGGTCGAATGATCATCTGGGGTGACAATCTTGTAAAGAAGATTATTTCCCTATGTAAATATCATTACCTAGGTAGGTAATATGATTAACTAACATGATAACTAGTATGATTACCTGGGGTAACCTCAAAAAATGAAGGTTGCTTTCCTAGGTAAAATTTCATTACATGGGTAGGTAATATGTGATTTTGTAATCTAATTATTGGTTGTGATGATATGATTACAGATGCCTCAAGCAGTCTCGCAGAGAGAAGAAGATAACAAACTGAAAGATCATTTAAATGAGATAAGCAAGGACTTTTCATCGACGATAAAAGATGACAGTCAAGGCAAAGCACATATGGCCTTTACTGGCATTTAGGAAAATGTTAAGGAGCACAATGACATGGCTGTGAAAAGAATAGTAAAATCAAATGATTTAACAAGGTTGCTTGAAGAAGAAAGAAGGGCAGATAAGAAAAAACTAGAAGAGCTCAAAAGACTGCTAGAAGGAGATATAAAAGAGAAACAAAATAATGCTCAAACAATTAAAGACACAAAGTGCAACATAAACGGCAGATTACAACAACAAAGACGATGAAGAGAAAGATGGGGAAATGAAAGACGTGGGTTGGAATGGTGATAAGGAAAATGGATCGGAAGAAGAGATTAATGATGAGGAAAAGAAAAAAGATTGATGAAGTAATTGAAAAAACAACACAAATGAGTGAGTGGGGACCGCTAACAGTTGAATAGATAGAAGGAATGGCAAAGCAGACGGAACAATGAGCAAGACAAACTACAGAAGGATCACAAACTACTGCTACTAATAAGAGAAAAGAAGAATCAACACCAAATGTAGCCGGGGATGAGACTATTGTGATAGATGCAAAACCTTTGAATGTTGTTGAACTTCATCAACTATATCAAACACCATAAATGAATGAATGGGGCCCATCAACATTAGACAAAATAGAGGAATTTATGGAAAAAACTGAATAGCAAGCACAACAAAGACAAAACGTAGCTGAAGTGCCTTAAGTTGTTGGAGAAGAGATAGATGAAAAGTTTGGACAGGTTCTGAACCAAGCAAGAAGAATGGGTCTTGAACCGGAATTGCCAAAACAATTTTCTATTGAGAAGAATGTCAAGAAAAAAACACAAGAGGTGCATCAAAAAGGAAGGATGATGACTGGAAGTTTGATAGCCCAAATGAGATAAAGGACATGAGCAAGAAAGATGGGAAAAGCAAGAAAGGAAAAGAACAGCCTGTGACTACAAACATAGAGATTGATAGGGAAAACCAAACCAAGAACACATGGAAGACACTAAAGCCCGAACTTAGGAATCATTAAGAAGAATTCTTCAAATCAAACAGGCAACTTTATCAAAAAATCATTGAACTAGTCAAACAGGTGACTTTATCAAAAAATCATTGAACTAGTTAGATATTCTAAAAAAGTCACTAAAATAGTAACTAACTTCATCATCTTTATTATTGTTTGCACAGTCAAGTGTATTATCAGCATCCTAATGAAGTGTTGGAACCTATGATCAGTTCAGAGATGCTAAAAAATATAATCTATTGAAGGATTTGGATTTTGAGGTAAGTATAAAACATGGAGCATGTAGGGCTACTAGGGGTAATATTATTACTTCGGGTGATAATGTATGTTCTACCTCTTCATGCAACTAACTATAAGGTTCTTAAGTGATTATTAGGTTTGTAATATTGTTACCAGGGGGTAATCTTATTATTGGGGTTGTCTGCAAGGTTCTTAAATGATTACTGCGTGTTGTAACACTATTACTGGGGGATAATCTTGTTGCTTGGGGACGTAGTAACTTTACTTGGGTATGTAATCATCATTACCGAAGTGATAATCTTATTATTGGAGGATGTAATAACATTACTTCGGTTGGTAGTCATCATTAGTTGGGTAGGTAATATGATGTGATTATATATGTGACTTGTGAAATATGTTGAAAATATTTCAGGTTGTCAAGAAATACATTCACGGAATGAAAGAAGATATCTCTCTCTAAAAGAAGGACAAGATAGTGTTCATAAACATAAAGGCTTGAGATGTAATCGTTGTGTTCATGTAGCAGAAAACCAGCTTGCCATTGCAACACAACATTTTAACAAACAGACTTAATTCTTGCTTGACAGTACCATTGTATCACGCCTGAAGAACTGTTGGAATGGAACAAACATGATAATAACAACTAGGAGTTCAACCTAGAAGTGTTGTTCCGAGAGCCACTCTGGACGCTCTTCCCCCCTGAATTAGTGTTGATACCAATACACCACAAATCAAGCAACCACTACACACTTATCTACATAAATCATGAGAAGAGGAAGATTGTCCACATGAACTCAATGCTCAAGAAAAAGGGTAAAATCATTGATGACGACAACTAGCAGACAAAGGCATCTAATGTGGTAAGAATTTTTTTTTTTTTTACATTTTCAGCACATTTTATATGTCTCAGTATCAATTACTTAGGTAGATAAATATTTCAACAAAAATTGACTGACCTATTTTTTTGAATTAAATATAGGAAAAACAAATAAGAATGTGGATGGATAAGATTTACCTGGCTGATATCTGACTAGATTACAAAGCTAAGATGCTGAAAATTTCTAAGAGGGAGGATGTGGATATGATCAATGTGGGGCCGTAATGAAAGAAGTTCCAATGCCAGAGGATGACAAAAGGACAAGGATGACAATACTGCAAAGGAATTTGAATCTTAACAGTTATGAATTTTACACAGATGTCAAATGTCCTCAGCAAAAGATTGGCTTGCAAGTAAATCAAAATTAGTAGCTTAATTCTTTTGTTACTTGCGTTAAAAAATGCTATTCCATAATGAAAACGAAATTATTGTTTTTCAAAGACGATTGTGGTAGCATCATGCTTGATAGATGGGAAGAAGCCTAGTCAAAAGGAAGGGACTACCTTTCGATAAAAGATCTTGGATAGATTGAGAAGACTTAGAGCAGACGATTAAGTGTGGATGGAGGGGGGTTAAAAAATGATACATTCGTACATTATATTTTGGACAACTGTGGTGACATTTTGGATATTATGGATACTTGTTATGCTAATTTTCTAAACAACTATCATGGTGATATTATGGATACTTGTTATGCTAATTTTGTAAGTAAACAAGTGTGATTTTAATTTCTAGGAATGACATTTATTATGATGATGGTTAATTCTCCATTTTGCAATTCATGTGTAGCAGGTATTACCCATTTGTGAAAGAAATGTGATTTCTTAAGTTAATTGAATAACATTAGTGCCCCCAATAAACATAAACTGCAAAGACTTGAAAAAAAATTACTTCCACAAGTAATCTGGCGTATAGTTACAAACCGAACAAAATAATATTACCACACAAGTTAATTAACATTACCACCAACAGTAAAAATTTATGTATCTCCAGTAACAAAAATAATACAATGATTACCACCATTGGTAAGAAAAATTACCACCTGAAGGAATAAAGATTACCACCCCCAATAATAACCAGAATGGTGAAGAAATTGTAGCCCAAAATCAAATTCAAAAACTGATATGCAAAGATATACTAGTCAATAACTTCCGTACATGTAAGCCTATTGTTGTTCCTTTTCTTACGACAACGACCACAAGTAATTAGCTTCTTCACAAATTGTCTGATTGACTTAATCCTCTTGTTCTTAGGCCGTCCCAGTGGTCTCTTTGCAATAGGAGGGAAGATATAATCACCGATCGACTCTGAAGTGACCTCGTCAACATTACTTACTGGATGAATTGGAAAACTATAGGAAATCCTAAACATATTGGCATGGGAATGGTGGTCAATGTAATCATACACATTGCCTCCCATGGATTTCTGTGTTATAGCTACGCTATGCAAACGTGGGAAGCAATTGATCTGCCACTTAACACAAGAATAAGTTCGCTCATTCAGACTGACAAAATATGCATACTAAAATCTGACCTCGTACACATCGGATGAGGAATAATGAGCATCAAATCGAAAACACTTGTCCATCTTTTTGTCCAGCATACCCTCCATTTCCAAAGTGAGCATCATTGTCCACCGCTCAGCCTCAGCTCTCCTCTCACCAATTATCTCCATTTGGTTTATCCTCGTCTATTCAAGTAAACAGTAAACAGGCATCAAACGCTCAATAGAAATCCAATTATTAAATGATTCTGCGATACCATTTGCCATTATCTCATAACGACAACCTTTGTAAAAGGCATGACACCAATTTTCAATAGGAATTTCAGAAAGGAACGACTCAATAATAGCAACACCACTTTCTTGTCTCAACAAACCCACATTGTACAAATACTCATTTTCAATCGATGAATATGCTACCTCAAAAAACAATGATTTAATATTCTCTACAACAACTAAATTTGCTTTACGCGAATACCTAATACCGCTTACCAAGGTTTAACATCAAATGCTTGAAACATAACAAATGAGGATTATTGGGAAAGACATCAAAGGCACTCAACAGTCCAACATCATGATCAGAAATGAAATTGACCACCCTTTGATGAGGGTCAAGCAATTTCTTCAAGTTAGAGAAAAAGAAATACCAATTGTCCTTTATTTTAGAGTCACATTCGCACATGACAAGTAGGAACATGCCTACACATGCAAAGAAAACATGAAGAAATGACCATCTTATCTAGGGTGTAAGATATTACCACATGTGACAATGTCAGCATATAGGAAAAATCAGCTTAATATTACTTCTCCCGATAATATATTACCTTGGAAGGTAATGTATTACCTTGGACCTTGGATGATAATGTAGATCGAAGAACAAAAAACACAAATAAAACTAGATAACTACCCTAGGTAATAATTACTTGGGGTGGTAATTATACTTTTGTTCCCATTCCTTCCCCTAGCAACAAGAATCGACCCTTCTATACACTTTCCCAAAGATTCCATAAACATAAAAAATTGAAGGTAGAATTGCAATCCATTAATACAACCCGCATAATCTACAAAAAACCTCTTGAAACGATTTGTAAATAAAGCAACCTCCAACTTAAATAAGACCAATAATTGGTCTGCATCACAACATCCTTATACCAACTTAACTTGTTAAACGACTCAGCCTCACTACCATAAAGCTTATCCCTAGCCTTTTGCCTCGCTTTTATAGCAACCTTGTAGATAATATCAAAACCATACGTAGACTTAAACTTGGTCATTGTCTCCTTCAGCCGCATCAACATATTAGACATAATAGCAGACTCAATACAACTCATGACAACATCAGAATCCAAAAGACTATGATTGTGTTGGCGAAGAACACCATTGCAAGTGTGCACACTGTCCATGTGTTAATATAAAAGACACCATTATATAAAGCTGCAGAACCATATATATACCAATTACGGTGTTTGTCTCCTTCTAAATTTCCACTATTGTCACGAATAACATGCACACAAATACCATGATTTGTATAAAAAGAAAATTTGAAGCCAATTACAATCCCATATTTTTTTCAATTTATCTTTAAACTCAACTAGATTTCCATTAAACTTCTGACTATATACTTAATATAGTTGCCCCATTAATCAGATAGAAGGGTTTCCACACTTTAGAACTAAATGGTGCGCCTAAAAATTCATCTTCCTCCGACACAGAAGATATATCATCAACCGAACCAACAGGACTTACACTTGACTTTCCATTCTCTTTACAAACTGAAATCTCCACGCAATCCAATTTATATATCCTAGCACTACTAAATGACAGCTGAAAGTCAACTGCATTGTCTAAGTAGCACACAAAACAACCTGGCAATGAGTACTGAAGCACAATGACACAGACTGATGGAAACTAAACCTACGATAAATTTCCTCAGACAACGCAGAATAGGTTATGGAAGAATTCACTAGAAATAAACCCATTCCAACTACACCGAACAACCAAGCCAGAATCACCATGCTTGCAAGAAAAATGGTGCTGAGAACAAAAACAAATATACAATGCCTATGCAGGTAATGATGCTAAGAATAACATATCAAAATCAAAATTAGCTACTTTGGTAATGATGAACAAAGAATCATAAGAAAACAAAGTAACTAAACTCTAAAAAGTAGATTGTAATGCCCCCTCCTAGTTTACCATACATAAACATCATAATGACGTCATTCTTACGTGATGTGTACGGATATTTCATAAACATCATGGCCTCATACACGAACATACATAACATAGTGGACCCTAGGGGTGACGTTACTCGTGGACATCGTGTATATGAAACCCTGAATTTGCACTTATTTTGTGTATCAACATGTTCAGAGGGTTTCGAACTTACATTTAACATATGGCTGCATCATTAGATTCCTTTTTCCCTTACACGCCTTCCCACATTGACTTAGGGGACTCGTCATCAATTTCCACGCACATAGTACATGTCATACCTTTAAGGACATAAACATACACATAATGTGTCATAAAGACTCAGTGGGAAGTAGATGCAATGCAATGTATGAAATGCACATGTCATGCTATTTTCTTTCTTTCTTTCGGCCCTATTGCTAATCATGTGAGTACACTAGGGCCATCGTATATCTTTACATCTTTGGCCCAGCCTTTTATCATACCTGGGGCTTAAATCCCCCATTCGGCCTTCGCCTAAGGGTTTGACTCACCTATTAGGCGCCATATAAGGCCATATGATCATATATGGGGCTTAGACTCCCAATTGGACCAACTTAGCCTTCGTATTTGGTAAACACATGATAGACAACCTTATACACACATGTTTTCACGATAAGATCGTGTGAAGAACTTACCTTTAACCCTTGTTATCGTTCTTATCTAACTCATCATCATCAATACATGTCACATATACAAGGCTTCACGATCACACGGTAATAATAAATAGATAACAATACACATTCAATGTACATGACATTCCATATACCATCTAACGTGATGCAATTTAGTTCATAATCACGTAAAGTTTCATGAGCATTCAAAATCATATCCTCATAACACGTAGGCACATGATACTTTATATAGAACTACATTTATTACATATATGTTTTAATGCCAAACCCTTCACACAAGATGTTAGTTACTTTGGTTCCATGCATATAGGTTACCATTCATCCTATTTTCCTAGCTCCTCGTATCACTACATAATTTACGGGAATAAGCATGAAGGATCACATGGATCACGTGAACATATACATATCATCAACATTTTATAGCATAATCATAAAGGAAGGCTAAAGGACCCCTAACATGCTCTTTGTTCATATAAGCATTATAAACATGTCCAATTCTTGATCAATTCAATCACCAACATGTATTTACTTTATGACACATATAAAACATCAATTACCCACCTTAGGATGGAAGAAACCAAAGCAAATAGGTGCCCACAGCTTTCATTCACCTCCTCCTCTTCTTCCATTCCCTTTCTTCTCCTTTGTTTCTCCTTCTCTTCTTACCATACATGGATCAAGCATGGATCAAACATGATTATAGGGAGCTTAAACATGTCAAAAGTGGCTTCTGAGGGTGTCTTGGGAGTTTAGGGACCGAATTGGATGGATATATATCAAGAAATGGAGAGACAAGGTCAAACTTCACTTTCCACGGACTTAGAATTACGGTCGCAACCTTCAGATTTACGGCCGTAACTCATAACTTACGGCCGTATCTTGGCCTCTGTAAATCCTCACCCATCTTCCTTTTCTGAAATTATAGCCCTATACTTATAAATTACGGCCGTAACACAGCACCATACGGTCGTATGAAATTCTCTAAAAATCTTTCACTTATTCTTCTTAGCTTTTACGGTCATATCCTATAACCTTACGACCATAATACCCATCTTACGGCCGTAACCCAACATTATACGGTTGGCACTTCATCTCTTTAAACATTTACGGCCGTATCCACATACATTTATGGTTGTAACCTTACTTTTATGGCCATAACCCTTAAATTTATGATCGCTACTCTGTTTTTGCTGAAATCTTCCATTTCTCATGATTTCGAAGGCTGTTTCGGATCCTGGGGCATCACATATACATGTTAACATGCCGTAACCATAACATAGACATATTTATCATATCAAGACATCTTCATTGCATGTCACATTGTATATGAAATCACATACGGTTTACATAGGAATCATATACGGTTTTGGGACGAACTTGAGTGGGGCATCACATAGATTATCTAAATCAGCAATCTTAACAAAAAATTCAAAATTATCTACTCCATAATGATGAAAAAGCATCATAAAAAACCAAACTACTAAACTATATAAAAAAATAGATCACCTACGCCAGTAATCTCAGTAACAACACTAGCATAAATGGCAGAAGAAAAACCACCGTGAAAAAAAAGGATCAGAAACATACTAGAAGGACAAAAATAACATATTCATGGAAAACACATACCACAAGTAACAAAAAGTGGCAGCAGCAGCAAAAGATGAGAAGAACACCCAGCAAAATCCAAGAAAACAGAAAACAAAGAGAACGAAAGGAAAAAAAACAAAAAGAGAGAAAGAGAAAGACAACATCTAACCTAATTGCACCATCGTCGGAGCCAGAAGACCGATTCTCATCCATCAAATAGAGTAAAAAAATTGAAGGATTTGAACTAATTTGTGGTACAGAAGCTGTATTTCTCTTCGTTCATGGACTTTCTCTCTACAAATGCACCAATGGTAGAAAATAGGAGCAACAAATGGCGAGCTATGGGGAAAGGGGCAAAATAGTCAGAAAAAAAAACTCAAAATGAGAAAAATGAGTTAGTGGGGAAAAAACTGTAACCAGGCGTAGTTAGTGGGGAGAAAAAAGATGCATCAAAGCTAGTGGGCAAAAAGCAGGGTGGAATTGTATTTTTTGGGCATTTTCTCTAAATTTTTTTATAGAATAAAATAACACAAACATAACCTACTAGGAAAGAATACATAATTTACTTTTACTTTTACTTTTTGTTTAGATAAATCATTTATTTCTAAAATTATTAACAATGCACTAATCTTGTGTTGATTTCTAAATTCAAATCTTGAGTAATTTTTATTTTTTCTTTTATGTTTTGTTTTATTTAAACTTTTTTGTGTGAGTTAAACGTGAACTTGACGGTAAAACCAAAAAAAAGAAATCTTACTTTTTTTATTATTTTATCATTGCAAATGGATTGTAGGGGAGAACCATAGAACCTTTTAATCGAGGGTGTGGAAAGCCCACTGGAATGCCATCAGATCACATGGATGTTAGCTATATGATTTCTTATTTGATCATAAAAAAAAAAAAAAGGCAAGAAAAAATATTCGGACCATGTCATTAGAAAATGTAATCTATAATCTTGTCTTTCTTTGAAAAAAAAAGGAAAGAAAGAAAAAACATACATCCATTAATTGTTTTTTTAATCAATTGGACAAAGATAATAAAATATGTGCAAATATAATAGATTTGCACAATTATATTACAACTTGCTTATATCGTGATAATACCCGTGCATACATTTGGTCATTTTATTTATTTTGCTTGGGCTGAATATTATTTAATTTTCAAACAATCTGGTCCTGAAGGAAAAACCAAAAGTTACGTCAATTTGAATTTTACTAATAGTTATGAAATACTTTATAAATTACTAATAATATATTATAATAGTCTCTTATATCGTCTATTAATAATTTTATTAGTATAGATTGAATATAATATGATTTTTTTTCAAAAATTGAAGCAATGAAGAATAAAAAAATTATGCGTCATCGTGATAATAAGGGTATTAGGCAACCATTTTAAAAATTTTTACCTCTTTTACCACACTTTTTTATTCATTCTTTCTTTACTCCAAATCAATCATATCCACATATCACATCATATCCATATATCTCTACCATTCAACTCCACTCATTCTCTCTCCTCATTTACATTAAAAAAAACCTTTAAAAATCATTAAAAACCAACCCCTATCACCATAAATATATTATTTTGGTGTATTGACCACTTATTTTGTACAAATTGAATGAGATACAATTGTTATAAAATTATAGTTATAACGAGGAAAAGATTTCCTCAAGTTATGATTATGAATTTTGATTGATTATTAGGCTTACAAAAGTTACATGATTTTTTGAAAAAAAAAATAATTAAATCCATAAGAATCAAAGGGTAAGAGGTTGGATTTTGGCTAAAAAGTTATAAGTGTATTTTTAAGTTTAAAGTCTTAAGAATCCACATAAATCCACCATTTAATAAAATCCGCAAGAATCTATAAGAAATTAAAAACACCGAATTTTTATAGAATCCATAAAATTCCAAATTGAGAACACTAGATTTGTATGGAATATATGAAATTCCAAATTGAGAAGACCTTGAATTGTGTGGATTTTTAAAATCTATTTAATTCAAATGTTGAACAAGCTTCATCCATTATATGTATTTACATAAAGTTATGATATACACAAATTTAGTTACACAAAAAAATCACATTATATTAATTTTTCATAAAGTTCATATTACATGAAAATGGGACCGGAACAAATTGGTCTAATTTCGAGTTTGTAATGAGCTTGGTTTGAAATAATGATTGCCTTCTTTGCTTTTTTTTTAAGATATACATTTGTGTATGTTGTACAATATTGGCATGGTAACCTATGTATGTACAAAAAAGATTGAAACTGTATATCCTAATTTTCTTCTCAACGTGAAAGACTTAATGATAATCATCAGTCAATTTTGTTTTAATTGCATTGATTAGAATTCTTTTTTAGCTAATGGGATTATATAATAGAATGAGGCTAACTTGTAAAATTTGAAAAGTTATTGTATCAATTTATAATTTTTCAATTTATCTAAAGTTTAAACTTTGAATTGTAATAATAAATAAACTTTAGGAAGTAATTTGTGCTTATTAAAATATTATGTACTCAATTGTAAATGTTGTTTATTTAATTTAATATAAATAGAACGGTATTATTGTTTTTGGGATTATAAAGTCCTTATTTTTGAGAAAGTGTTAGGTTAAACACCAAAATACCAAAAATAAAATGATAGGCCCTGGTAGCACACCAATCTAAAACGTTAGATCCTTATTACACCAAGTAACCTTTTCAAAATCATAATTTTCAAAATTATATTGTCTATGAAAGAAAACTTTCATTTTACAATTTATTTTTAAACATTACAATTGTCAGGCATCACAAGGGTGTATAAGTAACTTTCTCTAAACTCTACCCCACATTTGAGAACAACATGACCACAATACTTGGAAAAACGGATGAGTATGAGTACCTACAGTGGATATGTTAATTCACGTGTTAAGAGTTATAAGTTTACTATACCTTAAATTCATGCCTACAGCGGATGTATTAATGTATATGTTAAAAATCTTTTTGGTCACATATTAAATTTTTTGTTAAATTTAGGTAAAACTTTAATATGTGATGTGGCATAGTGCGTCCAATAAAATGTATTTCTTTATTGCTACTTTTATTGTTGATTTTTTTGTCTAATAAATGACACATTGCATATGATGATTACATTTAACATACTCATTGCCAGCGTTAAACACTAATCACGGTTGCATGGAGTTCTTCCGTGAAATAAAAATGACATATGGTTATCTGTATTCATCAAAACTCAAAGTGACAAAAATCTCTAGAAAATCAGCCAATTTTCTTCAAAATCTCCTTCTCATCTATCAAAATTGTTTATATTTTCTTCATTTTCTAGTTCGCCTCACATTCTGTGGTCGAATTTACTATAATAAAGTCAGAGGGAGGCTTTTTCCTCTACAAGGATTCAAAAAATAGTGTGTACGTGATTCCGTCTTTATATTCTTCTTTCTCCAATCTCTTGCACACCCCCATACATATATTAAAACATCATTGTAGTGGTGATTCTAATAGCAGGGTTGATCCCGAACGAAGGGAAGTTTTCTCCTATACTAAACCAAAAAAATGATTATGTCCGTCCATGTATCCGTCATTTTCACTCTACTTTTTTTTTCTCCTCTTCTTTGTCTTCATTATCTTACAGATGCTTCTCAAAATTTCCACCAACCCTTCAATAGAAGTCACCACTGTAGCGGTATACTAGTATAAATTTTGAAAGGTATATGTAATGGAATAGAGAAGAAGACGAGAAGAAGAAAAGTCTATGTATTAATAAAGAGAGATCGCTTTTGGAGAAAATTTTCCTGCCCATTTTTTAAACTTTTTGAATCTGTTTATTCCACTCATTTTCAGCATTTTTATATCTATATAGATATAGAAATATTTGGATCCTTTTTTCTCTCTCTCATATATATATATATATATATATATATATATATATATATATATATATATATATAAAGAGATGTTATTTTCCCTATTGTTTTCAAGCCTATATATTTGAAATTCAAATAGCATTTTGGAAGTCTTTTTCCCACTTATGTTTTGTTCCCCTTATTGGTTGATTTTTTTAATTAAGATCTGATTTTTTATTTTTTCTTTCCTAATCCATATTAGATTACTTAACAATTATCATTAATGGCTAAGAATCTTCCTAAATCTATATATATATCTATCTATATTATGTCTATCTATCGATACTAATAATAATAATAATAATAATAATAATAATAATAATAATAACAATAATAATAATAATAATAATCTATATCTATATCTATATCTATATTATTATCATTAAATATCAATAAAATTTAATTAAAAAATATTAATCGAAAAAAATCCGACATTAATTAATTTTTTAAATTAATCATTCAATTGCGACATTAATTCAAAATTTTTAATTAATTGAATCTATGCCCATATTTATATCTTTTAAATTATAACATATATCGTTAAAATTAGATTCACACAATTTTTAAAATTACGGTCACTAAGATAATTATTTTTAAAATAATTAGCTAAAAAAATAAAATTATTCATATTGCAATTAATCAGAATTACTGATATTGCTAAAATTTAATTAGACATGCTTTCATTGGATATGATTAATTATATTTCTTAAAGGTGAAAAAGGTAATCAATTTAAAAAATAAAAAATTAGAATACTATGGGTTGGCAGGATTTTCCTTAAAAATGGAAAAAAAAAATTCAATTGCGAGATATCTTTTAAATTACAAGATATATTTAAAATTAGATTCATACAATTCTAGAAGTAATGATCTTAAACAGATTATTTTAAAGTTAGGAAATTATTTTCACATGTTGAGATTTATTTGTTGGAAAATCAATTTTTTATGATATACATTTACATATTACAGTTTCAAATGTTAGAAATCACACATCATGTTGAGAATCACAATTTGCAATAAAGATAAAAAACCAACACTCCTGCTTTCATATGAGGTATTCATTGCTATGTCATTAGAATTGGCTCTGGGTGAGTCTATAGCAATATCTTTTGTTGGTTTTGAATTTGTTGGTATGGTAGGTAATTTTTCAACAAATTATTTGAAGGCTAATTGGACCTGTTCTTGGATCATTGTTGAAAAGTCTAGCAAAGGTGGAGTTTCTTGCATCTTTTTGGGCTGGGCTAGGAGTTCTTTTGGTGATAGTGAGTCTGCATATGGATCTTGACTGTCTTGAAGGTCTTGCCATTGGGTTTCAGTTATTGGTCTTTTTCCCTCGTGTTTAGACATAGGCTTTTCAGGTGTAATAGGAGCTTTGGGCTTTTGGGCTGGTTCATTTATATGGACTCCTTTTGAAGGAAATGTGGTCTTATCTAGAATAAAATTTGTTGGAGTGTATTTAACAAGATAGTCAAATTTTCCACTGGCCAGAGTATTCCAGCGTTCTGGATTATTGGACTGTTGGGCCTGTCTGGTAGGGAAATTAGCAGTTCCCTATGTAACGGAATAGAGAAGAAGACGAGAAGAAGAAAAGTCTATATATTAATAAAGAGAGATCGCTTTTGGAGAAAAATTTCCTGCTCATTTTTTAACCTTTTTGAATCTGTTTATTCCACTCATTTTCAGCATTTTTATATCTATATAAATATATAAATATTTGGATCCTTTTTTCTCTCTCTCAAATATATATATATATATAAAGAGATGTTATTTTCTCTATTGTTTTCACACCTATATATTTGAAATTCAAATAGCATTTTGGAAGTCTTTTTCCCACTTATGTTTCGTTCCCCTTATTGGTTGATTTTTTTAATTAAGATCTGATTTTTTATTTTTTCTTTCCTAATCCATATTAGATTACTTAACAATTATCATTAATGGCTAAGAATCTTCCTAAATCTATATATATATCTATCTATATTATGTCTATCTATCGATACTAATAATAATAATAATAATAATAATAATAATAATAATAATAATAATAATCATCTATATCTATATCTATATCTATATTATTATCATTACATATCAATAAATTTTAATTAAAAAATATTAATCGAAAAAAATACGACATTAATTAATTTTTTAAATTAATCATTCAATTGCGACATTAATTCAAAATTTTTAATTAATTGAATCTATGCCCATATTTATAGCTTTTAAATTATAACATATATCGTTAAAATTAGATTCACACAATTTTTAAAATTACGGTCACTAAGCTAATTATTTTTAAAATAATTAGCTAAAAAAATAAAATTATTCATATTGCAATTAATCAGAATTACTGATATTGCTAAAATTTAATTTGACATACTTTCACTGGATATGATTAATTATATTTCTTAAAGGTGAAAAAGGTAATCAATTTAAAAAATAAAAAATTAGAATACTATGGGTTGGCAGGATTTTCCTTAAAAATGGAAAAAAAAATTCAATTGCGAGATATCTTTTAAATTACAAGATATATTTAAAATTAGATTCATACAATTCTAGAAGTAATGATCTTAAACTGATTATTTTAGAGTTAGGAAATTATTTTCACATGTTGAGATTTATTTGTTGGAAAATCAATTTTTTATGATATACATTTACATATTACAGTTTCAAATGTTAGAAATCACACATCATGTTGAGAATCACAATTTGCAATAAAGATAAAAAACCAAATAAACTATAAATATGATGGTTACACAAGTTTATCAAACTTTATCATAGTTGAATTTATTTTTTCTTTTCATTTTTTACAATTCCTGTAATAAGGCCTTAAGATTTTTTTTTTATTTTTAACAATTATCCATTAAGTCGTCTATTTTAATTATTAATCATATATATATATATATATATATATATATATAAATTTATTTATCTTATCCAAATTAATTTTAATTTGATATCAAATCATCCAATATTTGATCAAGATAATATAAAATATATGACATTTTTTTATCAATAACATTAAGAATTCTATATAATTTAAAGTATTTACAATTGACATCTTAAATTGATGCTTAAAAAGATATATTAATATACTGAATATGTTAAATTGATGAATTTATATTGAGGCCTTGTTCGGTTTAGCATTGATAACAATCGCACGATTTTTTAGGTTATTGGAAGCACAAGAGTTTTCCACGTGTTGATAGTGAGCTCAACTGTCTTTTGTCAACAAACAATAAATAATTGAAAACTCCAAAAGTATCATCCATTTCAAATAAGGGTACAATTGTGGGAATTAAGATTAAAGGAGGACAAAAATATCAACTAAGTTGCTTGAATTGTGGGATCTAACAACCTGTCAAATTTAGAAAATGTCAATTCTTGCATAAAAAACAGAGACCGGGTTTACAAATTGCTAACCGAACAAGGCCTGAACATATTAATATATGTATTTAGTATATTTAGAAGATGTTTATTGAAAAATTAGACGTCATTAGCATATATTAAAAAGGTACAAATAAATCTCTCTAATTAAACGATCACGATAGGTCGTGGACGGGATGCAAATTTTTTAGCCTAGTGAGGGTAGAGAGAATGAGGAGTCCATATCGTATCGGAATTCTTATATCATCCTGGCTTGGATTTGATTAAATAAGAATATGGCGGGAATGAGGATCAAGTATTTCTTAACGGACATGAATATAATGTGAATATTTACAAGATAGAATTGGTTGAAGTACAGGTGAAATCGTGTGATATACAAGATTATATTGTATTTTCTTATAATCATTTTTAATCTAGTAATAATAATAATTGTATTGTATTTTTTATAATTATTTTTAAAGTAATAATATTGTATTTATAATTTTGAAAATCATAAATTAATATACATGACTTTCGTGCAATGCATGCTGGTTGCTGCCTCTCAAGGATAGAGACTGAATAGTTGTATGTCAATTTTTTTTTTTTGGGGTTTAGAGAAGACATTTAGCGTGGTAGGGAACAACTTTTTCCAATTTTTACCATTTTTACCATTTTTTATATATTTTTTTCACCCTAAATAAATCACATCCGCATATCTCATTACATTCATAAGTTTCCACCATTAAACTCTACTCATTCTTCCACTTTTTTTACATTAAAAATCAACCCGTATCACCTTCATTACGTGTAAATTAAAATCCATTGCGGCTAGTGGATGCTCTAAAAAGTGTGAAATAGCACGAAACGAAAAGAGAACTCCCATTGGTCTCTCCCAAGCCAAACTGTCTTCCGTCCTCAACAAAAAAGGGGTAATTCTGCAAGGAAAATTCACTTAAAATTCATCCAAATGGCTTGCTTGCACGATCACAGCTGCGACGAACACGATTGCTCCTCCGATTGGTCGCTTTACAAGCATATAGATCTAACCAAGGTTTTCCATCTCTCTTTATGGACACACTTACTTCTATAAAATTCATTTATTTAAAATTTCGGCTAGTTTTAGGCATGTATTTCTGTATATGTATGTATATATAGTTGTGATTAAGTTCGTCTACTTCTATGTGCATTTTTAGTGACGTGTTGTTGTTATTTATAATGCAAATTTCTGCTGCATACTCGTTGCTACTTTGTATGTCAGTGTAATTTACTTATCCTGGGACCTACAAAATTGCGATCAACAATTTTTACCACAAGCTGATGATACTACGATTTTTTGTTGAGTTTGCACTTTAACCCAGTTATATATACGGATTTGGAGAAATTTTCTACCGCAGCTTGTTGCAATCCCTTCCTCTTGTATGAAGATGAAGAAAATCCTCCATTGTTTGATGCAACTTTACCACGAAGAGATAGAAACAGACGACTTTCTGCTCTAAAACCATAAAAAATTACGCTTTTACAACTAGAGGCCGTAAATTAAAAATGGACCCAGTCAACTTCTTGCTTCAACATCCCCCCTGAATGAGAGTGTGATCTTATCTTAACCCCTGAGTTTGTCTTTCATTTCTCAAGAGGCTGCACCTTGAATCTGAAATAGCTTTAGTTAAACAATCTGTCACCTGATCATGAGAGGGAATTAATCTGACTTCCAATTTCTTTTCCAAAATTTTATTTCTGATGAAGTCAACATTAACTTTTCTACGTTTGGTTCTCACATGATACATTGGATTAAGTTGCAAGTACACTTAACACTCATATTACCGCACCATATGATGACTACTGAATGAAGGGGAAAAGAGAGCTCTTTTAGGAGTGATAGTAACCAACTTAACTCACAATACACTTGTGCTAGAGTCAATACTCTCATTCGGTGCTAGATCTTGTCACGACACTTCCTTTTAGATGACCAGAACATTAGAGTATCTATACTCTCCAAAGAATACACAATACCCCAATATTGATCTTCTAACCTCATGATAACAAGCCAATCAGCATCGAAGTATCCAGTTAGCCCCAATCTTGCATAATACTTCCATGATCAGATGTTCCTTTTTAAGCATATGAGCACTCGCTTGACGGTATGCAATTCGTGTTTCTTGCAGAAATTTAATCAATTTATTAACAACGAAAGCTATTTAGGGCTAGTATTTGGTTATTTGTGGGATATTGCTACGCACTGAGCAAACTTCTATATGTTTTGTTGTCTCTCAGTTCTCTAGCAGCAGCCTGTGAGTGTTTTTCCCATGACAGTAGGAGTGGGACATGTTTTAAAACCATGCAATCCGTATTTCCTTAACAATTTTGAGTGTACTACTTTTGAGTTAGGTACATTCCAGTTTCATGATTTCATCTCTAAAAACTTCGAAACTTAAGAAGTAATGTAAAGGTCCGAGGTCTTTTGATGCACACAGATGATTCAACTGTTGAGTGGATTTGACTGAAGACTTGCCATCATTTCCAGGTCACTGTCATGTCATCAACATAGACAAGTGTCATCAACACTTCTCTGTGATTCTTAAAGAAGAAGAGCAAAGAATCACATCTTAAGTTGACAAAACCTCGATCTAAAAGTGTGGTTCTCAATCTATTGCACCGAGCCTTTTGTTTTTTTTTTTTTTTTTGAAATAAGACAACACTTCTCTGTGATTCTTAAAGAAGAAGAGCAAAGAATCACATCTTAAGTTGACAAAACCTCGATCTAAAAGTGTGGTTCTCAATCTATTGCACCGAGCCTTTTTTTTTTTTTTTTTTTATAAGACCATACACAGCCCTTTCAAGTTTACATACATGCTCTAGCATTTTCTTTTTCAATAATGCATTCTTTCTCAACAAAGCCTTCTCATTGGCTCATTTACACTTCTTGCAATATTCCATTTAAGAAGGCATTATTAATGTCTAGTTGCGTTACTTTCCAATTTTTGATACCGCTATGGACAATACCAGTCTAATTTTTGTAGCGTTTATTGTAGGACCGAAAGTTTCTGAATCATCCATCTTCGGATTTTGGTGAAAGGCTTTGGCAACCAACCTTTCTTTACATCTTTGTAAATTGAAATGATCCAGTTGCATTGTACTTGACTTTCTAGTTTCTACACCAATTTGTTCCCTGAAATATTGAAGTTAGGATAAAGGTAGCAACTTCCATGTTTTGTTCATCATTTGTGCATTGTACTAATTTACCATTTGCAGCAACTGTTATAGTGCTTCTTGAGCATTGATTGGGTCAACAATAGTCTCAGACTTTCACTTTCTTCTACACTGTACAATCGGAAGTCTTTTTCAAATTGTTTTGGTTTAAGAGTCCCTCTTCTTGATCTTGTTTCCATGTCGTGTCTTCTACCATGTTCCGATTCTATATCTAGTGGATGGCGACTTTCGAACTAACTAGAAGTGAGGGACTCTTGTTGCAAACCCACTTCAGTCTGGCCTTAGATTTCATTATCTGCTTCTATCAAAACTTCAGATTCTATCTCATTTGAATCCAGAGTGTCTATCAATTTCTTCATTATGGGATTGTCTTGCTTCTAACATTGCGGGGACTGGTTCTGCCCAAGGGGTAACTTGACATTGACCTTGTCAGTGATTGTGTTATTTTGGTTGTTTGACTTTGTGGCTGTTTTGTGTTGAGAAAACTAGGTTTAAAAGGAAATTAAACTCCTCATTGAAGACAATATGTTTAGATATATGGATTCTCTCAGTAGAACTCATACATTTGTACCCCTTTGAGCAATCAATATATTGCATGAACACCCATTTAATAGAACGGAATGGGAACTTTTTGCTTTGGTAAGGTCTCATAGGAGGGAAGTAAGCACACTGAAAGGTTTTAAGTATACAGTAATTTAGGACCTGTCGAAGGAGCCCTTTAGTTGGTGTCTTTCCTTAAAACACTGATCTTGGGAGTTTTTATTATTAATGAAAAATACAGCTATTTGGGAGGCTTCAAAGGCATATGTGCTTGAGCAAGAAGGGTTAGACCACGTTTAGTTGTGTGTCTATATTTTCTTTCCGCTCTTCCCTTTTTGGTGAGGTATTGGGCAAGAGTGTTTGGATTCTCATTTTGTTTGACAAAGCCACCAGATCTCAAGTATTAACCTCCCATATCAAGTTACAAACTCTTTATTTTCCTATCAAACCTATTCTCAACAGAAGCTTTGAAATAAGTGAAGATTCTATGAGCATCGAATTTCTGTTTCATGGGATATAGGCATATAGCAATGTTTTTCGAGTGTGATCCTCAACAAAATGAATGTAATACTTAAAACAGCTATTGAGACTGCAGGGGATGGACCCTAAACATCAGTATGCACCAAATCAAGAATACTCTTTGCGTGTGAATTTGATGTGTTAAAAGGAAGCAAATGAGATTTCCAAATTGACCAGCATTGGAAAGGATGTTGTTTCATTAAAAGATATTCTTTGATTACATCCTTTGATTAATTGAGACAAACTTCTAGGTGAAGCCTCCTTTAGGGAATTTGTTACTTCGATATTAAGAGCTATCAACTGCTTGTATGGCTGGTGGTGAAATAGAGGACCCAAGACTACGTTGAGGAAGTTGAAAACATCACGGACTGGGAAGAGAATTTGCGTTTCCGAAGTTCAACTGGTAGAGTTCATCTTTAAGATTCCCTTAGAGCAACACCCATCCAGACTACTTCTCCTTGATAAAACAATCACAAGAATGAAATTCAACATAGACGTTTTTATGAGCAGCAAGTTGGGAAAATATTTATTAAATTTTTTTTACTATGGTAGGATCATGAAGAATATTATTCAGCACAAGGAACCTTTTGTCAAGAGCAGGGACTCTATTGCTACCAATATGCTTTGATTTGCCAATGTTTGACCATTACCAACTGCAAGATTTTTCTTACCTTTGTGTTCAGTTTTGAGTCTCCTGTGACGTGACTGCTTGTTCGATAATCAGCGCACCAAGCAGGGTCATTAATTGTCTCAGATGAGCAATGTAGATTACGTGTGAATGTTGCTGTGGTTGTTCTTAAATTGAATTGGAGATGCACCCATGTACTTATGATTGTCTCCATAAAAACAAACAGCTGCTGATTGCAATTTCTCCGCAAATTTGACATGCCACCTCTTGATTGTTGCTGTGATTATAGTATCTTCTTCCACCTCTTCCTCTTGACTGGCCACCTTTATGGTTTCCATTACATCTTCCTCTATTTTGTCCTTGTCCGGATAAGGCTCTATAGTTTCCATTTTATACATGTCCAACCTGCTAGGTGCAATGTTAGATGAAGTTTCTTATTCTCTCGAGTCTTCTTTCATAACTCAACAGTTTTACCTGCAGTTCAACCCTCATTTTTATTAATTTGACAAACCAATGGATTGTATTCAATCGAGTCCAATCCGGCTAGAACTTTTGAAATCAGGTCATCCATGGTTATAGGATGTCCAGCAAAAGAGAGATTGTCAGAAAGCTTCTTCATGATCTTAAAATAATCTTCCATTACCATTCTTTCTCTTTGAACTTTCTGAAGTTCTTCTTTAAGGAAAATTACATTTGACCTGCAATGAGCACCAAACAACTCTTTAATTGCAGCCCTCGGATCTTTGGTGGTCTCATTGCGCATGCCTTCAGTTGCAAAGTCAACTTCCATGGAATTGTAGAGCCATCCGAGCAAATTTTGAACTTGAGCAACCCAATCTTCATACTGCGGGTGATTTAACCTCCATTTGTTTAGTACCGATTTTTGGCATAGAAATAGCTTTGGTTGGTATGGGTTTGTCTTTGAAAAAAATTGTTCGAGTCTATGGCCTCTAATAATAGGTGATACCATGTTTTCGCGTTGCAAGTAATTGTTATGGTCAACTTGACTGAGCAGAACCTGCCAAGAATGTTACATGATGATGATTTGGTCTTAATCCATATTGATGGAGTGTCATAGTGATGCACTAATACAAGTGGCGAGGAAGTAACTGTTGGAGATGAAGTGCTGTTACTGCTGTCCGGCCCATGAGTACTCGATAAGTGATACCAAGTGAGAAATTTTGAAGAAGATTGTAACACCAGGATTTTTGGGACTCAAGGTTGAAAAACATAATTTGAAAACTTAGGGAAAGCCCTTTCTTTATTCATAACAAAAGGAAAATTGTAACAATACTAAAGAAAATAACAAATTTGCTTGTCTAAAAGAAGGAAAAACATGGATTGAAAAATTAAAGAGCATGAATGAATTTAAAATTTGCGCTAGGCCACCCACGCCATGTCGAAGTCTAGGTCCCTTCACTAGTACCTACTTGAGGGGGGGAAAAAGGGTAACATGGAAGTGTGAGATTAAATCTCAAGAATATGAACTCATTACTGCGACATTAACTTACATAACTTGATTATAAGCATAACATAATGTAAGAGGCACAACGAGACCCGCTTTCATACGGTGGAGAGAATACTTACTGTTAAAGTTGTGGAACCATCTGATCTAAAAGTTTAAACTAATAGATCGGTTCCAATTTAAATTATTTGGTTATTATCTTCAACACGCTCCCTCACGTGAAGGCGGGATTTATTTTTCTCAAACAAAGCCTAACACGTGTACAATTCATTTTAAATGGATAGCGGTGAGCTTCGAATTCAGGACCTCTGCCTGCTCTTATACCATGTTAAAATTGTGGAACCATCCGATCTAAAAGTTTAAATTGATAGATCGGTTCCAATTTAGATTATTTAATTACTATCTTCAACACTTGTGTGTAGCACTACTAAACTCCGATCCCGAAAACTCACAACATACTTGAATATAAGGGATCCATAGCATGGCTTGAATTTAATGCATAGTAAAAAGCTGTACTTACTTTGATTTGAGATAAGGCAAGAACTTTCAACTTCGAAGATGCAGCTACAGGGGAGGGGGTGAGAACTGAAAGCTAATGAAGAATGATTTCTTGGTGTGAGAAAGTGAATGGGGGAGGGCTCTATTTATATGTTGGATAAGATTGAATCATATTTTGATACTAAACTTAATTGACTAATAAAATCAAGATAATTACAATTTAATTATGGACCAATCAGATCATATAAGACATGTCATGAGTTCAAGTTTAACCAATCGTATAATTATGCCATATTGCATAATTTCTTGTCATAATAAGAATTATATGTGATCATAAATTAATAATAACTTTGATATCTTCATAAAATTATGATGAAATAATGAAAATATCATTAATCAAGTTTTTAGAGTTAGGGCAAATTTTAGACTTCATAATACTCATCTTTGGGCTCCAAATATCATAAAAATGACCCAAGGGGTCCCCTAACATATTTCGGTCACTAATTTTAGTCTTTAAAGGCGAAAAATAAAAATTCAGGGCATTGCAAAGGCGGTTTGGAGAAATTTTCTACTGCAGCTTTTTTCAATCCCTAGTTCTTTTATCAAGATGAAGAAAATATTCAATTGTTTGATCCAGCTATGATGTTAATATGTACAGAGATAGAAACATGCGTTTTGGCTCTAAAAGCATAAATTGACACTTTCACAAGTAAAAATGCACACAGTGAACCTATTGCTTCAACATTGTTAATTTGAAAATCAACTAATTCGAAGCATCCTAACCTAAACAAGTATAAAATTGCATGAAAAGCACCAATTCTTCATCTTCTGAATACGCGTCTTGATGTCTAAGGCCTTGTTCTTTTCAAAATATTTTTTGTTTACTCGAATTTTGTGTCTAGTGTGTGGTTAAGAATTGAAGAAAATGTATTAAAAAAATGTAAACAAATTGTCAAATCAGTATTTGTGTGGTTGAAAATGATGAGGGAGAAAAAAGTAAGTTGAAATAGATGAAATTTGTTGTGTAGAGAGCAAGGCCTAAATAACTATAGTGAAATGTTGTTTCAATGTTTTGTCAAAGGTGACTATGTCAATTAAAGTATTTGCATCTTGAATGTATCCATCTGCAATACTTATAATACCTTTGAACTGCATACATAAATATGCATCATCTGAATTACTATGTTGTCTTTAAAAAGATTGCATTCTCTAACGATGACCTGCTATCATGTAGGATCTAGCATAACCATTTTGTTAGATGTTTCTCATTGCACAACACTTCTTATATTTCGCATGGTTAGATTAAGAAAGATCAATCTTATTTTGCTGAAGGTATCTGCATTAAATGAGGCTGTTTCAGGAAGTGTGAAGTCAGTGTTTAGAGACTGGGAGCGGCGGTTGGATTCATCCGAGGTAATTGAAGACTAAGTTTTGGGTTCATGCCCAAGCCTCCCTCAATTTCACTTCTTGTCATCAATATTATAGTCGGCTTCCCAGTGTACTAATTTGCATGTTAAACTTCTGGTTTACCAGTTTCTAGTTAGTTTTTTCAGAATTAGATTAGATATGCGGGCTTTGGTGTTCAAATGATTGTGGTAGTTTAGTCTTTTTCTCCCCGGAGAATGCCTTAGTTGGATTTGAGTGTTTCTGTTATTTTTCTTGTTTGTGCAACAATGAATGTAATGTTTACTTGTTTAGCTGTGTAAATGAAATCTAACAGTTATCTGTTACAGTTATATCTGCCCTAAAGTTACAGATATGTATCTATTTGAGGAAACAGAAAGAGATGTGTCTCCACTTAGCCTTGACATATCTCAAGTTAAAAAGTAGCTAGCCTTTTAATGTCATGCAAAATATCCTCAGTCAGAGTAAAGAGTTGATTTGGCTGTATCTATACTTTTTCCACCATAGTTATTTTTCATTTTTCTAAACCTAGTAAACTTATCGGGGCACGCGTAAGCGGTCGTGTAATTTGTTGAAATAGCATTTAGAAGGTGAACTGATTCAACTTTTTAATTAGTTTTCTTCTTTTTCATGCAACAGGGCTACTTGGAAAGCAATGAAGGCGACCCTGAGTTAATAGTTTTTATCCCGTATGTATCAGTTTCATCTGTTTCCATCTCTTTTCTATGACAACATTGCCCAGGGGAATTTTGCAAGTTGTCACATTTTGTGGAAGCTTGATCTGCGATAAACCTTTCTTTGAATTGCTCCTTCGTTGTCTTCCCTAGAGTTTACAGTTCTTAAATCCAAGATATTAGTCAGGAATATATTAGTCAGAATATGCACATCTTAGTAATTCGTATGTAAATCTGGAAACCTTTGCTGTGCCTGCTACATTATATCTTTTCCTCATGCATGTCCCAGTCCAACCCACAAATTCTTATATTTTTATTCATAAGACGCAAAACTTTTTCTTAAAAATAAACAAAGAAATAAATAAAATATTTTAGTTATATTCTTCATTTGATCATCATATCTTCGTCTCTAGGTCACAGAAGTTATATCAGGATTGCTTATCTTAGTTGATTGAGTTGACCACACATGGAAAACACATAATATTTCAACCTGTTCCCCTGCCTTCCTCCTTATCATTAAGGATACCCCCTCTTTCATGAAAAAGACTTCTATTATTATTTGTTCCATTGTGAGCTTCTCTCAGCAATTGCTTTATTCCACCTGTTTTGTTTTGCTGGGCAGGTTTGCTGAAATTTTACATTTACTAACGCTTGCCCTCTTCCTAGGTTTTTAAACATGCTTGCACTTACCTCTCAATGAGCATAGCTCATTATTCTGGCGCATGAGTTTGCTATTTATTTCGGGGAAGAAGAGCAAGAGTACGGTAGATATTTTTGAGAAAATGGTTTTTGCATGTGTGCTAGACAAGTGAAGTAAAAGTATTTATATTTTTAAAGTTGTCAAATGAACGCAAACGATCCGCCATTAGCCGTCAAAGGAAATGAATGGTTGAAATTGATGTTGGAGGAAAATGATTTTTGAATGCGCATCCATGTAATTCTTGTAATATATCCTGCTCATTATATGCTTCCTTTTGTTGCCATGTACCTGAGTGTGAGTTTGTTTATCTTGGGTTTGTTTAGTAAATATTTCAATTAGAAGTGATTCCCCCTCCCTCTCTTCTTTTTTCTTTCTCAAGAGAATGCATGGTTAAAGAGTAAGAGTGATATTGAAGTGTGAGAATGAATTTTTTTTAAGAAGATTCTGTGGTTTAAAATAAAACTAATGAAAAGTAATTAAATTTTAAGTTTTACTGAACAAGCTTTTTAGGCTATGTGTTGAATGTTGTATACAGATTCACATCAGATGTTAAGCTTAAGAGCATCTCTGTCGTTGGCGGTGCCGATGGGACAAGTCCTGCAAAGATGAGAGCGTAAGTCCAGATAGCCAATCTCTGGCTGTTATTTTGCTACTCTTGCATGTTATTTTGCTACATAGTATATTATCGTAGGTTACCTGTGGTATGTTCGGGGCGACAATTTTAAAAATAATGAATTTTAGATCTGCTGTTTTGGGAAAAGTCTTCAATGTTACATCAATGAAAAAGTGTGGTTGAAAGGGAATTGGGGGAAAAAATTTTGATTTTTACAAAAAGCTCACCTGAATAGATATTAGTCTTCGTTGAGCAAAGATTTTTGCAAGATGATTTCTGAGTGTGTGGTCCCTTTCATCTCTTTCCAACCCAAATTGGAATCTTGATTTCTTTAGAAACCTTAGTGACAGAGACATTGAAGAATTCACCTCTCTTTCATATATGCTTGAAACTATTCAAATTGACCCACTCACCTCGGATAAAAGGGTTTGGAGTGGTCACCCTTCGGGTTGTTTCTCATGCAAATCCGTTTTGAATCTCCTTTGCCAACCATCCTCTGACTCTAGTTTCCCTCAATTCAATTTCATTTGGAAGGGTATTGTGCCTTCTAAGATTAAAGTTTTTGCTTGGTTGGTTTCTTTGGAGAAAGTTAACACTTGTGATTTGTTACAATTGAAAAACCTTTTTTGTATCTTTCTCCCTCATATTGCACCATGTGTAGTGTTAAGCTTAAGTTTCGAAAAATAGTTGAAAATGGAGTCGAGTTTGATAAAACTAACTGTGTTAATTTCAAGAACCCAAGCAAAACAGATTATAATGGACTGAAAATTTAAAGATGGGAAAAGTAAAGAGATAACACCGAGACTTGGTTGCCACTTAGGCAGGAAGTTCACCACAGCACATAGCTATGACTACGTCTCCCTTTGAGGCTCTACAACTGTAGATCGGCCTCCATTCCATTCATCTATTGCTTCTCCAACATACATTCAGTCCAATACAAAGCGAGATCTCAAAAAAACATCCGATTGAGCAATCCCTAGCAACTATTCACTATCGAGATATGGCTATGCTATTTTTTGGGAACTCACCGGTTTCTCTCATCTAGCACACGTACACCTGAGAAAAGGTAATACAATCAACCTCACATAGAAGCTTTTGAAAATACGGAGCAAAGCGAGAGAAAACAACAGCCACACTCTCACACGAGAAAACAAAAGGTCTCTGAGATCTAACCCTAATTAGAAAGAGAGCATGGTTATGTATTTCCAAATCAAAGTCCTTGATTTGCCTGAACAATCCAACGGTGCAAACACATGAGTCACGGAAATGATGGGCTTTCAGCGGTGTGGGCCATCTACTACTCTGGATCACGTAGGTTATTGGGCTTGGGCCCAAAACTCTTCAAACCTCCACCTTGAGCCAGGGCAGAGAACAGCTGGAGATAGATGAATATAGAATGGATTTTGAAGGGCAGTTGTGTCCCTTGCCTCTATCTGCCCGCAGCGGTATCAAGAACCTATTTTTGGATTTTTCAAAACATATAAAAAGAACAAAGAAACATCGTACGCCTAGTTACTTTAACTAATAAAGGAAAGAAGACAGAAAGATAACTAAGCGAAAAGGAAAAAGGAAAGCAAAGAAAAGAGCAAGAGGAATTACTCAACCTTTGTCAATGTTTAACATGCTCAAGCATGACTGAACTTACTCAAAGGCAGTTACCTTGTTCCCATATCAATTTGGATTGAACTTAGATGGTATTTTTTCCAACAAAATCTCACCTTTTAAGATAATGTCTCTAATGAAATGCAATTTCACATCAATGTGCTTAGTTCTATCATGAAAGACGAGGATTTTGCACAATTGAGCAGCGGACATACTATCGCGAACAATACCCACATCCTGTTTCAAGCAAGTTGAGTTCGAACGTAATCCTTCAACCACAAAGACTCTTTCACACTTGATTAATGCCACATACTGTCGATTCGAGTAGATAACGCCCAATATGTATGGCTGAGATTTCCAAGTGATCACTGAGAACCACACAAAGTAAACACAAAGGATGTAGTTGATTTCTGTATCCCTATCATTGGCATAGTTGGCATCTACATATCCTTTCAATTTCACTCCTTGAAACGGTGACTATATATCAAACCAATTGACATGGAAAATTTAAGATATCTTAACAGCCATTTAAGAGCATTCCAATGCAATTTTCCAGGAGTTAGACATGTACTACTAAGGACAGCGGCGGATATGCAAGATCGGGCCTAGAACAAATCATGGCATACATAATCGACCCTATGGCATTTGAGTAAGGCACATTTTTCATATTCTCTTTCTCTTCATCGCTTAAAGGGACAATCATCTTTACTGAGTTAAAATGATTAGCTAAAGGTAAAGATACTTCTTTGCAATCGACATAGCAAACCTTTTTCAACACTTTAGCAATATAAAATGATTGGTTCAAATATAAGGTACTTAGACCTATCCCTTATAATGCTCATCCCTAGTATTCTAGTTGCATCACCAAGATCCTTCATATCAAAAGTGGCGATAAGCGACTTTCAAATCATTTATCAACTTCATACTAGGTCCAATCAAGAGCATATCATCAACATAGATGAGTAAATAGGACGCTTCCATCATTTGAATGCCTAAAGTACAAGCAATGATCATATTGGCTTCTAACAAATTTAGTGTCAACATATAAGCATCAAATTTGAGGTTCCTTTGCCTAGGGACTGCTTTCGAACCATATAGGATTTTTAAGTAGGCAAACATGATTAGGATGGGATTTATCAATAAAACCAGGCGGTTGACACATAAAAATGTCCTCATCTAACTCACCATGCAAGAAGGCGGTTTTCACATCCATCTGCACATTTCCCGATTAAAGTGTGCAACAAGAGCAAACATAATTCTCAAAGTAGCATACTTCACAACAGGTGAAAAAATTTCAAAGATAATCTATGCCTTCATTTTGAGTAAAACCCAGCAACTAACCTAGCCTTAAACCTAACAGGTTTAATTTGGTTCCCTCCTTAACCTTGTAAATCAACTTACGCCTCTGAAGACTTACCTACGGTCTCTTAACTAAAATCCAAGTCTTGTTCTTGCAGTAGAGAACTCATCTCTTCATTCATAGCATCCCACCACTTTCCGGCTGTGGTGACTTAATTGCCTCATCAAAATCTTTGGGTTACATTCAGTTAAGTCATCATGGGATCGAGTAACATAAAAACGGCAATTGATGTCAGTGAATCTGGTGGGGACTCTCCTCTCTCTTCTAGTTCTATCTCTAGTTAACACATAGTCATCTACTTGTTCATTATCATCAGCTTCCCTCCTTCCTCATGACCTTCATTAAGATCAATATTTTGGTCACCCTCTTGATCGATGTGAGGTTAAGGTTCTCTACGAGGAGTTAACTCCACCTCACTTAGAGGCATATGAGTCCTTGTGGGTGCGTAATGGTTTGGGGATTACTAGGAGTGTCGACCAAGTCAAACAGGGGCATAACTTCTTTCTCTAAATATAACATCCCTACTAGTAATGACTCTAACTCCACTGAGCTCTAACCCGTGATAGTCTGTAACCCTTAACACCCTCTGGGTAGCCTGAAAAACACACTTAATAGACCTAGGACTCAACTTATCTTCTTTACGATGAACATATGCAGAACAACCAAATACTCTTAAGTGATTGTAATTGGCCCTCTTTCAGCTCCATAATTCCTCCTGGAATATTACCATTTAATGCAAGAGGAAGGTGTTCTATTCACTAAGTATGCAGCGGAGTTAAGTGCCTCACCCCGAAAGGTTTGCAGAATCCCGTAGTCGATAACATGCATCTAACTCTTTCTAAAAGAGTTCTATTCATCCTCTCGACCACTCCATTTCTTTGAGGGGTGTAGGAGTCTGATTCTATGCCTTTTTATGCCATTTGAGTTGCAAAAGTTATCAAATTCGGCATTGCAAAACTCAAGACCATTATCAGTTCTTAAACACTTCAGTTTAAAACCACTTTGCTTTTCAATGAAAACTTTCCAAGATTTAAACTTTTCAAAAGTATCAGATTTGTTTTTCAAAGGAAAAATCCAAAGTTTTCTTGAAAAATCATCAATTATAGATAAGAAATATCTATTTCCCCATGTAGCAACACTAGAGGGACTCCCATAAATCGGCGTGAACATATTCAGACATAAGCGGCTCATGAACACTATGGGGAAACTGAACCCTATGTTGTTTGCCCATCACACAGCTCTCACAAAAAGGTAAGTCAGATATATGATCAGATCCCAAAACTCCCTTCTTACTGAGGATTTCTAGACCCTTAATCCCTACATGAGCTAGTACATTGCGAGAGATGTAGGATCCATTACGGCTGAATGAGATGCATCAAAATGGATTATATCAGCACTAACAAGATATAATCCATCCCTTTTGGATCCCTTAAATGCAAGTAATGAACCCCTATAGACCCTCATTAGACCATCACCAAATCTACCACAGTATCCTTCATCCTCTAATCGGCGTGACATGAGGACTACTCCTAGATCGGTACATGTCTTACATTTCTAAGAGTCTTAACATAGCGAGTCAAATCTCATGTTGATATCCCCATTCCGACCACTTTCTTTGGTGACCTTGCAGATACAATCACCCACTAGTCAGGGTGTAGGATGCAAACCAATGCTTGTGAGGGTCATGTGAAAAGTGCAACTTTGAATCTAACAACCACTCACTATCTCTAATGCCAGAATGATGAAATGCAGGCTGTGACTCATTCACCTGGACTACAACAAACACTTCCTCTTGAATAACATTTGAACCTGAGGCTTGATTACTCAGATCTTGTTTTTTCTGAAAATTTTTGGGTTTGTTGCAATCTTTGATGAAATGGTCAGGTTGACCACAATTGTAACACACACCTCTTACCCCAGATTTAGACTTAGCCCTATACTTGCCCTTACCCTTCTTCTTAGGGTCTTTACTATGACTTTGACCATGGTACTGACTACTGTGGTTTTGATTTGAATGATGATGACCTCTACACTGGGATCTACCCCTAGTCATCAAGGCTTCCCCATTAGGTTTGGGGTCCTCTTTTGAATTGAGCTCGTGATCCTTACTCTTTAATGCATTGACAACAACATCTAATGTCAACTCATCTCTACCATATTTAATGGCGGACTTAACATCTCTATAGGCATCGGTATAGCATTGATAAAACAACGGAAGTATCGATCCAAGACTTATCACTCAGTGAGCTTGATGTCTTGTAACTTATTAAAAACATCTAGACTCACATCAAGCTCTTACTAGTGTCAATCTTAAAACTAAAGAACTTCTCCAACAAATCAGTTTGTTTGTGGAGACTTTGAAGAAAAAGTTCTTCAAGCTTTCTCCATGAGCTTCAAGATTATCCTCACGGGTCCCAACTGTCGATTCTTGAATCAGGATAGGTGTAGGATGATAGATGAGTATGCTAACTCATCCATCTCTGTATTTGATCGGACCATTTGCCAAGGTAAGGTGTCTATGGCCTTCTGCAGACCTTTCTTGAATCAAAAGACTCTTCATCTTTTGTTGCCAAATGGGAAAATCACCTTTCCATCAAAGCAATCAAGATGAAACCAAAGACATTGCAAATAGGACTACAAAACAAGGGACCCTATGCACCTCTAACAACACGCAAGCACAAACACTTACACTAAATGCAACTAATGCGACTGACCTTTGTGAACCCTAGATTCCAACAAGCTCGGGGCCAAGGACAAGAGGTATCACAATGAAGACCCTAAAGAAGCAGGATTTAAGAATGCAAGTGCAGTGCACGCAAAGAGTGATGTGTGTGTTAGTGGAGTCGACAATATAACACAGAGAGGTATAACCACGAGATTACTGATCTGGTTCCAACCAAAGCAGCAAGCGAAACGAACAAACACAGTAGATTTAACAAACACGAGCGGAAGAAAAACTTGCTTAAACTGGCTAACAACAAGCTCGATACCACTTGTTAAGCTTAAGTTTGAAAAATAGTTGAAAATGGAGTCGAGTTTGATAAAACTAAGCGTGTATAATTTCAAGAACCCAAGCAAAAGCAGTTATAATGGTGAAAATTTAAAGGCGGAAAAGTAAAGAGATAACACGAGACTTGGTTGCCACTTAGTGCGGAAGTTCACCTGACACATAGCCATGACTCGTCTCCCTATGAGGCTCTACAGCTGTAGATCGGCCTCCATTCCATTCATCTATTGCTTCTCCAACATATTCAGTCCAATACAAAGCGAGATCTCAAAAAAACATCAAGTTCGAGCAATCCCTAGCAACTATTCACTATCATCGAGATATGGCTATGCTATTTTGGGAACTCACGTTTCTCTCATCTAGCACACGTACACACAGAAAAGGTAATTACAATCAACCTCACATAGAGGCTATTGAAAAATACAGAGCAAAACGAGAGAAAACAACAGCCACACTCTCACACGAGAAAACAAAAGGTCTCTGAGATCTAACCCTAATTAGAAAGAGAGCATGGTTATGTATTTCCAAATCAAAGGCCTTGATTTGCCTGAACAATCCAACTGTGCAAACACATGAGTCACGGAAATGATGGGCTTTCAACTGGTGACTGGGCCATCTACTACTCCTGGATCACGCATAGGTTATTGGGCTTGGGCCCAAAAACTCTTCATGTAGGAACGAGAATGAAAATATAGATCATCTATTGATACATTGTGAGTTTGCCAAAGGAATGTGGGGCAGAATTTTGAATATGTTCAGAACATGGGATGCATTACCAAGAAGATGGGTAGACTTAATACTTATTAAATAGTCTTTTGAGGGAAAGAAGAAGCTAAAGGGGGAGTTATGGAAACTAATTATTATAGCAGCAGCCTGGATACTTTGGACAGAGAGAAACAGAAGACTTTTCGACGATCTAGAGAGATCACTCGATGACATTTGGGATACTATCATTTTTCTCACAAGTTTATGGGCTAGATCAACTGGACTGTTTAGTGATTTAGATAACTTCTTGTTTAGTTTAGACCCTCTCCACGAGTTCTCTTTGTAATATTATACTGAGTTGCCCTTAGGTTCTTCTATTGATCTTTGTATTAGCATAGGTCCATACGGTTTCTGCTGGTGGATGTCTCGTCCATCATTTTGTTGTTCTTTTGAAATCTTTACCCTAATAAAAGTTGTCTATTTCTTATATAAAAAAAAAATGTGCGTGGCTAATTTATGGGAAATTGTGAAAGTAAGCTTGAAATAAAGAAAAATTGCCTTTTAAATGAAACCATGGTTGAAAATTTTTTGAAGAATAATGATTTTTTGCAGTAGCTGCCCCAAACAAGCTCTTCGTATCTATTGATGCACTGCTGTCCATTTGTAGAGCTAGTTATAAATTGTTGCCACATTAACATGTGCCTTATGTAATTGTAGATTCATCAATCGTGATGGCATTGATTTTTCAGATGCTCAAAATATACAACCTGTTCAGGTAATACATGCTAGCTTCTTCGAGGGATTGCTTTCATCATTAATCACTTGACTGTGGCTTATTTGGTCTCCCAGGAATGGGACTTGGTTGAAAACCTCCAAGGAGTTTTGGAGTACCAGACAAGGTAAACTTTGCAGGCCTTAAAATGGATCACATAGAATTCTTGAAACTTGTTCCCCATTCTGTTTTCTGATAGCAGATCTTTGTGCTCAATCAGATATTCTAGGTTTCAAAGTGTGGGAAATATCACATTGCATTTTCCAGAGAATTTCGGTGGTGAGACAACTCAAATACATTACATTGGCTTGAAAGGAGAAGCAACGCAGGTATCTCAGTTACATCATTTTGAATCTTTTATTGGTACTGGTTGAATGATACACGATCGTTTTTTTCAGCTGAGGAGAGATGTTGTTGCAACAATTGTCTACGAACTCATGCCAAATCCCTCCGATCACAAGTTCGTTCCTTTTTCCCTTCGCATAAAGGTTTCTCTAGGGGGTCCTCATAAGTCACAAACACAGAATTGGTATTAGTACATGAGTTGTGAAATGCTTCTGAACTGAACACGGTGAACAAAGAATTAGAGGTTGTTCGATAAAGATTAAATCAGAAGAAAAGTAATTTTTGGGAGAATGTATGGTTAAAAAGTTAAAGAGAGGTTATGGAGCAACATGAAAAGATAATAATTTCTTTGAAGAGTCTGATTAAAAATAATAATTTCTTCTGATCCATTTTACAATGTTGGATTTGTTTGCAGAACACGGGCTGAGACGGGTGGTGGCGTTTCACAAGTTTAACGATTTTTATGGCTATCTGAGAGTATATAGCCTGATGTAATCATCACAAAATAGATAATCTAATGTTGCCCATAAACTGTGGTAGATATTCAGAACCTTGTTTTCTTGAATACAAGCGTAGTTCCTCCCATTAATTATCCGTCTTTCCGATTTTTATTTTTAGCTAAAACGGTGCTTCTTTCTTTTCTTATGGTAGCTAATTCAGTGATTATTCTCTGGTTATTTGACATCTAGCCCAGTGCTTGATAAATCTGTGATCAGAGGAATGCCCGTGAATGTAAAATCCTCGTGAATTTTTTTCTTGTGCCGCAATTCAATGTATCTGGCACGTAGGTGTAAAATCTCGTTAAAATAATTTTTGAATATGTCGTTAAAATAAAAGAAAAAAAATACCAAAAAGTGTGAAAGTTATCAAATTAATGACACGGGTTGTTGAAATTGACGTCGGAGGAAAACAATTTTTATAAAATGCATATCAAACAAGTTATTAGTTCCTCGTTTTTTTTTTTCCAAAGTGGATTTAAAAGTTTCTGAACTGCAATAATATTCCAACACGATCGAGAGTTTCGTAATTATGGCACGTTAGCTGGTTTTTTGATTACATACTATCTTTGTTGGGAAAATCAAAATTAAATTTAGAATTATTACTTCGAGGTGAAACTTTATTAGTTAGAAAAATTTTTCAGTGATGCCGTGTACTCAAAGTCAAAGTTTTTGGTAAAAAATTTGGATTTTGATAAAAAAAAAACTTTAACTTTGAGCAAACGGTATCGTCAGAATTTTTTTTTTAATCGCGCTTCGCTTTCACCGTGATGGTGTAGATCTGCCTCTTTGTCTCCAACGAAGATTGTATGTGATCGAAAAACTATCGAGCGTACTATGGTTACAAACCCTCCATAGTATTGAAACATTACTAGTTAACCCTGAACCGTTTTACTAAAATTTCGTTCTGAGGTACACTTTCAAATTGAAAGCAAAATTAGTTGGTGTTCTGACAGATATTTGGTCTAGTCAAATTGAAAGCAAAATTAGTAGGTCGAATACCACATTGATTGGATGCTTAGGCTTTTGCATAGGAGACTCGGGTTTGGATGCCCAAGCTTTTGCATAGGAAACTCGGGTTCGAATCACACCCATCGCTGTCCTAATTTCCCCGTCCTTTTCATATCACTTGTAGTTAAAAACGAAAAAAAAAAGGAAAAAATTTTACTTGTGTGGTATAATTTTCATGCCTATAATATCGACATGAGGAAGAGCAACTGCAATAAATATATGAATGAAGAATTTTTTAATCTAAAAATTATCACGAATTGTAGGAAAGTTTCCCCCACAAGCACACAAAAGTAAGCACTCATGATCCCCACCCACGCTGTAGGCATGAGAGATGCCCACGCTTGAAAAAATTAGGGGAAAAAGAATTGTGAGGCCCACACGAACCCCCCACTTTCAGGGTGCCGTTATGTATTATTCATTTTACTTTACGTAGATGTTTGAAAAAATTAGGCGCCACATCATGCGTGGACATGGCCTGGGCAGGAGAGCACCAGCACAAACGTAAAACATACATTTGTTTTCAAGTACAACAATTTTCAACATCGATTCAATTTTTCAACCAAATTGCCAATTACCCCCAACAAATATTAATTCTTGCCCTGATCCCCATCAACCACTAGGTAAGCTTAGTTCTACAGGTGGATCCCACAGCATAAACAGCGGTACCATTTTTTTTCATGGAAAAAAAAAAAAAAAAAAAAAAACTTTCAAGGGAGGTGGATCGGTACCCAAACAAGGCCGTGAAATAAAGTCTGGTACCGACTTCACGCCTCCAAGGCTGAAACTTGAACAAGTCAACATTTTGACTCATTCCATTTTTCTAATTTCTTTATGCTACAGCCTACAAATTGTTCCTTTCGTCTCCAAATTGAATCGCGGCAGAATCTTATTTGATATGAAATTTCCAGTCTTGAGTTTTTCAGAATAAAGCTGATATTATTTCAATGTCCTTCTGGATTAGTAGGAATCATTTCATTGCAGTCTTGGAAATTTAATTTCCTCGAATCATATGGGACTTAACTGATCAATTTAAAAGTTCATTTCAGGTTGAGTACACAAAAAGTTGCGACATTCTTAGCGGTTCACTCCTGATATTTTTGAAGGTAATTGAATTGCGTATACCTGGGCTGCGATTTCATTTTTAGAAAAAAATTTGTTTGTAATTTCTGATATTTTATTTTATTTTATTTATTTGTTCTTTAAAGCATTGTTATATGAAATTTGCGTGTTTAATCAAATAAATTTATGTCCTTTCAAATATTTGATAGCTTTCGATTATTGTTGTAAGAGGATACCTGATCAGATGATTTCAAAATAATGTTAGGTGATAGAATTCCAGATGCTTCACCCGTTAATTCAGTTCATGATTCTTCAGACAGTCTTGATTGCTTAGTTTGGTTGTCTTAATTTGCTAATTTCTCAATGCTCATATCGCATATAGTTGAAATATAACGCAGAAATATCCTTAGTATAGGAGGAGAAATCTATCTCAACTAGGAAAGTAAATAACTATACTATTAACTAAACTAGGAAGGTAAATAAATAAGGAATACTGAAAGATAAAAATCCTAAACTAACTAGAATTCTATTCTAATTAAAAATACTTTCCAACGCATGAGTTCCTATGACTGTTTAATATGTGGTTGCATCAAACTTGTATATCTCAGCATAATTGCTTTATTCATAATACATAGATTTTGTCATTACCCTCATAGTGTATGTTTACTACAATATGACGTATTTATCTGTGTTGTTTGCTGTGATTTCCTTGTAGGACTTTGGTATATTTTCCTTGACTTATAGTTGCAGAGTGTTGTGTGCTTTTTTAAGGTTGAATTAGTGTTCTGTTCTTGGGGTTCAATCTGTTATTTAGGCGCTCCTCCAACCACACCCCCTCCCCCCATGAACCCCCCGCCCTCTCCTCCACCTTCTTCTTCTTGTTGGTTTAAGTTGGTTTAAGTAGAGATGAAATTTCATAATGATCAGTGTATGTCATTTTTGTAGTCCCAATGCTATTTATTTTCTTTTTCAGCAAACATTTAACTGTTTTAAGCAGCGGGAATAAGAGGAAATGGGTTATTTTGTCGCACTGAAGAAAATGAAAATATTGTAATTTTCTTTAAATCTCATAATTATTAGACCTTTAGATTTTGACATTTAAGGAAAATTTGATCCCATGTACTCTAGCAGACTTGGCAATGCATAGGGATTTTGTTCTACCTTGCACTGTGTGCTATGAGGAGTTATTGATAGTTGCCTCGATTCAAAATTTTTCTTGTCGCGAAAGGCGTCCTTGTTTGAGTTCATTATTTCCAGCCCTTCAAAAGTCACTTCGGCATACACAGCTGAATATACTGTTTCTTTTGTATCAAGTTGATTTATACCTAACTTTTCAAGGAGCAAGTTCCTTGGTGAGCTCCAAATTAAGTACTGAAAAGATGATCTCCAGGCATATGAAATCAATGTTGGACAGACAGAAAATGTGCAACTTATGTATGTTAATGTTTTTTATTGTGAGTTAGTCAGTTTAATAAGAATGTCATTTTTGAGCTAGTTTATGAATTTACATTGTTTCTGGGGTGCTTTACTAACTAGTTTGGAAAGACCTTCCAATGATGCCAGTAATTTTTTCTTGTTCAGAGCTGCTTTTGATTTATGATCACTTGAAATGAGGAGCATTTTACATGAGGCCTTGTTCGCAATTTTCGAATAGTCTAAGCTCTTTGCATTTTTTTTGTGTTCTGTTGGCCTCTGGCCAATTAATGTTGGGGGAAATTATGCAAATAGACCCCAACATCTCAGATGCTCTTCACTTCCGTTTCCAACCTTTGAGTGGTCCAAAATTTTAATTTTCATTACTTATACTATATGTTACATTTAATTTTATTTTTCTACTAATAAAACAGAGGTAATTTGGTTAAAGGACATCTATTTGAATATCTTATCAATCTTATCAATAAAAGAGATAAACCCTCATCTTGCTATCTGACCTATAATATAAAATTGTAGCCAAGTCTGTTCATTAGTCAAATTTTCAGCACCAGCCTCATTTCCAAATCCAAACCTAACTGCTGTTGGATCTTAAAATATTCAACAAAATGAACAAACTACGAGAAAAATAAAATGGAAAATATTTCGAGTGCTCGTGTAGTTGAAATATACACAAATGAAGAAGCATTTGAGTGTGTGTTAGGGTGTAAATATTTATGGATTTTGATGTGAAATAAGAGAGAAAATGAGTGGAGTTGAATGATGAAGATTTGTGCAATACATATAGGTTCCACGAAATATGTGGATGTGATTGGTTTGACCAAATTGAGAATGAATTAAAATTTGTAAAAATTTGTAAACTAACACAAGCTGAATTTCATTTGTTTTTTATTTTTTATTTATTTTTTTCATGTTTTCCTTGTATTTTGTTTTTCAATTTGTCGAATTTTTTGAAATTGAATGGTAGTTAAGCTTGGATTTGAAAATGGGAATTGTCTTGAACTTTAATACATTAAGAGACTTGGCTGCAATTTTCATATTAGAGTATTGTACCACAAGAACTTTATTTTTTTATTAATAATAACATTTTCCAATAGATGTTAATTAACTGAACTTTCTTTTAGGAAATAAAACAATAAAATAAATGTGAATAATGGTAAAAGTAATAACATTGTAATTTTTGGACTCACACTTTTCTGTTGATCGAGATTTAAAGGTTGGCGACTGAAGTGCAAAACATCTAAAGGGATTGTGTAATTTTTCCTTCATTTTGAATGCACTGTCTACTCTTACTGATCATTATTTATATTTACACTTTTTCAGCACAAAATTATATTATTTTTACTTTCTCTTGACTTCGAAACTGGACCCTGCGGTTGGATCTCATTGCTTTAAAGTGATAAACTAGAGCAGATTATTTGTAGATATAACGGATTGCTGAAATTTCTGAGAAATGGAGGCAGCGACGAGCTATTGGACTCTTCCGCAATTGAATCTTCGGAACTTTAACCATAATTCTGCACGGTAAGACAATTTTCAATTTTGTACCTGCATTCTTGAGGGTTTTTTCGGCTTTCTTCCGAGGTGAATTTACTTGTGGATCGAGTGAAAATGATTTGATTCTACATTTTATGGGATGATCATAGTTAATTCTTGATTTAAGGATCAATCAAAAGTTTGTTTTAATTCTGAAGTTAGTTTTCAACACATTTAGCTTTTCAACACGTTGATCTAGTGGAAATTTTCTTTTGCACACTTAATCTGATAATCGTGGTGAGAAGGTTTAAAGATCAAAGCAACGGCGCTCTCTCTCTGTTCATTGAGGTTTATCAAAACGAGACTTTAAAATTGGAAGACCCAGTATGATCTTTTCTGAATTAACCAACTTCTCACTACAATCAAACCTCATGCTAGAAATTTTCCAAGGCGAGGGTAGATTCGATATGGCTGGAAAATAAGTACATGTATTTTCAAGAATATGCTTGGAATATGGAACCATATGTATTCCCCAGAGGTTAGATCTCCTTTATATGATATGATGAGTTTTTGTTATAATTTTGTTTGCAGGCTTTTCCCGCAGGCTAGGTGGCCTCGGAATTTCTGCAGTGCATCGAAAACTTTTGTAATTTCAGATTCTAATTTAAACGACAATGAGATTAGTGCTGTTGGAGGACCGACTCTCAGGTTCCCATTGCAGAGGAAGGAATTTATTGGAAAAACATTTTGCTCTGCCGGTACATACACATACCCTGGGATCGGCATAGAATCTGATTCACACATCACAGAGGAAAAGATTGGCGTTTTGCTTCTGAATCTTGGAGGGCCTGAGACTCTTAATGATGTTCAGCCATTCTTGTTCAATTTATTCGCTGATCCTGTATGTCTTCTGTTAGACCTAAGAAAACTCAAGTACTCAGTTTGATCATCTTCAAAACTAACGATTTATATATATTTGAATATAACAGGACATTATACGTCTACCCAGGTTGTTTAGGTTCCTTCAACAACCTTTGGCACAGCTTATTTCAGTACTTCGAGCTCCCAAAAGTAAAGAAGGTTATGCTGCAATCGGAGGTGGCTCACCTTTACGTAAAATAACGGATGAGCAGGTATTGGGATTGCCACTAAATTGTTTTGTACTTTCGTAAGTCAACACTGCATTAGAGTATTAGTGTAGTTTATGCCCGTGTTGATATCTTGTAAGGTTGATGGTATGTTGTTTTGTTCATTGAAGGCAAATGCAATAAGAAAGGCACTGGAGTCGAGGGAACTCACTGCAAATGTCTATGTTGCCATGCGATATTGGCACCCATTCACTGAGGAAGCTGTTTGCCAGGTATGTAAAAGGAGTTAAATAAAATTTGCTTTTATTCTGTTGTTCTCTTTCTCCTATTTTCTGGGAAACGGGCCTAAGGGAATAAAGGATAACTGGAGGTGAACTGTTGTCTCTCTCCATTTTGCTCACTGAACAACGATGTGGTTTCTCCATGCTGTGATTCAGTATTCATCACAACCAACTCACTAGGGCCATGTTACTTGTCACAATGTATCCTGCAACAATATTCTGTAGGCATCTCTTTTGACTTACAATTGCATGAACAGTCCCCAAGATGTTACTATATCTCATTAGATGAACTTCTTGGTCTCCTATTTATATGTTTCCTCTTCCTTGATGCATGTTAAATTCTACTATGTTACCTACACTAGGCATAAGATTCCAAGCATCTTGAGATTAGTGGAATCGTTTAATCATAATCTTACTTATTTTCTGTAACAGATTAAACAAGACAGGATTACAAGGCTTGTAGTATTGCCACTCTACCCTCAATACTCTATCTCAACAACTGGATCAAGTGTCCGCATTCTCCAAGACATGTTTCGGTAATATCTTTTAACAGTTCATTAGTGTTGTATCAGCGTACCAATTCATCTATTTTTATGTTCTGAAATGTGGTATTTCATCAGGAATGACACATATTTGTCACGGTTGCCTGTTGCTATTATACAGTCATGGTATCAACGAGAAGGTTACATTAAGTCTATGGCTGACTTAATTGAAAAGGAGTTGCAAGTTTTCCCAAGTCCAGAGGAGGTAGGTTTATAAACTTGATACTTATTTAGGAAATATTGTTCTATAGTTACTGCAATTGCTTAATGGTGAATTCCTCTGCGAGGTGTACCCTAGGCCATGATATTCTTCAGCGCTCATGGAGTACCCATAAGCTACGTTGAGAATGCAGGAGATCCGTACAAAGATCAGATGGAAGAATGTATTTTTCTAATAATGAAAGAGCTGAAATCAAGAGGAATTAACAACGATCATACTTTGGCTTATCAGGTTGGTTGCATGTTTATGCTTCTGTATTTTAGGTTTCTATCTTTGTGGACAGTTGTTGGCACAATTTGAAGAACTACCTATACCTCTTGCAATATTCCCTCATTCGATCTTGTTCCCAATGGGTACACTCAAGTGTACGTTCGATAGAGATTTTCGCTGGACCCAAAAAAAAAAAAAAAAGATTCTTGATTCTTGATGTTCAGGTGGAAAGTAAAGAATATGATTAAGAAAAACAAAAAAGGTTGTCAAGTCAGTGAAATGAGTGGTTGATGCCTCGATGGTTGAGAAATGATTAGCTTCTTTGTATTTTATTTTATTTTATTTGTTTATTTTGCCAACAGGCTCTAATACCTAAGGTCTGTGGTTAAAGTTTTTAGTTTTTCTGACAGACATTTTGGTAGATATTGTGGTGGCCCCATGGCCCACGGAAATTAGTGATAAGTAGTAATTTTGATCGTTTACTTAGAGATTAAAGTTTGACTTTGACTTGAACTTGGTAGAAAAATGAGAATAAAATGTTTATTTTATTGTGGTTACTTAAATGTTGCAGAGCCGGGTGGGTCCTGTGCAATGGCTAAAACCATACACAGATGAAGTTCTAGTCGAACTTGGCCAGAAAGGTGTGAAGTCTCTACTGGCTGTTCCAGTGAGCTTTGTGAGTGAGCACATAGAGACGCTCGAGGAAATTGATATGGAATACAAAGAGTTGGCTCTTGAATCCGGAATTACTAATTGGGGTCGCGTCCCTGCTCTCAACTGTACGTCTTCATTCATCACTGATCTTGCCGATGCAGTCATTGAAGCTCTGCCTTCGACTATGCCAATGACTACTGAACATGCCGACACTGACACTGATATATTTGGATACGTTGCCAAACTCTTCTTTGGTTCATTCTTGGCATTTGTTCTGCTCCTCTCTCCTAAAATGCTGTTGGCCTTCAGGAACCAACTTCTGTAAACATCCACATCCTCTCAAGGTGTTTTTTCTCGCGTCCTCTCTTTTTCCCCCCATAAAGACTAACAACATAGTTGGATTTTGACGCTTTTGTAACGACCTTTTTATTACATTTGGTAGAGATTTTGAGACGTAGGGTTGGTATGAGTTATATACAATTTATACAGTACATGTAATAATTGGCGTGCCAGGAATTTTAGTTCGGTGGGAGAGTCGTCGGACATTTTTGACTGATTTTTAAAGAATAAATTAACTTATTGTTGTAAAAGAATGCACCGAAAGTAAAAGCACCGAGAGGTGATTTAGGAGTAATAATTATGTTTTATTGTATGAATGATTATTGTATACCATATCAATATTTATAATACGTTGTGTTTAATATTTTTCTATAAATAAGGTCATTTGTAACAAATTCAATAACGAGAAATGAAATGAAAAACTCCCTCGTTCACAATACGTTATTAGCACAAATTGTCTCTAAAATTCTACTCATCAATTCTCTCGAAGAACAACTCTCTAGATTAAGATTCATTACTCTCAAAATCTTCTTCATCCGAGAGACATCCATTATTCTTCCTTCCTCCTCTCCTTCTTTACCCTTTCTTCTTCTCTCAGAACAAAGCTTCGTTTCTGTAAAGCACAGAGAAGAGAATTTATTTTCATAATTTTGTATACATCCATGCTTGTATATCAATATACACTGAGAATTCATGTACACCAGTTTTTCTCACATAAAAGAGTCATCAACAATTGGCTTTTACCTATTCCTTTGACACAACTAAAGCTTTATATCTTGAATTTCCTATCTATATATAGAATCTATACATACACAAACAAATCTTAAAACCTTAACCCCTTGATATATTTCAAAGTGTATTCCCCTATGCTCAATCAATTGTTCCTTCACGGCCTCATCTGATTGAAACAACCTTATATAGAGAGAGAGAGAGAGAGAGAGAGAGAGAGGAGAGTATGCAGAGAAAAGGAAAAGGAAAGAATATAATGAGAGAATTTTGTAGGAGAGGAAAAGTAGCAGCAAGCACAATTTGTTGAGAAGTTAAATTAAATGGAGAAGGAAAGAGAAAATGTAAATATATTATACACACATATATATATTAATTATATATATATATATATATATATATATATATATATATATATTACTTTATAATATAATAATATATTAAACTATAACGTTCGTTTTTTCAAAATATAAGGAGCATACATTGTTAAAATCAAAATTTCTCAACTCCATTATACTCGATTTAACGAAAGCTACAATTTCACCCCAATATTGATAAGATAATAACTCGTTTTGAAATATGTTATCATCAAATTTTCAAAATTTACAAATCAATACCCCAACTTTTGAAAAGTTATAAAATAGTCCTTGAACATCTTGATATTTATAAATTGAAGTAAATGATTGGCAAATAGAAAGGAGAAACATGATAATTATATTTTGGGAAATGACTAGAATAGAAAATTTTACCATTCGGACTGGAATGGACGATTTTACCCTTGCAGATTGTAGAGGATAATTTTACCATTGCAAACTGTAGAGGAGAAGTGTATCTCTAAAGAAATAGTTAGCCATTACGCAATTTAATTCTTGGAATTTAAATTTAAATTTAAATTTATTATGATAATTTCCATATGGTAGGTTCTACCACCTATTGGAGAGAATTTAATTTCTATATTTTATTTATGCACTTTTAAATATTGCAATACCTCCTAAGTGATGGGTTAAACTATTACAAATTGGATGGTTTTATGCATTGCTGTATTTTATACCAAGTGATATATAATACCGTCGACAAATCATTTATTATTTCTAAAGAAGTAATTATTATCGATATAACTTACATTGAACAAGTATTGTTGACCACACATAAGGGAGGCTTGGCCGACTAATAGAGGTTCAATTGTCCACACAGTATATATAAATTAGTTATTATGCACCACACTCAAAAGAAGCAGTGCTACCTAGAGGGGATTTAATTATTTGTATAATTTGGTTATCTCATGGTGGGTCACACCACGAAAGATTTTACTTTATAAAACTTACATTTATGCAGTTTAACGATTGTAGTACTTCCTACGAGGTGGGTTGTGCCACCTCTTGGGGATGAATTAATAATTCTATAATTTATATCTTGATATCACTAATGCAGTTGGATTAAACCCCACGATTGGTATTAAATAAAAGTAACCGATTTATATATATTCGATAAGAATGTGATTAACGAAGGGATTTGAGCAAGTAACGCCGGAATTTACCACTATATGTATTGATAAAATAAAATTGCTCAACGAATCCCATGGTGATAAAAGAGAAAGAAAATTATACCATAGTGAAAAATCTCATTATGAGATTAATATATTGTGGTATATCGATACGATGATAAATGTTCTCAAAGAAGCAGTTGAGAAAGAACTGTTGTTCTCCATATTTATTGAATATTATTGGAGACATCGAGCAAGTAGTACTAGAAGCTACATCCATATAGTTCAATAAAAGAAAATTGTTCAATAAATTCCGTGCTGATAAATTAAAGAAATAAATAACATGGACGAATCGTATTAATACTAAAATAATCTCATTGGTACGATGAGATTGTATCGACATGATAAGAAAATGATATTGAAGAAATATATGTCACAGATGTTATACCGATGGTGCAATAGAGTTTTATATTCGAATAAAGCCAGCATGATTTCACTATTTTGTTCCAAAAGAAATACAAAATAGTTGAAGTGGAACATATTAAGAACATTAAAGGTGGCAATAAATACTTGAAAATATAGAAATACGAAAAAATATATATATTAAACTCATAAGGAAGGGATGCGTCTCGAGAATATAAATACTCCGTAATTCTACCAACCATAGCATCCGGGTTCATAATGAGAGATCCAAAGGATTCGAATTTCTTTTTCGCTTGACACCGATGGTCTGTGATCGACGAGCTTGGGCTTCCACAGACTCTTGAACATATGATTGAATCTTTATGAGTAATTCAGCAACCATACTGGCAGAAATAAGTATTTTTCTCACAAAATGAGAAATAAACTTATTATCAACACCTTGATATAGAAACGCTAATAAACCATCAAAGAAATAATTAATATTCAGCAAACCTATTGGTTTGGTATGAAAGTTCCATTGTGCCCATGATGCTATATTGAATATTTCTTCCAACGTGTTATAGCCATCTGGAAAAACAATAAAAGTATCACTATTGCTCATCATGTACATCATGGAGTCGTGAATAGATTGTATCTGTAGCATCAGTCCAGTTGGACTAATGACATTTCTAACTCCAATTCAATTACCGCCTCCAATTCGATGAAAATGTATTACACTTGACACTCTTATCCCCCATGATTGTGCGGTCATCGTAAGACTCCTTAAAAGCTTGTTATTGGTCCCTCTATACAGTATATTGGTGTTTTATCTCCCTAACTCTCTTACAAGTTGATTTGTCATATCCACATATTGGATATGGCCTACCAATCCGAACTTACCAAGAACACATATAGTTTTTATCTGGTGAGGTGAAGATTAACTTGCATGAGATGATTCTAATATCTCCATCTCTATCTCCATCTCTCTCTTTCAACGAATGAATGAGAGATACATGAATCCCTCTATTTAAAGATAAATTTTCAAACCAACAAGTGATTTCACTATTTACTTTTTGACAATATGAACAAAAACAATAGAAAAATTTCAGTAAAATGAAATACACTGTCGGTGATTGAAAATATATATATATATATATATATATACATACATATATATATATATATATATATATATCAAAAATTGAAAAATGATATTTACAATTGTGAGAAACACATTGATCTTCGATATTATGCTGATTTACCTTGCATCAATATGGAAAAATCACAATACTAAGTTTTTCTACTAAATTTACAAACATGATCTTTTAAAATAAGTTTTTCAAGACTATAACGTGCTTGTTCATCTTTGAATTTGGCCCATTACGCCATAAGCTTACCTTGTTCAATCCATCCTTAATGAATGTATTTTATCTTCTTGGTTTCTGGACAAGTACCCCACAGATTTACATTAAGTGTCACATATCCACCGAGCACATTTGTAGCATCCTCCTAACCTTTTTGCTCTCTATTTCTTTGAAAAACTACTTTTATCCATGCCAGACGTGTATTTAGAAGGAATTGAAACCTCACCAGATAATCAAACCCGTGCTTCAATCAACCATCAGATATCTTGTGGGATGCCCTTATTCATTAACATCCTCAACCTTTTGAGCCTACCTAGATAAATTCTTTTTAGGATCTTGATCGATAGTGATGGATAGTATTTTGCAAGATTTGAGAGCACATTATCCATTATAATGTATGGACCCTTATTAGGGTGAATATTGTAAGTGCCCGAGTGATTTATAAACGCGTATGAGGTAAGACCCTGCGTTGGAATAGTGCCGTAATATGAAATGTATTGACTAAGATTCAACGCTTCAATAGTAATGCATGTAATAATGCCATCGAAAGATGATGGAATATGTCGGTGAACTATGTATATGATGAAAGTAATAAATCATGTTGAGCACTCTATAGATCCCGATTTAATTGATGTAAATAATTTATTGAAATCAAGAATCGAAAGAATTTTTGAAATGATTGTTCTCGGCAAATGATGAAATCATTTCTAGCCAATGCTGGGAATGAATTCCAAATGTATCTAGAATATATATAAGGGATGAGAGTTATGGGTCCATTCACCCTATATGTGGACTACTAGATAATATAATATGGATCTACTGTATAGTCACATATATGTGTATATCGTAACTGGAAATTTATGAAATGATTTACTCACAATACGAGCATGAGTTTCATATCTAATAAAGCTAGTAAATGTATATCCCAATAATTTGAATAAGGCCGTAAATGATTGGATATGCGTATACATGTGGGATATAATTGGCAAAATATTTAAAGTTCTCGAATCGATTTGCCAATACCGAGAACAAAATATAAATTGAATAGATTCCCCCATTAAGGCTAAATACTGAGAATATATATGATGAAAATCATACAAATTGTATTCAATTTGGTTCTTAACATGAGAGGGGAGTATTAATAGTTGGAAATAATATATGAAATATATAATTATTGAAATATAAATTTGAAATTCAAGGATGCACGAAAGACTATAACGATCTCATATACCAAGCTATATGTGCTTTGATAAATTAGCATGCCCAAAACATTGATATTATTTAAATAAAAGTTTCCCAAATATGTATATCAAATTAAATTATAAAAGATGGTTTTAATAAAGAGGCATACACTCTTGAAGAGTATATAGACTCAAGTATATTGTGAAATCTTCAAAATAATCGATAATGAGATATCTCGATAAGTTATATCATTATGGGGAAAGAAATTAAATTGAAAAGTATCGACACACTATGAAAATGTAGCACTACACACGATCAATGATAATGAAGACATTGAGATATATCGAAGAATAATATTCAAATACATACTCTTATAATAAAGGTAATAAATATGCGGTTTGATAAGAAAAATGAGGATAGAATTCTTGAAAAGATTATAGATAACAGTGCTTATAATGGTTCAAAGCAATGATATTGTTGTGAAGGAAAATTCATACACTGTTCTATTTTCCTTGTTTGAGATTTTTATTCCAAAGGATTTTCCCTAAATAAATTTTTTAATGAGACAGCTTAATTATAACTAATAGAAAATTTCGAGAGGAGATTAAGATATATATATATATATATCTCGATATAGTGAGAATGTAAGATCAAGATTGTCGATTGCAAATAAGCATTGAATATGACACAGTGATAAATATGATACTTATATAAATATTTGAAGAATTTTGATATGCTTGAAGGATACTTTTACAAAATACGTGTTGCACTCTTTTTACCTTGATTAAGGTTTTATCGCATTGGGCTTTCCTAGCAAGGTTTTTAACGAGGCAACATTTATGGCGTATTCACATGAATAATATACTTTTTTTTCCTTCATTGGGATTTTTTCCATTGGGTTTTTCTAATAATGTTTTAAGGAGGCATATTTATGATATATTGAGGACTATAAGAGAAATCGACTCAATGCATCTATTGGATCAGTTTATAATGAAGACATTACTTGAGTCAGATGATGGCTTATAAATCTTTCACCAAAGGTGAATGTATTGGCCATTGAGATACGAAACCAAATGGAGTAGCTGTACTCTTTTTCCTTCGATCAATTTTTTTTCCCATTGGATTTTCTTCACAAGTTTTAACGAGGTAGCACATGAGCACTCCTATAAGAATAATCGTCATTGGGGGAGCAACTTACTTGTTTTTCTTCACTCAGTTTTTTTACTACGAGGTTTTCCTAAAGCAGTATATGATCATTCAAGTTCCCTACAACCAGTTTGGAAGTTTTTCTCCCATTGAGTTTTTCTCCAAACAAGTTTTAAAAATCGCATAAATAGTCATTCAAGGGAGAGTGTTGTAAAAGAAAGCACCGAAAGTGAAAGCACCAAAGGTGATTTAAGAGCAATAATTATGTTTTATTGTGTGAATGACTGTTGTAAACCAAATCAATATTTGTAATACGTTGTGCACCAATATTTTTCTATAAATAGAGGTCATTTGTAACAAATTCAATAACGAGAAATGAAATGAAAAACTCTCTCGTTCACAACACTTATATAGTTTTATCTAATCTATTTTATAGGTGAATATGTAAAGTAGTTGTGTTGTTTATTCCATGTTTTGACATATCTAATTGAAAACTATGAAAATCAATCAAAAGCTAAAGTGATTGATTGAAGATATAATTTGAAGATGAACAATGAAGAAAAACAGTGGAGAAGATAGGGAAAATGTTATTCTACTATTCCTTCAACCGTACTTATAATTTGTCCACTATCCTTTATTGGACATCTTAAGAAAATGTCAATACTTTCACTCACATAATTGCATCACAATAAAATGCACATATGATTTTCAGAGTAGTCCACTTTTAAACAACAAATGACATTAAATCAATGATTATTATTATTTAAAAATTTTACACCTCATTATTTATAAACAAATGACGTGAGGGATGACCAGTTACTTCAAGTCGCACGTCTTTTTTTTGTGGAACGAAGCTGCACCACTTTTCTATTTTCCGAAATTTAATTCCGTTTCTTGTTTTATTATGGAATGTGGAAGTTCTATTTGATACAGCCATAAAGTTGTTTTGGATTGTTAGAATATCAGCATGCGTGCACTGCAAGTTGTTCTATATTCCATTCCTTGTATAACTTATTTTATTCCTTTGTATCATTATTTTATTCCTTTGTGTTGATTCTGTATAGGTGTAATTAGGATAGGTCTAGGATTTCTCTTTGTATTTAAACATCATCTACCTCACTGTTGTAATATACAATTAAATTACAGTTTGCATAATTCCTTGAGCTTGTATTCACGCACTAGGCCATCTCTTGGTCCCTCTTCTTGTCCTTGTTTAATCTCTACATGGTATCAGAGCCATCTGTCTAAACGACCTATTAACTATGGCCTCAGTAAATTCCTCCTCTCTTTCTTCCACTGCTCCTCCCACGCCACCAATTCCTACCACCACCCAGCAGCCACCCATTGTTATCAATGGACAATCACAACTAACCATAAAATTGACATCCTTCAACTACTAGGTTTGGCTATCTCAGATCGAAAGCCTCCTTATTGGCCTGGATTTGCTCGGCTATTTGGATGGAACACTCGAGTGTCCATCAGCCACCATCAACAACGGCACTGCTACTACCCCTAATCCAACGTTTTCTCATTGGATCCGCCAAGACAAGCTTCTATTGAATGCCATAATTAGTTCCCTCAGTCCAAATCTCTCTCCAATTATTGTCTTTGCCAAATCCTTGCATGAAGCTTGGAAAATTCTGCAAAGGACCTTTGCTACACCTTCACGTGGTCGAATTATGGCACTAAAGAGTAAATTGAGTCTGCTACACAAAGGAGATCAATCTATTACCGACTATATGTTAGAAGTAAGGCAACTGGTTGACTCGATTGCCTTACTCGACGGAAAAACCCAATGATGACGAGGTAACACTTCATGTTCTTAGCGGTCTTGGACTTGAGTTCAAGGGGATTTCAGATGCAATCAAAGCTAGGGAAACGTCTCTTAATCTGGATGAATTGCAAGAGAAATTGGTAACTCACTGAAGCACTACTTAAAGGTGAAACACATAACTCACCCTTATCTTCCCCTGCTTTAGCCAATAACACCTACAAACCACCCAGTTCCAACAAAAATCAAGCCAATTACCGACCAAACTACAACTCCACCAATACTAACCGTCCACCAACTACCAACACTAATTATGCACCAAAACCGTACCTTGGCAAATGTCAAATTTGTCGTGAACAAGGACACTCCGCCAAATTCTATCCCAAACTAAACCTCTTTATACAAAACCCCAACCAGTTTCGTCCTACTCATAACCCACGGCCCCCAACCCCCAAACCCAATTTCGACCATTTTACAAAAATCCTACTGCCCATGTTGCACTACCTCATGCTGCTAGCTCAAGTGATTGGTTATTGGACTCTGGTGCTTCTCATCATGTCACCACTGATTTGAATAATCTCTCTCTACATTTTGACTATCTTGGTCCTAATGATATTCGCATTGGTGATGGTACATCTCACTATAACACACACGGGCACTAAAGATTTTCCTACCCCTAATGCTAATTTCACTTTGCAAAATGTACTTTGTGTTCCTCAAATGTCTAAAACTTGATTTCTGTATCCCAATTTTGTGCACAAAATAACACCTCTATTGAATTCTTACCTTATACTTTTTTTGTAAAGGATCTGGAAACAGGGAAGCCGATTCTACAGGGCGGAATTGACAATGGAGTGTACGTGTGGCCCAAGTTTCGTCCTCCTCTAAAGCTCGTGTTGGCCACACAGTCAATCTCAGTTGATTTATTACATCGCTATTTAGGTCATCCCTCATTTAAAATTTTACATCAGTTGGTTAGGTCTAGTAATTTTCCGCTTTCCAGTATGTCTCATTCTACCCACTGTGACTCTTGTCTCACTATAAAGAGCCATAAGTTACCATTTGGGGAGTCAAGTCTATCTAGTTCAGGACCTCTAGATTTAATTTTCAGTGATGTTTGGACATCTCCATTGTTTTCCAATGAAGGATTTAAATATTATTTAGTACTTGTCGATCATTATACTCGATATACTTGGCTTTACACCTTGAGAAAAAAATCTGATGTTAAAGACATCTTCATTAAATTTAAAGCTCTTGTTGAGAATTCTTTACAAATGAAAATTCGACGTCTCAACACAGACAATGGAGGCGAATTTCTTACCTTACAAACTTTTTTGGCACTTAATGGTATCACACACTTAACTTCACCTCCTCATACACCAGAACATAATGGTTTTGCTGAACATCGTCACAGGCATATTGTTGAAATTGGGCTTAGTCTGTTACATCACTCAGCAATTCCATGAAAGTTTTGGCCTTATGCATTTCATACTCCAATTTATTTGATTAATTGCATGCCCAAAGCGAATTTGCATTTTTTTATCTGCTCTTGAGAAGCTTTTTTCCACAAAACCAAACTATAACAAGCTCCCAGTCTTTGGCTGTCTTTGCTACCCATGGTTGCGTCCGTACACCTCTAACAAACTTGAATCTCGATCTCATCCATCCATTTTTTTTGGCAACTCTAACACACAGAGTGCCTACTACTGTTACAATAGGGACACGTATAAAATATTTACGTCGCGACATGTGGTTTTTGTTGAAAATGTTTTCCCTTTTGCAACCACTAGTGCTTCCCATGTACACCAACATTTTCCTACTCCCGAGTCCACTCCTTCAACTGAGACTTTGATTGTGCCCGCTATGGATGTCATGATGAATCCGTCGGCTGCTCCACCACTCCCGTTGTCATCTCTGGTAAGTCATTCTCGTGCTTCCCCTTCTTTGCCTCCCTTACCTCCCTCTCCACCCCATACACCTCATGCTCCCAACCCATCGTTATCGCCCGTTACCACTTCTCATCTGGTCCCCTCTCCAGTCCCTATCGATTCCACACCAACCCCTAATAGACCCACTCGCCGACTCTCTGACCTTCTTCATAACACTCACCCGATCACCACCATTCCCAGCCCCCTCGACCTCACCGTCAGCGGCAATCCTACCACTGACTCACCGACGGTAGTGCCTCCCCAACCCGACCCGGCACCGATCTCTGGCCAGCCTCTACAACGGACCCATATCATGCAAACTCGCACAAGAAAAGAGAGCGTTCGTTGCTCTGGCTCCTCCTAGAGAACCTACTAACTTGAAACAGGCCTTGTCTAATGCTCAGTGGTTACAGGCTATGAATGAGGAATTGTCCGCTTTATCTACAAATCACACGTGGACTCTTGTGCCTCCCACATCCCATCAGAATGTTCTTGGATCCAAATGGGTATTTAAGATCAAATGGAAACCAGATGGTACCGTTAATCGCTATAAAGCTCGTTTGGTGGCTCGTGGTTTCCAACATCGTTATCTCTTAGATTATGGTGACACCTTTAGTCCTATCGTTAAACCTACAACTGTGCGTTTGGTTTTGACTCTTGCCGTGAATTTTGGTTGGCAACTGCACCAGTTGGATGTTAATAATGCGTTTCTTCACGGTCCACTGCAAGAGGCTGTCTATATGCATCAACCCCCAAGGTTCCGCAGCAAAACTCACCCCGACTATATTTGTCATCCTCACAAATCCATTTATGGTCTAAAACAAGCTCCCTGGGTGTGGTACCAATCTCTTGAAGCATTTCTTCACACTCTCTCCTTCCAAACCTTTGTCATTGATACCTCTCTTTTCCTCTATTCTCACCACCAAACTCTCCTCCTTGTGTTAGTTTATGTTGATGATATTATTGTTATCGGCAACTCTCCCACTGCTATTCGGCACATTATCCAATCTCTCTCGTCCAAATTCTCTCTAAAGGATTTAGGCATCCTAACCTACTTTCTTGGCATTGAAGTGGCACACACATCTCATGGTCTTGTTCTTACCCAAAGGAAATACATTCATGATCTTCTTACTCGAGCCAATATGGCCTCTGCCAATCCTTCCTTTACACCCCTCTCGTCTTCTTTCCGCACTTTTCCTGGCGATGGTTCCCCCTTGAGAATGGGCGTGAATATAGGTCCTTATTGGGAGGATTGCAATACTTGTCTTTGACAACACCGGATATTTCTTTCAGTGTCAATAAATTGTCTCAACACATGCACACACCTACCACCACACATTGGACTGCCCTTAAGTGAGTGTTATGCTATTTGTGTGGTACTATTTACTATGGCTTACATATTAACAAATCCCATTCTTTGTCTCTACATGCCTTTTTGATGCAGATTGGGGTGGCAACCTTGAAGATCGATCATCCACTGGCGCTTATATCATTTATATCGGCTCCACCCCCATTTCTTGGAGTTCCAAGAAACAAGACACTGTTGCCAGATCTTCTACCGAGGTAGAGTACCGCGCTATTGCCTCCACTGCTGCTGAAATTCGCTGGCTCGTGTCCCTCCTTGGCGAAATTGGTGTTTGCCTTTCTGGCACCCCAGTTATCTATTGTGACAACATCGGGACCACTTACGTCGCAGCTAATCCAGTGTTTCACTCCAAAATGAAACATATTGCCATTGATTTCCACTTTGTGCGTCAACTTGTGCAGGCCGGCCAGCTTCATGTTACTCATGTTTCCTCTCATGATCTCAGCTTGTCGATGCCTTGACCAAACCTCTCTCCGCTGTCTGGCATGACTTGCTACGGTCCAAGATCGGAGTGGTTCCCCCTTCGACTTGAGGGGGGGGATGTTAGAATATCAGCATGAGTGCACTGCAAGTTGTTCTATATTACATTTCTTATATAACTTATTTTAGTCCTTTGTATCATTATTTTATTCCTTTGTGTTGATTCTGTATAGGTATAATTAAGATAGGTCTAGGATTTCTCTTTGTATTTAGACGTCATCTACCTCACTGTTGTAATATACAATTAAATTACAGTTTGCATAATTCCTTGAGCTTGTATTCACGCTCACTCGGCCATCTCTTGGTCCCTCTTCTTGTCCTTGTTTAATCTCTACATGGATCTCCGAAACTAAAGAACGATGCAGATTTCTTTAAGTTTGATTAATTTTTCATTCACAATATAACAAATTACCAATTTTTTCGCTTTAGTTTTGAGATTTACTGCTTTTGATGTTGTGTACTCTACGCTAGTTTTCTTCCGCCTTTTGTGCCTTTGATGGTGGATAGTCACTACCAAATTAAAGTGTGATGATAAAATTGGAGAGAGATCACATACAGTAAAAGAGAGAGCAAGGGACGAGCGAGATTACGGGCAAGAAGATTGGAAGAAGCGAGGCACGAGGAACCCTAGTTCCCACAGAGGGGGAAGTTGTCCTGGTCTGAAGCTCATCTGCTTTGACTTTTTGTTTATGTTTTATTTTTCCTATTTTTTAATTTGAAATGGGTGGAAAACACGTTATTTTCCTTGTTTTCCAACTTGGTGGAAATAACAAAGAAAACACGGAAAATGTGAATTCTGCATTTTCAATTTTCTGAACAAAAGTTGGGAATAATTTTCGGAAACAATGTAATAGAACACGTTTTGGGTGTTTTCGGAAACAGAAAATGGAAAACGCTTGGAAAACATCAAACAGAACAGGCCCTTAGTTTTGAATGGAAGCCTTGAAGGACAAAAGAATTGCATCTAAGATAGAATGTTGAGGACTTGAGGCGAGTAAATGACAATAATAGAAGACTGGGAACCAAAGTACAATCAAATTAAAAGTTTGTGGACAGCATGTGCAAACTTTGTGTAATTGTATTTGTTACCCTTATCCCATCAATGTGGGATCTAATTTCATGGTGATAATTTCAGTGCCAGTACCTCATTTTTGTAATCATAAAATGTATACTCCTCACATTTGGTTTACGTCTCTTGAGAGTGATGAATTTGAAGCTCTCCTCTAATTTCAAATATTTTAATGCAGGTCTATTTCGTGTTGATATTGAAGATACCCCCAATCCGCTATTGAACTCAAGCAATTAGTTACTTGCTTATGGATAAGTTACAAGCAGCAAAAGTATACAAAATATGTATTCAATGAACTAAACAAAAAGAACAATGAAGGTTGAGAAAGATTAAGATGTTTTGCCCCCAAAAAATGAAGCATTTGATTTGGATATTTTAGATTGCCCTACTTTGTTGTGTAATACATTATATGATTTTTTTTATTTTGTTTGATTTAGTTAGGATTAATTTGAATCAATTTTATTTGAGTCGTGAATGAATGTTTGGATTAGTTTTCTTGGGGAAATGCAGATGGGATTTATTTTTGTGGGTTATAATTTTTTTATTTTTTATTTTGTTTTATTTTATTTTATTTTATTTTTTGTGAATGGGTGGTAAATTTTAACGTTCGCTGTTGATGTATTATAATTGCAATTGTAATTGTGTTTTTCTATTGAGTTTTGCTATTGAATTCAATACTTACCTTAGGGCGTGTTTGATTGCAAATTTGGAAAATGGTTGGAAGGAAAATATTTTCCGAGTAAATGAATTTCGGGAAAAGGTTTTCCAGGGAAAATAGTAGTTGTAGGTGTTTGATTGGATTAATTTGAAAATTATAAAATGATGTTATTTTCCTTATTTTTGTATTTTTTCATCAAATTTGCTCATTTATCTTATCTTTATGGTTAAAGTAAATTTTTCATTAAAAAAAAATGAAAAAAAGAGCCAAACTTTTCCTAAAAAACAAAAACCACCTCCCCCAAGGAAAACGTTTTCCTTCAAAACAAGAAAAAGAACGGAAATCGAAAAAAAGTTGGAAAACCTTTTCCAGGAAAAAAGTGCAATCAAACAGCTACGGGTGGAAAAAAAGTTGGAAATGAGTTTTCTTGGAAAAAAAAGGTTGAATCAAACACACCCTTAATGCTTTTATTGGTCTATTGGCTTTTTATTGTGACATATGAACATTTAATATTTTCATGGCTTTTTATGGGTTCAAAAAATATTTTTCATTTTCAAATATCAAATATTTTTACTTATATTAAACTTTTTATAATTTTGAAAATATAATTATATTCGTGGTTAATAAGGGCAGATTCGGGGCAGACATATGCCAACCCGAGCTAGCCCCCAAAAAAATTGCAGGTTGTAAAATCTACTGGGTTCTAAATTATATCGTGGACACATATCTCTCCATGCAACTCACAAGTGGAAATACTAGTTTTCAACTAAACGCGCAGTAGACACACTTTTTTTTGGGATAATTTGAGCCAATTTCCAAAAAAAAAAAGGTATTGGTGATTTTTTTTAAAAAAGGAAAAAGAACAAATAAAACTTCTAATTAAGAACACGGGAAAGTGGATGTAGCAATTAAAAAGCTATTTGGCCAAACCAAGAACCTCTCAAATGTAAAAATAAAAATCATACACATGTACAAAACCATCATAACTAAATTAATGTCCAAATAATGGTTTTCCGATTATGACTTCTAATTGAAACCTAAAATTATATAATATATAGATTTTAAAAATTTTTCTTATTTACTTTGCAACCACATATGTTAATTATTTTGTTTAAAATTCCTAACAATGTAGAGAAAGTCGTGGTACTAATCTATGTATATATAATACTAGAGTATTTCACCCTATTTTTTAATTCATTTTTAATTATTTTCCCTCTCAAACTTGGTACAACTGTTTTTTTTTTTTTTTTTTTTGGTTCTTTTTTCCTTCCTTTCTTTGTTTGTGTCTCACATTGAACGCGCCGTTGGTTAATCCCGCACACATTAGTAAAGGCAAAAAAATTCACGCACTTTCTTTCCACTTCCATTTCTGGGTCGATTGCATCCGAGATTCCCTCTCATCTAGATCTCTTTTGGCTCAAACCTGTCGAGTAATTGAACCGAATTGATAATCATCAATCACTAATATTCGAGTCTTTGCAATCAAAACCCTATCCTAACTATGGACATACCTAAATCTTGCAGTGATATACCCGTGATTTCTTCTTGCGACTATCTGTCTTGACATAGCATCTGATTATCGTTCAAGATGGAGATTGGATCCAAAAAAATCAGAATGCCTTACTACATTCAGGACGATATTAACAGGATTCTCGGCCCTAAAACCTCCTACATCTCGTGCTTGTCGGTGCTTTGGATTCATGGTTTTGAAGAAGAAGTACATCTACACAACCATGGCTATTTCGTAACTTTTCTACCCCCAAATCTTCCTCTTTCTATCTGTTTATTTGATTAATTTCTTTTGGTTGATTGAGTCTGATTTGTGAATCCTAAAACTTTTATGGCTATTTCCTTAACATTTAGGAGGTTGAGTGAGTTTAAATTTTGAAAGTTTTGGATTTTGCTTCCTTTTGATGCTAAATTTTTGGAGGAAAATTCATGATTTGCTTAATTTTTTATTTATAGTATTTGAAGAAGTAGAATCGGAAGCCCCTTTTTGAAGGGTTACGGAAAGTTAATGAAGGTACTTTTTCATCTTCGAATTTATCACTATGAGCATGTGTAAATTTGGGTTTTGAGTGTCAATTTTTATGTGGGTTTTATATAACAAGTAATTCTGCTTTTGAAGGATATTCCTCTCCTTCTCCATCAGGTATAATCTCCACCCTTTCATTCTTTAAATTCTTTGTTTATTGGTCTATCAATAATATGATGATTTACCTGAATTAGCATAATTCTTTGGACTCATAATTCTACCAGCAACATGAGGCTTTTTTTCCTTATTTCTCAAATCCGAGCAGTCTCCTTTATATATTATCCAAGACTTTACGACAACAATCAGATGTTTGTCTATCTTCGATTTGCAGGCCTTATCTCTAGATTTGATATTAGTAGTCCAAAGGGTTTTTACATTATATTAAGAGTAAATCAGGCCTCAAGAGAATGCACCTAAAAAGTTATTGTGCCGGCAACAATGATGGCTTATTCAAGAGTTAATTAGCTCTCTGAGAAGTTACAATGATATTAATCTCAAAGTAAAAAAAATATATTTTTAAATTTGACACATGATTTTATTGTATTTTGTAGGCTCCTTTTATGTAAATATAATTGTTATGGTTTAATTTATTATCGGGCCATGGCCAAATACATGGAAGATAGTGTGGCTATAATATTATGAGGGGCAGTAGGAGTGGGGTTTTTAGTCATTTGCTTGCTGTTTGCAAGAAATTTGACCGAGAAACATGATGGTAAGAAAGCATTTCACTACTGCCAGATCTTTTTTGGATTTTTTTCTTTTATTTCTCGCCTACCTTAATCTATCTACTACTACTGGTTTTGAAGATTGCTGAAATGGAACAAATGAATTTTGTAAAGGACCAAACATCGTTCTTATAGTGGAGGCTTCCTTGATTGAAATGCCACAGAATCTATGAAAAGATTGTAAGCTTTTAATTTCAAGTAATGTGAAAATTAATAAAAGTAAATAGGAGTAGTTTTTCTTAGCTTGTGTAGCATTTTCAATTCAAAAAATGTTGTTTTTTCCTATGCAAAGACTAGAAAATTTTGTGGGATTATTGATTAGTGAGAGTTTAGGCATGAAAAAGTCTTTTCATTAGCAAGATATGTGTGCGTGTTATTCTCACTATGTTTTAGTTCAGACTTTGTTAATATGGCTATCTATATGATTAAATATATCAAGCTAAATGGTCTTTATAAAGACAACTTTCTCAGAGGATGAGTGCAACCACATCAAAAGTTCGTTACTGTGATATTTTTTATTGAGAAGTTCACGAATCACGAGAAATATTCACAGGTAAGATTCCTGTTTGTTGCTTCAACTATTTATGAATGGTTATCCGGTTTTTAACATTGGGTTGAGTTGAAGTGAAACAACAAATGGAATGCATTATTGGTTGCTACTAAGTAAAGCCTCTCACTACTATGAAAAGATATCGATGATGTGGAAATGAAGAAAATCATAGAGTTGGAGGTCGTTGAAAGGTTAGATACATGTTGATCATGCAGCGAAGATTTCAATTGTAACTTTCTTTGAAGTGCTCTATTGTTACTTAAAATCATTGTTGGATAAAGACAATACAAATGGAGCTATTGGCATTCTATGTTTTTCTCGTGATTGTATTATTACAAGAGCAAAACTTCGAGCTACTGAAACTTACCTTCAACAAAGAATTAGTCCATGGAAGTACCATTAATAAACACTACTTGCAGAGGAATGCTCGTCATACTTATGGTCATACTTGCATTTGCTGTAGACTATGGTCTTAAGAATATCCATCTTGCTGAGAGAGGTATATTTAGAGATTCTTGTGGCTCTGTTGTTGCACTCTGTGTAAGCTACAGATAGTTTTACTGCTGAGATTAAAGCCTTCCACTTGCACCTCTAATTTGATCTTCATAGCAACACAACTTACATCTAACGGAAACAAGGTAAATTAATTAGCTAATCGAAACTAACATATTTTGGCATTTTGAAGCCGGATCAAGCCCGAGTACTTCATATTTGGTTAGGACACTAGATATAATGATCTCTTGTAATAGGTGATTGCCAATTCTCCTTGTATAGGTCTTACTACAATTTCTTTGATTTTATTTTAATGCTTAGGTCCTCTATACAGTATCAAATGCGTTTTTGCTAGCAATTTTATGTGAAGTTGGATGTGGGAAGTGCTTTCAATTTTGTGGATGTATGCTTGCAACTTTGATAGTGGTGTTGAAAGTGCACGGGTTAATTATGCTTATTTCTAAGTTTATACATTCGGATGTGTTGATGATATATATAAATATATATATATATATATATATATATATATATATATATAAACTTTGTGTTTTCCTCCTTCAAGAATCTCTTGTGTGTTGGATCAAGAATGAAGTTTGTTAATTATCATGTATGGGGTCAAGAAAAGCTATAGACGCTCCTTCAGTAAACTACCTGTATCGACATATTGTTTGGAATGTGAATTGTTTATGCATCAATTAAATCAAGAAAAACAGAGAAGATCCATAGAGAACTATTTCAGTTGAGTTCACTTCTAAGAATGCAATATAGTTATGAGTAGGGTGTGTTTGGGTAAATTTTCAATTTTTCTAAAACTAATTTTTAGGTTGAAGAGTAGTGATCGAATCACAAGAAAATATAGAAAATATATACGTACCTATATTTTTCTTTTTGGCAACACGAGTATTTTGTGTGTATATATATATATATATATATATAATTTAATTATATTCTTGAAAGGAAAGGGTTTCCAATAATGCAGATCTTGGTTAATCACTGCGCACAAAAAATGCGGCAAATAATCAATCCAAGCATAATCACATGTTAAACAAGATAAGAACATTTTGTTCATTGTATTGGACTGTATAATTCTTTGTTCACACTTGGGATTGTGGTTGGATCAAACTGGATGTGATTTTCAGTTTACTGGGTAATAATATGCACTTTTTATGATTTAACAATAATTAGTGATATACTACTTCTATGAAACAATGTATTAATTTATAGCTTCTATTATAAAATAAGACATTTATGGTCTATCAAAAAATTGATTTTAAATTAAGGTGTTATTATATTGGCTGGTCACCATTTAAGAGTTTGCAAAGCAAATTTTTTTTTTTGGGCGCACGGTGTGGTGTCTCGAATTCGGGGCAGCCCAATAAGGAAATATCTTACAAGTAGACCAAACTCCTTGGACAAGTAAATTTCTTATAGCCTTTTTGTTGTCTTAAAAGTGTATTAGCAAAACTAAGAAATTATTAAGTAAATGGCTTAATCATCAAATTATTTTCCCATTTAGATTATTAAGAAATTCATAAGAGAGTTTTGACCTTTGATGTGCTACCATTATATGTTCAACAAGGAAGCTTAAAGTGTGCCGAACTTAAAACTATTTTAAAAGATAAGTAAATGGTTTAATCATTATATGTTCTTATAAGCATGGTTTCCCTCTGCACCTCTTGGAAATTAGAGAAGCCATGACCATACGGAAAGATAAACAATATCTATATATCTATATATATAATATATAAATGTTGACTACTGTTTCTTTATTGTTTTGTTTTTTTCTGTCAAAAAGCCTATTGTTTCCTTATTCTTTTGTTTTTTTTTTGTATTGAATTGAATTAAATAATATTAGATTTAATTGAATCATAATCCTATTGGATATCTACCTTATTTAGTAAGGCTAGCTTATTATATTTCTCCATCGTGTTAAATTTTTAATCCCATACAAATTATTAAATTCTTTTTTTACATTTAATTAATGAAATTAAATTCTGACTTTTAGCCTAAATTGATACTTCAAATCCCATCAGAAGATCGCTACATGTATTTTTTATTTAAATATTAATAATATTTATTTTATTTTATTTGATTGTATATGTTTACAACTTTTATAACATATGACCACAAAAATTTGAATGGAATGTAATTAATAATTTGAAGATGTAAATGAAGATAATTGATAATTGTCTGCATTATTAATGATCTCATTTGACTTTATATATACTCAAATATTTAATATTTTTAAATATCTCATTATCTAAAAAAAAATAGTATTCTATTCAATGAAATAAATGATTGAATATTTAAAATTTTAGAAATATAATTATGGAATGGAATTTTAATATAATAATAATAATTAAAATTTAATCATGTGATAAGTATGATACATTAATTGAAATCTTAGTTATTCTTATCTTAATTAATATCTAAATTACATATTTAGTCAGTACAGATTAAATGAGATGATAAGTAAATAAATACCTAAATTATGTATTTCATAAATTATGTATTTGATAAACAATTGGCTAGAGACCCAATCAACAATTCGAATCATGGACTCAATCATAAATTTCCAATTAGATTATGTTAAATGTTAATTTAGAATTCTATCTCCTAAATAAATATTACGAATTCTAACTACTTTAAATTTATTTATTTTATACCAATTTTGGTCCTTTTTTTTGCAGGGACCAATTTTGGTCAATTTGATTTTATTTAATTTTTAAAGATTGCCAATTAAGTTGTCTATTTCAATTATTAATTTTTAAGCATCATCGATTAAGTTGTCCATTTTAATTACTAATCATATCTATTTCAATTTATTTATCCTATATAAATTAATTTAATGTGATAAAAAATCATTAAATATTTAATCAAAATAATATAAAATCTATGAGATTTTTTTTTATAGATTTTCTGTCAACCACATTAAAAATCATATATAATTTAAACTATTTCAAATAAACATCTAAATTGTTGGGTTTTAAAAAAAATGTTTATATACCAAATATGTTATATTGGTGAGTTTATACCGAGTATATTCATGTACATGTTAGGCCCATTGAGTTTATACCGAATATATTAATATGTGTTTAGTACGTTTAGAAGGCATTCATTGAAAAATTTCAATGTCATTAATACATATTAAAAAATACAAATAAAAGTTTCCGATTAAATGATCATTAGGTGGCATGGAGAAGGATGAGAATTTTCTAGTGGGGCTTGCATAGGGAATGGGAATCCCTATCCGGTTGCAATTCTTACATCATCCTCGCTCGCCCTCAATTAAATTAGAATATGGCAAAGAATGAGGATAAATGTTTCCTAGCGGGCAAGAACGAAATGTTTCCTAGAGCATTTAATATTATTCTATTTTGCAATTATATTTAGTAGATTTAATCTTGCATTAACTAAAATCCGATATATTAATATATTTGGTACTCTGACCCGTATTCAATTCTTTTTTTTTTTTGTGATGCTATTCACACAATCTTAAGATTTATCAAAACCTCTATTTCTTGAAAAATTAGTTTCTTGTACAATGCACGGGTCTAAACATGAGATGCTTCGAAGAGTTGACCAATTGTAATGCCATTCTATTTATATTTATGGGAATCGCGTATTAATAAACACGAGACTACACAATCTTCCAGGAGACGAAAAAACGGATGAGCTTCGCAAATTTTCTGAATGGATTCTGAGCATTGGGGATGGAGAAATCGGTGGGCCAAACGATGGTGGGGCAAACATCGAAATACCCAATCATCTTGTGGTGTTTAGTCATTTGGCGGATCCTATTAAATCAATTGTGGATAACGTGTACCCAAATTCTTTGACTAAAGGACAATCGCCGACTTATTTGAATGGAAGAGTAATACTTGCATCTACATTCAAGGATGTTGGGATGGTGAATGATTATATGATTGGTATGAACCACTCTGAGTTGAAGACTTATTACAGCTCAGATTCCACATGTAGATCTAATGATTCTGATAATGGTCTTCCCCCTGAGATTCATACTCCAGAATTTTTGAATGGTATTTCGTATTCTGTTGTGCCAAGCCATGTATTGAAGTTGAAAATCGGTGTATCGGTGATGTTAATGTGCAATTTTGACCATTCGTCTGGTCGTTATAATGTTACTCGTATTATAATCATGCAGCTTGGTGAGCACATCATAGAGGCAAGGGTTTTGACTAGGGTCAATGCTGGGAAAGAGTTTTTGATTCCTAGATTGAGCCTCACTCCATCGATATAATGCTGCCTTTTACATTTCAGAGGAGATACTTTTCCTTCACTATTTGCTATGCATAACTATCAACAAGAGTCAGGGACAGACTCTCAGTGACGTTAGTGTTTTTCTCAAAATGCCAGTCTTTACCCACAGGCAACTATATGTAGCGGTTTCAAGGGTCACCAATAGGAAGTGACTGAAATTTGTAATTTGTGATGAGGATGGACAGCCAACAAGAACTACAACAAACGTTGTTTACAAAGAAGTTTTTAGTAACTTATAATATACGACATATCAATTCCATCTGGTATGCTACTGTCTCTCAGAAGTATTATATTTTACAAATTGAAAATTTTAGTGTCTCTGTACCCATGATTGTAATTGTCTCGCATTTGCATTCATAAGGATTTTATACCTTTCGTTTTCTAATAAAGCTTTTCCTTTTATGTAGAGTGGCCTTGTGGGAGACGGGATCGAAGGTGTGGTAACCAATGAAGGTTTTCGAAGATAGAATAGTTGATGGATGATAGATGTGATGCGTAGATGGGTTGGATTGCTTCTTTAGATGTTTTAATGATGTTAACAAAAATGATTTTATTTATTCATTTTTTGGTGTTGTGGATAGCAATGCATATAGTTGTATTTGTTGTGTTGGTGGTATTGGTAGGGTTGTCAATAATATATATTGATGTTATGATGAAAATTTTGAGACTCTTGATATAAGTACTAATGGGTGATATAAGTACTAATGGGGTGGATTTTCCAAAATAACAGAGGAAACTCTGTTGAATTTGTTAAAGAATCGTACGGATTTTGTTTAACCCTTTTTAAAAAGCAATGTAATTATTTGATGAATGTATTTTCCCGTGCAAAGTACGCGGTGAAAACGCTAGTGTTATCTATTAAGCCAAACCACATATAGGTTATTTCATGGAGATACAATTTTGGTTTGTAATTTAGGTCCCAAATGCGCAAATTTCTTATGAAATTTGAATTTTTGAAATCCTTGTTTTTGGAAAATGTGCACGATTTATCAATTATGCAGAAACAAGTATGCAGAAACAAATGAGTCGACGAGCTAAAATTGATCAACTGAGTCGACGAGCTAAAATTTATCAAGTATGCAGAAACAAATGATTACAAACAATTTTCTTTACCAACGGATGATTAAACATGTTTGAAAACTTATAACAATGTTGCGGCGTTGGATCGCAAAAGATAACTTCCGTAATTTTAAGAACTTCAATTTTTTGCAAAAGTTTGTTCTTCTAATCATTGGTTTGACTACATTGTTTTTCTGTAACAGTGTAGATTGCAAGATAATGATTTAACAAATGATGGGTACATTGTTGACACAAAAACTAGAGGAAATTATGCGAAATCATGATCTAAGTTTCATTAATTCAAGAATCCTTATATATATATATATATATATATATACAAAAATCATGTAATTTTGTGTCAAAAATCCAGCATTTCAAGTATGTGTAATCGTCCATACAATTGCATAGCTGAAATCTGGGTTTCGACCCAGATTTCAACAATGCAGCTTTTTCCCGTTCCTTTATTTCATTACAAATTGTGTGTAACTAATTAAAATGCAGTGTAATAAATTACAGATATTGTGTAAGAAACTACAAGTAGTGTGCAACAAATTATAAAGAGTGTGTACGAAATTACAAAGTGTGTAACAATGTGTAATAGTGTTTAATCTTACAAAAAATTTGGATCTCTACTATTAGTTTTTGTAACTTTATGTAATGTGGTCGGTTTTCCATGTTTTATGAATCGAATTCGGATATAGCGTTCGTTTTGGATGGATAATATATGTTTTTCATATTTCTCTACAAGCCTATTCCAACTACAATTCTACTGCTAATTGGTTTTTTTCTCAAATTGTCTTCCTTTTTTGAGTTATTCGCCAATTCTCAGAAAACAAAATTTGTGCACATGATCGCATGGTACAATTTTAAAAATAGGATTTTTGTAAATAGTTTGAAAAAATGTTATTTTTTAATATTTTTATTTGTGTAAAATACCCACAAAAATACCCATTCAATGAAGTGTCTCAAAAGTGATAAATGGAGCCCCAAACTCGAAAGGACATGTTCATAGACAGGCGTGATGGCTCAGGAGGATGAGACCAAGGTCCAAAGAGATGGGAACCAAAACCAAAGACCCGAAGGAGTACACGCTCCAAAGTGTAGACGAAAATTCGCCTAAAGAGGACAAACAATGCAGGGCGATTGATGGGAAAATAAAACGAAGAGTCTTAAAACAATTACTTACCATGTCATGAGAGCCGATTCTTGCATAGGCGCTTGGAGCAAAAAATTTGGGTCAACCAGTGAGTAATATTAATTAAAAAAATAATAATAATAAAAATAAAAATAAAATAAAGCCCACTGTTCACAAATGCTAAACACACAAAGAAATAATCCATCTCTATTCTCCTTGAGTTGCCACCTTGCCGACTACCTTAGCTTTGCCTAATCGTTGGAGTTGATCACCGCTTACTATTATCTAGTCGATAGTAACCCGTGACTTGCTGGACATCAGTGATTCACCGGAAGTCTCATAGGTTTCTTAGTATAGCTTACCCTCTTGTGTATATATACAGATGTAACATAATAGGATTAATGCACAGAAAACTTTCTCAACTTATTTTTGTTTATACCCCATTGTTTATTCTTGTCCCTGCCACATCCTCATTTAATCCAGGCCGAGGGAATATGATATAAGAATGGCAATAGGATGAGAACTTCCATTCCCCGTACCAGCCTAGCTAAAATTTTTTTATCGCCGCTCATGCCCCATTGTGATTGTTTAATCGTAGACTCTTATTTATACTTTTTAAATATGTATTAATGTTTTTCATTAAACACCTTCTAAATATAGTAATTTTAATTATTATTTGTTCTTTCATTAAACCTGAATCTCAATTACAAAACTAAATGAAAAGAATTTAATCGAACAAAAAAGTGGTGTGGTTATGGGCACACCCTACAAAAAGAGTTACTCTCAATCGGACGTAAGTGAAATCGAAAAATCAATCACGATTGATCACACGATGTCAAGATCAAAATCTTGTCTTGATACTAAAAACCCTAGAAATGAAAACATAAAAAAGGAAGCTTTTTACTCGACGATGGAGTGAAGTTAGTAGGGGTGTGGTTAGGGGTATGGCTCGCTCTGTATGATCTTCTTTGTAATTGTATTTTGTGAAGCCAATATTCTAGGTGACATTTCTCTGGCTGCCCTTTGCAAAATAAATAAATATTGTTGTTATAAAAGTATAGAAATAATAGAGAGAGTTTAGAGAGAATGAATTCTAAGGAATTTGCAGGAATGAATTTCATTAATAACTGAAGCCCTATTTATAGGAAAATTTCGAATAGCACAATCGTAATTACATAATTTCATCAAGGGTATAATAGTCATTCACATGAAATAATTATTGACAATTGCGTCATCGCATGTGTCATCATTTTCTTCATCTTTTAACCACATTATTCTCAATTATTCATAACGCTCCCCCTTGAATGACTATTAATACAAATGTCTTCTAGACCTGTTTGGAGAAAAACCCAGTGGGAAAAAACTTCCAAACCGATTGCAGGATAGCTTGGAGTGGTTATATACTGCTTCATCAAAACATTGCTCCCCCTGATGTCTACCAGCGGTATAGGAGTATTCACGTCTTTGTCGCCTCGTTAAAACCTTGTCAAGAAACCCAAAGTGGGAAAAAACTTGATCGAAGGAAAAAAATGCAACTACTCCATCGATATCATATCTTGAGGACCGATATCCTTACTTACGGTAAAGGATTTCAATATCATCATTGTTTGGATCTAAAGCATTGTCTCTATTATAACTTGATCCAATAGATACACTGTGTCGATTTCTCTTGTTGTCCTCAATATACCATGAATATGCCTCGTTAAAACCTTATTAGGAAAAACCAAGTAGGAAAAACCCTAATGAAGGAAAAAGAGTACAATATTCATGTGAATACGCCATTAAAGTTGCTTCATTAAAAACCTTGCTAGGAAAACCCAATGGGATAAAACCTCAGTCAAGGGAAAAAGAGTGCAACGCGTATTTTATACAAGTATGCTGCAAGCATTTCAAAATCTTTCATAGATTTGTATGAGTATCATATACATTGGTTGACACTCTTCATTCATCTCCACGTGAATGAAATTTTAGATGTTATACAATATCATGTTATATTCAGTGCATATATGTAATCAACAATCTTGATCTCATTTTCTCATTATATTGAGGCATATACCTAAATCTCTTCTGGAGATTTAATATTAGTTGAGATTGGGCTGCCTCATTAAAAACCTTATTTGAGAAAAACCCATTTGGGACAAAAATATCAATCAAGGAAAAGAGTACAGCATATGAATTTCTCAACAATATCAATGTAGATATTTTGAGCCGTTGCATGTACTGATACAATAATACATTTGAAACCTCTTCAAGAGTTTCATTCTCATTTCTCATTAAGCTCGTGCATGAACACTTTAATCATAAGGGCATATATTTTAGCATCGATATTTTCCGATGGATTTCAATATCCTCACTATCATATGTAGCGCTATCTTTTCATACTGTGTCGACACTTTCAATCTTATTTCTTTCCCCATATCGATATAACTTATCGAGATATCTCATTATCAATCCTCTTGTAGGATTACACAATATAGTTATGTCTATATACTCTTCAAGAGCATATGCCTCCGTTATTAAGACTATCTTTTATAATTTGCTTTGATATATATGATTGGGAAATCTCATAATATCAACGCTTACAGCGTGCTAACTTATCAAAGCATCTTAATCGATATATGTGATTGTTCATAGCATCTTTTATGCATCTTTGAACTTCAAGTTCATATTTTAATTGTGAGGATATAACATGATGCATTTCACATATCATTTTCAACCTTTAATACTCCCCCTCATGCTGAGAAAATTTGGAACACCAAAACTCATACAGTTGGTATGATTTTAATCATATATGTTCTCATCATTCAGCTTTAATATGGGAATTTAGACAGTTTGCATTCTATTCTCGATATTGGCAATTTATTGGAAGACTTTAAATAATTTGCCACATAATATCCCACTTGTATGCACATACTCAAATCCTTCAGGGATTTATTCAAGTCATTGGGATATATATTTACTAGCTTTATCATTAAATCTAAAAATCATGCTCATATCGTGAGCAAATCATTTCGTAATCTTCCAATTACGAATCATATAGACATGTGACTATCTAGTGGATCCATATCATAATATCTAGCAGTCCACATGGAGGATGAGTGGGCCCATATTTCTCATCCTTTATTCCAGATATATTTGGGATTTATTCCCAATATTGGCTAGTAATGATTTCATCATTTATCGAGAACAATCATTGAAGAATTCTTTTAATTCTTCACTTGAAATATTGATTTCAATAATTATTTAAACTGGGATGGCCAGTCCGGTTTTGCAAACGAGTGTTATTGAACTTCTAGTTCAGTAAATTCTTATATCGATTTCACTAGTATCATTATAGTGCTCAACATGATTTATCATAGAAACAATTCACCGACATATTCCATCATCTTTTGGTGACATTATTGTCTACTCTTTGTTCAAACACTGAGTTACAGCTCATACGCATCACATCTGCTCTTTGCTCAATCATGAGTCTTAGCTCTTACGCTTCATATTATTTATTTAAAATCGGAGTCTTATTTCATACGCGTCGTATTATTCTATAAATAAATCATCAAAATTATTGCAAAATTTATCCTAACAAGGGTCTATACATTATAATGGATCATATGCTCTCAAATCTTGAAAATACTATCCATCACTATCGATCAAAATCTTAAAAAGGATTTATCGATGTAAATTTGGAAAGGTTAAGGATGCTAATGAATAAGGGTATCCCACAAGATATCCGATGCTTGATTGAAGCAAAGGTTCGATTATCCGTGAGGTTTCATTCCTTCTAAATACATGCCTGGTATGGGTAAAAGTAGTTTTTCAAAGAAACGGAGAGCAAAAAGAGATTAGGAGGGTACTACAAATGTGCTCGGTGGACATGTGACACTCGATGTAAATCGTGGGGTACGTGTCCGATGGAAATCAAGAAGATAAGATAACATTCATTAAGGATGGATTGAGTAAGGAGTCATTGGATGATATTCAACTGACTCTTGAGACACATCCTAGTGGATATGTGCATCGTGAGCTTATGGCCTTATGGGCCCAATTCAAAGATGAACGAGCTGCAGAATAGTTTAGAAAAACTTATTTCAAAAGATCCTATCTGTAAATTTAGTAGAAAAACTTAGTATAATAATTTTCTCATATTAATATAAGGAAGCTCGGTGTAATAACAAAGATCAATATTTTTCTTGTAATTGTAAATATTGTTTTTCAATTTTTAAGATATATATATTATTTTTCAATCATCGACAAGTATATGTCATTTCACTAAAATTTTTCTGCCATTTTCCCTTTCATATTTGTCAAAAAGTAAATAGTACAATCAATTATTGGTTTGAAAATTTATCTTTAAATAGAGGGATTCGTGTCTCTCATGTTCATACGTTGAAAGTATAGTGCAAAAAGAGAGATAGGATTTGAGATGGATATGGAGATTTTAGAATCATCTCATACAAGTCAGCCTTTACCTCACCAGATTAAAACCGTACGTATTCTTGGTGGATCTAAACTGGTAGGCCATATCCAATATGTGGATATGGCAAACCAACTAAATAAAAAGAGTTAGGGAGACAAAAAATCAATATACTATATGGAGGAACCAACAATAAACTTTTAACTAGACTTATAATGGCCGCACCATCATGGGGAATAAGAGTTTAGTGTAATACCTTTCCATCGAGTTGGATCTAATACTCGAATTGGAGCCAGTTCTACCATGGGTTCAGCTGGGTTGGTGCTACAAGCGCAATCCATCCACCACTGCATGATGTATATAATGAACAATAGTGATGCTTTCATTGTCCTTCCAGGCGGCTATAACACACCGAGGAAATATTCAATATAGCCTCTCGTTAAGTGGAACTTTCATGTCAAACCAATAGGTTTGTTGAATATTAACAATTTCTTTGATGGCTTACTACCGTTCCTAGATCAGGATGTAGATAATAAGTTTATCTCTCATTCAGCGAGAAAAATACTTATTTCTGTTAGTACTGTTGATGAACTACTCATGAAATTTCATGCATATGTTCAAGAATCTGTGGAAGCCCAGATCCATCGATCACAGACCACTGGTGTCAAGCGAAAAAGAAATTCGGATCTTTTAGATATTTCATTATGAATCCTAATGTTGATGGTGGCAGAGTTACGGAGTATTTATACTCTCGAGACGCATCCCTCATTTATGGATTCAGTATCTATTTTCTTTTCGCATTTCTATATTTTCGAGTGTTTATTGCCATCTTTGATATTCTCAATATGTTCCACTTCGGCTATTTTGTACTTCTTTTGGAGTAACAATAATAATATCATATTGGCTTTATTCAAATACAGAAATCTAGTGATTATGCTTCTTCAAGAGCATTTTATTCTTATATCAATATAGTCTCATATGATTAATGAGATTATTTCGAATGATCTCGTCATATCAATGAGATTACTTCATATAATCACTCCATATGATATGTTCCTTTTATCAATATGGGATCTATTGAGCATTTTACTTTCATATATTTATCCAATGGTAACTTCAAGTACCACTTGCTCAATTTTCTCCATTAATATTCGGTATATATGGAGAAGTAATTTTATTCTCATCGTCTACTTCTTCGAGAGTAGGATTAGAATATTTGATCAACTACTTCTTCTGGAGTAGGATTCGTTATAACCAATCGTGTAGTATAACCCACCACATTGGAAATATATGCGAAATCTAAAGTGCGTAAATTTAAATTGTAGAAATTAAATTTCCTCCAATAGGTGGTCGAACCTACCTTATGGGAATTATTGCAATAAATATAAATTTACAGAATTTAAATTGCGAGAATTAAATTGCATAATGTTTAACTACTTCTTCAGGAGTAGGTTCTGCTTAGTAGAAGGTATTACCCATCACTTTAGCATATAAAGTGCAAAAATATATAAAACCTTCCGATTAGTAACGGTTGAACCCATCATCAAGTAGGAGGTATTGCAGTATTTAAATTGCAAGAATTAAAATTGTATAATGATTAATTACTTCTTTAGAAGTATATATGTTATTTACAGTCCATAAGGGTAAAATTGTCCATTCTAGTCCATAAGGGTATAATTGTCCATTCCAGTCTGCAAAGGTAAAATTGTCGATTCCAATCCGCAAGGGTAAAATTGTCTATCCGCATCTTGATCACGTGTTTCACTTAATTAAATTAGATTAGTTAAGTTTAATTAATTTTAATGATACTAGTACAACCTATTTCCAATACTAAATTATCAGATTCCTAATTACACAAAGCATCTTCTTTTTGCTCCCACCGTTTATTTATCTCTATCTCTTAACTTTACACACGGTTAGAGAGAGAAAAACATATACTTACAAAATAGTCATCTTACACACCAAATATTCAATCAGTTGATAACTTTTGGCGTTAACTATGAAATATCATAATATTTATATATTGTGGGGTTTTCTTATAGTGCGAATCTCAATAATATAATAAATAATATTTTAATAAAAATTTATAATTAGTGGATGTCAATTATGATGCATGCATGAAAACACACACCTAATATTCTTTTGTTTTATCTTTCCACTTTAATAATTTTTTGTGCAGTTGAAAACTCGTGAGGAGTATTCATTGATCATTGTTGGTTGTTAAATCTCCTCATATCATTAATTGATTTATTTCAACACGATTAAACAATAGAAATCAAGACCTTCACTTAGAAGTGAAGAGGATAAAGCTATACTTACAATTTCGGTTTTACACAAAGGTAAAACCTACCAAGCGATTATTCACCCTTATATTGTAGCCTGATTCTCTTTCGTAGCCTGTGATTATTACTTGGATATTTTGGAATCCAGTTTAAGTGTACTGCATATGCTCCAATGAATAAAGATTGAAGAAGAAAAAAAAATATGATGAAAAAACCTCCATTTTGAGCAAACTTATTCTACAAATCAGTAGTGTAATTTAGCAAGTGAGATGGCCAAATCCATGGAAGAAGATGAAGTAGATATCAAGAAAATCTTCACATGAAAAAAAAAATTAATGGATGAATTTGAAGCCCATGATGTTGATGGAGATTTGATAAGCTCTAAAATGAAAAGACGAGAATTAAAATGGGAACTCATCCATGTTCAAAGTTTTCAAATAATGGAGTTGGACCAACAAAACTAGCAAAAGTAATATGATTTTACGTGAACTGAGAAAAGATAAGAAAAAAATCATATCTATGAAATTATGATTTCCAAATTGTAATAACCCCGGTTTCGATATAGAGGATTATCGTTAGATACAACTACTGAGCATAATCCCTTCAGATATTCAAATGGCTAGAGACTGTGCTTTCATAACGCGTGTTATAAAAGTATAGAAATAATAGAGAGTTTAGAGAATGAATTCTGGAATTCACAGAATGAATTTCATTAATAACAGCGCTATTTATGGAAAACTTGAATCATGATAAATGCTTATATAATTTCATCGAGGTATAATAGTTATTCACATAAAATAATTATTAATCAATCATCGCATGTGTCATCATTTTCATCTTTTAACCACATTATTCTCAATTATTCATAACAAAATATATATATATATATATATATATAGATATATAATAAAAAAGAAATAAAAGAAAAAAGAAAGCCAGTTTCTGACATTAGATTTTTTTATGCAACTACAAAAAAGATTAAAAGAATAAAAAGTAAATATAAAATACAACAATTAACCGGTAAAAGAATCCTCAATACCAAAAGCTCTATTAAAAAATCGACCACATTTGTCCTACTTTACTCCTTTATATTTTGAACGTTGTCGGGCAAATCCAGTGCATTGGTGGCGAAGAATGTTGACAAATTCCTCTTTAGTAATGCTCTTTATCTGTAAATGAAGTAATTAACGCTTATATGTGTGAAGCTATTGGGCTTTTGGCCCAATTTTAGTGACCCAGTAATAGCAAGCAGCCCAGGAGCGTTTATTTTCAATTGCTGTCCAGTCCAAAATTGTGAAGCCCATCAGCATTGCATGTGTATATATCTAGCCGTTGATCAGATCCGTTGCATCTCACCCATCGGTTTGTGGAATATAAAAGGCTACTGTTTGCTGTTTTAGGGAAGAGTTATCAGAGTTTTTGAGCAGCCAGCCGATTGTTCTTTGTTCTTTTTCTTCTAAGTGGATCTCCAATGTATAAAGCGAATTCTTAATTTTCCTCCGTAATAGAATAATTCATACACAGATTTTACCATTTCTACTCCAACCATCAACTCTAAATTTTACTCTAAATTCACACTATTCAATATTTCTATTTTCTTTCTCATTTATTAAAATAAACTTTTCTCTTATAAATTATTATTATACAAGAATAAATATATATTTGATACATGATAATAAATAATATTTTACAATGTTGAACAATTTTTTTTTAACGCAACAAGTTTAACCTTTAACACTAAAAAATATTCTACAATACGTTAAATCATAATTAACTACACATACAAATTCGATGGACTTTTTTTTTTTAAATTCTCTTTATAACAAATTTAAAATTTTGAAGAATGAAAAAGTAAACACAAAATACACAAAGTGTCAAAGAAAAAAAAAAGAAAAAGGTGAAAAACTATAAAAAGTAATAAAATAAATACAAAAGTGGGCCCAAAAATACCTCCAAATGAGCAGTTATCCTCTAAATTTAGAGGATAACTGTTCATGGGCACCAAATTGGAGTCAATTTGGTACCCACGTTGGAGCTCGAATTCCTCCAAAATTCCTCCAAATTGGAGGAATTCCTCCAATTTGGAAGCACGTTGGAGATGCTCTAGCATTACTATTTTAGGATGTAGATCTTAGTGATATTTGATAATCTTATTAGTGATACAAAGAGAGAAAACCAGCGAGGATCCTTTTACAATGCCAAATCTGAGTGATTTGTATGATAGCTTAGTGCTAGTTTTCGATCTGGTTGTAATCGGTTAATATTGGCTTGTCTCTGGACTGGATCTGTACTCCCGCGTTTATGGTGAATAGAATGGAGGCCGATCTACATTGGTAGAGCCTCAAAGGGAGATGTAGTCGAATCCTTTGTGGATTCTGGCGAACTTCCTATCTTTGTCACAGATCTACGGTGTTGTCTTTACCTCTCTCTTGTTATTTTGCTTCCGCTTGCGTTTCGGTGTGTGTTTTTATTTTTTGCTTTTGATCGTGTTTTCTAAACAGCAACTAAACGTTTTTCTAAGCCTATTATGAGAAAAGTTTTCAAACTGGTTTTTGTTAAACGTGTTTTTGAACACTCCGTCTTAACCTAACAATATGCATTCAGGAAAAAAATGCTATGCGAGTTCCAAAAAGTGGTTTTCAACAGTTTCTATAACCTACCACCTATTCCATGTCATCTTCATAATCATTTATATTGAAATTGATATCATCATCAATTCTTCGAAACGTGATGGCATCCCGAGCATATGCTATGAATCAAGGAATAAAAAGAAGTTTCTTAGAAGACTTACATTAAAGAAAGGATATGCCAAGATTTCACTGAATTTTGCTTGATCTTAATATCCTTACCTAGCCGTCACATGAGCAAATCCACCTGAACAACAACACAGACTAACAATTAGAAATGCAGCTCAATGAACCTCAAATTTAGGAAAAAGAGTAGAAAAACCAATTATTGTTTACCCCATCCCTAACAGATACAAAACTGAATTAAGATCATAAATATATATAGTAGTGCCAACAGAAACATGGTCTAAGGCTAAAGAACAAAATACTCTACCTGCTTCAAGAAAAGAGCAGCATTAATTGCACCACCTAGATGACCATCGGTGTTGTGCATATTAGCAACTCCTGACTTCATGGATTCCCAATAACTCTCCTCCATAGGCATCCTCCAAAGTTTTTCCCCAGTAGCTTCTGATGTTGCAGGTACCTCCTTGGCAAGGTCATCGTTAGGTGTAAAAACACCTGTCATATTTTCAAAAGGAAAAATTTCAGTGGGTTCACAAGTAAGGTTTAAAAATTACATCTCATTAGGACTAAAAATTAACCAGAAGAAAATTGAAGTTACCGGCAGTAGATGGTCCCAGTGGAACTATACAAGCTCAAGTCAAAGTGGCTCGATCAACTATCTGCATGCGACGGGAGAAAATTGATTCATTAAAAAGAATCTATTTGTAGACTCTGAAGGAGTGTAGACATTAAAAAAAAGATTTTAAACAAAATTCTTTTGGGCCGAATTAATTTTAATTAATTAATCCATTAAGCCAATTAAAATCCAAATGTCCATTTAAAGCCCACATTTCAATTCAAAAGCCCATGTGGCCCCTCCTACTTTTCTTAATCTTTACTTGATTTTAGTTAAATATAATCAAAATATTATATTTATATAAATCATTTAAATAGGTTAAGATAATCAGTAGACTTTTCAAAAGAATTATTCAAATTAATCGGATAATTCTTAAGTGGTTAAAAGGCTATCCAAATTTGCCTATATATAGGCCACTAACCCTAATGCAGAAACCCCCCAACAAGGGGAGGAGAGCAAGGAGTCAAGAGGCGAAGAGCTGCAGAAGTTCAGAGCCAAACACAAGAGGAAGAAAGGAGAAGAAGAGCACAAACACTCTTCAGTTCTCCAAAATCAAGCTAAAGTCGGGAAGGAAGGAAGAAGAAGAGATATAAATATCTCTTCAGTTCTTCGAATCCACGACAAAGCCGGCAGCATCAAACTAAAGCAAAAATTAACGTCGGGAGATAAAAGCTCTTCCACAAAGACGAATTCAAAGTCGAAGAGTGAAAACAAAGCTCTTCAACAAATCCACACCACAAGAATCAAGTCCTTTTGGGCGTAGGATCAAGCCACGTGGCCCTCGTCTCCAACTGCAGATCGTTAATCAGAGGATCGCTCAAATCAAGGGAGTCAATCCACTACAAAATATCAAACTCAATTTGTAACAACTTTTAATTGTATTATTTTAATACCATAGAGAAATTTGTTCGTTACAAATTTCTGGCACGCCCAGTGGGACCCTCTTGCCTCTCATCTTTCGATCTACAACAAATCTCAAATTCCAAATTCAACAAACATGATGACTGACGGAAAAGTGAAGCAAACCAGGGCGAACTTCGAGGAGACGCTGGCTGAATTCCTCCATGCCACCAGAGCAAAGACAAGGGCTGGGAGATCTCGACTGGTATCTCCGTTGAGGAAGTTCTCCAAGAGAGGTAAAGGAAAAATCCTTAACCTCAGGAAAGCGGGCTCCCGTTCTCCGGGAAAAGCAAAACTCTTCCAAGAGAACCCTCTTTTCCAAGAACACCCTGGATCCGACTCTGCCTCAGATGAAGGGTCTGAAGCTGGATCAGCCAAAGCCGTCTCTTCTCGAAAATGGGGAGATTACACATCTTCTGAGGAGTCGCTCGAAGACGTGCTAGTCACTGAAGCGGGTCCTAGTTCGGATGAAAAGCTCCAACAAATGGCTTTGGCAATCGAAAAGCTGTCAAAGTCTCTCGAAGAGAAAGACGCCCAAATTGCCGCTCTCATGAACAAATTGGAGATGCATGAGTCAGAAAAAGAAGATAGCCACAAAGATGAAGGCTCCTTCAGGGGCAAGCGTCCCGAAACTCATGAGGATGAGCAAAAACAAGACATGCATGATCGGACCATGCTAAAAAATGTGTTCCGTGATGCTACACATGTCTCTGTTGGTTCTTTATCGGTCCAGCAACTTCAACACATGATTGCTGATACCATCCGTGCTCAATACGGTGGTTCATCGCAATCATCACTCGTGTACGCAAAACCCTACAGCCGTCGGATTGACGAATTGAGGATGCCCCTTGGCTATCAACCTCCAAAGTTCCAGTGCTTCGATGGTAAAGGCAACCCGAAGCAGCACATTGCTCATTTCATTGAAACTTGCAACAACGCAGGTACATACAATGACATGATGGTGAAGCAGTTCGTCCGCTCTCTCAAAGGCGCAGCGTTCGAATGGTACACCGACCTCTCAGCTGGATCGATCGGCGATTGGGATCAATTGAACGCGAAGTTTCTCACTCGCTTTACAGACCAGCGCACGGTCGGACCTTCCGAACTTGCCAGGACAAAGCGAGGAAAGGAGGAGCGGTGGTCGAATACATCGAGCGATGGAGAAATCTCGTGCTCACCGCAAGGAGCGCATAAGCGAGGCCTCGTCCATCGACATGTGTCCAAGGCATGCACTCGGGATTGTTGTACAATCTCCAAGCCAATATGCCCTACTCGTTTGAAGAGTTGGCTACCCAGGCGCCGCGATCTTGAAATCCAGATCGCAAGGCATGGAAGCTACCTACCAAGCGATCCAAGAAAGCAAAAGGAGTTAAAGAAGGAAGTCAAAAAAGACGGCAAGCCAGCTAAATCAAAGGAAGCAATGGCCATTTCCACAACTCCAAATGAAAATCACCTTCAAGAAACCAAATTCAAATCGGGCCCCAAGGCCAAAGCAAGAATTCAAGCTCAACAAGGCGCCAACCCAAAAGAAGAGTCTCCCAAGCCTAAAGGAGCTCGAAGAAAAGAGTACCCCTTCGCAGATTCAAGTCTCCTAATCCTGGATCAATTATTGGAGCAAAATATAATTGAACTTCCGCGCCAAAAGGCGGATGAGGTTGGTCGGGTTGACCATCCAAAAATCTTGCAGTACCACCGGATCATCGACCATCCAGGTGGAAAATGCTTCGTCTTGAAGGATCTCATTGTCCGCTTGGGCAATGAAAATAAAATCACGCTCAAACCGGGTGAAAGCTCTCGCAAACCGCTCAATGGTTTCGCTCGGTCGTTTGACCCAATCCCTATCCCAGGATCACGGAAGAATTGTCCTTCTATCCAAAATGCGAGGGCGCCCTGAAACTAGTTGAGTTTGGACCTCAAGCACTGAGGGAGCAAGACTGGTAGAGTTTTGGGCCAACGGAGAAGTAACCGCCGAATACATCTACCCGAGATGGACAAACCTCGTGCTCCCAATCGTCCTTCATTCTATGAAGTCATGACGGATGACTTGGAGTGCCGGGAATCCGATCTTTGAAATCGAAGATGAAGTTGGCGATGGCTGGTCCACCTTCATGAGCAAGAAGAAGAAATGTCCAAAATCAAGTAGAAAAGGTAAAGCCTCATTTCTTAAACTGTTCTTGCGGGCAAACACTAGGGCGCCAAATAAAGAAGTCCAACCCGTCGAAGAAACAACAATGGACGATGGACAGGGGCATGGACCCTCGTTATAAAGGCGCGCCGAAAGATCCCAAGGACGCCACGCTCAAGAAATGCAAAGAACCACAAGGGAAAAGGAAGTGGTCGAACGATCGAAGAAAGAAGCCCGCCACAAATAGAGTGGCATCAAAGAAAGCGACTCTAGGAGTTGCAACAAGTGCGTCAACTCTTCCCAAACCGATAACCTTAGGAGATTATTTTCCTAAAGGTTATTTCAAAGATCAACCCGTGACTTCATATGTCACGAATGTCAAAGATAGCGAGAAGCTCAAGGCCAAGGAGAATGAAAAGGTTGAGAAAGTTCAAAGCAAAGCGACAAGTTGGAGAAAACCGCTGCTCGTCTCAACAAAATTTCTCCCGACATAAGTCTCGTGGGATACTCCGAGCCTTCCATTCGATGATCGTATGGCTCGATTGCGACTCTGATCGATCCTCAAGAGTACGAAGAGAAAATCTTGAGCCCACCAAGTCGGGCTACTCAAAGAGATTGCATGGTTGCTATCACTTTCGATGATGAGGATCTACAATTGGGTTCTCGACTACACAATGTCGTCTATTATGCGTCGGTGGCTACATTCGAGAATGTAAAATGCGGCGCATCATGATCGATCATGCTCGGCTATCAACATAATGCCCATCCAAACCATGAAGAGGATTGGGATAAGTGCTCAGGATCTTGCGAAGAACAATATCATGATCCAAGGGTTCAACTAGAAAGGTCAAAGAGCCATGGGTACTGTCCGGCTAAGGTTGAAAATCGGGGAGTTGATTTCATCAGCTCTCTTCTATGTCATTGACGCCAAAACATCATACGAGCTGCTCCTAGGGCGTGTTTGGTTGCACGAAACTGGAGTGGTCCCTTCAACTTGGCATCAATGCTTCAAGTATAGCCAAGACGGAGAAGTTAAGTGTGTTGCAGCCGAAACAAAACCATTTCTCAGCGATGAGTCCTACTTTGCTGACGCAAAGTTCTACCTTGAGGACAATCACAAAGCTGAACTTCCCAACGCTGATGCTGATGGCAAAGGTACAGTCAAAGTTGTAATCCCACCACATCAGCTACTGATTGGCAAGTCAAACCTTCACCGAGGAGAGTCGTCTAAAGGAAAGCAACCTGAAGCAGTCTCACAAAAGGAGTTGACTTTCCCCGATCCCTAGCATCCCAAAAGTGTTGCTACCTCACGAGCTTGTGAAGGAATTCACGAAGAGTTTTGAGATTTCAAAAGCCATGACAACCACATCAAACAGTTCGAAATCACATGGCTCAAGTTCGTCGAGACAAATCCTGCAGTTTACCAAAGCCAGTGGTGAACCAAAGAAGATCTTCAAGGGATTTTATAACCCTCAGGCGAAAAAGCTATTGGAAAATGTCGGATTTGGAATAGGAGAACCTCGGCAGTTGGGTGATCTTGATGCAGTTCTTTCTAGTGGACGAGCAGCTTCAGAGGGAAAGTATGGATTAGGATACAATCCGAATCCCCCAAAACCCATCAAAATCAAGAAGGCTTCATCGAATCCGATCATGATCCAGATTTCCGAGGTCCCTGAAGATGAGTATGAAGGGCAAAGACGACCGTCAGTGTTTGATAGAATTCAAAATGAGGACATGAGGGTTTCGGTGTTCCAAAGACTACAACGACAGCCATCTACGATAGCCGAGCCCAAAGGCAAGACTGCCGTATTTCAAAGGCTGAGTGGCAAGGCTACAACCATTGTTCGCGCCGACGAGCCACAACGAGGCTCAGCTGAGTCGACTCAAAGGCAGTCAGCCTTCTCTAGGCTCGGAGTTAGGACCTCCAATCTATGTTCCAAGTCCCAGAAGTCTAAAAGAAGGCCGAAGAATAAAAAATGCCCACAATTTCAGGAGAATGGCAACGACGAAGAGGTCGTAGCTGTCAATCACACCACATTCGAGGAATCCTCCGGATCAGATTCTGAGTTCGAGAATTCTGCTGTAGGGGAAGAGCCTCAACCAGCTCCGTCAACATTCGAAGAAGGAGGGCAAGCAACCGTGGACGATCTGAAACAGCTAAACTTAGGGACCGAAGAAGAGCCAAAGCCAGTCTTCATCAGTGCACTACTGAGTGAGGAAGAGGAATCCAAGTACTTCCGCTTGCTTCAAGAGTATAAGGATGTGTTTGCATGGTCCTACAAGGAAATGCTAGGCCTCGACCCCAAAGTGGCAGTGAACCATCTTGCAGTAAGGCACGGAGTACGCCCGATCAAACAACCTCAAAGGAAGTTTCGTCCAGAACTCATCTCTCAGATTGAAGCCGAGGTTGACAAATTGATTGAAGCGGGGTTTGTACGCGAAGTCAAATATCCAACCTGGATTGCCAATGTCGTTCCGGTCCGCAAGAAGAATGGCCAGCTGCGCATCTGTGTCGACTTCAGAGACTTGAACAAAGCCTGTCCAAAGGATGACTTCCCACTCCCGATAACAGAATTGATGGTAGATGCAACGACCGGATATGAAGTCCTTTCCTTTATGGATGGATTTTCTGGATACAACCAAATTCGGATGAATCCGAAGGATGAAGAACTTACGGCATTTCGTACTCCAAAAGGCATATACTGTTACAAAGTAATGCCGTTCGGACTAAAGAATGCAGGAGCAACCTACCAGCACGCAATGCAGAAAATCTTCGATGATATGATGCACAAGCAGGTTGAGTGCTATGTGGATGATCTCGTTGTCAAGACAAAGAAGCGGGACGACCATTTTCAAGACCTTAGGGACGTCTTCAACAAACTTCGGCGCTATCAGCTGAAGATGAACCCGCTAAAGTGTGCTTTCGGAGTCACTTCCGGGAAGTTCCTTGGCTTCATTGTTCGACATCGTGGCATTGAGATAGATCAATCAAAGATAGACGCTATAGTCAACATGCCAAAACCGAGTAATTTGCACGAATTGAAAAGCGTCCAAGGAAAGCTCGCTTACATTCGAAGGTTCATTTCCAATTTGGCGGGGCGCTGCCATCCATTCCATAAATTGGTAAAGAAGAACACACCCTTCGAATGGGGCCGATTAAAGGCGATAAAGCTTTTCGAGCATTAAATAGTATCTATTGCATCCGCCCGATTACTTGACTCAATTCCTGGAAAGCCATTCACTCTCTATGTTCTTTGCACAAGAATACTCAACCGGGAACTCAACGGCGATGGGAAAGAGAGTGCGCTCTACTACCTCGCCGAACACCGTGGGAGCCGAACTAAGATACTCCCGATTGAAAAGATGCTCGCTTGGCCCCGATCTTCGCAGAAAGAAGTTGAGGCATTACGTGTTGGCACACACGGTCCACCTCGCTTTCAAGGATTGATCCTTGAAATATATCATGTCAAGGCCAATTCTTTACGGAAGGATTGGGAAATGGGCTCTTCTCTTTGTCGGAGTTCGACATAGTGTTCGTTCCACAAAGGCGGTAAAAGGACAAGCCTTAGCAGATTTCCTTGCCGATCATCCAATCCCGGCGGATTGGGAGCTCCCTGAAGATTTTCCAGATGAGGAAGTGATCTTCACCGAGGTTGTGCTCGCATGGAGGTTGTTCTTCGATGGAGCAATAGGAAGTGCGGTTGCGGGGCGTGAGTTGTATTCATCACTCCCGATAATCAGCGATGCCTCACGCTTTTCCTTGACTTAGACGATGCTCAAACAATGTAGCCGAGTATCAAGCCTTACTCATCGGTTTGGAGACGGCGTTGGATATGGAGATTCAACACTTGGAGGTCTATGGGGACTCTCTATTGATAATAAACCAACTCGCCTCTGAATACGAAGTACGGAACAAGGACTTGAAACCATAGCACGGGTATGCACAAGCACTCATGGAACGATTCGAGTCAATAAAGATCAAATTCGCCCAAGGAGTGAAAATCGAGAAGGCGACGCCTTAGCAAACCTAGTCTTTGTCTCGCTCGATCAGATGAAGACTTGCTGCATCCGGTGTCAATGGTTCAAAGATGGGTGATTCCTTTGCTATCTCCTGAAGATCTGCAAGAGAACAACAACGTAGAAACTAACGGTGAACAAAAAGATGATTGGAGACGGCCACTCATCGATTACCTCCAACACCAGAAATTGCCGGACGACCCTCGACGAAAGACTGAAGTCCGAAGGCGTGCGCCCCGCTTCATCTTATACAAAGACGTTCTCTACAGACGGTCGTTTGATGGAGTCTTCCTTCGATGCTTAAACAATGAAGAAGCGGCACGTGTGTTGGAAGAAGCTCACTCCGGAATATGTGGCGCTCATCAATCGGGGCCGAAACTTCACTTCCGTGTGAAAAGGATGGGGTACTATTGGCCGACCATGGTACAAGACTCCATGGATTTTGCGAAAAAATGTGAAGCTTGCCAAATCCATGCAAATTTCATCCACCAACCGCCAGAACCATTGCATCCAACAGTCGCATCTTGGCCTTTTGATGCCTGGGGACTTGACGTAGTTGGGCCTATAACGTCAAAATCTTCAGCTGGGCACTCCTACATCCTTGCAGCAACTGATTATTTCTCCAAGTGGGCTGAAGCTGTACCACTCAGAGAGGTGAAGAAGGAAAACGTAGCAGATTTCATCCGGGTGCAAATCATTTACCGCTATGGAGTCCCCCGGTGTATCATCACTGACAATAGAAAACCATTCTGCAATAGCCACATAAGCAACTTATGTGCAAAGTTCGGCTTCAGGCAGCATAACTCTTCCATGTACCACGCGCCAGCTAATGGATTGGCAGAAGCTTTCAACAAGACCCTATGCAGCTTGTTGAAGAAGGTTGTATCAAAGTCTAAGAGAGATTGGCATGAAAGGATTGGCGAGGCACTATGGGCCTATCGCTGACTTTCTAGGACTCGGGCTCAAGCTACCTTGGTATGCTTTGGTATATGGAGTTGAAGCCGTACTTCCTTGGAGTGTCGATTCCATCGCCACGAGTTGCTATCCGGAAGGGTTGACCACAGAGGAAAATGCCCGTCTTCGACTTCAAGAACTAGAAGCTTTGGACGAGAAAAGGTTGGGAGCTCAAACTCAGCTGGAATGCTACCAAGCACGAATGGCCAAATCATTCAATAAAAAAGTACGGTTGAGGTCCTTTCAAGTTGGTGACCTAGTGCTCTCAGTACGAAGGCCGATCGTGATCACAAGGAAAACAGGGGGCAAGTTCCAATCAAAGTGGGATGGCTCGTATGTTGTCAGTCAAGTCTTCAGCAATGGAGCGTATATGATCGTGGACAAAGACGGATTGCGTATCGGACCAATCAACGGAAAATTCCTCAAGCGCTTCTACGCGTAGAATCCGTTGGGGTTCCTTGTTCTGCTTTCTGAAAAAAATTCTTTGTACCACTCCTGGCCCGCAAGAGGATAAATTGTGAACGGCAAAACAAATCCAAAAAAAAAAAAACAAACAAACAAACAAACAAATCCAAAAGAAACCATTTGTAAGGAACTACGTCAGACTTGATCCCTTTCAAGGGTACGTAGGCAGCTTGGATAAAAAATTACAAATCCAAGTTCAGTCAAAATCAATACACAATTTGTATTGTTCTTCCTTACCCAAAATAGGAGGTGTGATGAATAAAATAAAATAAAAAACAAACAACGATGGAAACGTCTATGAGTACAGAAGGACATATCAACTCAAATTGGTTGAAGAGAAGCCGCAAATAGACAAAAAAATTGCCTTCCAAGCATCCTCTTTCTGGGTCAATGGATTTTACATTAGCTGCATCTCTTCCTGTGCTGGCTCTTTGTGCACTTCGAGCTATCCATGAAGGACGTGAAGCTTTGCAATCAATCGACTGATTTGATCTTCTCGGGCTGAGCATGATGTCGCCGTAGTCCGATCCCAACTTGTTAAATCTTCAGCTACTTGGGCTTTCTTCCTCATTTTAGCACCGCAAGCATTGTTCGCAAGATAAGCGTCAAACTTCTTTGAGTAAAATTCTTCCAATTGATGCATCAAGAGGGTTGAATCTGCATAAAAGGAGTTGACAATCAGATGCTGAGCAATTAAGCTGTTGTTTTCCTACCAGGCTTGAAGGTAAGAAAATGGGTGCTTCAACATCTCCTCAAATAGCTTTTTAAAGCGACCATTCAAGGCTTCTCAAAGGGCAACCTTCCCAAGCGGATAGTCATCAGTCACTGAGTAGAGATCCGAAAATACAGCAAGCTGTGCCTACCGTTTTGGGGAACACCTTTGAAGTAGAAGAAACATCCCAAATTTTGAAGTGACCATGGCAAGTTGATCAGCTTTCGAGTCACTAGCAGTAGGAGTTGTTAAATTGACTTCTTGCTCATCATTTGGAATTGTTGGTGTCTAACTTTTCCCATTGGTGGTGCTGAGAAACTTGTGGTGAGGTTGAAGAAGTAAGGACGGACGCTGAGCGCTAGACGACCAGGCTTTGTAGGCGCTACATTGCTATAATTTTCTTAAATGGCGGGCATGTGCAGTTCGGGCAGACTTTCCAAAATAATAGGAGGAGATGATGCGTCCTCGCCTTATGGATGTGAAACTTTATTTCACATCTCGCCTAGGGGAGTTGTGGTATTTCACGTCCATATCTTCGGAGCAAATGAAACGAACTTGGTGGTCCGAAACTTCAATGGTTTTGTCACCTTCACCATTTCAGCAGGATTTGACCTTGCCATTCCTGCAAATTCCAAATACAATATCCAAACATTTGTTGAAAAAGAAGAGAAGCAAAAAAAAGATAAAAAAGAAAACTCAAGCAAAACCCCCGATGCTTTTTAAAGTCATTGGACAAATTTAAATCTTCGAGATGACCAGATGACTCAAATCCTCTAGATGTCTAGACGGCCCCAACTTCAAATCCAACAAAGCATCGGTTCTACCCTAAACAATAACTGTTTTCGGAATTCCGATACTTGCTCTCGAGACGAGACGGATTGGCCTCAAGCGCGTCGAGCTCCAATTTATCACACAAGTGAATGCAAACACTTATGGGGATGGAAGCACTCAAAACGTTGAAATCTTCAAATCTTTTGATGCCTCATACAGCTCGAAGAGTCCTGCAATAAACGAGATGGATTGGTTGGCAATCACGTCGATCTTCAATTATCACACAAGTGTGCAAAAACACTTGTGAGGATGGGCACGCCAAATCCTCAAGCTCCTGAGCTGCTCCAATCTTCAATTATCACACAGGTGTACAAAAACACTTGTGAGGATGGGCACGCCAAATCTTCAAGCTCCTAAGCTGCTCCAATCTCCAATTATCACACAAGTGTGCAAAAACACTTATGAGGATGGGCATGTCAAATCTTCAAGCTCCTAAGTTGCTCCAATCTTCAATTATCACACAAGTGTATGAAAGCACTTGTGAGGATGGGCACGTCAAATCTTCAAGCTCCTAAGCTGCTCCAATCTTCAATTATTTCCAATCTTCAATTATCACATAAGTGTGTAAAATCTTCAAGTAATACTTGTGAGGATGAGCACGCTAAAATCTTCAAGTTTCGATTCTTTACACCTCTTGAAACTCCTGAAAAAAAAGGAGAAACAATCTCGTTAAATATGATTGTTACAAAAAAAAACATAAAAAAAAAGGAAGAGAAAAGGAAAATTCGTGGAAAAAGAAAAAAAAGAAACCTTCAAAAAGAAAACAAAAAAAAAGACACAAAAAGACAAGGACTGCCATGTTTTCTACAAGGACACAAAACAACCAAAAGTCAAACGGTGGTCCAATTATCCAATCTCCATATTCATGTATGTATGCTTATGTGTGTATATATTCAACCAGAAAATATAGTGAAGGGAATAAGGAGAAGCATGTAGAAGATCATCTAATTCATGCGATAAGTTAGCCAATTACCTTCTTAGATTGAAACTTTGCTAGATTAATCGCCTCCCTCTTAGATTCTTCTCCTCCTACCATACAATTGCGCAAGTCTCGGACGAAGGCGTGAAAACAAATTCCAGTTGTGAAGAAGGTTAACGATCTCGCCTCTCCCTTGTACTTTCTTTCATTTCTTCGTCTCGTCAAAGAAAACTTTTGAATCGAGAAAGGAAGGTTAATCTCGAGCTTCTCGATACATCAAAGGCCAATGAAGGGATTGGTTCAAGGCTTATCCAAATCCTTTGACGCTGATCGACAATCGGAACCTGGAAGATGAAAAAAAAACACAAAGTTGAGTTGGGGTGCTCTGTAAACTCAGAACACAAAAACAGAGGGGTGAAATCAAAGGAAAGACGGCAAGAACAAACTACGCCAATTGTAAAGTTGCGGGGTGACAACAACTTATTGATGAAGTAGAGCTAGCTTTGATTCAAGAAGTAAAGCACTAATCCGTCCCGAGCTTTCGCCTTTCTTTGATTCTACTTGACTTTGTCTATGAAAGAAGATGGGAAAAGCTGTCCTCAACCAATGTTTGGATGCGCCCAAGGCTGATAATAGGTTGTTTGATTCCAAGCACGTCCAAAGTCCAGAGACTAACACCTTGAGAAAAGCTGAATTTTGACAATGGGCGGATGAAAGCGAAATGCCGATTGGTCTCGAGTTTTACTTGGTTCCCGCCAATTAAGCTTCAATTGAGCAAAAGAGACCTGCAACCTTGAACAGTAAATCAGATCAAGACCAAGACTGCAAGTGTCAAAAAAAAAAAAAAAGAGAAAAATATAAGACGACGAAAAAAGGAGATCGGCTTGGAGAAAGGTAGAAACGGGGCCTCGAGTTGCTTTGAGTTCTCACTAAATTGATGATGCGGAACCCACTGTAGACGGAGATCACTTGGATAAAAGTCAATGCAAACATCAACAAGTCGTCGTTTGAGAAATCCGACGTGCCGAAGGCAATGAACGTGCTGTCGACTTTGAATATGGACGGCCGAAAATTCTTTTCTGCTCCTTTTATGGGAAACCTATCGCAGTTAAGAGAAACTCCAAGGGCTCACGTGTGGATGTTAACAAGGGCATGGCTCGGCTTTGGTGAAATTCGAAAATGCATATCCAAGAACGCACTTCGATTGTTTCCTGCGATAAAAAAAAAAAAGAGAAAGAAAACTCCACAATCTCCCAGCATATATATTAGCTGAGAAATAAAAGAACGGCTGTGAAATTATTGCGCCTGGCTACTGTTATTGCTATTCGACATGGGGCAGCAAAATCTGGTCTCTAATCTTCATGCACGGTTTATTTAGAAGCAAAGATCCCAGGCAATATTAAATTGTGTGTCAGACCTTTGGCGGCAGCCGCAAGTGGAATTCTCATGCAATTGTTATTCTTTAAGATAAAGAATTTGATGCATTTCATGGGTTGGAGATTTAATGGAGTCTTTTCCAAAATATTGGTCATATCTGAACGTGATTGTTTATCATAATTGAGGATTCAATTCGAATTGAATTTCTGGAGTCCAAATGGCAATGGAGATTATCATGCAAAGAAGTAGTTTTATCATTATCTTGCCAAAAGATTGAAGTGTGATGAGATTTTGGCATAAAAAAAAAAAAAATTGTCATTATCCTTGGCAGTGGTTTGTGTGAAGTCATATGCTTAAAGCCCGAGTTATGGAAATTCTTTGAAATTCTTTGGAGTTAGTCCAATGTTATTGCTAGTGGAATTCTTTGAAAGCAAGGATTACCCATGCATATCCAATTTTGTGGATTACCGGCCGTCCGTTAAACCAATTTCAAAGAAAGTCAGCATTGTCATGTGTCAAAATTAAAGCAACAAAGTCCACGATGGCTCCATGCAGATGGTGAGGCACCAATTTATTTTGAGGTGTTTCAATCTTTAAAAATAATAATAAAAAAAAACCTTCTTTTATACCTTGAGTAAATTCAAGATTTAAAAAAAATATATCTTTTATCTTGAGCAAAATTCAAGATTAAAAAAAAAATCTTTTATCTTGAGAAAAATTCAAGATTAAAAAAATCGTTAAAAAACTTTTGTCTTGAGCTAAATTCAAGATTGGAAAAAATTCATTTATATCTTGAGCTAAATTCAAGATTTAAAAAAAAAAGAAATCTATTTTATCTTGAGCAAAATTCAAGATTAAAAAAAAAATCTTTTATCTTGAGAAAAATTCAAGATTAAAAAAATCGTTAAAAAAAAACTTTTGTCTTGAGCTAAATTCAAGATTAGAAAAAATTCATTTATATCTTGAGCTAAATTCAAGATTTTAAAAAAGAAATCTATTTTATCTTGAGCAAAATTCAAGATTAAAAAAAATCTTTTATCTTGGGGAAAAAATTCAAGATTAAAAAAAAAATTGTTAAAAACAAATCTTTTATCTTGAGCCAAATTCAAGATTAAAAAAAAATGATTTTCTATCTCGAGAGAAATTTGAGGTGAAAAAAAAAATCTTTTATCTTGGGCTAAATTCAAGATTAAAAAAATATATATATATATATATATATATATTTATTTTGAGCTAAATTCAAGATTTAGAAAATTGTTTTAATCTTGGGCGAAATTCGAGATTTTGAAAAAAAAAATTCTTTATCTCAAGTGAAATTCGAGGTTGAAAAAAAAAAAGAGAACGAAAACCTTTTATCTTGAATGAAATTCAAGATTAAATCAAATTTCAAAAAGGAAAAAAAAAAAAGGGGTTTCAAAATCAAGGTTCAATATTTACCAATTTATTTACTAAATAATAAATTGATAAATATTGAGGGGGCATTTGTAGACATTAAAAAAATGATTTTAAACAAAATTCTTTTGGGCCGAATTAATTTTAATTAATTAATCCATTAAGCCAATTAAAATCCAAATGTCCATTTAAAGCCCACATTTCAATTTAAAAGCCCATGTGGCCCGTCCTACTTTTCTTAATCTTTACTTGATTTTAGTTAAATATAATCAAAATATTATATTTATATAAATCATTTAAATAGGTTAAGATAATCAGTAGACTTTTCAAAAGAATTATTCAAATTAATCGGATAATTCTTAAGTGGTTAAAAAGCTATCCAAATTTCTTTATATAGGCCACTAACCTAATCTGAGAAACCCCCAACAAGGGGAGGAGAGCAAGGAGTCAGAGGCGAAGAGGCCTGCGAAGTTGAGCCAAACACAAGAGGAAGAAAGGAGAAGAAGAGCACAAACACTCTTCTTGATTCTCCAAAATCAAGCTAAAGTCATGAAGGAAGGAAGAAGAAGAGATATAAACATCTCTTCAGTTCTTCGAATCCAGGACAAAGCCGGCCGCATCAAACTAAAGCCAAAATCAACGTCGGGAGATAAAAGCTCTTCCACAAAGACGAATTCAAAGTCGAAGAGTGAAAACAAAGCTCTTCAACAAATCCACACCGTCAGCTATCAAGTCCTTTTGGAGCGTAGGATCAAGCCACGTGGCCCCTCGTCTCCAACTGCAGATCGTTAATCAGAGGATCGCTCAAATCAAGGGAGTCAATCCACTACAAAATATCAAACTCAATTTGTAACAACTTTTAATTGTATTATTTTAATACCATAGAGAATTTGTTCGTTACAAGGAGATAATCCCAAATCGAAGAAGATGATTTAGGTATGCAAGATTCTTTTCATATTTTTTTTAAGGACCATGCTACAACACCATAATAAATACTATAATGGTTGACATAATGGATATGTGGCATGATCCTACAATTTCAACCACTCCATCACTTTTAGATGAATGGTTATTAAATATGCCAACAACCATTATGTCAACCATTATGGTAGTCTAACATTTCCCTATTTTTTTTAAACACAATTTTGAAGTTGGCTTTTTCCACTTGTTTTTTTCCAAAATTCTGATTGGCTGTATATAGCCGCTTGAGCGAGAAAATAATAAAAAAATGATTAAAAATATTTTTTGTAACATTCTTTTTCTATATTATAGATTCTACAATCAAGACATTTTCCATCTTTTCTTCTTCTTCTTTTTTTATTTTTTTATTTTTTATTTTTGTTTTATAGTGTAAGAATGCCACATTCGCACCATAATATGTAATTTCTATGTAATTTCTATAATATTCATCTATTTTTCTATGTAACTTCTCATACTATGTAATTTCTATAATATTCGTCTATTTTTGCAAATAGGACACCATCACCATTAGAATTTTCAGGTTCTCAATGTGATTTATTACATAAAAATATTGTTAGTCAAAGTACAAGAAAACTCATATGCATGCTATAATACCACGTGTATTCATGGGCAAAAAAAACCAGAATCGAGTTGATCGACCCGGAAGTATAACGAAAACGCCAAAATAGTTCGGCTCTAATAAAAATTTTGAGAACCTAAAATGTAAAATGGAAAATTGAAAATGGATCAGTTCTTTTTTAATAAGCAAAGCCCGAACCGAAAATTGAGTAAGCTTGATTTAAAAATTAAGTCCACACTTTTTTCTATAAAATTAGTTGTCATAGAAATATTTTCACACAAAACACAATAACTTTATCTAATTTTGGAAGAAATGATTGACAATAATGTTTAATATATGGAAAATACTATTCTTTTTTCTCATTTCCTTTTTTCACTATATTTTAGAAATATAAAGCCGTAAAAATTGGATCAAGAACTGTATCATAATCGAAAGGAACCTAAACCGAAACCGTTTGATTCTTGTGAAGAAATTGAATTGAACTAAATCGATCCGAAAATTTTGGTTTTGCCCGCCTTCTTTCACATGTATAAATATATATATATATATATATATATATATATATATATATATCTATTATTATGAATCTCTCTTATTATTGGAAACGAACCCAAACCTAAATCGTTTAATTCTTGTGAAGAAATTGAAAAATCAATCCAAAAATTTTGGTTTTGCCCTCCTTCTTTCATGTGTATATATAAATATATAAATATATATACACTATTATTAATCTCTCCTATTATTATTATTATTATTATTATTATTATTATATATATATATATATATATATATATATATATATATATAAGAAATGTTCAAGCACTCAATGTATTAAAACTCTGATGCTCAAGCCTTTTAGTAAATCAGTCCAGACTCAGGTTGAAATTTAGGGCCAGGATCAAGATTAAGCAGACGGCAGGTTTCCTGCAGTAATTTTTTCAAAATTTTGCGACAGTGGATGCTTAGTGTGGCCGGTCGAACTTTTTGGCCGGAATGCGTGGGACCGGTCAAACTTTTTGGCAAAATTTTAGGTTAAAATTACGTAGCTGTCAGATTGCTGATCCCAGATCCGATCCCAAATTTCAATCAACGAGACGACTAAAGCGACCAGAATTACTTCTGGCCAGAACCCGAGAGCGCGAACATTTATCTATATATATATATATATATATATATATATATATATATATCGTTCCTATTTTATAAATCCGTTCAGTATTTTCACTATTCCTACGACCAGGGGAAAACGACGTCGTTTTTGTACATAGAGACATTAAAACGACATCGATTTTATATTGCACAATGAATTAACCCGGTTGGTTGCTCGCGGATCTTTAACCGACCCACTTTTCATTTGGCTTCTGTTCTTCCATTTTTCAGTCCACATTCTTCCTCTCAATCCTCCGACTCTCGTTTCTCTCTCTATATTTTTGTTTAACCCAGTTTTGCTCCTGCTTTTCACGCGTTTCTCCGGTGCTTCTCTCGACCTTTTCTGGGGTATTTCCTCTCGGTTCCTTCTTGATCGACTTCCACCTTCTCCGTTTTGGCGGACTTCCGTTCGTTTACGCATCTCGAAGGTTTGCCCCTTTTCCATCTGGTTTAATTTATTTCTTCCTTTCGTGATTTTTTTTCGTTTGAATTTTACCTTACTATTAGGAGCAGCTCGTTTGCCTCTGTAGTGCAGATTCCATACTATTTCTTCGGCGCTTCATCCAGATTTTGGTGAAGGTTACCTTATTTTGGTACAATACTCTTTCTTTGTTCAAACGATTCTGCCCTACTTTGTAGATTTGGTATTCTCCCAATTTTTATTTTTTTTTTATGGCTTTCATTTTCTTGTACGAGAAGCCAGCATCCTCAATCTAGCTTTATGTTTGGAGTCTGCATTTGCTCTGATATATATCTAACTTATGTAGGTCCTCTTATCTTGAATGTTGAGGAATTTATGATTATTATTTTCCTTGTTTAAACTAACAAACTGTTGATGTGCTTTAGATTCTTTTTCACAATTGAGAAGCATATTCCTCTGAATTCAGATGATAATGTTTTTGGCTGGTATTATAGTCCCCATCGAACTGTCTCTTCACCACAAATTGGACTGTCATAAGTTGGCATTCATCTTTATATATGCATACATACCTTACCATCTAAGAAAACACAAGTCATTCACAACAGTGTGAACTTTTACTTCTTACACAACCTACATTCTCCACTAAACTTCCTTCAAACAGAAATCCAATAAAACTGTGGGCATTTTACATGCTGCGTAGTATCCATTCCAAGAGTTTTCTTAGACGATCTTCATCAACAAGAAATCAAACGCCATTTAGATATTACTACAAAAGGCCACTTTGCTGTTGATCTCTCATTATTAGACCTCATTTTTGGGTTGAAAACATCTCCAATTGATAACTATGAAGTTTGTTGAGTTTGATGTAATAATACTTTAAAAGCGTAATTTCAATTTCAACTACCTATTCGTGGGTTTTTAAAGGCATTAACGTAAGTTTTCTTGTTTTCTTCAAAGAGACTAAAAAATTATGTGCCATTGTTTTCCTTTCCCACAAAAAAAAAAAAAAAAATAATAATAATAATAAAAATAAACGCTTCACATAAAATATAACCAGCTATGACTTCGAATCTGACCACTGAACTTTGATCTCACAAAATGTCGACCATTGATTAGAAAAAATAAAATGCCAATGCATGCTTACATTTGTTTTCGAGTGACTATTTCATTAAACAAAATTATAATAACTAAGAAAATAGCTGCAAAAGATAAGCTGAGAGATATTAAATTATTGATAGATATAATGATCTTATTCTCATATTAAGAGCTTGTTTGATTGGGGATAAAATTGATACGTGCGGTATTGTTACTGTATAAAATGTGTGGTTAATATTGTATTGAAAAGTGTGTATGTGATTGAAAAGAAGAAAGAAAGGTGTGGGATAAAAATTATCCCTAATCAAACAAGCCCTAAATAGAAGGTTGTACATTCATTAGTTTTGATAAGCCTTGAATTATGACCTATATGATAGATGTTACTTGTTTGCCATTTTCGAATCACCTTCATGAAAGTTTCTAACACATGGATATCTGAAATATTGACGACTAATTTATATAGCAGCCATAACTGATGAAACCACATTACCATGTGTCATATATATTTGCAAATCCACTTTACTCTTTGTAGATCTCAAACAGCCTGTATCCTCCTTTTAAGTGTGTTTCACATTCTTGCTGGCTCGAATTCTCAGTATGTCTCTTTTTTCATTATGAAATTTTCTATGAGTTTTTGCTCGTAAAGGTAGATTACGATTTTGAAGGTTTCTTTTCACCAACATTGTTAGTTAATTATGAGGTTCCCAATCTCAATTTTTCTTTCTGCTCTTCCTCTTTATCTTCGCTGATTCGATGTTGTTTATTTTCACTGCTTCATTTTCCTTACATTCTAAAGTGATTTCTAATTGAACACATAACATGTCACGAGCACTTAATAATATCGAATATGTGTTTTTAAATGACAAAACATGGATCTTGGGAAAACACCAGTCTAGAGCTGAGCAACGATTACCTATTCTACATAAAAGCAGTTGCCAATCACCAATGGGCAGGGTGCCATGGAAAACCAGCTTATTCACCACACCAAAATGCAAGGAAAAAAATTTCAAATTGTGCCAATTGATGAATGCAATCTTGAAGAGCACAATAACATTGCCTTGGAAATGTTTGCTCACCAACCTCACACTCCAACTGCTTCGACCCCAAGCTTTCCAACAACTAACATTGTCCACTTGGTTCATGTTAGTATTCGAATGGGTACATGTATAAATTTCCATTTTAAGTCTAGGCTTGGTTATTTGACTCTGATATTTTATTCTACGCTAACTTGTGCAAAATTGGCCCAACGTGCAACGCACGTTCTATGACCCTAGTATATATATATAAAAGTCTTTAACATATCCCTTTCAAAACCAAAAAAGTCTTTAACATATATATTTATTACCTATATGGGCTTACAAGTAATGATGTCATATAGGCCCCTTGAACAGGCATCCTTACCAACTGGTTGTATCAAAATAGGCCCTGGGTGAGAAGCAAGAAAATATGGACTAGTGGATGTAATATAACCGTAGCTGATGATCACTCGTCAGTTGGTAATCATCTTATTTTTATTTTATAAATTACAAATACAATTAAATTGTATTACAATCAGTACAGATGTGTATAAAATTACATCCAATGAAACCTAATGCAAAATAATAACACAAACCAATGTAATATTGGAAAAACGGGCTGAACGAGTAAGAAAAATTAACACAACTCACTCTCAGCGGAATTTAAACTTGATGCCTTAACGATTCTAAGTATACCGATAGCCATCTATTTTAATTGTTGTACATGTAACAATTTTTCATAATAAGGGTAGATTTCAAATTTTCATTATTCGTGGAAATCTATATAAAATTTTGTATATACACAGCAAAATTTTATTTTGCATAATTGCCCTTGCCGTGTAATTGAAGTCAAGTGCTCATATACGATTACAATTGGCTCTTAGTAAAATCAAATTGCTTGTTCGAGGTTAACTGCTTTGATTATCATGTTAAGATTTTCCATTTGATTTTAAGGTGAGAAAATAGCATCGTATTCAGCAGTCTTGATCAGGTGCTGACATGGCAAACGCCATGTCACTCGGTGCCATTAAAAAAAATTGAGGGCCTTGCTGTAGATTCAACCCCCTCCTTCACCTAACCCACCCAACCGCTTCCCTCTGGAAATGGGTTGGGGGTGGAAGGGGGGAGGGTTGGGGTTTTGGGAAAGGGGAGGGGGTTGGTGGATTATTCATTTATTTTTTTATTACACAAAAGGCCCTCAATCTTCCAATATGACCCAATTTAGGATGCTTTGGAGCATTGTGATATTATTTGACAACTTACTATATGTAGTAATGTAATAATTATTTGTGAGAATTTCAGGCTAGTCATTTATAAGCATTGTATCTCCATGAGTAGTTGATTTTTTCTCTAAAATGTCAAATTTATTGAATAAGTAACCTCAATTCTCACGTGCGAACTAATTTTTTTATAATACTACTAATATACTGTAATTAGTGTGTCGTTTTTATTTTAATTACAACTAGTATCACGCCCGTACGATGCACGGGGATAATTAAATTTATGTACGATAAATAATTGTTATAAAATTATAAATATAAATATTGAATTACATAATAGATGCAATTTATGCATAGAAAATTGCATAATTGTAAATAATTATTGAAATCTATAATATTCACGACTGTAATTTATAAAAATTCACGTGCATCACATAATTAAGAAGTTTATCAAAACGTTTACTTTAATTCTAATTGTCATGCATAGCATTGTACAATAATGCTCATGGAGAATAATTAATTATAAACGAACCATTGGGAATAATTTATAAAAATTCTTTGATTATAAAAACTTGCCTTTCTCGTTGGTACTTAATAAATTTATGTTGAACATCTTTTTTTCTAAAATTGATATTACGCACTCTAAATTTTATGATTTTATGTATTCTTTTAGTGATTAGCTATAATTGCTACGTAATTTTAACTCTATTGCATAGGAAGTACTATGCTTAATTTTATGTAACTTAAATCTGTAGTGATACCCACAATTTTCCACATCTATGTAGTTCATTTGATTTCTTTCCACATCTATATGATTCATTTGATTTCTTTCTATTTATGTAAACTATATGTTAGTTGTAAAAAGAAAAACTTTTTATTTTTAATTTTATATACTTAGAAAAGGCAAAAACCGTGCAATGCAAAATCCAATTAGTGGGCATATCACATCAACCCGTATTAAAAACGAAAAACATTAATTAATTTTTTAAATTAAAAATGGTGTATTATGTTGGCACTGTCAATATGGCGTCCGCCAAACGTGACACTTCAATTATAATAATCTAAGAATTAACAAATTACTCTTTCACTTAAAAATAAATATATTATTCAACATAAATCCAGTTATCATTTTAACCACTCGCTATTTGATTTTTAAAAAGAAAAAAAAAGTCAAACATACCCACTATTTTTAAACAGATCAATTCACGTAACCAAGCAAAACTATCAAAACATACAATTTCATAATGATAAAATTAAATAAAAAAATAAAAATATTTATTATTTAACATTTTGAATAAGAACTTTAAAAAATGAAGTTATATTTAAAGTTTTTCCAAAATAAAATTTTTCTCATTAAATGTTTGTTTTAAATATTGATTTTTTTTCAATTATGTTTTTAATTACTACTAATTAATGTTGGTTTTTGACTTTTTGTAATTTCTTAAAATATTTAATGTGTATCACATTGGCATCTTTTCCTACGTGAAATTTCACAAATTATAATATAAAGATTAATGGTATGATAATATAACAATTTCAAATATAAAGATAAAGATTAATAAATTACTCTTTATTTAAAAATAAATAAATTATTCAGTGAAAATTCAATTAAAATTTTAGCACTCACTATTTGATTCAAGAATAATCCATTATTTGAATAATCCAATGCACATTACAAATAAAAGTAATCTAAAACTATAATATTTTTTGACACTGCAAAAATAAATAAATAAAATACATATTATTTAATGTTTTTAATTAGAAATTTGAAAAATGAAATTACATTTAAAGTTTTTCCAAAACTAATTTTTTCTTATTAAATTTTATTTATGACATTTAATGATAAATTTATATTTCATTAAAAAATGTTTATATTTAAAAATAGAATTAATGTTGGTTTATTTCCAAAAATAGAATTTTCTTTATTTTTTAACCACAAAACTGATTTTTATGGTTTTTTTTAAATATTAATGAGTGCCACGTTGGCACTGTTGCCAATGTGGCACTCTTCTTTTTATAATATAAAGATAATTATTCTATGATTATGCTAGCTAATTAAGTACAACTTGGTGATGATCATGTGCCATAACCAAGGTCTGAGGGTGTTTCATGTGTAATGGCTGGATTAAATATTGGATGCTGTGTCAATTGGATCCAACCACTGCTGGCTAAAGTCAAAATTGTCCTTAAGTTTGACTTTTGGCATATCCAGTCAAAATACTATTTCGCCATGTCAAAACTACCCGCGCTTATTTACTTGTAATATTATTTTAAAAAATATAAAGTATGATTAGACAAGTATAGGTGGAAACGATTTTTCTTTAGAACAAATAAATCAGTTATATGGTAGTAGGAGACAACATCACATCCAACGCTTGAATTATAATAAAGTTCGAACGCTGAGACTTGATCAAATTCGATAGATATGTACTTATAATAAATCTACTTTAACAATACACACAGAGTATATTAAAATAATACATACACACACATTATATATATATATATATATATATATATATGTATATGTATTAATTACCTAATTACTTAATTACTGATCTCTTATATATATGTAAATGATAATTGTTTATTGATAGAAATACTTAGGGGGCGTTCTCTTTGTCGTTTTCAACCCGTTTTCTATTTTCTGTTTTCGAAAATGTTGAAAACGGGTTCTGTTCATTGTTTTCGAAAATCCATTTTCGAAAACGTTTTCAACGTTTGTATAAAAAACACGAAAACGTCTTTTTAACATTTTCCGCGTTTTCAGTGTTAAATGTTGAAAACCAGGAAAACGCGTTTTCGGATTTTAAACTTTACATTTATTATATTTCAGTCATAAATTTTATTTTTAAATGCGTTTCAATTCCCGATTCACTGGCGACCACTTGCGTACCGCCGGAAAAGTCAAACCACCAGATCTGGTGGTCTGACCACCAGATCTGGTGGTTCTCAGGTGGAGAACCACCGCGCGCAGGTGGAGAACCACATGCGCGGTGGTTCTCCACCTCGGAGAACCACCCTCACGAAGGTGGTTCTCCACCTCGCGGCGGAGAACCACCGGCGAAGGTGGTTCTCAGAGGTGGAAGAACTCCGCCCGGTGGTTGTCGGCGGTGGGGTTGTAGGGGGTGGGGTGGGGGTAGGGTAGGTGAAGATGAGGGCTTGTTTGAAATTTTGCAAAAGTTTGAGGACTCTTTTGTAAATTTTATTATACGAAATTATATTTTTCTAAAAGTATAAACCAAACACATTTTCTATTTTCCCTTCTCAAAAATAATTTTTCAAAACAACAAATCAAACGCATTTTCAATTTTCTCAAAATAAAAATTGAAAACAGAAAACACCAAAATATTTTCGAAAATGAAAATAGAAAATACAAAACAAACAGAACGGCCCCTTAGTTCTCAAAGTTTTAGAAGCAATTTATTTGTTCCAAAACAATTACTTGTTTAATTGTTGAATTGTTTAATAGTTGAATGATGCTACGAAAAAAAGGTTGACATTAATTAAAATTTAAAGTAAATTTAAACATGACACCTATCTTAACGTTTAAAGTATTCTCTAAATACACTACAAGATTTTTTACCTTTTCCCACAAAATACTTTTGTAGCGAAATATCTTTATTTGTGGCGAAGTGACAGAGGAGACAAAAAACATTTATAACCAGATTTGTGGGCTAAACCTCGAAAGGAAAGGTAATAGGCCACAAATTATGAAAATTTCGAGGGCTAATGTCTGACCCTATAATCTTTTGGAGACAAATAGAGTTTTTAAGAAAATGTTAGAGGTAAGAAAACTTTAAAATTGTGAGGCGAATTTTGTCCCTACAAGCCTTTTGGAGACAAATACAATTCGTTGGAAAAAGGGTAGAAGCGCATGCTATCTTTGTCTCAAATGTCTCTCCTCACAAATTATATATTTCAAAATAAATAAAAATTAATTTTTTATCCAACCAACTAGCCATCTATTTAACTCAACCCAACCCAACCTGCTAGTTACTTAATTAGCTTCAAGAATATGCATAGGAGTACCTATTAGTTATTTAATTAGCTTCGAGAATATGCAGTGCGTAGGAATTGAACCTTAGACCTCATGGTTGAGAAACTAAGATCTCAACCACTCGGCTATTTTAATTTCTTGTTACTTATTCTCATTCTCATTAATATAATATGTAAGTTATGAGTGTAAATCTTACAATTAGTTAACTACAAAGTTCAATTTGTTTGGAAAAAAATTTGCATACAAAATCATATGGCTATAATTCTTTTTTCTGGAAAATATAACATTTGTGTACAAATGATGAACAATTATAGAAAAAATCATATGTCTGCAAAACCTTTTGTTGGGGGGCGAGAGGAGGAGGTTGAGATACCTTTTGGCTACAAATTGCAATTTATTTGTGGAAATTTTGTACTAAAAATCACATGCCCAACATCTCTCTTTTTTTTTTTTTTTGGGAAAAGGTAACCTTTGCTACAAATTTTAATTCGTTAGAAAAATCAGATACCTATGAAATCTTTTTTTTTTTTTTTTTTTACGGAAAAGATATCATTTAGCTACAAATTATAGTTTTTATAGGAAGAATTTGTAGGAAAAATTGTATTCCTACAAAATCGTAATTTTTGTAAGGAAAGGTAATCTTTGGTTACAAATTTTAATTTCTAGGAAAAAATTATATCTTGTGAAATTTATTTTTGTGGGGAAAAATATTTTTGGCTACAAATTTTAATTTTCTCTGAAAAATTTGCTTGAAAATTATATGTCTACAAAATCATTTTGTTTGGGGGAAAAGTAATCTTTGGTCACAAATTTTAATTTGTAGGAAAAATTATATGCCTATGAAATTCATTATAAACTTTATTTTGTCTACTGAAAAAATTGTAGAGGAATATTATATGCCTACAAAATCAATTTTTGTGGGGAAAGAGTAACATTTAGATTACAAATGTAAATTTGTAGCAAATATAATTCCGTATGAAACCTATTTTTGTGGCGAAAGATATTCTTTAGCTATAAATTGTAACTTGAGTCGGAAATGTTTGTAAAGAAAATTATATGCTTACAAAATCTTTTTGCAGAAAAGGTAACTTTGTAGGCACAATTTTTAATTTGTAGTAAAAATCATGAGCCCGCATAAATTTTTTTTTTTTTTTTTGTGGGAAAAAGGCATCATTTGGCTACAAATTTTAATTTGTGTGTAGAATATTTGTGGGGAAAATCATATACCTACAAGATTAATTTTTTTGTGGGAAACGATAACCTTTAGTTACAAATTTTAATTTGTTTCCAGAAATTTTGTAGCAAAAGGGTAGAATTCTTGTAGTGATAAATGAGTGATGTTCAAGCTTGATCCTTAATATTGATTGTGCTGAATAATAGTATGATTCTGATTTCGTATTATTTTCTCCAAGTTGCGAGTTTATCATCTAAAGATTGTGAAATGAAAATGGATTAGCTTTTTGCAGGAAAAGGGTACAAAGAAATAATTAATTAGTAAGATTGGATCTTGCTTGGCTCTTTGGCTCTTTCTTCTTTTCCAGCATTGTTATTATATATTAAAAAGATATTGTATATCTCTCTTCCTTTCTAACAAAATAGTTTATCAAGTATTTCTAAATACTTCTGAATAATTTATTTATTTTTTAGGATTAGTGTGCTAGTGTGTTATGCACGAAAGTTGTTTATAAATTTCTTAGTGATTTCGGTAAAATTTTAAAGTTTTAATCAAAATCTTAGTAAGTTCTATTCAATAAATATCATATATTTGTGCTGGCACTTGCTCTATCTGTATACATAAATATTTTGGATACAAAAATGTCTATCCGTAGTAAAAAAAAAAAAAAAACCATGATAGGAGGAATGGCAGTATCTATTAGAGTTGAATTTTTATTAAATATATATATGTGTGGGGCATCAAATATTTATTTTTATGTAGGACACTCTTGAATTCATAACATTAATTCACTATTTATATAGCAATTTAAAAGCTTGAGTACATTTTATTTGAAAATTAAGTGTTTACTTACTCATTAATTAACTAAGTTTCAAAAAGAAAAAGTCACACACACACACATATATATGTGTTATGAATAATTGAGAATAATTTGGTGGTTATGAATTATGAGGAATAATTTGGTGGAGGAATAATTTGGTAAAAGATGTAATTATTATATGTGAATGACTATGATACCCTTGATGAAATTATGTAATTACGGTTGTACCATTCGAAGTTTTCCTATAAATAGAGCTTGATTATTAATGAAATTCATTCACGAGAATTCATTCAATTCATTCTCTCTAAATTCTCTCTATTGTTTTCATACTTTTTATAACACGTTATCGTACGAGTCGCTAGCCATTTGAGTAATATGAAGGGAGTATGCTCTCTGATTTGCATCTTATAGATGATCTTACGTATCGAAACCGAATTATTATAAATAACCTAATCCATCTCCAATCAATACTTATCTTTCTTTTCTCTCTTATCTTTTCCCCACTTTCTCACGTCTCACTCTCTCTATCTTCTCAATCACTCACGTAAAACATTTATGCAGAGACAAAGAGTTGTGGGCAATTCAAGAATTGGCAAATGGAGGAAATCGTCATGTTCAATTGCTTCTCCCTAAGAAAAAGGAAAAGGTATATATATTATATTACTTTATAATATAATAATATATTAAACTATAATATTCGTTTTCTCGAGATATAAGGAGCATACATTATCAAAATCAAATTTTCTCGACTCCATTATACTCGATTTAACGAGCTTGATTTGACACCAACATTGATAAGGTAATAACTCGTTTTGAAATATGTTATTATCAAACTTTCAAAATTTACAAATCAATACACCAACTTTTGAAAAAGTTACAAAATAGTCCTTGAACATTTTGATATTCATAAATTGAAATAGAAAGGAGATAATTTTCCAATCGTAAAACATTGATAAAATATTTTTGACAATTTTACCTTCACGAATTGGAATGGACAATTTTACCCTTAGGGCAAAACCGACCTAATTTTGACGACAGTGAAAATGGGATAGAATATTCATGAAGAAATTCTAAATCCATTGATTATATAAAATGGCTTGAAGTCCATTTGAGTTAAAAGATCGAATATTATTTTAACTCGAAGAGTTTAATTGCATAATATACTTATTCTAAAAGGATAAATGTGCTCTTGTAGAAGTAATGAGTATTTGTTCTAGAAGAACAAATTTGCTCCCAAATAAAAGCAGTTCAATATTTAATTCTCGCACTTTATTTAGTGTAATTTAATTCTTGCAATACCTCCTACTTGGTGATGGGTTCAACTGTCACTAAACGGAAGGTTTTATATATTTACACTTTATATGCTAAGTGATGGGTAATACCTTCTACTAAGCAGATCCTACTCCTGAAGAAGTAGTTAAACATTATGCAATTTAATTCTACTTAATTTAAATTTCGTAAATTTATATTTATTGCAATAATTCCCATAAGGTAGGTTAGACCACCTATTGGAGGAAATTTAATTTCTGCAATTTAAATTTATGCACTTTATAGTTTGAGTATATTTCCAATGTGGTGGGTAATACCACACGATTGGTGTGCATATTTGCAATGTGGTGGGTTATACTACACGATTGGTTATAATCTAATCCTACTCGAGAAGAAGTAGTTGATCAAATATTCTAATCATACTCTCGTAGTAGATGATGAGAATAAAATTACTTCCCCATATATACCGAATATTAATGGAGAAAATTGAGTAAGTGGTACTTGAAGTCACCATTGGATAAATAGATGAAAATAAAATGCTCAATAGATCCCATGTTGATAAATCAAAGATAATATATCGCATGGAGAAATTATATGAAGTAATCTCATCGATGATATGAGATTGTATTAATATGAGAATAAAATGCTCTTGAAGAAGCATAATCACTAGATTTACGTATTTGAATAAAGCCAATATGATATTATTATTACTCCGGAAGAAGTACAAAGCAGTCGAAGTGGAACATATTGAGAATATCAAAAGATGGCATTAAACACTTTCGAAAATATAGAAATGCAAAAGAATATACATCTTGAATCCATAAATGAGGGATGCGTCTCGAGAGTATAAATACTCCGTAACTCGCCACCATCAACATTAGGATTCATAATGAAATATTTAAAGGATCCAATTTCTTTTTAAGCTTGACACGATGAGTGCAGTGATCGACGGACCTGGGCTTCCACATGATTCTTGAACATATGCATGAAATTTGATGAGTAGTTCATCAACGCATTTAGCGAAATAAGTATTTTTCTCATTGAATGAGAGATAAACTTATTATTTACACCACGATCTAGAAGCGCTAGTAAGCCATCAAAGAAATTATTAATATTCAACAAACCTATTGGTTTGACATGAAAATTCCACTATGCCAACGAGGCTATATTGAATATTTCCTCCGGTGTGTTGTAGCCTTTGGAAGGACAATGAAAGCATCACTATTATTCATCATATACATCATGCGGTTGTGGATGGATTGCGCTTGTAGCCCCAACCTCTTTGGACCCATGGTAGAAGCGGCTCCAATTGAGTATTAGATCCAACTAGATGGAAAGGTATTACGCTCAAAACTCTTATTCCCCATGATTGTGCGGCCATTATAAGTCTAGCTAAAAGTTTTTTGTTGGTTCCTCCGTATAGTATATTGATTTCTTGTCTCCCTAACTCTTTTACAAGTCGGTTTGCCATATCCACATATTGGATATGGCCTACGATTAGATCCACCAAGAATACATACGGTTTTAATCTGCGAGGTAAAGGCGACTTGTATGAGATGATTCTAAAATCTCCATATCCATCTATACTCCTATCTCTCTTTTTGCACTATACTTTTAATGTATGAACATGAGAGATATATGAATCCCTCTATTTAAAGAAAAATTTTCAAACCAATAATTGAGTGCACTATTTACTTTTTGACAAATATGAAAGAGAAAAAGCGAGAAATTTTCTTTAGTGATATGACATATAGTGTCAGTGATTGAAAAATAATATATATCTTAAAATTGAAAAAGCGATATTTACAAATAAAAGAAATATATTGATCTTTGTTATTACATAGCTTTCTTACATAAATATGGGAAAATCATTATGCTAAATTTTTCTACTAAATTTACAAACAGGATGTTCTAAAGTAAGTTTTTCAAGATCAGAACGCGTTTGTTGATCTTTGAATTTGGCCCATAAGGCCATTAGCTCACCTTGTACGTGTCCACTAGGATGTGTCTCAAGAGCCTGTTGAATATCATCCAAAGGCTCCTTACTCAATCCATCCTTAATGAATGCTATTTTATCTTCTCGATTTACGGACAAGTACCCCACGATTTACATCGAGTGTCACATGTCCATCGAGCACACTTGTAGCATCCTCCTAATCTTTTTGCTCTCCGTTTCTTTGAAAAACTACTTTTACCCATACCAGGCATGTATTTAGAAGAAATTGAAACCTCACCAGATAATCGAACCTTTGCTTCAATCAAGCATCGGATATCTTGTGGGATACCCTTATTCATTAGCATCCTTAATCTTTCCAGCCTACCTCGATAAATCATTTTTAGGATTTTAATCGGTGGTGATGGATAGTATTTTCGAAGATTTGAGAGCATATGATCCATTATAATGTATAGACCCTTGTTAGGATGAATTTTGCAATAATTTTGATGATTTATTTATAGAATAATACGACGCGTATGAAATAAGACCCCGATTTTAAATAAATAATATGAAGCGTAAGAGCTACGTTTTCGGAATTAAATAATAGCCGGATGTGATGCGTCACAGTAACTCCGTGTTTGAATAGTGGTAGACAATAATGTCACCAAAGATGATGGAATATGTCGGTGAATTATTTCTATGATAAATCATATTGAGCACTATACGATACTAGTGAAATCGATATAAGAATTTCTTGAACTAGAAGTTCAATAATACTCGTTTGCAAAACCGGATGACCATCCCGTTTTAAATAATTATTGAAATCAATATTTCAAGTGAAGAATTAAAAGAATTCTTCAATGATTGTTCTCGATAAATGATGAAATCATTACTAGCCAATATTGGGAATAAATCCCAAATATATCCGGAATAAAGGATGAGAAGTATGGGCCCACTCATCCTACATGTGGACTACTAGATATTATGATATGGATCCACTAGATAGTCACATGTGTATATGATTCGTAATTTGAAATTTATTTAAATATTTGCTCACTGTGTATGAGCATGATTTTCAGATTTAATGATAAAGCTAGTAAATGTATATCCCAATGATTTGAATAAATCACTGAAGGATTTGAGTATGCATACAAGTGGGATATTATATGGCAAATTATTTAAAGTCCTCAAATAAATTGCCGATATCGAGAATAGAATGCAAGCGGTCTAAATTCCCATATTAAAGAATTTGAATGATGAGAACATATATGATTAAAATCATACCAAGCTGTATGAGTTTTGGTGTTCTAAATTTTCTCGACATGAGGGAGTATTAAATGTTAGAAAATAATATGTGAAATGCATCATGTTATATCCTCGAAATTGAAATACTGAACTTGAAGTTCAAAGATGCATGAAAGGCTATGAACAATCACATATATCACTCACGATACTTTGATAAGTTAGCACGCTAGAAAGCGTTGATATTTCCCCAATCATATATATCAAAGCAAATTATAAAAGATGGTCTTAATAACAGAGGCATATACTCTTGAAGAGTATATAGACATAACTATATTGTGTAATCCTACAAGAGGATTGATAATGAGATATCTCGATAAGTTATGTCGATATGGGGAAAGAAATGAAATTGAAATGTGTCGACACGATATGAAAATGTAGCGCTACATATGATCAATGATAATGAAAATATTGAGATATATTGAAGATGATAAATGGTGAATGTGAAATCCTTAACTTATGAGATGATGAGATGATGATGACTAGTGCTCAAGTTTAAAGATAAGCATGGTGGTCATTATATGTTGCATGCTCATAAAAGTTAAATTACCGATCGTGTGTGTAGTACCGAAAAGGAAATTAAATGATCGGATGAGCTAAACCCGTGTTTATGAGTACCCTAAAGGGTGAGCTAAGCCCACAGGAATGAAATAACCTATTAAGTGAGTATTAAATGTTAAATGATATATTTTAAGTGTTAGTTAGTTATGAAGGTTTACTTATATGTTTACATGTTTTTACTATGAATTTATATGCTTTAAATTGTGTGTTTGGAGACATGTGTTCATGGTGAATGTTTTGTAGTTGTGTAAGAAAATTGATGCACTCTAAATGAACGAAGAGTATAAAATCAATGTATATGATACTCATACAAATGTATGAAAGATTTTGAAATGCTTGCAGCATACTTGTATAAAATACGCGTTGCACTCTTTTTCCCTTGCTGAGGTTTTATCCCATTGGGTTTTCCTAGCAAGGTTTTTAATGAGAGCAACTTTAAAGGCGTATTCACATGAATAATGTACTCTTTTTCCTTCATTAGGGTTTTTCCCATTGGGTTTTTCCTAATAAGGTTTTAACGAGGCATATTCATGGTATATTGAGAACGATAGGAGAAATTGATACAGTGTATCTATTGGATCAAGTTATAATGGAGCTAATGCTTTAGATCCAAACGATGATGATATTGAAATCATTTACCAGAAGTAAAGATATCAGTTCTCAAGATATGAAATCAAGGAGCAGCTGTACTCTTTTTCCTTCGATCAAGTTTTTTCCCACTGGGTTTTCTTGACAAGGTTTTAACGAGGCAGCACATGAATACTCCTATACCGCTGGAAGACATCAGGGGGAGCAATGTTTTGATGAAGCAGTATATAACCACTCCAAGCTATCCTGCAATCGGTTTGGAAGTTTTTTTTCCCACTGGGTTTTTCTCCAAACAAGTCCAGAAGACATTTGTATTAATAGTCATTCAAGGGGGAGTGTTATGAATAATTGAGAATAATTTGGTGGTTATGAATTATGAGGAATAATTTGGTGGAGGAATAATTTGGTGGAGGAATAATTTGGTAAAAGATGTAATTATTATATGTGAATGACTATTATACCCTTGATGAAATTATGTAATTACGGTTGTACCATTCGAAGTTTTCCTATAAATAGGGCTTCAGTTATTAATGAAATTTATTCCTGAGAATTCATTCGAATTCATTCTCTCTAAATTCTCTCTATTGTTTTCATACTTTTATAACAATATGTATATATAGTTCTTTTTAACTCTTCTCTTCCTTTGTACGTTATTTAGAAAATTTATTGCTTGAACAAATAAAGCCATTTTTGTTAGAAAATTGATATATGACAATGGAGAACAACACTAAGAAATCAACAAAAATAAACTTTTATCGATAATAAACAAGATACAAATGAAACGAGATAAAGAAAAGAGACTCGATTGCATAATTGCTATCCTCAAACTGAATTTGCCACCACGGGATTGTTAGTGAGTGTTTATGCTTAATAGCAAATGGTTTGGATGATTAAATCAAGCCTCGGGTTGGTAGAAGATTAAAAACATTTAAAATCTTCTAACCATGAATTGAGAACACTATTTGAATGACAAAATAACATTTGAGTTGTTATTTTTGGATTGATTGTTACAAGTGAAATGCATCTTTTTATAGATTTTTAATAGGTATATGCGAAGAGATGCAATTCTTGGGCAAAAGACCCAACATTTCTTCAATAGATGCATACAAAGGGACACAACTCTTGACCAAGAGACTAAACTCTTGTTTAAACATCACCCCTATTCACGGTGCAATCACACTATTTCATCTTTGTCTCATTAGATCCTTCAATTATAATTTATTGAACAAAATAATTTCCAACATTTTTAACAATGCTTTATCCAAGCAAGTCTATTAAGTCACTTCTCTATAAAATTTACTCTCAAGTTATTAAATTTGTGCCTTGTTTTTGGGAACTACCTTCGCTCGAAAATCCAAGCCAGAGGTAGAGATTTTATTAATACTTGAAAAAAAAATTATAATGCAAATATGCGGGCTTAATACCTGACCTCAAAAGGAGTGATTTAGGTTACAAAGGATCCTAATATGTGTCAATGTGCCATTAGTCATCTTTACAAATTCGGAATATAAAGTCTTAATCATGATACAATTGACCTAGAAACAGTGAACAAGTAAACTATAAGAATGCTATCTCGAGTTAGAGAAATTCTATTTTTTTAACTTTCGTCTTCTGAGTATATCTAATGCGCCCAAACAAAAACTCCACCTTGCGAATATCTCTATCAACACTCATAGGTATGTCTTGATGCTTGGAGTTGTTTCTTTCAAGCCAAAGGAACCAAAACACAAGAAGGGGGACGAGCAAAATGGGGCTATTAGATTTAACACTAGAGCCCAATATCCGGTGAATGAATAACTGATTGGGAAAGAGAAAATCTGACCATCTGATATTGCGTTTGGCAAAGAAGTGAATCCAAACTTGCTTAGCCACTGCTCCATGCATGAAAACATGGGGCAAAGTTTCCTAAAAAAATAGCATTGGCATTTGCTTGGCATCAAAATGTTTAGCCCACTACAAAGCACAGTGTCAACAGGCATCTATCCATTCTATAGCTTCCAAGAGAATAGTGCAACCTTCGGAGGAATATGCTTGTTCCAAGTAAATTTGAGAGAGAGAGAGAGAGAGAGAGAGTGACAGGTCTTTCCAACCAAAAATTATCAATGCAAGATTGAATACTAAACTTCCCATCAGTTGAGAGCTTCGAATAAGTAATAAAAGGATTTACATACTGTTTGACATTAAGGATTCTCTTCCAAATAGATGAGTCACTGGGTTTAGGATTAATATAAGAGATTTGAAGGCCTTTGCTACACTTTTCCAACATGATCTTGCTCCACAAAGAGTTCTGATCACATATCTTGAACCGTAATTTGCAATTAAATGCAACACTAATGTCATGAATGCTTCTGATGTCGAGTCCACCTTCTTTTAGGAAGTCAAACTTTCTCCAGCGCGTGATGCCTAATGTATTCTCTTAGTGGATGAGTCATCTCCCCATAGGAAAGAATTAAAACATCTCTCAATTTTAGTTATCACAGATATAGGAGGATCCAATGCTTGTAGCAAGTGCATCTGCATAGAGCTAAGAACATGCTTAATTAAGATTAGTTTGCTAGCAGATGAGAGGGGCTTATTTTCCTAGCCACAAATTTTGGTTCTAATCCTATCAATGATATCATCAAATACAAAACATTTATTCTTTCCTTTATGTATAGGGACTCCAAAATATTTAAAAGAAAGTGGTTGATATAAAAGAGAAGAGGAAAAAGCTATAACTTGCTGATGGTTTTGTTTCAAAGCAGTAAAAGAGCTCTTATCGAAGTTCATCATTTGGCCTATATTGGAGGAGTAACTCAAAAGAAAATTGTGTAGCTATTCAATTGAATGCTTCTACCCATTAGTAAAAATAAGGATGTCATCTGCAAAGCTCAAGTGAGACAGAAAGGTTATGCCTTCATAGTTCGTCATTAAATATGTATTAATACTTATTCAGTTAGGTTGATGACAATAATATTTCTCTTCAAACATCCTTGTCTTGTTGAATGTCGAAACCAAATAGATAAACACAAACGATCCAATGTTTATATGTGGGCAATGTTACTCATATATGGGTTGATGCAATATATATATATATATATATATATATATATATATATATGAAGAAAGGAAATATGTTTTTTATTTAAAAAGCACTACTCTATGCACATAAAAATCACTCACTGTGGTATATAAAAACGACTAGTATTTGCACCCTTCCGTTGCACGGGCATCTATAACTAAAAATTACAGCTTCTCTTTTCGTCAATAGAAACAAAGTCTTGATGGAATTAATGGCATGAAATAAAGACACATAATATAATTATATTTTTTTTATAAAAAGGAAAATTGACACAAATGGTCAAAAAAAGTTATCGAAACTGCGCATTTGGTACAAAATAAAAAAAGTGGCGCGATTGGTCCAAAATTAAAATTTATCCGCGAATCTAGTCCTTTTGGACGGAATTTATGCAATTTGACCGTTAGTCAAATTAAATTTTAGCATTTTGTCTTTTTCCCAAAGGCTATTTTGATCATTTGATTTAACATAAATTGCACAAAGGGTACTAACGTTTAGAGATTATTACAATCAAGTCCAAAAGCTTGAAAAATTCATATTTTAGCACCAAATTTTAATTAAATTGAACAATTTTACTTTTGGATGCTTATTTGGTCCATAATTAATTTTATTGAATCAATTTGATACTGATTAAATACTTTTTATCAAAAATTTTCAGCACAGTAACATTTATTCGCATTCATGTCAAAAATTTTGATAATTTTCTTTAGTATTAGAGAACCGTATATTTTTAGTTTAACTAACAATTAGTAATAAATTTAATTATTACGTCTACATCAAATTTTATTAGAAATATATATATAAGCTATAAAAAAATACTGAATGCCAAGAATAAATCAAATAAAAAAAAAACCACACCCCTACCCTAGCCCCGGCCCCCCAAAACCACCAGCAAATGTTGGTGGTGTTCGAACACAATGGCATTTGGCTGGTGGTTTTAGGGGTTGGGGATGGGGGTATAGGTGTGGGGGCCACATGGGGGTGGGTGTAGCTAGGGGTTGGGGGTGGGGATGTTGCTTAACCGTCAATTGGATGCATTACGTCCCAAAGGACTAGATTCGCACATAAATTTTAATTTTGGACCAATCATGTTGCTTTTTTTATTTTGCACCAAACGCGCAGTTGGACAACTTTTTTTGACCATTTGTGGCAATTTTCCTTATGAAAATATAAGAAATTTCGAAATACTTCTTTGTGTAAATATTTGTAGTTGTATTTCTTAGATTCTCATTCTTATCACATAGACACATATCAACATTTTCAATCCCCTACGACTCATAACTCTTGATATTGCAATATATAGCAGGCCACGGCTAAATATTGGCCTCTTTAAGAAAAAGGCCTACATTCGACTGTGACTGAACTTGGCTCGTGTTAATTGTCATAGTGTATGAAATAATCAATGGAAACTTTGAAGCCTAAATTATTCTGCTGGTACTGCATGGTTTGAATAAACAATTTGTTTTGATTAACGATATAGATTGTTGGCGAAAAGATATTAATATAAATGTATTGGAATTCTTACAAATTTTGCAAAGCTGCTTTTAAAGATGGTTACTCGTCGTTATCGCACAGCAATATCTTCAAATCAGACCAATTTGTAAATTTGAACACTACAACAGACAATTGCAATAATTGAAGACTGGTTTTTAGAAATATTCCCACATAAGAGAATGATTGGCCTTGGCTTTTGTTGCTCCACGCTTGTGAAGAATTTATGTTTGCACGCACAACATCCTGCCTACTTTCGTCAAAATTATTGGCAAGAGCTGTTGAAAATTCCCACCGAACACTATTTTTTTACCCTTAAACAGCTAATTGGAGCTACGTGGATTCGTGAACCTCAAAATATCTCGCATTGTTTTGGCTAAAACCTCGAAGAAATACCTATTCATCATGGTGTTTCATCCCAAATTATAATTCTTGCTTTTGCAATAGATCCTAATAGTAGACTACCTTGAATGTTCGTCAACATTGAGAGTAATGATAAATTTAGAATGAGTAATTCTACCACCTCGCAATAGAAGTTAACTCATAGATATCTGCAAAATTAATATTTCAAAAATTAATTCATTAAAAAATTTAATAAAAAATAAAATATAGTTTACAGTCATGCATCATATATTTATAAATTTAATAAATATTTTAAAAATAATTAATCATAATTGGAAATTTAATAAAAATATTAAAAATATAGTATTTTCACAATTGCAATTATGAAAATTATATTTACTTATAGCCTCATTTTTAATTTAATTATTTCATATATAAATAATTACATAGTTTACGGTCATGCAACATATATTTATAAATTTATTTTCATATTATTGTATCGTTATTTGAAAATTTATTACGAAAATGTGAGACATTAAAAATATGCAAATACTTAATATGTTTCAAACAAGTAGTAACCATATGAAAATATTCTAATGCACAAAAATATAAATTAAAATTATAAGAATAGAAAATTAATTGATAGAATTGGCAAATGATATAAATGTATTAAAGTTGTTATTGCGCATTAAATTAAACTTAAATTTTGAAATAAGAATTATTTTGTAACCAAAATTTTTCCTTGGTTAAATAGAAATTATTATTAGAACAACCAATCAAATGGTAGTTGTAGTAGGTTAAATTAATGTGTCAATTAAATTAACAAACAAAAGTGCTATTGGTTCAAGCGAAATGGCACCAAATAGGTGTCATAAAATAGTTAATTTAGGGAAATTGGTGCAAATGACTCCAAAAAATTGTGTTTGGCGCGGTCTTAGTCCAAAATAAAAAAATGTGGCTTGTTTGGTCCAAAAAGATAATAATTTGATGTGAATTTGGTCCAAATGGATGGAATCTATCCATTCATACCGTTAATTTTCTTATTTCGTCCTTTTTCAGGGGTATTTTTGTCATTAAACTTAGGGTAAATTACATAAAAGGTTCTAACCTTTCGAAGTTATTAAAATCAGGACCCATAATCTGAAATATATTTACATTAGTCCAAAATTTTAATTAAATTATATAAGTTTAGCTTTTTATTTATATATATATTTATTTGGTCTATAATTAATTTTATTGAATTAATTTGATACTAATTAGCTAGTTTTTATCGAAAAGTTTCAAAGTTGTAACATTTCTTTGCAGTATTATTATTTCAAAAATTTCTTTTGTATTAGATATGCTAATATTTTGATTTTAACCAATAGCTAACAATAAATATAACTATGTTTCCAGAAAATTTTAGTAGGAGTATAAACTATAAAAATATACCAAATATAAAAAAAAAATAATAGACTAAAATAAAAAAATTAAAATACAAAACCAAAAGCCTAAGCCTAACCCCACTCCAACTAAATAGTTTTTACCCAAAATTTTAATGCAATAGTATTTGTTCACATTATTATCATAACTTTTCAAAAAAAAATTTCGTATTACCGATGCACATATTTTCATTTTAATCAACACCTAGTAAGAAATGTAATTATTGTATTGCATCTCCATAAAATTTGGATAGGACTGTATCATTATAAAAAAGTATATTGAATGTGTAAAACCAATAAAAAAATAAAATGCAATTTTTTTTTTAAAAAAATGAAATTCCAAAACCCACACTTTCCAAACCCGCACCGCAAACCATCCCCCGAATCCCACCCCCACCTTCCATGAATGAAAGCAGGGGGCTTTCCCATGGTTTGGTCTCGCCAGCAAGAACTAGGGGAAAGGCCCTCTAGTTTCAGATCGCTGGGTAGCCATGAAATCGTTGGTTACCCAACGTGGGAAATCGGGTGGCTTTCCCGTGGTTTCCCATACTTGTAAGTTACTTCATCGGCTTGTGAAGTCACTGGCAGGTATGGGAAACTAGGGGGAACCCCGCTGGTTTCATCCAATGGGTGCAGAGTTGGGGGGTTGGGGGTGGGTTTTTGAATGTCATTTTTCCTTTTTTTGTGGTGTTTTTGGGAGTTATATATATATATTTTTTATAGTGATACACTCTTGTCCAAATTTTATGGAGATATAATGCAATAATTGCATATCTTACTAACTGTTGACTAAAATTAAAATGTGCATACGCATCGCTAATGCTAAAGAAAATTTTAAAATGTTACAATATTAATGCAAACAAATATTATTACGTTGAAACTTTTTAATAAAATCTATTGAGTTGGGATGGTGGGGGGGGGGGGGGCGCGTGGTTTAGACTTTTGGTTTTCGATTTTAAATTTTTTTTATTTTAGTCTATTATTTTTTTATATTCAGTATATTTTCATAGTGGTATACTCCTACTAAAATTTTGTGAAGATAAAATAATTATATTTCTTGTTAGCTATTGGTTAAAATCAAAATGTGCATGTATCTAATACAAATAAATCTTTGAAATGTTAGTACTTCAAAGAAATGATGCTACATTGAAACTTTTCGATAAAAACTAGCGAATTAGAATCAAATTAATTCGATAAAATTAATTATGAACCAAATAAATATATATAAAAAGGTAAAAGGCAAAATTATACAATTTAATTGAAATTTTGGACTAATGTATATGTATTTCAAACTTTGAGCCATGATTTTAATAACCTCCAACGTTAGAAACCTTTTGTGCAATTTATACTAAGTTTAATGAACAAAATCCTCATTGGGAAAAGGACAAAATAGCAAAATTAACATAAGGAATGGATGGATTCCATCAATTCAAGCCAAATTCGCTCCAAATTATTTTTTTGGCTAAACAAGCTGACTTTTTTTTTGGGACCAAAAACACAATAACCACACTTTTTTCGACTATTCACACCAGCTTCCATTTTATTTAAAAATCAAATTTGTTCAAATTGCCAAAAAAAAGTTATTACTTTGTGTTAAATGGTTGAAAATTTTATCCATGTTGTAAAACATGTACGCATGCATGCACCGAAAGTAAAAAGAAAAAGAAAAGTAATGATAAAATGTAATGATTATGTTTTATTGTGTGAATGACTATTGTATACTAGATCAATATTTGTAATACGATGTGCCCCAGTATTTTCCTATAAATAGGGGTCACTTGTAATGAATTCAATAACGAGAATTGAAGTGAAAATTTCTCTCGTTCACAACACGTTATCGGCGATAACTCTATTATCTTTCTCAATAAATACATGTCGTTGTATCCCTTTATTCAATTTACGCATTCGAATTCTTGCAGATGAAAAATCTTTCTCTCTATCTCTAGCCAATTAAGTTGTTACTTTCCTTATCCCTCTCTCACATGAAACTCCGTTTTACACTATTCTCTCTTTATTTTATTTAATTGTATACGCATCCTATTGCTTGGCTTAAAATTCAATTCCAAGTTGGAAAAAATTTTGGAAAATCTTTGGATGAAATTTGGTCAGATCTTGCTTTGTGGGTTGTGGATTTTCTTGCGTCTTATTTCAATTTCAACAAAATCCCATTTCATCTTCACAAAATCAGATGCAAAAACCATAACGATCCCACCAAGAGCCACTCTCTCTCATCTCTCTCTAGTTCTTGGTTGAATTTGGAACAATGGTAATGGCTAACTCAGACTCACAGTTTCATGTTCTTGCTGTTGATGATAGCCTAAATAGACAGAAAGCTCACATACATAGAAGGCTAAGCCGGTTGAAAAGTTTTGACTCTCAAGATCCATACACCACCACTTTTCCTTCTTTTCCTAATCTTGAAGTACTTGCTCTTGAAGCAACTAAATCAAAAGTTTAAGATGCCGATTATATATTGCTGTGAATGTTGGCTCTAAGTTTTTGAAGTCCATACATGAAATTACTTTCTCAAATCTCAATTGATAAAACACCGAAACTCTGAGTCAGATTATCTCAGCCTCACAATCTAATGCCCAATAAAATTACGGAGTCTCCATCGCTGAGTGCAGTTCCATCTACTGATTTTAAGTCTAAGAGTTCCATTAATTCACCAGAGGGGAAAAGGAAAAGGTTATGGAGTTATATATATATATTATATTATTATTTTATAATATAATAATGTATTAAACTATAACATCCGTTTTATCGAGATATAAGGAGCCTACATTATTAAAATCAAATTTTCTCGACTCCATTATACTCGATTTAACGAGAGCTTCGATTTGACACCAATATTGATAAGATAATAACTTGTTTTGAAATATGTTATTATTAAACTTTTATAATTTGCAAAGTAATATCCCAACTTTGAAAAAGTTACAGAATGATCCTTGAACATTTTAATATTTATAAATTGAAGAAATGAGAGATATGACAATTACATTTTGGGAAATTACTATAATGGATAACTTCACCCTTGGGGATTGGAATCTACAATTTTACCTTTGCGAATTGGAATGGACAATTTTGGACTGGAATGGACAATTTCCATATGGTAGGTTCCACCACCTATTGGAATTTAAATTTACATTTATTACTATAATTTCTATATGGTCGGTTATACCACCTATTGAAATTTAAATTTCTATTTATTGCGATAATTTCCATACGGTAGGTTCTACCACCTATTGGGGAGAATTTAATTTCTATAATTTATGTTTTTATACTTCAAATGTGATGGGTTATACCACAAGTATTTTCAATGTGGTGGGTTATACCACACAGTTAGAATATATATTACCAATGTGGTTGGATTAAACCCCACGATTGGTACTAAATAATAGTGACCGATTTACATATAGTTGACAAGAATGTTATATTGATATTAACAAAGAGATTTGAGCAAATGATGATATATGTGTTGATAAATTGCTCAAAGAATTCCATGGTGATAAAAGAGAAGATATACCATGGTGAAAAATCTCATTATGAGATTAATATATTGATACATTGATACAATGACGAGAAATGCTCTCAAAGAAGTATTTAATAAAGAAATATTCATTCTCCATGCCTATTGAATATTGATGGAGAAAATTGAGTAAGAGATACCAAAAGTTACCGTTGAATAAATATATAAAAGAGAAATGCTCAATAGATCCCAATTGACAAATCAAATGAAATGAATCATATGGTGGGATCATTTGAAATAATCCTATTGATGATATGAGATCGTATTGATATGAGAAGAAAAGCGATCTTTGAAGAAGCATATGTTATGCTAATGGTACAATAGACATTTATATTCGAACAAAATATGATATTATTATTGCTCTAGAAGATGCACAAAACGGAACATATTGAGAATATCAAATGGTGGAAATAAACACTCAAAAATATATAGAAATACAAAAGAAAATACATATTAAACTCCAGTAAATGAGGGATGCGTCTAGAGTATAAATACTCAGTAACTCTGCCACCCCTAACATTGAGTTCATAATGAAAGATCCAAAGGATCTCTTTTCCGCTTGACACCAATGGTGCATGTCGGCGGGTTTCAGCTTCCACAGATTCTTGAACATATGATTGAATCTTGATGAGTAGATCGAAACGTATTAGCGAGAAACAAGTATATTTCTCGCTGAACGAGAAATAAATTTATATTCTACACCCTGATTTAGAAATTCTAGCAAACCATCAAAGAAATAATTAATATTCAACAAACCTATGGGTTTGGTATGAAAGTTCCACTGTGCCCATGATGCTATGTTGAATATTTCCTCCAGTGTGTTATAGCGCTGGAAGGACAATAAAAGCATCACTATTGTTCATCATGTACATCATGCGGTCATGAATAGATGCGTTTTTAGCATCACCAGTGAACCCATGATTATCTTGGATCCAATACGATTGCTAGCTCCAACTTGATGAAAAGGTAATACGCTTGACACTCTTATCCCCCATAATTGTGCGGCCATTGTAAGACTCCTTAAAAGCTTGGTATTGGTCCCTCCATACAGTATATTGATGTTTTGTTTCCCCAATTCCTTTATAAGTTGATTTGCCATATCTATATATTGGATATCACCTATCAGTCTAGATCCACCAAGAACACATACAGTCTTAATCAGTGAGGTGAAGATTGATTTGCATGAGATGATTCTAAAATTCCCATCGCCATCTCCATCTCCATCTCTCTCTTTACACTAAAGTTTCAATGTATGAATGAGAGATACGTGAATCCCTCTATTTAAAGATAAATTTTCAAACCAATAAGTGATTTTACTATTTACCTTTTGACAATATGAGAAAAGAGAACAAGATGAAAAATATCGGTGAAATGACATACACTTTAGGTGATTGAAATCTATATATAAATATATTTATTTATTTATTTACATACATATATATATTTAGAAAAAAACACGATATTTACAATTACGAAATACATCGATCTCGCCAAAATTTTTCACAATTACGAAAATCATAATACTAAGTTTTTCTACTAAATTTACAAAGCAGGATCTTTTAAAGTAAGATTTTCAGACTGTACTGTTCTTGTTCATCTTTAAATTTGGCCCATAAGGCCATAAGCTCACCTTATGCGTGTCCACTAGGATGTGTCTCAAGAGCACTGTTGAATATCATCCAAAGACTCCTTACTCAATCCATCCTTAATGAATGCTATTTTATCTTCTCGATTTTTGGACAAGTACCCTCTGATTTACATCGAGTGTCACAAGTCCACCGAGCACATTTATAGCATCCTCCTAACCTTTTGCTCTGCGTTTCTTGAAAAACTACTTTTACCCATTCCAGGCATGTATTTAGAAGGAATCGAAATCTCACCAGATAACTTAGGACCTTTGCTTCAATCAACCATCGAATATCTTGTGGAATGCCCTTATTCATTAGTATCCTTAATCTTTCAAGTCTACATAGATAAATTCTCTTTAGAATTTTGATCGTGATGAGGATAGTATTTCACGAAGATTCAAGAGCACATGATCCATTATAATATCCTGGACCCTTGTTAGGGTGAATATTGTAAGTGCTCGGATGATTTATAAACGCCGTATGAGGTAAGACTCCGCGTTTTAACGATGGCGTAACAGAAAGCGTATGAGATAAGATTCCACGTTTCAATAGTAATCGTAATAATGCCACCGAAAGAATGACGTGATATGTCGGTTGGCTATGCATGTGATGACGGTAATAAATCATGTTGAGCACTATATAGATTCGGTTCGATTGATAGATTCGGTTCGATTGATGTAAATAATTTATTGAAATCAAGAACGGAAGAAATTTCCAATGATTGTTCTCGATAAATGATTGCTAGCTAATGATTGGAAATAAATCCCAAATATATCTGGAACATATATAAGGGATGAGATATATGGGCCCACTCACCTGTTATGTTGACTACTATATAATATGATGTGGATTTACTACGTAGTCATATGTGCACCAGAAATTTATGAGATTATTAGCACACGATATGAGCATGAGTTCCAGATCAAACAATAAAATTAGTAAATATATATCCCAATAATTTGAATAAGGCCGTAAACAAATGATATGCGCATACGAGTGGGATATAATTGGCAAAATATTTAAAGTCCTCCAATCGATTTGCCAATATCGAGAACAAAATACAGACTAAATAAATTCCCCCCATTAAAGCTAAATATTGAGAATATATACAAATTGTACTGAGTTTGGTTGCTAGCATGAGGGGGAGTATTAATAGTTGGAAATAATATATGAAATGCATCATGAATTTGAAATTCAAATATGAATAACGATCTCATATATCAATTATATATGTTTTGACAAATTAGCAAGCCCGAAGTATTGATATTATTTAAATAAAAGTTCCCCAAATATGTATATCAAAGCAAATGATAGAAGATGATTTTGATAAAGGAGGCATACATTTTGAAGAGAATATAGACTCAAGTATATTGTGCAATCCTAAAAGAGGATTGATAATGAGATATCTCAATAAATTATATCATTATGGGGAAAGAAATGAAATTGGAAAGTGTCGACACAGTATGAAAATGTAGCGCTACATACGATTAACGATAATGAGAATATTGAGATATATCGAAGAATATTGAAATATACACTCTTAAAATATATACGGGCTTGATTGAGAAAATAAATATAGAACCATTAAATGAATGACATTGCTTGTAATAGCGTAAAGCATTGATATTGTTATACGCTGTACTCTTTTCCTTATTTGAGGTTTTTATCCCAAATGGTTTTTCCTAAATAAGGTTTTTAATGAGGCAGCCTAATCGTAAAATCTCGAGAAGAGATTCGGATATATATATATCGATACAGTGAAAATTTAAGATCGAGATTGTCGATTGCAAATAAATACTAAATATGACATAGTGATAATACTTACCTTAAGGATTTTGATACGCTTGAAATATATTGGTACAAAATACTCGTTGCACTTTTTCCTTGGCTAAGGTTTTATCCCACTGGGTTTTCCTAGCAAGGTTTTTAACGAACAACGTTTATGACATATTCACATGAATAATGAGAAATTGACTCAATGAATCTATTGGATCAAATGATAATGAAGAGATTACTCGGAATCAACTGATGATGGTATTGAAATTTTTCACCAAAAGTGAATGTATCAGTTACCAAGATTCGGAACCAAATGGAATAGCTGTACTCTTTTTCCTTCGATCAAGTTTTTCCCCATTGGGTTTTCTTGACAAGGTTTTAATGAGGCAGCGTATGAGTACTCCTATAAAATGATCATCATCAGGGGGAGCAACTTACCATTTACTCTTCGCTCAGGTTTTGTCCTACGAGGTTTTCCTGAAGCAGTATATGATCACTCAACTCTACCACAATCAATTTGGAAGTTTTTATCCCATTGGGTTTTTCTCCAAACAAGTTTAAAGACGATTGTATAAATAGTCATTCAAGAGGGAGTGTTGTAAAACATGTACGCATGCATGCACCAAAGTAAAAAGAAAAGAAAAGTAATGATAAAATGTAATGATTATGTTTTATTGTGTGAATGACTATTGTATACTAGATCAATATTTGTAATACGATGTGCCCCAGTATTTTCCTATAAATAGGGGTCACTTGTAATGAATTCAATAACGAGAATTGAAGTGAAAATTTCTCTGGTTCACAACAATCCATATATTAAAAAAAATTTAATTTTCTTATATTTGTGTCAATTTATAACTAAATAATTTACTTATATCAATATAAATACAATATTGGATAAGTTTGACCACCAATTGATACAAATCTAGAGTGACATCAAATACAGTAAATCTAAAAAAAAAATCTAAAGAAATCGCTTATATACAATTGTTGATATCATTTGATTATTTAATGATGAAAAAAAAAACCTTTGCGTCGGAAACCAGGTAATAATATTAGAAATTTACACAATAAAAATGCCGTTGGTGCCTTTTTCTTCCGAAAAAGGAAAATTACAACTTTCTATTTATTTTGGAACCTCTCCGATTATCACGTGAGAAAGAACATTGAGAGATGGAAAAAAAAAAACTCTCTAATGATTTTGGAAATTGAAAGAGTTAGCATGACGTATTTGACAAATTATTATAGGTCTATTTTCTAAATTAAGGAGAGATAATATAATAAAAATATCGTAGTAGACGTGGAATAATAGATGATATCTAATGCCCCATCTACCTCTGCATAGTGTGCCAGACATTTTCCCTTTTTTCCCTTGACACTTAAATATTTTGAGATGATCTAATTAGAAAACTCAATAATTTGCATTCCATTATTGCATTCCATTAGAGATATTGTTCTCATTTTAATAATGCATCACTCATGTAATATATTATGTGATTTGAAAAGTTCAAGCATCATACAAATATTTGGTAAAAAAAAAAATAATAATACACCCAAAAATATTTTAACAATTATGTTAAATATTCTTAGAAAACATATTTAAAATTTTAAATTAGTTAATCTCATCTCTTGATATTTATTTATAAATAAGTAAAATAGACGAGTAGGAGTGTAGGACATAATTAACCTCAAATTAAAATTATCCGAAAATAATTCAGACAAATTACGACAGCCGACTGCCTTGGGTGTTAATTACAATGAGATTGTGACATAATCGATTTAATTAACATTTTATTCCCTAACCACTACACTAAAATATTCTAAGAAAATAAAATAAAAATACATTTTGTAGAATGGGTTATCTCACGGCGCACGTTACGCTTTTCTCGTTGAAATTAATTTTTTTTTTTTAAAAAGACAAATACTCAGGTTGACACGTATTGGATGATGTCATTTCTCACCAGGGGGTGGCAAGGCTGTGCAGGCTGTGCGCCACCTCTCTCTGCAGCATCCCACGGCGGAACACGGTGGAGCACTCCGGCAGTTCGTCAAGATCGGCAAACAATGACTCATCTTCCTCACGCATTGTGAAAATCATAGACATTTCAGAATCAGTATTTCTATTATCTCTGTGATCTTCGGTCAAAATTGGGCTCTCTAGCATGGTGCAAGAAGTCGGGTAAAAATCCACGAACCACCCAAATTCACCGCCGTTAATTAACGAAGCCTCATCAAGATTGGTAAATTTATCTTCAGAGTTGAGCTCAGATTCATTGGAGACATTTGTGGGCTCTTTCTGATCTAACTGATCTTGATCTAATTGTTGTTGTTCTTCTTCTACCGAAACTGAAGGTGTATTAATGCTTGTTGCTGCCACGGAGGCCGTGGAGGCGGCAGCTGAGGTGGTGGCGCTGTGGCGGTGATGATTCCGAGAAGCCGGCCATGGGTGATTGTGTTCAGAAGAATAAGTCACCACTAACATATCAGGGTCATGTTTACTTCTCTCCACTTGTTTTCTTGCGGGACAACCTTTTGAGCTACTGCACCTGTAATATCCTCTGCAAATTTGAACACAATTCATAGGATTTACAATCAAATTGAAGCATTAATACGGCAAATGTTCCAGTACCAGTGCTAATACCAATTATAGTATCAGTGATAATGAAATCACATGTGGTTTTATGCGTTTTTTATATGAAAGTGAAACCGCATGTGATTTCACCTTCGTTGATATTGTGATTGGTATCGGCGTTGGTCCTAAAATATTTTTAGAATTTAATACAAGAAAATATTGGCAAAATAGATTATTTTTTAGATTAGATTATATGTATGTATACCTAGGATAAGGTGACCCTTTGATAGGCTTTTGGCCATATTTTCTCCATGCCCAAGAATCAGAAGGTGGAGCACTCATATGATCGCCCTTAAGCCTTGATCCTTCCACATCTTTGATTGGAATCGACAACACTCTTTTCTGAATAGCTCTTCTACTGTAATTAATTTAAATTAACTTTCCCAAAATATATATATATATATATATATATATATATATATATATATTTATATATACTTTTCTTAATATGTACGATTTCTTCAATTATATATCACTCATGCATGCACATGAACTATTGCAAATCATCAAACCCTAAAAGATTCTAAATGAGAAGAAACCCCTTTCACTGACAAAAGTATAGCAAAAGTATAGAGTCGTAGACACAGAGCATCGATTGATATAGACTAGACAATACTTGACGGTATAAAATACGAAGTAAAGAAAGAATTTTTTTTTTTTTTTTTTTGCAAATACTAACTAATCATATATAATTAATTTAATTACTAACCTTCTCTTTGGAGAGGAAGTGAAAGTCATCTTGGTATCATTAGACACCGTGGTGCTCAGCGAATCTCCGCTATTTTCAGGCGAATCTTCGACGTCATCAACCTCGCTAACAAATTGCTTATTGATGAATCTACTCCCCATGAAGTTGTCACAAATTAAGTGACTACACAATTAAAGTGGCCTAATTTGGGGAAGATTTGGGTGTGTTTTTGTGTGTGTGTGTGTGTGAGAGAGAGAGAGAGAGAGAGAGAGAGAGAGAGAGAGAGAGAGAGAGATGAAAACAAGAAATGGGAGAAGGTGGTGAAAGATTGGCTAGAGTTTTAATATGGGTCCTAGCTAGAAATGACAGATGACCAATGCATTTAGTTTATAAAGGACGTGCAAGCAAATGTGAAAACTTCATTATCATATTACAACGTGAAAGTGACCCTAATTAATGTTGATAAGTGCCTTATGATTAATTTAATCCAATGATTTATGACCGTTTCCCTTGCATTCTTTTGTATATTTCATACAATTGCTTATGCTAATCTTGTTCTTATCAAAATGCTTAACCAGGGTATTTTATTAATTGCTTTTATCTATCCTTTAATTTTTCGGGAGTATACATTAGTGTGACTTTGATTTTCGCATATGGGAAACCCTTCAAGTCCGGAATCAGACATATTTATCAAATTGATGATTCCGCTATCAAATTAAAGATTGTTTAGAATATATCAACAAGAGCGATGATATATGCCTCATGATTAACTACTTGATTAATATAAAAGTTATGTGTCACGATCTGTATGTTAAGAAAAGTTGGAGCTGAAAAATTCCTTATAGTAACTCTTTTGCACTATCAGAAAAGATATTAGTTAATAGTTATAAAAGTATATGGTGAAATTTTGGGGAAAAATTTCAAAATTAGTGAATGTAAAAATTGAAATCGTGCCACGTTTCTAAAGTCAGAGCTAGATGACAATGTAGTCAAGATAAAAATAATTTTTCATGCTTGAGTGTGTGTGAGGGTAATATATACTCAATTCTCGGTTGCATTCTTGTGCCGTGTTATTTCGTGCAACTCACCCCTCAAACCAATAAAAATCTAAACCATTTATAATTTTAATCCAAAAGTCAAAAATATATATATATATATATATATATATATATATATATATATAAAAGGGATTATCTAGCGTTTAGTTATTTGTTATATAAAATAATTTTCCGCAATTGTTAACTTCTTATGTTATATGGCGAAAAAGACAAGAAGACGAGGTAATACCATAATCTTGTGCGAGGAAGTAAGACGGCAGATATGTTGGAAAAACAAACAAACTTTATGTTAAGAATGCAAGGTTATTTTGGTTTTATTATTGATTTGAGGATAAAATAGATTTACTACTTCATGCTTCTCAATGAAACTAAACACGCCTATTAAAAAAAAAAAAGATAAATTTCACTTAGCGTCCCCAAACTTTGACAACTGACACAATTTTGTCCATATTCTTTATTTTCATCCTTTTTTATCCTCAAACTTTCATCTATTCATACGTTCCCAAACTTTCAATTTTGATACAATTTTGTCCCCAATATTTTTTTTACTGCTTTGCCTCAAATTTTTCATGTTAATGCATTACGTCCCTCAATATCAAATTTTATTAACTGTGTTTAGCATGTGTTAGTATATGTGTAAAAATAGATTTTTATGAATTTTGATGTGATATAAAGGAGATAATGAGTGGAATTGAATAGTGGAGATTTGTGTAATACAGGTAGGTCATACGAGATACGTGGATGTGAAATAGGAGAAAGAATAAGTGGAACTGAAAAAAATATATAAAAATTTGTAAAAATTTGTTAAAATTTATACACTAACATGCGCTTAGTTGGCCACTTGTTGCTAAAAATATTAATTTCGCATATTTTTCAAATCGCATGTTTAAGTGGTATTTTTGAGCTAGATTTTTGGTTAACTATTACTTTGGTGTTTTCGGATATATCTCTGGTGTTGTGGGTATTTAATTAAGTTTGATTTTTAATGTTCAAGCGGACTTTAAAATCCCAGACATCTGGAAAGTGTTACATTTACTTTCCCTATTATTTTGAAGATATTACATGCATGTTCTAGCGTGTTGGATCTCTATATCTTGTATGTGTGGGCTGTGTGAATTCTTAAAAAAAAAAAAAAAAGAGGAATTATATCAGGTTTGGCTCTACATAATGTAAGAACTACACAAAGGTCCGAAGAAGTGGATTTGCTAGACAACGCCTTTGCATTCCCGTTGTACCTGTTGACTTTGAGGTTCCTTTTCTTTCTTTTTTTTTTCTTTTTTTTCTTTTTTCTTTTTAACCAAAGTCCGTAATTCCGACTTTCTATTTTAACTTTCCCTCCATTGTTATCCACCTCCAGCTCCATAGTTAACTTTCTGCCCCCATGCTCGAACTGTGGCTGACTTTCGGCCTCTAGTGATTTACTAGTATTCACTACATCTTTGAATTTCATATATTATTAGTTGTTTCACCCATGCGTTGCACATGGGCCAAAATTTTCAACAAATAACTGCATTGATAAATGTTACTAATATTAACATACCTCAAAAAATAATTAAAATAATTAAAGAATGAGTTACAATAATAAACTTAATTAATTCAACTCGAAACAATTCTATAAAAGTTTCAATCGAGGTTCCCTTGTATTTCGTACTAATCCATCCTACAAATATGTAAGGAATAACTCACGAAAATCCCTATAACTTAATTTATTATTCTCCATAGAATAGTAACTTAATTAGCGTTTACACTTATGCTTTGAATGGGATGACAATTCGTGGTCGAGATTGTGATAATATATTACATTTTACTCATTGCAAGATTAATCTACTTATGTAAACCCAAAATAAAATAGCATTAAATGTTATAATTATCAAAATAATAATACTAAAATAACTCTACCAATATTCGTAGAGCTCATGGTTTTTTCTTTAAAATTATTTTACATTTTATTATATGCAATTATAAATTTTGGGAGATATTAATTGTACATCAGTGTGATGTACGTTATTAACCATTAATATACAAATAATGATTTTTAAATTTTAATTATGAACTATAATCAGCATAGAGATATGTGATAAAAAAACAATATAGTGAGTGCAATTATCCTCGTTTCGGCCCATCCTTATGTAATCTAGTCTGACTGAGGATGATATAAGAATTATAATAGGATGAGAACTTCTATTCCCTATCTCCATCGTGCTAGAAAATTCTCATCCACTTCCACATCCTGTAATACCCCATCCATTTATGCATGTGAATTATGGTGATATGTATGATTGTGACATGATGTATATATGTGTGGACCATTCGTGCCTTAGCTATGATAATATGTACGATATTAGGTGTCGAAACGGCCTCCCGAGCGAGAAACGAAGGTTATATGAAATTCTGCAGTTTCAATCATTACGGCCGTAAGTTTATGTTTTACGGCCGTAATTATAGGTGTACGGCCGCAAGTAATGTTGTTACGGCCGTCAGTGATGGAATGAGGAAATGTGCCAAAACTTTCAGAGAGTAAAGTACGGCCGTAGCATGTATGAGTACGGCCGTAAAGGGGTGAAGTGAAGGATGTACAACGATTTACAGAGAGGTTATGACGGCCGTAAGTAGTATGGGATACGGCCATATTAGCTATGGTTACGGCCATAAGAGATGGTATTACGGGCGTAAGACTGAAGGATGGAAAAACCCTGATTTACAAAGTCTTCGATACGGCCGTATGATATTTTGGGTACGGCCGTATATGAGGGTTTATGGCTGTAAGTTAGATGGTTACAGCCGTAATGTGAAGATTTACGGCCGTAAATTTGGTGTGTAAGGCCGTAATTTTAGGTCGGCAGAAACTGCTTGATAGGGTTTATACACATTTGCTCGGCCATTTTCCCCCATTGTTGATCCCCAACTTCCCAAAACTCTAGAAAACACTCCCAAAGGTGATTCTAAGGATTTTACATGAGTTTTGGCTTGTAGATCATTTAACCATTTCTAGTTGCCATCTTGGATTTCACAAGAAGAAAGGAAGAAGAGGGAGTTATCCACCCATTCCTTAGCTTGAGTTCTTGGCTTTTGAGGTAGGTTTGAGATGAAACTCTTATATGGAAGGTAAGTAACTCTAGAAATGATCATTAGGTAGGTAAATACATGCAAGATCCTTGGTTAATGTCATGGTTTGGCAAAGTATGATATTCATAGTGCTTGCTAATCCCAAGTGCAGGAGTCGTGTAGTAGTATAACTCGAAGTACGAGTGTCGTTCCACAAGGAGTCATGAGAAAGATCACAAAATTATTATAAACTAAGGAAAATAATTAAAGCAATTCAATTGAGAATATAATAATGAAATAAACGAACTTATATTATAGTAAATTAATAAGAGAGAAACACTAAGGTGTCGGGGTTCCACCATCAATTATTAATGCAATATTATTGATTCAATTATTTTCTTAAAACTTAATTAAGAATAGACATTGAAAAGATAACTTTAGTTAATGGTTATTACACAATAAGCGCAAACAATCTCTTATAGAATTAATCTCAAGCATAAATTGTACCTACGGCAACAACCTATCAAGAAATAATTCCATTGAAATCGTAATCAATCAATAGGGTCTTCAAAACTTCAAAAGAATAGTTGTTTTTATAAAACAATAGGAAAAACTTGATTGAACCTATGAATTAGATTATTTAACAACCATCAATTATCTCAATAAACAAACCCAATATTAAATTAACAATCCAATAACTAAAATTGCATAAAAATACTTGTCTAAAACGAATCAATAATACTACATGAATAATCTAGGTTTCTCCCATAACCCTAGTTAGGAGATTAGTTCCCCATAGAAAATAAAGAATAAACCATAATTTAAGAAAAGAACTTGGAGAAGAAGCACCAAATTTTGTCTAGTCCTTCGCGTGTCTTTCCCCTGGCTTTTTTTTTCTCTCGCTTGTAGCCGTTCTTCCCCTCCTGACTCTCTCGTCTATGCATATACATGTATTGTCCTGGGAAACAAGAACAAGCCCATATTATCTAAAAGCCCATTCTTGACCCAATTCATGCATGTATATACCTGGCTTTCTTCTTTTGTTTTTTTTTCTTTGACCATTTTTCTTCTCTTCGTGTATATTTCTTCCCCAGATTTTTGTGACCTTGTTTTCCAATTGGTTCCTCTTGGTCAAAGATTGGGCCCACCAATTAATTAAAGTCCCACCTTGTCATTTAAATATGTATGTATATATTCTAATCCATTAGCGTGCTTCTTTTTTCCTATTTCATCTCCTGTGAAAGTGGTCAACCTGAGAAAATAGTATAAAAATCATTTAGTTCGTTATTATTATTAGAACCAATTGCTCAAAATATATAAATTAATACAAAATAAATATCACTTTTGGGCACTAATCACACCCCCTAACTAGCTTATTGCTAGTCTCTAGCAATTGAAGCGACTTAAGAAATATCGAATTCGATCTAACTCATTTGCTTCCCATAACTAGCTCAGAGATAATCAAAACTGCATGGCAGAGAGTTACAATTTCAAAAGACAACCACAAGAGTGAGCAAGACGTCTAAATATTTGTCACCACAAAGTTTAGTTCATAAACATCGATAATAGCTCAATCAATATTAGTAAACTCCCTTGCCCCGGTTTCCACATAAACCAATAATCAAAAATAAGTTTCAACTTCAAATCTCACCAAGGATATGTCACTCAGAATAAAATCATTCTTTGCTAGCTAGGGTTAGTGTTTCACTCAATTGATCTCATTAGAGGTGCCACCATATGCTTGCTTGCTTACCAAGCCTTAACTATCAATATGACAATATTACTTGAATCGAGAGGTCTTTATATAGGGTTGTAATGGGGTTGAAGGTTAAGGTTGGAAGAAGAGGAGTGTATGGGATAAACAACTGATTCTAGGAACTAGTAGAGCACATATAGGTGTAAGAGATATGAATCACATGAAATTTCCATCAGCTTCTTACCGAGCTTGTATCATCAATTTTTTTCTCCTTTTTTTGCTCGCACTTCATCAACAACATCACTAGTACCTCAAAGAATCAAACTTAACTTTCTCTTTTTGTTTTTGAACTTTTTTTTCTCTTTTTCACAACTCTTTTTTTTTTTTTTTTGAATGTTTTTTTTCATGCTTCTTTGTTTTCCATCCTTTTTCTTTTTTTTCTTTTTTTCTTTCTTTTTTCTTTTACTCCATTCAACTAAACACCCCCCCACCACCTTGAATCATCCAAACATGTAACCATTAATAGCAAGTAGCCTTCAACACGAAGATCTCATCAATGCTCTACCAATTCCATAGAATAGGGTAGGATAAAGTGTTTGAAGATTTCGGGTAAGAACGCATGGTTTAATGAAAGAATACTCTTATTTTAGCTCAAAGGGGTTAACTAGGGGGTAAAATTTAAAGGACATAGGATAATTTGGCAATGGAGGTATATCCTAAGTGCCTCTGTCATCTACAAGTCATTGCCAAGTTGACACATGTTTCGACTGGTTCACAACAAGTTCTAGAGTATACACACAAAAATGAGATCATACGCACATGAATAAGTATGATTGATGCATAATGTTTCAATCATAAGGCTCAAAAGCTCACGAGGGTTTATACAAGTCTACACTTATTCATGACTTCTTAACTCATGCAAATTCCAAGACAGTGAAACACACCAACATGGCTGCTCAATTATAAATGGCATGAAAAATACTTTGTAGCGAAAAATATAGAGAATTAATGTTCACAGCTCATGGCAACCCACTGAATTCGCAACATCAAATATCATTCTTTTCCATGCCATCTTATAAATAAACCAACACCTCTCATCATTGATGGGAAGCAAAAATCCTATGCCATCGAAAATTTTTAAAAAAGAAAAATAATAATAATAAAATAAAGAATAGATTATCAGTTTTTCAAATTTTTTTTTCAATTTTTCAATTTTCCAATTTTTTTTTTGTTTTTTAAAAATTTTTTTTCCTTTTTTTTGAATTTTTTGAATTTGAAAGGAATAAAAATAAAATAAAATTAAGAACTAACGGAATTAATGAATTGCTAAGAGAATACTAAACAAATTTCTAACTCCCATCTCCCCAACTTAAAATAAGCATTGTCCTCAATGTAATAGATACAGTACTAAAAGAGGAAAGATAACTAGACTGAAATAAAAGGGAAGAGTAGGAAAGCTAGCACCTGATGGTGGAGAGTTCTCCATGCAATTTCTCTGCAACTGGTTAGTGTCTAAAATAGCAAAATAATAGAAAAAGAAACAAAAACAAAACAACAAAAAAATGAATAAAATAAAATATTTATAACAAATATGGACGACAAGTCCAATGCATCAATCTCGATAGACCGGGTTTTCTAGAGAAATGGTCTCATCCTCTAGAACAAAAATTTCTAAGAATGGTTTAAGACGCTGTCCATTAACCTTAAACACATTACCATTCTTAGGGTCCTCAACCTCAATAGCACCAAAAGGAAAAATTCGCTTAACCACAAAAGGCCCTGTCCACCTAGAACGAAGCTTACCAGGAAACAAATGCAGTTTAGAATTATACAAGAGAACCTTTTGACCAAGCTCAAAATTTTTCCTTAGAATTTTATTATCATGAAAAACTTTCATTCGTTCCTTATATATCCTAGAATTTTCTTATGCCTCATTCCTAAGTTCTTCCAATTCATTCAACTGTAGCTTCCTCAGAGAGCCTGCATCACTCAAACTAAAATTGAATGCCTTTATAGCCCAATATGCTTTGTGTTCCAACTCTACAGGCAAGTGACAGGCTTTCCCATGGACTAATCTGTATGGAGACATACCAATCGGGGTTTTAAAAGTTGTACGATGAGCCCAAAGAGCATTAGAAAGTCGTAAAGACCAATCTTTGCGGTTTGGATTCACCGTTTTTTCTAAAATCTGTTTTATCTCTCGATTGGCTAGTTCAACTTGACCACTAGTTTGTGGGTGATAAGGGGTAGCAATTTTATGAGTGACACCGTATTTTTTCATTAAAGCTTCAAAAGGCCTATTACAAAAATGCTTACCTCCATCACTGATAATGGCTCGAGGCGTTCCATGTCTAGAGAAGATATTTTCTTTCGAGAATTTCAAAACAGTTGTATGATCATTTTTTCGACATGGAATGGCCTCTATCCATTTTGACACGTAGTCAACACCCACTAATATATAAAGATATCCAAAAGATGGAGGGAACGGACCCATAAAATCAATGCCCGAACAATCAAATATTTCAATGACTAAAATGGGATTTAAAGGCATCATGTTTCTACGAGTTATCGACCCTAATTTTTGACAAAGCTCACATGCTCTATAATATGCATTAGCGTCTTTGAAAAGAGTAGGCCAATAAAATCCACATTGTAAAATTTTAGCAGTCGTCTTCTTAACAGAAAAATGACCACCACATGCTTCATTATGGCAAAAAGAAATCATGTCATGCACTTCTTTTTCAGGAACACATCTTCTGTAAATTTGGTCGCCACAGTACTTAAAGAGGTAAGGATCATCCCAAAAGAAATTACGTACCTCCACCATGAACTTCTTTCGATCTTGTGCATTCCAATCCCGTGGAGTTTCACCTGTAACAAGATAGTTCACAATATGAGCAAACCAAGGTAATTCGTTAATAGCAAAAAGTTACTCATCAGGGAAATAATCATTAATGGGACAAATATCAGGATGTTCGTCAAAAATCAATCTGGAGAGATGATCTGCCACCACATTTTCTACACCTTTCTTATCTTTGATAGTAATGTCAAACTCTTGGAGTAGGAGGATCCACCTTATTAGTCGAGCCTTAGTGTCTTTCTTACTAAGAAGGTACTTCAGTGCTGCATGGTCAGTGTAAACAATAATAGGCGATCCAACAAGATAAGTACGAAATTTATCTAAAGCAAATACTACTGCAAGAAGTTCTTTCTCAGTTGTAGAATAATTCATTTGAGCACTATTCAAAGTTCTACTTGCATAGTAAATGACATAAGGTTTCTTATCTCGTCTTTGCCCTAAAACTGCCCCAATTGCATAATCACTATCGGCACACATAATTTCAAAAGGTAAATTCCAATAAGGTGATTGCATAATAGGCGCAGAAGTGAGCAATGCAATTAATTTATCAAATGCAACTTGACAATCATTAGACCATTCAAATGGAGTGTCTTTAGATAAAAGATTACACAAAGGTCTAGATATGGCACTAAAATCCTTAATAAATCTCCTGTAAAATCCAGCATGTCCTAGAAATGATCTAACATCTTTTACGCTCTTTGGAATGGACAATTTAGCAATCAATTCAATTTTAGCCTTATCTACTTCAATCCCTTTAGAGGAAACAATATGACCAAGAACAATTCCAGAGGATACCATGAAATGGCATTTTTCCCAGTTCAAAACAAGATTTTTCTCTTGGCATCTTATTACGACTCTTTCTAGATTTGACAAACAATCATCAAATGAATTACCAAACACAGATATATCATCCATAAACACCTCAAGAATATGCTCCACCATATCGCTAAAAATACTAATCATGCATATCTGAAAGGTGGCAGGAGCATTACACAATCCAAATGGTATTCTACGGAAAGCAAATGTACCAAAAGGGCATGTAAAAGTAGTTTTTTCTTGATCAGCCATAGCAATTTCAATTTAATAATAACCTGAATATCCATCTAAAAAACAATAAAACTCATGGCCAACAACCCTTTCTAAAATTTGGTCAATAAAGGGTAAGGGAAAATGATCCTTCCGAGTTGCAGCGTTTAGTTTCCTGTAATCAATGCACATTCGCCAATTAGAAACAACTGTAGTGGGGACTAACTCATTTTTATCATTTTTTATTACAGTTAGTCCAGATTTCTTCGGCACAACCTGTGTTGGACTAACCCACTTACTATCAGATATAGGATATATAATTCCCGCATTACACAATTTCAAACCCTCAGTTTTAACAACTTCTCTCATGTTGGGGTTAAGTCTACGTTGTGCTTCCCTAGAAGGTTTAGCATCATCCCCTAAAAGAATTTTATGGGTGCAAACAAGAAGGCTAATTCCCTTAATATCAGCAAGAGTCCAGCCAATAGCAGATTTATGAGCATTCAAAACATTGATTAATTTACCCTCCTGCTCAAGATTAAGTTCAGAAGATATTACCACGGGAAAAGTGTCATTCGGACCCAAGAATGCATGTTTTAGACCTGATGGTAGAGGTTTGAGCTCCAAAATTGGGACTTCTACACTCGACAGCTTGTTTTCAATACGCAGTGGGATTTTCTCGAACTTAGGGGTCCACCTTTCTTTGTCTTGCACCTGAAAAACATCAAAAAGTGTACTAATTTCAGAAATTTCGGCAACTTGAGCAATCTCAGATTGGGTAGAATCATATGAGTTCACAAGAAAATTTTCTAAAGGATCAACAATATTTCTCATAGCAAATTGTTCATGCGCTAGAGTCCCAATGAAATCAACACATTCATATTCATCGTCCCCTTGTGGCTGTTTAACCACATTGAAAATATTCACTTCTATGGTCATGTTTCCAAAGCTGAGCTTCATCACTCCACTCCTGCAGCTAATATTAGCATCACAAGTGGCTAAAAATGGACGCCCTAAAATCACAGGAATTTGATGTTCAGCATTAGAAATAGGTTCAGTATCTAAAATAAAGAAATCAACAGGGTAATAAAATTTATCAACTTGAACCAACAAATCCTCAATTACTCCCCGTGGAATTTTTACAGAACGATCAGCTAGCTGCAATTTAAGCGTTGTGGGCTTAATTTCACCAAGACCTAGCTGCAAGTACACTGAATAGGGAATTAAATTCACACTAGCACCTAAATCAAGTAAAGCACGATCAACCAAATGATCTCCAATCACACAATATAAAGTAGGGCTTCCGGGGTCTTTATACTTTGGAGGAATTTTATTTTGAAGTACAGAACTCACATGAGCAGCTAAAAATGCAGTTTTCTTCACATTATGCTTTCTTTTAACGCTGCACATGTCTTTCAAAAATTTGGCATATGATGGAACCTGTTTAATAGCATCTAATAATGGGATGTTAATTTTTACTTGCCTAAAAAGTTCTAAAATATCAGCATGATTATTCACTTTCTTTAAAGGCCGTAAAGCTTTAGGAAAAGGTGCAGGTAGTGGATAATTTTTCCTTACGTTACCCTCTTTAGATTCATTAGGTATATTATTACTCTTAGATTCCTCTACATCCTTGACTGATTGAGTATTATCAATAACTTTACCATTTCTAAGAGTAATGGAATCAACAGGCCCATAGAGTTCACAAGAATTTACTCCTTTAGGACTGGGTTGAGTATTAGAAGGAAATTTTCCTTTTTCATTTACAGAAAGAGCATTAGTCAATTTAGAAATTTGATTCTTAATATCCTTATTCTCCTCAATTAACTGACCAATCATAGAATCATACTTAGAAAACATAGCATCATACCTTTGATTATGTTTTTGTTGATCTTGCATGAATGCTTGAAGGGTATCTACCAACGAGGGCTTGGGATTGAATGAATTTGGCGTAGAAAATTGTTGGTTAGGAGCACTTACCTGTTGTTGTGGTTCAGTCCTCCAACGAAAATTAGGGTGGAACCTCGTCGCTGGATTTTATGTCTCTGAATAGGGGGAATATGGCTTTTGAAAATTCCCAACAACAGCAACATGAGAGTCTTGTGACACCTGCAAAGAAAGGGAAAGTTTGACAAGAATGACCAATATCGCAACAATATTCACAAACTTAAGTTGTATTGGCTTGAAAAATAGGTTGAGACACAGAACAGTTATTCAATTTAGCCACCAAAGTCTCGTATTTCATTTTCCAATTATCTTCTTCCTTTAACTGAAAAATTCCTTTAGAAGAAGGTGTAGAAGAAGATTTGGAACGATCTGTGCTGTCTAGTAGATTAGGGGTGGACCACTGATGAGCTTTTTCAGCAATTTCATTTAAAAACTCTATGGCCTCATCAGGATCCTTTTGCATAAAGTTTCCATTACACATAGACTTAACAAACTGACGATCTCTAGGAAGAAGTCCCTCATAAAAATAGCTAGCCTGTCGCCAAGATTCAAAACCATGATGTGGACACAAACTTAATAGTTCTTTGAACCTTTTCCATGCATGATATAATGACTCATTCTCAGATTGAGAAAAATTAGAAATCTTTTTCTTCAAAGCCATTGTTTTGTGATTCGGAAAATATTCATTAAAGAATGCTTCACACCTTTCATCCCATGAGCCTATAGATCTACCTGCCAATGAATATAACCAAGTTTTTGCCTTATCTTTAAGAGAGAATGGGAAAAATTTAAGTTTCACATAATTTAGGCCATCACCTTGATTATAGAATGCACAAACAACGTCCTCAAATGCCCTAACATGCAAGTATGGATTTTCATTTTCCAGACCATGAAATGAAGGAAGTAGTTGGACCATACCAGGTTTGAAGTCATAGCTGGGCATGTTATGTGGTAGCATGATGCATGAAGGTGCAGTATTACGTGTAGGATGCAAATATGTTTGTAAAGTTCTCACTGGTGGTTGAGGGTTATTATGTAATGCAAATTCATTGTTAAAATCTTCCATGTTACGAGATGCAGCAGATGAACTAGAAGCAAATATATTTCCTATAGAAATATCAGATTCAAACTCAGAGTCGTGTTCAGATTCAGTTTTAGACTTCCTAGCAAATCTACCTAAATGATCTCTATGACGCATATGAACGGAAGAAAAACAACACAAACAAAATAATAATAATAAAATAAAATTAAAAAAATATAATAATAATATTAATAAATCAAATAATAAAGAAATGAAAATAATAAAAGATAATAAAATAATAAAAAAATGAAAATTAATTAAAAATAAATAAATAAATAAAGAGACAAAAAAAACTAATTTAAAGAGAATAAAGATGGAACGAGTGTACCAAATATGCGAAAATTCTGCTTCCTTTGCTAAACTGCTCCCCTGCAACGGCGCCAAAAATTGCTTGCTAATCCCAAGTGCAGGAGTCGCGTAGTAGTATAACTCGAAGTACGATTGTCGTTCCACCAGGAGCAATGAGAAAGATCGCAAAATTATTATAAACTAAGGAAAATAATTAAAGCAATTCAATTGAGAATATAATAATGAAATAAACGAACTTATATTATAGTAAATTAATAAGAGAGAAACACTAAGGTGTCGGGGTTCCACCGTCAATTATTAATGTAATATTATTGATTCAATTATTTTCTTAAAACTTAATTAAGAATAGACATCGAAAAGATAACTTTAGTTAATGGTTATTACACAATAAGCGCAAACAATCTCTTATAGAATTAATCTCAAGCATAAATTGTACCTACGGCAACAACCTATCAAGAAATAATTCCATTGAAATCGTAATCAATCAATAGGGTCTTCAAAACTTCAAAAGAATAGTTGTTTTTATAAAACAATAGGAAAAACTTGATTGAACCTATGAATTAGATTATTTAACAACCATCAATTATCTCAATAAACAAACCCAATATTAAATTAACAATCCAATAACTAAAATTGCATAAAAATACTTGTCTAAAACGAATCAATAATACTACATGAATAATCTAGGTTTCTCCCATAACCCTAGTTAGGAGATTAGTTCCCCATAGAAAATAAAGAATAAACCATAATTTAAGAAAAGAACTTGGAGAAGAAGCACCAAATTTTGTCTAGTCCTTCGCGTGTCTTTCCCCTGGCTTTTTTTTCTCTCGCTTGTAGCCGTTCTTCCCCTCCTGACTCTCTCGTCTACGCATATACATGTATTGTCATGGGAAACAAGAACAAGCCCATATTATCTAAAAGCCCATTCTTGACCCAATTCATGCATGTATATACCTGGCTTTCTTCTTTTGTTTTTTTTTCTTTGACTATTTTTCTTCTCTTCGTGTATATTTCTTCCCCAGATTTTTGTGACCTTGTTTTCCAATTGGTTCCTCTTGGTCAAAGAATGGGCCCACCAATTAATTAAAGTCCCACCTTGTCATTTAAATATGTATGTATATATTCTAGTCCATTAGCGTGCTTCATTTTTCCTATTTCGTCTCCTGTGAAAGTGGTCAACTTGAGAAAATAGTATAAAAGTCATTTAATTCGTTATTATTATTAGAATCAATTGCTCAAAATATATAAATTAATACAAAATAAATATCACTTTTGAGCACTAATCACATAGCATGATGTGATGATTCTTATGCAATGAAATGCTTCCGAGCTTAGGGTTATGATATTCATGACATGCTTATCTTGCCAAAATGCTATGATATGAATGACAAGTTTATATGAGACTGGAGTAATGGTGCCTTGCATCCATATATCACGTGTGTCTGGATTGGAGTTGCCTATCATGTGTTGTATAAATGTTAAAGTTTATGGCCAAATATGGGGGACCTACGCCCCAATGACTGATATGTCGGCCTAATGGGGGACCTACGCCCCAACTATGTTACGAGGCCTGGCCAAATGTTTATGACGGCGCCAATGTTAACACATGATTCGTAATGGGCCCTAGATCAATATGTGATGTTCATATGCATTGTGTCTCTTCCTACTGAGTCATTATGACTCACGTGTGCTCTTTTACATGTTTTAGATGATGCTGCGAGTAGGAGGCAGGCTGGAGGTGGCGAAGGGTCCTCTCACGCGTGAGCTTGTCGACGTGTGGAAATGGGGAAAGGAAAAGATTTTAGGGTCACGTGTGTGTAATATAAACTCTTTTGTAAACTATTACATTATATGTATGTTAGTTATCCTCGTTTGGGCGTGCGTAGAGTGTTTTAAAATACGTTGGCTCGCCAATGTCACATAGGTAATGCCGTCTCTAGTGCGATGCCGCTGACGTACTAGGGAGGGTATTACAGCGGTGGTATCAGAGCGATAAGTTTCCCTAATCTCCGCATGTCGAAGGACTTCTATGCCCCTCCAAGATATTGTATATGTTATATGAGTTTGAATGTGATTGAGTCGCTTTGTGTTCTGCCTGGGATATGATATTATGCGAGCTATATAGGAGGGTTGGATATCGATGCGATATTTCCTCTTCCTTTATGGATGATAGATGGCCGATGATCAGGCAACTACTATAGAGAGGCTTACGTGATTGGTTGAGCAACAATCGCAAATGATGCAACAAATGATGCAGAATTCGAATAACCACAGTGTTGGTGGTAGTAATACGGCGGATACTTCAGGAGGGGATAAGGCGAAGGAAGATCGGGATAGGGAGATGGCTACAGATCGGTTCCAACGGTTGAACCCTCCAGTATTCGAGGATGCTAAGGACCCTATCGATGCTGAGAACTGGCTACAGACAATTGATAGGATGTTTGAGTATGCTCATATTCCCGATTCAGAGCAAGTGAACTGTGCTACTTTTATGCTTAGGGGCTCGGCCGGCTTTTGGTAGGATTTGATTAAGAGGGAGGAGACAGCGAATAATGCTACATGGGCAGTTACTTGGGCTGATTTCTGTGTGCGATTTCGTGCCAAGTACTTCTCGGATGCTGCTAAGAATGAGAAACTGAATGAGTTTATTCAGTTGCAGCAAGGGAGTATGACCGTGATAGCTTATGGAAAGAAGTTTGAGGAGTTGGCTCGTTTTTCCACCTATATGGTTGATACGCCTACCCGGAAGATAGCTCGGTTTGTTGCGGGATTGAAACCGGAGTTGGCTCATGATGTGCAGTTGGCTAGTGTTTCGACCACTAGTTATGCGGAGACATTGGAACGAGCTTATGTCGCCGAGAAAGCAGAGGCTAGAATTGTGCAAGCTCGTCTAGGTAGAGGCCAATCAGTGCAGGCTGCCCAAGCTACTCAAGGCTCAGCTCAGTTTTCTCAAGGCTCTTCGGTGGGTAACCGAGGGCGAGGTCCCACTTTTCGTGGCCGAGGTAGGGGCTCGAACTACAAGAGGCCTACGGATACTACTTCTTTGTCCCAACTTCCGGCGAAGAAGGGATCAGGCTCTCCGTCACCATCGCAGTGCTCGACATGTGGGAAGGCCCATACGGGTCGATGTTATTTTGGTATGGACCGGTACTACGGATGTGGGAAGGAAGGGCACATCATTCGGAATTGCACAGAGGCGAAGAATCAAGCACCACAGTCTCAAACACGGCCGGTAGGATGGGTGTTCGCTATAGGTCAATCCGAAGCTCCGGAGAGGGCCGATGTGATCACAGGTATGGTTTATATCTCTACTACTCCCGCTTATGTCTTGTTCGACTCCGGTGCCACACATTCATTTATATCTATGTCGTATGCCCGTCGGTTAGAAATGAGTCCGGTACCTTTACGGTTTCCTATGGATGTTACTAGACCTATGGGATTGAATCGATGTGCTGTGTGGTATTATCCGTTTGTTAAGATGCAAGTTCGGGATCGTGAGACGTTAGCCAATCTCATTGCCTTGGAAGTTAAGGATTTTGATGTTATTCTGGGTATGGATTGGCTAATGCAACATGGTATAGTGTTGAAATTTCCGGGCGGTGAGTTTGTTGCATTCCCTATGTTGGAACGGTCAACTAGGGTTGTTATTTCAGCAATGAAGGCCCAGAGATTGATCAAGCACGGGTGTAGTGCATATTTGGTGAGTGTGTATAGTATGGATACGAAAGAAATTAAGTCACCGTCATTGGTCCTGGTGGTCTGTGAATTCCTTGATGTATTCCCCGACGACCTTGAAGGGTTACCACCAACTCGGAAAATAGAGTTTCCTATTGATGTTGTGCCAGGAACACTTCCAATCTTAAAGACTCCGTATCGTATGGTTCCAGTCGAGCTGAAAGAACTTTGGGCGTGTTGTCGCAGTACGCCAAAATTTATTTTTTTTCCTTACTCGGTTTCAAAACTACAAATTAATGTAGAAGTGGTAAGTAAGGGTCGAACCCAAGAGGAACGGTGCTTAATCTAGTTGTCTTTATCAATTAATATAGGAAAGTGGGGGTTTTGAGAATTTTGAATGAAAATCAAATGACTAAAGATAAGATCAAATAAAACAATTGAAATAAATATCTAGTTCTTGGGTTCGGTTGTGTCAACAACTTGTGTTTATCTTTTCCATGCAACGTGTTACTATTCCTTCTTCAATTTATCAACTCTCAATTAACCGAGAAGCTCTGATTAACGAATTCTTCCTTAAGTATATTAAGTTAAAAGTAAGCTCTTTAACTTAACATCTAGCTATTGGATAACCCTAAACAAGCTCTTAGGATTTAATGCAAAGCTAGTATGAAATGAACGAGAAGAATGAGTTGAATTAGATGAATAATTTCACAAGCTCGAATTAATGCATCTAAGTTGATTTGTTAATAAATATGCACGATATTCATTTGCTACTTTGGATTGGAATCTAATGACAATTACGGATCAAAAGTTCCAATCCTAGCAAGTAACTTGAATTTAAAGATTAATTGATTCAATTGGCCAAAGTGAATGCAATAATCACATAAACTCAAAAACGAGTTTACAAGCATAACAAATCAACAAATTGAAGTAGAGGAATAGATAAAACGTTACTAAAGAGTTAGAAAAGATAACAACATGTTAGTTGAACACAATGTCCCCCTCGAACTAGATAGAAAAGTCTTAACTACTCATAATTGCGGGATTTCATACTTTTTAGCGAGTGTTCGCCTTGTATTACCACCACTATATGATAGATTATGCAAAATATAGTAAACAAGTAAATAAATACTAAGAAATAAATAGAGAAATAAAAGGGAAAAGAGAACTTAGCGAAGAATTGATCCGCCGGAATATGAAAAGCTAAAATTTTCAAGCTAAAACTAAGAATAAATGAAGAAGAAAATTTTAATGGAGAGAACTACTAGCTAATTCTCTTCTACTAAGTTGTGTATTTCCTTCCTTACAAATGCCTCTATTTATAGGCAAAATTTCACAAGAAAACATGATAAAAAATTGTACAACTACTCCATTATGATTCCACTAATTGGTAACCACCAAATCATGATCTTAAATTGCTCAATTAGTTCAAATATTGTATCATGGTATAGGTAAGCATCTTGGCTGAATTGTGCAATTGGAATTTCCTCTTTTGGATATTTTAATAGAAAGTTATGAATTTTCTACCAAAACATGGCCCAAGAAATCCTCCATTCACATCACTCTCGATTTTGCCCATTTTTGACCATGATATAATCCTAATCATTTGAAGACGTCAACATCAAAGTTGTAGCCCTCTGAGTGTCCTTTCCAACAATATAAAGTGCAGGTCAATCCGAATTGTGTAGCAAACGTTATGGTCAAAGTCCTGAACTGCGGCAGTAAATTCGAGCTGCTGATTTTTTTACGCTTTGTCCTTTCTCTTCAAATGGCCATAACTTTCACTAGGAATCTCCGATTTGGGATCCGACAAAAATGTGGAAATCCTCTTTTGATATTCTTTGATATTGGCACAAGAAAAATTGTAAAAACAACTTTTTATAAAATTTCATCGGAGGCCCTCCATCTTTGAATTTGCTTGCATTTCGGTCCCAAGTTCCGTTTTCGCTCCATTTTTATCCATTTTGGCTCCTTTTGATTTCTTGTGACTCTAAACACACAATAAAAGGAAAACACATAAAAATAAACATATAATACTAATAAAACACACAAATACGTAAAATAGAAGAGTTATTTAAGTGCTTTTCTAGCACTTATCAAACTCCCCCACAATTTGACTGTTGTTCGCCCTCGGACAACAACCTATATGATACCAAACAACACACTGATTTTACATGAGATAAACAACTTTAAACATTGAAATCCAACTACAGATAATGACTTGCTTTATAAATATTTTCCCGAACCATGAAAATTTCACTTCTTCTCAAATACACAATGGCTTGTGAGTGTGTGCAATTGAGGTTATCATCCCATCACTAACTGGAACCAAATGAAAGTTTACGATGATCTATCCAAATCCTGACCCGGAATAGTCAAATATTTCCTTTCATCTTTCGTGATCCCACTCTTATTTTACAATGATTCCCATGGATCCTAAAATTACTACATTCACCAAAAATCATCAAGCATTATACTGCAAAGAAAAAAAAAAGAGGGCATGGCGGTGTTTTATCGCAAATATGTCTTCAATTTAAAGAGTATTTAGATTGAGCACTTCAAACCACTGAGAAAATTTATTTATCTAACTTCACACTTGGGTAGCTATCACATTTCTCACAATTTTTTCTCTTTTTTTTTTTTTTTTTTTATGAAAAGCTAAAAGAAGAAGAAGAAGAGTTTTGCAATTTTCTTTTTAGCTTTTAGCCCACAAGTAGCTTTCACACTAAACCCCTTTCATTGGAGACAGCCTTCTTCAGCCATTCGAGGTGACGGCTTCACACTCTGAGGTAGGTAGCTCTTTCCTGTGGTCCCTCTCCTTATTTTGAACATAAAAGTAAAATTCATTCTCAGCATAGGTCAATGCTTTTTCCAAATTTTTTAAACTCTATCAATAAAAGACACATTCACAACAAACAGATACCATGCGATTATAACTCCACCTTGCTAACAATTGATGTTTCCAGGTTACTTTGAGCAGGACGAATGGATAGAAAAAAAAGAAAAGAAAAAGTTAGTTTACTATGGTCTAGAAAAATAAAAAAATCAACATTTCAACCTTCAATTTGTGTTCCAGAGAATGATAGTAAATTAGCTATAAATGTGCTCAGATAAATTTGCCAGCTGTGCTTGGAGAAGAACAGAACACATTTGTTTTTCGAGATCTTGTAGTTTCAGCTAAGTCACGCAAATTAAGCTCAATCATATTCAAAAGTTGCTATCTCATGTAAAATCGTCGACACAAATAAAATAAAAAAAAATCACACGCTTGAACCACAATATGCCACTCCCCCACACTTAAATTCTACATTGTCCCCAATGTAGAAATATAGAAAGCATGAAAAAGAGAAGAAATAGAAACTCCCTATGGTAAGCAATGAGTCGTGCCGATTTGTGGATGGTGGTTGCACAATGTAGCACTTCCGAGGAATACGACAATCCAAGAGTAAGAGACACCAATCAACATATTTACGTAACAAGAAAAACAACTTGAAAATATTTTGGTTTTTTTTTTATGAAGAGAAATTTATATACAAAGCGACTTTGGGAGTTGACAACCCTTCAACATCTTGCATTAGTATTCACATCAAATTAATGATATGATTCCATCAAGTCCGATCCGCATGGAAACTATCTCAATCAAAGATATTCTCTACAAAACAGTTTGACAACCAACCTTAATGAAAAGGTCCTCCATATCGCCACATGACATATAGGTATGTTTACCATTCAATGAAGAACACACAAGAACCAACAAATGGGAGAGCGTTTAGAGCGAGCGCCCAACTCGACACTTCTCAAACGAATGAGACGTAGTTTTACATCTTCGGATGGGTGCTCATGATCACGCTCAAAAGTTCTTTGCTCAATGGTTAGGCCATCGAGTTTGGTTTCCAACGAGGCGTTGTCGTTGTTCCAACAAATTATCAAACTCTCTCACTGATTGCGGTGGTTTGTTTCTCCTGATAGACTTTTCGGCCCTGCACCTAATCGGTCCATCCTTGAAGAAAACAACATGTCTATATTGTGAATAAGTTTGATTTCCAATACAATGAGGTCCTTCTAATAGCTTTCCACATTTAAAGCAACATTTAAGGCGCTTAGCACGTCGTTTATGGCGGTCGGGATGATCCTGTCCCAAAAATTATAGAAGAGCAACAATACGTAGAGGGGATGCCATAGAAAGAAATGAAAATTCAGTGCACTTTGAGGTATCTACAAAAGACTTGAAAGAAGAAGGTTAATAGAAGAGAATACAGTTCTTTAAGGTCTACTGAAAAAGACCAGTTTAACGCCTTTGGGCGGGATACATAAACCGAGATTCAAGGTATTTTTTCTTTTATTTATTCTGCATCAGAATACAGATGTGTTTCCGAGTTAACTCCGTATTCTACCATCAGATTAGCTATTCCACATTCATAACCTTAACTCTAAATCTAATTCATTCGGATCTCTTTTTCTTTCGCTTAATTCCTCTGGCCAATTGATGACAGGCACTTCTACATGCATTTGTGGTACATAAGATTCTAATTTCTCCAATAATTCCTCAATTGATGGTGTAGTAAAAATCATTTTTAAAGTATTAGGAGAAATCAGCTTTTGATGAGCTAAAAATTCGAGAAATGCCAATAAACCATTGAAATGGTTTTGAATGTTTAAAAGACCAATTGGCTTAGAGTGTAGATTCAACGTGGCCCAAGAAATTATGCAAAAGATCTGTTCCAAAGTTTCAAAACCCCCTGGTAATACGATAAAAGCATCTGAATGCATTATCATCAGTGTTAAGCGTTCAAACAACGATTTAGCCTTTACCTCAAAGCCGATGATTTTACCATACACCTGTTTTAAAGGTGGCACAGTAATACCAATCACTATTGATCCTCTTACGTACGCAGATTGAACGGCACACCCTATCAGTCCACGGTAACCTCCTCCGTATATTATCTTGCCCTTTCGATCTCCAAGTACTGTTCCAGCTTCAACTATTGGTGCTAGAAGCGTTGGTTGTCCCATATTGATTCCACCAAAGAGACTTATGACCCTCAATGTCCTCTTTGAACTCCCAGTTCCGGCAGAAGTAGTAGCCTCCATATGTTTTCGATTTTGCACACTAAAAACTGACACAAGAACACAAAACCAATTAAAAATAACAATATGTACACGTAGTTGTGATTGTGGCTCATATCTTCCTTTGGTTTTACGTCCAGAAACGGCTTAAATGCCTTCTATGAGTCGGGGATAGGCTTCCCATCCAGTTTTCTTATAGACTGGCAAACAGGGTCTTTTAAAGTCAGATTCCCAAGACTATATCGTTCTCGTTCCTTTTTAAATTCACTCCACAGATTCAGAAGTTCGATTTGCACCATTCCACTAGGATGCATCTCAAGAATTTGATGGATATCATCCAAAGACTCCTTACTCATGCCATCCTTAATGAAACATATTTTATCTTCTCGATTTGTAGACACAAATCCAATGGAACTATTACCTGATTTGCATGTCCATCGAGTGCATTTATAAGGCTATCTAGCACATTTATAGCACACATTCATTCTTTTTGCTCTTCGTTTCTTGGAAAAATTACTTTTGCCTAACCCTGGTGCATATTTAGTACTAAAAGCTGGCATTTCACCTCCTAATCGGACCTTTGCTTCAATCAACCAACGGATATCCTCGGGCATTTCCTTTTCCATCAACATTTTTAACCGTCCTAGTCTAGAATAGTAAATCTCTTTCAAAGCATTCAAAGGCAATGACAGATAATATTTGTGGATTTTGGAAAATTTGTTATCCATTGAAAATTCAAGTGTTTTTGAGAAGTAGAAGAAAAGAGAGTGCTTAGGTTGCCTCCTAAGTAGCGCCTTTGTTTATAGTCGTTGGCTCGACTATAAATTTTTTTTTTTTTTACGTAACACACGAGAGAAAAAGAAATACTGAAGTAATAAAATTAAAATCATCAAAATAAATAAGAAAAATAAATTATTACACTCTTCCATATTTTCAAACAAGATACTGAAGAAGGAAAAAAAATAAGAAAATTTGAATTACATAATCGATTAGTATGAGGAAAAGACATATATATACAAAAACATCACACACATCCATGCTATAAGAAAAACAAATAAGAATAAGAGAAAGAAGAACAAAAGGAAGAAAAAAATTAAGAAGAAGAAGAAAATTACCTAATCACTGTCAGAAAGGAATATTCACAGAGGGTTGAGAATTTTGGTTGTAGCTTCAAGTAGAGAATGGTCTCGATTTATAGTCAAATGAGCACTGTTTCAACCGACAATTATACATGTGGAGTGTGCTGGAAAGAGTACGTTGGAAGGAGTATCCGAGAAAACGCGTTTGACGGATTTGTCATTTATCAATAATTAACCTGGCCATTATCCGTAATTCTCGCTAATCACCGATTTATGGGCCATCATGTCTCTTCCCAAATAATTGAGTCTCGAAATATCGTCCTCCTACAGTAATTAAGCAATATCTTCCTTAATACGTTAGATGAAAAGGAAACAAATTAAAAACAAAAAAATACAAATATTAAAAGAAAAATGCTTGGGTTGCCTCCCAATAAGCGCTTTTGTTTATGGTCGTTAGCTCGACACAGTTCCCATTTGTCAAGTAGGATTCCTCAAATCAATTGCAGCTCCACTTTGTCTTCGATGGCTTCTCCGAGTGTCTTGATTTCTTAACAGTCCTTTTCGGAATTCTTCTCCAAATTTTTTTGGTCTCATTTCTTTCCATGGCTTCCTTATTCGAGATGAGGTAATTGTGCTTTGGCTCAATCTTATGTGTTGTGCTGGCTGTGCAATTCAACTTACACAGTTCTTTCACAAAAGGATTAGTTGAATTGATTGCAAAGACAGAACAAGCGTTATTAGGGCGCAATGAACCATCAAAAATATTAAAGTTCGCTTTTTCCTCATCAAATTCCATGGATAGTGTACCCTCATAGACATCAATTTTAGTGCAAGAAGTGTAAAGAAATGGACGTCCCAATATGATAGGTATAGGGTGAGGTGAATGTTCATCAGCCATATCAAGCACGTAAAAATTAGCAGGGAAAACTAAACTATTTATTTTGACTAGCACATTTTCTATCACTCCATCTGGGTATGCATTGGTACGATCAGCTAGTTGCACAATTACGTGAGTTTCTTTCAGTTTTCCTAAATTTAGTGAAGCATATAAGGATCTAGGCATGACATTTATGGATGCTCCTAAATCTATAAGTGCTTTGTCAATGTGGTGATTGCCTATGGTGCAAGGGACAGTGAACATACCAGGGTCTTTACATTTTGGAGGCAACTTCTTCTGGAATACCGCTGAAATGGTTTCTCCCATTTTGATCATTTCATTTCCCTTCAATTTCCTCTTATTAGTGCAAAGATCTTTCAAAAACTTAGCATAGCGTGGAATTTGTTTGATTGCATCTAACAAGGGAATGTTGATTTCTATCCTCCTAAATGTGTCCAAAATTTCTGATTCCTTGTCTTCTTTATTAGTTTTTGCTAATCTACTCGGAAAAGGGGGAGGGATCACTTTAGTAGTGACAGAGGGGTTAGGACATACCTTCCTTTTCAAGCTTTTCTTCTTTATCTTCATGTGTGGGAACTTCTTTGTGAGGGTTTTCGATCTCTTTTCCAGTCCTTAAGGTTATGGCACTAACATTCTTTGGATTTACCTCAGGTTGGGATGGTACCTTCCTTCCAGATTGTGCTTCCAGTCGATTGATGGCAGTTGCCAATTGACTCATCTGGTTTTCCAAGTTTTGAATGCTCAATTTGGATTCCTGTTGGAATTTCAAAGTTTTAGTTGCTAATGTTTTCACCATATCCTCGAGAGACATACCTGATTGTTGAGGTTTTTGTTGAAATTGCCCTTGGGGTTGAAAATTCCCATGTTGTTGGAATTGGCCTTGAGGCTTGTTAGGGAAGAATCACGGGGGCTTGTTGTTTCCATAGCTCAGTTAGGGTGATCTCGCCATCCTGGATTATAGGTGTTTGAGTACGGATTGTATTCTTGTCTTGCGAATGGGAAATTATTTCTTGAGTTCACTTGTTCGTTGTTATCCACTTGTAGAAACAGGACAAGCATCTGTAGGATGTCCTAGATTTGTGCATATGCCACATGCTTTGACTTGCGGATTGTTTCCTACAACAATTTGTTTGAGAAGATGTGTTAGTTGAAAGTTGGCTTTCAATATTGGAATTACTTACCTCGTTAACTCTTGAATGTTCATCTCAGTGCATCTTGAATTGTTGAGTGTTTTCACCATGTTTGAAATCGGTGTTCGCTTCAACAGGGTTTTGTTCATCAATGCGCCTCCACTAGCAAAAGATCAACCATGTTTCGTCGATTGACATAAGCCTTCATAGAAGTATTGCACTAGGAGGTTTTCACCGATTTGGTGATGCGGGCGACTTGCAATGAGCTTTTGAAATGCTCCCAATACTCATAAATAGTTTCTCCATTGTTTTGGCGTACTCCAGAGATATCTTTCCTGATATTTGCGGTCTTTGAAGCTGGGAAGTACTTTTCGAGGAAAAGTTGCTTCATTTGATTCCATGTTGTGACTGAACCTTCTTCTACGGTTGGAAAGGTGATACACAAAGGTTGTTGAGTAACTTCGGGAGTTGCAAGTTGTTTGAGAGTTCTTTCATTATTGTTTTCTGCCATTTCTCGTTCGGTTTGTTTTGCTTGTCTTATTCGTCTTTGAATGGATTTCTCGATTTCTGGATCGAAACTTTCAAGAATTCGATTAGTAGATCGGGTATTATGCATACAAGTGAAGAAGAAATTTTTTTTTTTTTAAAAAAATTAATTAATAAAAGCAACTAAATTGGTTAACCGTTCCCCGGCAACGGCGCCAAAAACTTGGGCGTGTTGTCGCTGCGCGCCAAAGTTTGTTTTATTTCCTTACTCGGTTTCAAAACTACAAATTAATGTAGAAGTGATAAGTAAGGGTCGAACCCAAGAGGAACGGCGCTTAATCTAGTTGTCTTTATCAATTAATATAGGAAAGTGGGGGTTTTGAGAATTTTGAATGAAAATCAAATAACAAAAGATAAGATCAAATAAAACAATTGAAATAAATATCTAGTTCTTGGGTTCGGTTGTGTCAACAACTTGTGTTTATCTTTCCCATGCAACGTGTTACTATTCCTTCTTCAATTTATCAACTCTCAATTAACCGAGAAGCTCTGATTAACGAATTCTTCCTTAAGTATATTAAGTTAAAAGTAAGCTCTTTAACTTAACATCTAGCTATTGGATAACCCTAAACAAGCTCTTAGGATTTAATGCAAAGCTAGTATGAAATGAACGAGAAGAATGAGTTGAATTAGATGAATAATTTCACAAGCTCGAATTAATGCATCTAAGTTTGATTTGTTAATAAATATGCACGATATTCATTTGCTACTTTGGATTGGAATCTAATGACAATTACGGATCAAAAGTTTCAATCCTAGCAAGTAACTTGAATTTAAAGATTAATTGATTCAATTGGCCAAAGTGAATGCAATAATCACATAAACTCAAAAGCGGGTTTACAAGCATAACAAATCAACAAATTGAAGTAGAGGAATAGATAAAAGCGTTACTAAAGAGTTAGAAAAGATAACAACATGTTAGTTGAACACAACGTCCCCTCGAACTAGATAGAAAAGTCTTAACTACTCATAATTGCGGGGTTTCATACTTTTAGCGAGTGTTAGCCTTGTATCACCACCACTATATGATAGATTATGCAAAATATAGTAAACAAGTAAATAAATACTAAGAAATAAATAGAGAAATAAAAGGAAAAGAGAACTTAGCGAAGAATTGATCCGTAATATGAAAAGCTAAAATCTTCAAGCTAAAACTAAGAACAAATGAAGAAGAAAATTTTATTGGAGAGAACTACTAGCTAATTCTCTTCTACTAAGTTGTGTATTTCCTTCCTTACAAATGCCTCTATTTATAGGCAAAAGTTCACAAGAAAACATGATAAAAAATTGTACAACTACTCCATTATGATTCCACTAATTGGTAACCACCAAATCATGATCTTAAATTGCTCCATTAGTTCAAATATTGTATCATGGTATAGGTAAGCATCTTGGCTGAATTGTCCAATTGGAATTTCCTCTTTTGGATATTTTAATAGAAAGTTATGAATTTTCTACCAAAACATGGCCCAAGAAATCCTCCATTCACATCACTCTCGGTTTTGCCCATTTTGGACCATGATATAATCCGAATCATTTGAAGACGTCAACATCACAGTTGTAGCCCTCTTAGTGTCCTTTCCAACAATATAAAGTGCAGGTCAATCCGAATTTTTTAGCAAAAGTTATGGTCAAATTACTGAACTGCGGCAGTAAATTCGAGCTGCTGATTTTTTTACGCTTTGTCCTTTCTCTTCAAATGGCCATAACTTTCACTAGGAATCTCCGATTTGGGATCCGACAAAAATGTGGAAATTCTCTTTTGATATTCTTTGATATTGGCACAATAAAAATTGTAAAAACAACTTTTCATAAAATTGCATCGGAGGCCCTCCATCTTTGAATTTGCTTGCATTTCGGTCCCAAGTTCCGTTTTCGCTCCATTTTTATCCATTTTGGCTCCTTTTGATTTCTTGTGACTCTAAACACACAATAAAAGGAAAACACATAAAAATAAACATATAATACTAATAAAACACAGAAATACGTAAAATAGAAGAGTTATTTAAGTGCTAGAAAAGCACTTATCAAACTTCGATCTCAATTGGATGATTTGATGTAGAAAGGTTTCATTCGACCGAGCACTTCGCCTTGGGGTGCTCCGGTTTTTTTTGTTAAGAAAAAGGACGGATCGATGCGGCTGTGTATTGATTACTGGGAGTTGAACAAGGTTTCATTCGACCGAGCACTTCGCCTTGGGGTGCTCCGGTTTTGTTTGTTAAGAAAAAGGATGGATCGATGCGGCTGTGTATTGATTACCGGGAGTTGAACAAGGTGACGATCAAGAATAAGTACCCGTTACCTCGTATTGATGAGTTATTGGATCAACTGCAAGGTTCGGAGATTTACTCAAAGATTGACCTGTGGTCCGGTTATCATCAAGCAAGGGTTAAGGAAGATGATATTTCAAAGTCGGCGTTTAGTACTCGATATGGGCACTTTGAGTTTCTTGTTATGCCCTTTGGAGTGACGAACGCTCCGGCACTTTTTATGGACCTCATGAACCGGGTTTTCAAGCCGTATCTGGATAAATTTGTAATTACCTTTATTCGACGATCTCTTAATTTATTCGAGAACTCGAAAGGAGCATGAGCAATACCTTCGGATTGCTTTACAGACGCTTCGGGAAGAGAAGTTGTATGCGAAGTTTTCGAAGTGTGAATTTTGGGTAGAGTAAGTGGTGTTTCTTGGTCATGTCGTGAGAAAGGAAGGTATCTCTGTGGACCCCAGTAAGATTGAAGCAGTTCTAAAGTGGCCACAACCAACTACTCCCACTGAAGTGTGTAGTTTTGTGGGTTTAGCGGGATATTATCGTCGTTTCGTGAAGGATTTCGCTAAGCTTGCGACACCTCTTACACATCTAACCCGAAAGAATGTACCTTTCCGGTGGACGGATGAGTGTGAGCGTAGTTTTTAGGAGTTGAAGACTCGTCTCACAACGGCACCGGTGTTAACAATCTCTGATGGTGTTAGTGTGTTTACAATTTACAGTGATGCTTCTTATCAAGGGCTTGGTTGTGTATTAATGCAGAATGAGAAAGTGATTGCTTATGCTTCGCACCAACTGAAGAGTTATGAACGGAATTATCCTACGCATGATTTGGAGCTAGCCGCGATTGTGTTTGCGTTGAAGATTTGGCGACATTATCTTTATGGGGTGAAATGTGAGATTTATACAGACCACAAGAGTTTGAAGTACTTTTTCACTCAGAAAGATCTCAATATGCGCCAACGTCGTTGGTTAGAGTTGGTAAAGGATTATGATTGTTCGATTCAGTACCATCCCCGGAAAGCCAACGTGGTAGCCGACGCTTTGAGTCGTAAAGAGCCAAAACGACGACCTCGAGAGTTGCAACGAGAGATGGAGAAGTTTGATTTAGAGATCTTGGAACAAGGAGGAGCCCGATTGGTGGCTATGACTCTTCGGTCGACGTTGCTTGATCAGATTAACGACGGACAGGAAACTAATGATTGGGCAATCAAAAGGAAGAAACAACTCATTGAGAAGCCAAAGCCGGAATATCAAGTGCTGAATGGATTCTTGAAGGACAAAGACCAGTATTATGTCCCGACGACATATAATCTTCGGCAAGAGATATGTGACGAGGCACACGTGACACCGTATACCCTTCACCCCAGTTCCACCAAGATGTATAGGGGAATGCAGATGCTTTATTGGTGGCCCGGAATGAAACGAGATATTGCAGCGTATGTGGCAAGGTGTTTGATTTGCCAACAAGTGAAGGCCGAACATCAAAGACCAGTAGGAACTCTCCAACCGCTTCCAATTCCCGAGTGGAAATGGAATGATATCACGATGGACTTCGTGAGTGGGTTTCCAGAGACGAGTAAAGGATTTGATGCTATATGGGTTATAGTCGATCGACTTACAAAGTCAACTCATTTCTTGCCTATGAGCATGACGTTTAAGATGGAGCAGTTGACTCAACTCTATGTGCAAGAAATTGTTCGGTTACATGGTGTGCCAGCTACAGTTACTTCGGATCGTGACCCGAGGTATTTGTCCCATTTCTGGAAAGAGTTGCAAATGGTGTTAGGGACGAAACTTCTATTTAGTACGGCTTTTCATCCCCAAACCGATGGATAAACGGAGAGAACGATTCAAACTTTAGAAGATATGCTACGTTCTTGTGTCTTGGAATTTTCGCAAAGTTGGGATCGTCATCTTCCATTGATTGAATTTTCGTACAACAACAGCTATCACACTTCCATTGGGATGCCCCCGTACGAAGCGTTGTATGGGCGGAAGTGTAGGTCGCCGTTACATTGGGATGAGGTCGATGAGATGAAAGATATGTGATAAGTGCTCGAAAAGCACTTAAATAACTCTTCTATTTTATGTATTTGTGTATTTTATTAGTGTTATATGTTCTGTTTTATGTGTTTTTCCTTTATTGTGGTGTTTAGGATCACAAAGAATCAAAAGGAGTCAAAATGGATGAAAATGGAATGAAAACGGAAACTCGGGACCAAAATGCAAGCGAATCAAAGATGGAGGGCCTCCGATGCAATTTTATGAAAAGTTATTTTTATAATTTTTCTTGTGCCAATGTTTAAGAACATCAAAAGAGGATTCCCAAACTTCTTCCGAATCCCAAATTAGAGTTTCCAAGTTAAAGTTATGGCCGTTTGAAGAAAAATGACTAAAGTGTAAAAAAATCAGCAGCTCGAATTTACTGCCGCAATTCAGTAATTTGACCATAACTTTTGTTACAAAATTCGGATTGACCTGCACTTTATATTGTTGGAAAGGACACTCAGAGGGCTACAACTTTGATGTTGACCTTTTCAAATGATTCGGATCATAGCATGGTCACAAATGGGCCAAACCGAGAGTGATGTGAATGGAGGATTTCTTGGGCCATGTTTTGGTAGAAAATTCATAACTTTCTATTAAAATATCAAAAAAAAAAGGAAATTCCAATTGCACAATTCAGCCAAGATGCTTACCTATACCATGATACAATATTTGAACTAATGGAGCAATTTAAGATCATGATTTGGTGGTTACCAATTAGTGGAATCATAATGGAGTAGTTGTACAATTTTTTATTATGTTTTCTTGTGAAATTTTGCCTATAAATAGAGGCATTTGTAAGGAAGGAAGGCACAACTTAGTGGAAGAGAATTAGCTAGTAGTTCTCTCCAACTTTCTCTTCAATAAAATTCTCTTCTTCATTTGTTCTTAGTTTTAGCTTGAAAGATCTTAGTTTTTCATATTCCGACGGAAGAAATAAAGGCTTCAATCGATCAACGATACTTCGGCTGTGAATATGATTAGCGGATCATTTCTTCGATAAGTTTCTCTTTTCCCTTTTATTTCTCTATTTATTTCTTAGCATTTATTTACTTGTTTTCTATATTTTGCGTATAATCTATCCTATAGTGGTGGTGATACAAAGCGAACACTCGCTAAAAAGTATGAAACCCCGCAAATATGAGTAGTTAGACTTTTCTATCTAGTTCGAGGGGGACGTTGTGTTCAATTATCATGTTGTTATCTTTTCTAACTCTTTGCTAACGTTTTATCTATTCCTCTACTTCAATTTGTTGATTTGTTATGCTTGTAAACCCTTTTTTGAGTTTATTTGATTATTGCATTCACTTTGGCCAATTGAATCAATCAATCTTTAAATTCAAGTTACTTGCTAGGATTGGAACTTTTGATCCGTAATTATTACTAGATTCCAATCCAAAGTAGCAAATGAATATCGTGCATATTTATTAACAAATCAACTTAGATGTATTAATTCGAGTTTGTGAAATTATTCATCTAATTCAACTCATTCTTCTCGTTCATTTCACACTAGCTTTGCATTAAATCCTAAGAATTTGTTTAGGGTTATCCAATAGCTAGATGTTAAGTTAAAGAACTCACTTTAATTTAATACACTTAAGGAAGAATTCGTTAATCAGGGCTTCTTGGTTAATTGAGAGTTGATAAATTGAAGAAGGAATAGTAACACGTTGCATGAGAAAGATAAATATAAGTTGTTGACACAACCGAACCTGAGAACTAGATATTTTGTACAATTGTTTTATTTCAATCTTTTATTTTGACGTTCGATTTTCTATTTTTATTCAAATATCACAAAACCCCCATTTTTCTATATTAATTGATAAAATCAACTAGATTAAGCACCGTTCCTCTTGGGTTCGACCCTTACTTACCACTTCTACATTAATTTGTAGTTTTGAAACCGAGTAAGGAAATAAAATAAATTTTGGTGCATCGCGACAACGCCCAATATGCAACCCAAAATGATCCAAGATATGATTTCGGCGGTTGAGAAGATTAAGAGCCGAATGAAAGCTTCAAAAGATTGCAAAAAGAGTTATGCTGATACCCGACGCCGTCCACTTGAATTTGAGATTGGTGAGAAGGTCTTTATTCGAATTTCACCTATCAAACGGCTTCTTCGATTTGGTAAACGAGGGAAGTTGACGCCCCGATATATTGGTCCGTATGAGATTCTTGAAAGAATTGGAGAAGCGGCATATCGACTCTGAGGAAGTATATACCGGACCCATCTCATGTGTTATCGGATCCTCCACTTGATATTCAACCGGATTTGTCGTTCGAGGAGAAACCAGTACAAATCGTTGCTCGGAGTGAGAAACAATTACGAGGTAAACAGATACCTTTGGTTCATGTCCTATAGAGAAGTGCAAGTGTAGAAGAAGCGTTGGAATGAGAAGACGATATGAGGAATCATTACCCAGAACTCTTTACAAGTAACAATTTCGAGGACGAAATTTATTTAAGGGGGGAAGATTGTAATACCCCGTCCATTTATGTATGTGAATTATGGTGATATGTATGATTGTGACATGATGTATATATGTGTGGACCATTCGTGCCTTAGCTATGATGATATGTACGGTATTAGGTGTCGAAACAGCCTCCCGAGCGAGAAACAAAGCTTATATGAAATTCTGCAGTTTCGATCATTACAGCCGTAAGTTTATGTTTTACGGCCGTAATTATAGGTGTACGGCCGTAAGTGATGGAATGAGGAAATGTGCCAAAACTTTTAGAGAGTAAAGTACGGCCGTGTGTATTAAGAGGTACGGCCGTATGCGATGGGTTACGGCCGTAGCATGTGTGAGTACGACCGTGAATGGGTGAAGTGAAGGATGTACAACGATTTACAGAGAGGTTATGACGGCCATAAGTGGTATGGGATACGGCCGTATTAGCTATGGTTACAGCCGTAAGAGATGGTATTACGGCCATAAGACTAAAGGATGGAAAAACCCTGATTTACAGAGTCTTCGATGCGGCCGTATGATATTTTGGGTACGGCCGTATATGAGGTTTTACGGCCGTAAGTTAGATGGTTACGACCGTAATGTGAAGATTTACGGCCGTAAATTTGGTATGTAGGGCCGTAATTTTAGGTCGGCAGAAACTGTTTGATAGGGTTTATACACGTTTGCTCGGCCATTTTCCCTCATTTTTGATCCCCAACTTCCCAAAACTCTAGAAAACACTCCCAAAGTTTATTCCAAGGATTTTACATGAGTTTTGGCTTGTAGATCATTTAACCATTTCTAGTTGCTATCTTGGATTCCACAAGAAGAAAGGAAGAAGAGGGAGTTATCCACCCATTCCTTAGCTTGAGTTCTTGGCTTTTGAGGTAGGTTTGAGATGAAACTCTTATATGGAAGGTAAATAACTCTAGAAATGATCATTAGGTAGGTAATACATGCAAGATCCTTGGTTAATGTCATGGTTTGGCAAAGTATGATATTCATAGCATGATGTGATGATTCTTATGCAATGAAATGCTTCCTAGCTTAGGGTTATGATATTCATGACATGCTGATCTTTCCAAAATGCTATGATATGAATGACAAGTCTATATGAGACTGGAGTAATGGTGCCTTGCATCCATATATCACGTGTGTCTTGATTGGAGTTGCCTATTATGTGTTGCATAAATGTTAAAGTTTATGGCCAAATATGGGGGACCTACGCCCCAATGACCGATATGTCGGCCTAATGGGGGACCTACGCCCCAACTATGTTACGAGGCCTGGCCAAATGTTTATGACGGTGCCAATGTTAACACATGATTCGCAACGGGCCATAGATCAATATGTGATGTTCATATGCATTGTGCCTCTTCCTACTGAGTCATTATGACTCACGTGTGCTCTTTTACATGTTTTAGATGATGCTGCGAGTAGGAGGTAGGCTGGAGGTGGCGAAGGGTCCTCTCGCGTGTGAGCTTGTTGATGTGTGGAAATGGGGAAAGGAAAAGATTTTAGGGTCACGTGTGTGTAATATAAACTCTTTTGTAAACTATTACATTATATGTATGTTAGTTATCCTCGTTTGGGCACGCGTAGAGTGTTTTAAAATACGTTAGCTCGCCAATGTTACGTAGGTAATGCCGTCTCTAGTGTGATGCCGCTGACTTACTGGGGAGGGTGTTACACATCCCATCGCGATGGTTTAATCGAAGACCTTTGTTTCTAATTTTTAATATATGTTTTACTTTAATTTTATTTCTTTAGTAAATACTTCTAAATATAATAAATATCAATATTAACATATTAGGTATAAAGTCACTAATTTAACATATTCGACATATTAAATATTGAATGACTCAATATAAAATTTAAATTAATTTGGATAAGATAAATAAATTCAAATATGTATGATTAATACTTAAAATATACAACCTAATTGACGATACTTAAAAATAAAGTAAAATCTCAACTGGCAAAATTCGGTATAAAATAAGCATGTGTCTGTGTACACTTTTTTTCTACCTAAAAATCATCTACTATTAAAAGTTAAAATCAAACATCAATGTCAACCACACATCTCACATCAGCACTCATTATTATCTATACATCTTGTGATCCTTGCCATTATCTATCCCAAGAGTTCATTTTTAGCCAATTTTTAGACAAAAAGTGTACACGAACACACGCTAAATAATTCAAAGTAGTTAGGATTCTTAATATTTATTTAGGAGATAGAAACTTAGAAAAAATATTTAACATAGTTGAAAGCCAGTTAAAATATCCTAACTGAGTCGTATAATTCCAATAATTGATTGAGTCGATAGCTAATTGTTTAGTAAGAATTCTTGGACTTATTTCGTAGAGAAAGCGATAGATTGAGCCAAAGAATTATTATATAATTGTTGGTTCGAGTAGTGTCAAAATAAAAAAATCATTACTATTTGAAGACCTATTTTTGGGGCTTGTTGTTTTTTTTTTAAAAAGGAGCCAATCCTTTGAAACGCACTTAATTGTACAAAAAGAAATATTAATTAATGTCAATTTTTCCACCAACCGTAACTCAAAAGAAATATTATCGAAAGTACAAAAACATATGAGCATCAAACCAAAATCATATTTTGAAAAAGAATGATACTTAAAAAGTAAATCAAGTTAGTTAGGGACTAATGATAAGTCAACTTACTCTATAATAAGATGTAACACCCCAATTTTAAGAATATAAAATATGTAAAAAGATAAATTAATTTCGGAAGGACATTTTTTCCCCATAGTAATCTAATTAATTTAAATTATTTTTCATGTTTTGAAAGAATTATGTTCCCCCCTTTTGCCAAGTCAATTAATTTTGATTAATTTTCATCTAATAAAATTATCTCAATTTTTGTCAAATGAAAATATATGCAATTAAATCAAAGAAATATAATTACTTGTAATTACTTGCAATAGAATTAATTATAATTAATTCTTGTTTTCAGCTAATTATTTATAAAAACAATTTATTAATTCTAAAATAATTAGCTTTTTAACCGCAGTTTTAAGAATTATATGAATCTAATTTTAGCGATATTTTATAATTAAAAAGATATCTTGCATGTCGAAAGACATCTTCCATTTTTTAGGAAAAATGCAGTCAACCATGGAAATCTAATTAATTTTAATTATTATTTATTTTTTAATTAATATCATTTTTATTTTTTAACCACATATTAATTTTCATTAATTTTCGTCCAATGAAACCATTTCAATTTTCATCCATTGAAACCGAGACTAATTGAATTGTAATAGCATCATTAATTTCAATTAATCGTAATATAATTAGTTTTAATTAATTTTCATTTTTAGCTAATTATTTATGAAAACAATTAATTATCTCTGAAATAATCGTTTTAATATATGTACTTTTAAGAATTGTATGAATCTAGTTTGGAAGAAATCTTATAGTTTAAAAGATATATTGTAATTTAAAAGAAATTTTTTTAATTTCTTAGGGAAAACCCGTAGCAATCTAATGATTTTTTAAAAAATTAATTATATTTCCTCTTTTAACAATTTAATTAATTTTGATTAATCTTTATTCACTGAGCGCATGTCCAACTAAATATTAGCAATACAATTTATTATTTTAATTAATTATAGCATATATAATTTTAGTTTAAGCAAATTATTTCTAAAAAAAATTATTATTTCCAAAATGATTTGCTTGATAGCCATAATTTTAAGAATTATATGAATCTAATTTTAGGACATCTTATAATTGAAAAAATATCTTGGAATTTAAAAGATATATATAGATTCATTTAATTAAGAAATCGATTAATGTTACAATTGAATGGTGAATTAAAAAAAATTTGGTGTTACACAATTCTTCCAAGTTCTAGGTAAAAATTAAATGAATTGTAATTTTTTATCACACCAAAATAAAATCTTATCGATATTGCTAATTTTAATTAATTTTCATTTATTAGCTAATTAGTTTTTAATAATAATGAATTCTTTCTAAAATTAATTAAAGTGTCCAAGCTAAGTTTGAAATTTTCATGTCGCGTATTTATTTTAATTTTTGTGTAAAAATTTAATGAATTGTAATTTTTCGTCACACAAAAATTAAATCCTATAGAAATTTATAATTTTAATTAATTTTTGTTTCTTGGCTAGTTATTTATAAAAATGACTGATTGTTTCTAAAATTAATTAATGGGTCTAACCTAATCTTAAAATTTTTTCAATACAAATTGGGGATAAGTGGTGGGATGGTATCTCAAACTCGAGCCAATTAACGGTAAGTTTCTTTTTATTTTTGTGTAAAACTTTAGTGAATCGCAATTTGGTATCGCTCAAAAGTTGAATCTGAGCGGCATTGTTAATTTTAATTTAATTTTTTCTTGGCTAGTTATTTGTAAAAATAATTAATTATTTCTAAAATTAAGTAACGGCTCTAATCTTATTTTTTAATTTTAATGTTACGCCATTCTTTGAATTTGTGTAAAAATTTATTCTATGGTAATTTTTTGTGGTATAAAAATTCAATCTTAGCAAAAATTTTTAATTTTAAATAATTTTTTTAAATATGAAAATTATTTAAAAAATTGACCAGTTAAAAATTCATGCTAATTCTTCGACTACCCTTATATTGTTCAACATATAAACCTATAAATTGCAAATTTGAAAGCACAAAAAAAAAAAAAAAAGGAAGATGGAAAAAATGAAATTTACTGAGATTTAAAATTTATCCCAAAGAGATAAAAAAAACTAAATTTATAACTTTTTATTGATGTTTGCATGTAAAAGTATAAATATAATGAGATTTATTTGATGCACAAGTTGTTAAAATATAATGGGATTGATTTTATGTTTAAGTTATTTTCGCTTAATTAGTTTTATTCCATATTTGATTTACCTTAAAAATAAATGAAATGGGAATTTTCACTTTAAGATTGTTTCTGTATAAATTGAGCCTATATTTTGTAGTTACACGAGAGTTTTGCTTTAAGTACCATATTGATATGGCTCGTCTTCTTCTTTATTGTTTATATTATTCATATAAATTTTAAAAGAATTTGAATCGATTTTGTGTAATTATGCGAGAACTTGTACTTAAGTACCATATGAGGAAAAAACTGATTCAGTTTTAAATATAAAATAAGGCTAGCTTTAGCATATATTTGCAAGATAAAAAAATTTAAGCATTATTTTTCATTTAATTTATTCCTAAAGGAAATCAAACAAGGAATCTAACTATATATAAAATTAGAAGAGCCACCTAAGCAAAGCGCCTATGTGACAATACCATGTTTGGCATTAGTTTTTAAGGATTAAACGCTTTTGTCATCTAATTGGTTCTACTGTCCTTATTTGGTGTCATTTTTCTTATTTTATTTTTATATGTATTTTATTATTTTTATATGTATTCTAATTTTTGAATTAATTTATATACCATTTTTAATTCTTTTATATTTAATAGTGCATGCATAAATGAAAATATGATAAGAGAACAAAATTATAATTTACAGTACCTATTAAATTAATTCAGAAAATGAGAATTAATATTTTCTATATACATTTTAATTTTTGGATGTTACACTTTAATTATTTATTTTTAAATTATATATATGTGTGTGTGTGTGTGTGTGTGTATCTTCTTCTTATTAACAAAATTGAAGTACCAATAGGACAGTACCACGTAGGCTATGGTTTTTTGTTTTAGAAAAAAAATATTTTTACATATTTAAAAAATATATAAAAAGCCTCTTTTTAAAATTTTTTTTTTACCGCATTAAGTAATTCACATTGAGCGTTTCAAATAGTCGGTTTTTTTTTTTTAAGATCAAATAGTGAGTAGTTAAATAATTAAATTTATAATGAATAATTAAATAATTAGAAAAGAATAGAAAATGGCAACTTTCATGTCCCCTTTCATCATGTAGCAAACCACTTAAAAAATAATTCTTAAAATTATCATATAATAATCCTTATTTATTGTAAAAAAGCTACATGTATCAAAAATTATTTCTTAATTTTTTTTTAAATTTTTAGTATTACATGCATTAGTGATTTTTTAAATTTTTTCTCAATAATTTTGCACAAATTTTTGTAACAAAAAAATCAATATGCAGGGTTTCACTCGTAAATATTTTGTATAGAGATCTTACCATTTCATACAATATACAATCCACATTGTATAAATTCTCCAAAACCTATAATTCAAAAATTCGTGGCTTAACTACTTCAATGACTTAATGACAAAAATTTTGGAAAAAATTTTAATAGGAGCATTTCTTTTTGCTCAAAAAAGTGTTTCTTAAATTTTAATCTCAAATATTTTGTTATTGCCTAAAATCACTAATTATAACAATTGGTATGATATTTTTTTCTTACAAAATAATGGTTTGGATCAAAATTTGTAAACCATTATTGAAATCTACAATATTATATATATATATATATATATATATTTTTTTTATATTAAAATTTATATTTTCTATTAATATTATTTTATGTAAATAAACCATTTAATCGCCCCGTGCATCGTATAGGGGAAATACTAGTACAATTGAAAGCTAAAACAATTTATACATCTCATTATATTTTAATTTTAAGCACAAACATCAATTAAGTGTCGTCACAAATTATCAATTTTTTAAATCCCAGTACGTCAGCAGTCACTAATTTATATTAATTTTAATCTACATTTTAAGTAGGACACTAATTTATATATTTTTCGTAAATTTTAGTTTTTTAAAAAATAAAAATTTATATATTGACAATGTACTTTTTTTTAAAGATCTCATCAATTTTAACAAGATAGAATTGCGATTTGTTTTTTTATTTATAGGCAGAAAATAAATGGAGAAAAAAATGATAGAGAAATTATTTAGATATTATGAGATTGAATAATGTATAGTAGATGCTGATGCCGAAATCAGTAAGGACCAATTAAGTATCAACTGAGGTGAGTGTTAGGACCTAATTAGTAGTAATTGAAGAAGTAAAGGATGTAAATATGTATTTATGTCCGAGCTGGAGCTAGCCCTTGATTACAGAGGGTTTTCGTGTGTCCAAATGATCACTAAGTGTTCTATTTATAGTGTAAGAAAGAGGTAGGCGGCGGTAGGTCATCATGAGGCAACTGTACGAGCGCCAGAGTAGGCATGATGATTGCACCTGCTGCATCTGCAAGCCGTCTTGCATTTAAGGCGTTGACGTCGCGACTTGGGTGTAGCCGTCATTGCATTTATGAGGGGAGAAGATGCTCTGTCAGTTGTAGGTGGTGTCAGATGTGTCAGATGGCAGGTGGATTGTCCTTGTTGTCGGCCACTACAGCGGGCGGGACTGGACGCACACCATGGCCGAGCTGACCTAGGACCGTCGGTCAGAACTTAGCGATGGGAATAGCTCTCCACAGCTCGGCGACCTGGGCCCTTGGCCGAGTTAGGCGGGCCCGGCCAAGCTGGACTGGGACCCCTCCACCTATTCTCTAGTTAGGTAAATTCCAGGGTCAATCCGACCTGGGACACTGGACAAGTCACCGGTCGACCTGGTGGCCCTACACGTCAGCTGGGGGTCCATATTGTCCTGAAGACCTGGGGTGAGTCCGTGCCACGTAACCAGGGTGCCAATAATTGTCCCCAGCGTGAATGCCGACCTAGGTCGGGGTTGATGCTTCACCGGCTTGGGCTGGCACACGCGTGGCATGTGTCACGTGGGCATGAATCTGGAACACGTGTCGGCCGCCCGTTGGGGGAGGTCACGGCTTTTCAACTTCCACCGCATGTGCCTATATATACCCCTTCATTTCTTCGATTTCCACTTTTCCGCTCTCTAAACTTGTCAAAAAATTCACTCTCGAGCTCAAGCCCAGTTCGGTACTGTGCTAGCCTTCAGTTCGATGCCAACCTAATCTTCAGGTAGATCCCGAACTAGAAACTTGGTAAATTTCCAAAATGTCGTCAAACTCAGAGGAAGTGTACGAATACGACATGGGGAACCAATCTCCAGGACCCTCCCCCTCTCTACACCGAGAAAACTCCCCGAGCGTCGAGGAAATCCTGGAGGCCGTACCTTTGCAGACTGTCAGGGCTACGGTGGAGTCCGCCGAGCTGGCGTCCGAGGTGGGCACTTCACTCCCGTCCGAGCCGGTCTCATCCCCACCGACCTTCCTCAGGAGGAGGAAGAAGAAGTCGGCCAAGCGCGACTTGACGAAGCCGTGGGGCTGCTCCCAGTTCCCATCGGCGGTGACTGAGGAATTGCTGAACTTGTGGCATTCCCAGTACCAGGTCTCACCCCGGGTGAGGTTCGTAGTACCTGAGGCGGACCAGCGGGCTGATTACCCATCAGCGGGGCATGTGGCTGTGAACCAGGTCATGCTCGAGTCCGGGATGAGACTACCGTTCCACATGGCGGTGAAGCATTTTCTGAGTGCTTTGGGGGTAGCGCCTACTCAGCTCACCCCCAACACGCGGAAGACCGTCCTGTGGATGCTGGTGCTGTGGCATAGAGCCGGGCTCAGCGGGTTGACGGTGTGGGTGTTCAACCACTTATAAACCTTCAAGTCAAACCGGCAGCACTCGGGCAGGTACTACTGTTCTGTCCGGCCAAACTCGGGGGGTGCCTTCGTCACCGGGCTTCCGAACTCAGTCAAGAGCTGGAAGCAGAACTGGTTCTGGGCGGAGGGGTGCCTGGTAAGCCCGGACGACTGGGAGGGGGAGGTCGCGATCCTTGTGAACTATCACGACCTTGGTAAGAATTCTTCTGACCTCTACGTTATTTTATTTCGAACTGAACCAATTCGTTTTCCTTTGCAGATTTCAAGGAGGCCAGACCGCTAGAAGGCTGGACTGAGCGTGCTGCTATCGCGAGGTCGATCTTAGATCGTGACTAGTGCTCCCTATTGACTGAGATGAACTTCTTCAATGCCCGGCTCTCGCTAGCTCACCCTCAACGATCTTTTTCTACCTCAGGTAATCATCCAAACTGCTCTACACCATTACTTACCAACCTCGCCTATGTTTTATATGCTAACTGACTGTTTCCGAACAAGCAGGTCAATCTTCCTCTCAGCCAATCATGCAAGGCAGTCAGAGTTCCCAGCCCGCAGCGAAGAAAGCTCGCACTGAGGCCTCGCCGACCTCGAAGCCAACCGACCCCCGCCCTTCGGGCTCATCCAGTGCTTCTGGCCTTCCTCCCAAGTACGGGGCCAGCAAGGGCCTTATGACTGGCCCCAAGGCGCCCCAGGTCGACTGGACCGACGTCGGCGTGCCCTCTGCCGACGTGCCCTACCTGGGCGCCACACCGAAGAAGGAGGCGGAGTTCGCTGCGTCCAAGGGGACGGCTCCGAAGTTGTTAAGGGACTTCTTCCAAGCTAAGTCCTAGCGAGAAGACGTGGGCCACTCCCCCCTATCGTCCTCAGTGGAATGTGCGTCAGTGGCCTTGGGGAGGTCCTGGACCCCGGTTCAGGAACATCACCTAGGCATGCTAAACCCGGAGGACAATGCACTGACCGCCGTGGCACATTGCAGCCAGGCAATAGTGTAGATGATCCGGAGTGCCGAGCAGTCCAAGGCGACGATCTTGGAGTTGAAGGCCAGCATGGCCGAGAGTGACGCCGCCCTCGCCGAGTCTAAGTCCGGCCTAGCTGAGGGCCAGGGCAAGCTAAAAGAGGCCCAGAGGAGGGCAAGAGAGAGGGCCCAGGAGGCCGAGGATGCGAAGAAGGCCCACAAGGTCGAGGTGGAGTCCCTCCGCGCTGAGCTGGAGGCTCTGAAGGCGGCCTAACCGAGTCAGGTAGGCCCGTCGCGGGAGCAGATAATCGAGGAGTTCAAGGGGTCGGAGGAGTACAACTTCGAACTGAACTCCGGCTTTGTCAATGCGGCGGAGGACGTCATGGCCGACATCACTCAAAAGCGGCCTGACTGGGACATCGGGTTCTTGGCCGAGGAAGTCAAGCGGCTCAGGGCGGAGTACGGGATTCCCGAGGCGGAGGGCGGCCAGTGATAGGGCCTTGTCTCTTTATTTTGCCTTTGTATTACTTCTCCTCCCCTTTTTTTACTATGTACTGAACACAGTCTAGCTCGCTTGTTCCGAGCTGGGTCTTTTGTAAGTTCCCATTTGTAATTTCAGTAATCTAAATGCACTTTCTTTCGTTCAGTTCTTCCTCTTTTACTTTAGCTCATGTGCTTTTCCACAATCGTACTTGAAGTCGGGTCATGCCATTAGGTCGTCCCTGCGCTAGGGTCATAGGAATAAGCTAAAATTTAACAACTCAAGTATTTGGTTCTGTCCTAGTTGTTCCGTACCCGGGCCGGACCTCGTAGGTCGGCCTTAGTTGGTGAAGGGTCTACCGAAGTGAGCCTAAGTGACCGATCTGATGACTTGCTTTATTCGAAGTTATCATGAGTGAGTCCAGTTCGGTCTCTCTTTCTTTTGTTACACAATTATTCAAGTAATCAGCTCGGTTAGGATAACGCGGTTCCAGATCGACTGATCAAAAGAACTTAGGAAGGGATGGGTCCACCGTGGTGGACCTATTGTTTGATTGGATGCTGCCTTAGTGGATCTGTCCCCAGGCCTTACCTCGTAGGTTGGCGATGTCAGGGGGTGGGTCCGTCGTGGCGGACCTAGGACATTTTAATTTAATATTATTTGGATGCCACCTTGGTGGATCTATCCCCAGGCCGGACCACTTAGGTCGGCCATGTCAGGGGGTGGGTCCGCCGTGGCGGTCCTAGGACATTTTAATTTAATATTGTTTGGATGCCACCTTGGTGGATCTGTCCCCAGGCCAGACCACTTAGGTCGGCTATGTTTGGGTTGGGTCTGCCGTGGTGGGCCTATTTTCTTATTTGATCAGATGCCACCTTGGTGGATCTGTCCGTAGGCGTGACCTCGTAGGTCAGGCCATGTTGGGGAGAGGGGTCCGCCGTGGCATGCCTAAGTTGACTAAATAACTGGACGATTGAACAACGGAGTGCAAATAACAATTCAAAAGCTTCCATTCATTACTGGGGATAAATGTTACAATTTGTTTACAGCACATTCCCGAGGGCTACTGGAAACACTTTTTCAGGTCCTTCCATCGGCTGTGCACTTCGGTTCTCAGGTCGGCTATGAGGGTCGTCGAGCTCGGCCATGGCGACGGTCAGCCCCCCCAACCGTTCGCAGACAGCCGGTTGAGTGACGTCGCACCGGCGGGCTGTGGACTGGTCTCCCCGGACTATCGCTACCGCCGCTGGCGTGGGGAACTTTATGGCGTAGTGGTAGATGGAGGTCGAGGCCCTGAGCTCGTATATGAGGGGCCGACCTAGGAGGGCGTTATAATTGCTTGGGTGGTCTACCACGATGAAGGTGGCCATGACGGCCCGTAGGCATGGCTTCTCCCCTAGTTCTACCATCATCGATATTTGCCCGACGGTCTCGGTTGCATGGCCAGTCACTCCCACCACAGGACCAAGGGGGCACGGGGTCAGGTGCCACTCGTCGAGGCCCATGTGGATCAAGGTCGGAGGTACAGCAAGTTAGCCCCACTCCCGCTGTCGATGAGCGTCCAGTGGACGTGTGTATCGTTGAGGACCATACTAATGACAAGGGTGTCCCGGTGAGGATGGCGGGCGTGGGCTGCGTCGGCCTCCATAAAGGTGATCTCTTCATGAGGTTCGGACGAAGTGGAGTTGGTTTTGGTCCTCTGCGCGGAGTACTGGTAGTCAGTGCAGGCTTCTGTCACCAACCTCTTCCGCTGGTTCCGTGACCCGATGAAGTGCTGGTTGCCCATGACCAGCGTGTCGACCTCGTTCCTAGCCTCTGATGGGGGTTGAGGTCAGCTAGGAACTCCATGTTGAGGTCGGCTGTGGTCCGGTGATGGGGCAACGAACTCGTGCCACTGTCCACGCCGGATTAGGCCTTCAACCTCATTTTTCAGGTCCCGACAGTAATCGGTATCATGCCCAGCTGAACTGTGATACCGGCAGTATTCTCCTGGTTCTGGCTCGAAGAGGGGGTCCTCATCGGGGTCGGGGGTGGTAGGACTCCCCGATCCTTCACGTGCATCAGTACGCCTTCCAGGCTGGTGTTGAGGACGTGGAAGGTCTAGAACCTTTGAGGGGGCGGTCGAGTTGCCTCACGTCCGTGGCCCGGTTGCTGCTGAGCGCGCGGCGCCTGGACCGAGATCGTATCTCTCTCCTCGTCTTTGTCAGGTAGCGGGTCCTGAGGATTCGCTTCTGGCTCCCCGGAGGCCTCCTCAGCCCCAATATGGCACTTCGCGCGTCTTAGGAACTCATGGTATGTCTCCGGACTGCGCTCATAGACTGACCACCAGAACCTGGACCTGTACCTGAGGCCAGCGAGGGCGGCCACTAGGGCGGTTTCGTCCGACACACTGCCAATGTCTATGTACCGGTTGTTGAACCGCTCTACGTAGCCCTTCAGCGACTCGTCTCTCCCCTGCTTGACGCCTACTAGCCTCTGATTTGGGATCGACCTCTGCCGGGACCCCATAAAAGCTGCTTGGAACCTGGCCGCAAGGTCGTCCCACGTCTTTATGGAATGTGGCGGTAGCTTCTTAAACCACTTCATGGCCTTATCCCTTAGTGTCAGTGGGAAGGCCTTGCACATGAGCCCGTCACTGACTCCCTGAAGCTCCATGAAAGCGGCGTATCTGTCGACGTGGCCGGTCGGGTCACTGACTCCATCATAGTTCCCCTGCCGTGGTAGCTTTAGCTTGGTAGGCATCGGCTCGGCCGGGATATTTAGGCTTAGCGGGGAGGCCTTTCCCACCCGGGTCGAGGGGCTGGGGGCCGTCTCCCTGGCCTCTCGCTCGGCCACCCTTTTCAACAGGAGCTCGAGCTCGGACTGTGGGGGAGGGTCGTTCGCATTTTCACCCTGTCCCTCGGGCTGCCGCTTTCGGTCGTGACGGGGACCGAGCCGGTCGAAGACGCTATGAGTTCTTCCGAATGGCCTGGCTTCCGAAAAGGTTGGGGTCTCTAGCGGCACTGTAGTTCGTGTCGGGACTGGCGAGCGTCTGAAGTTTAGGCGGCGTCGGGCGCGACACCGACCTGAGCGCCCTCGCGTAGGTGATATGACGCTGGACTCGGCAGTGCGCTTGCCGGGTTGCACTGGAGTGTGGCTACGACCTGAGTGAGGTCCTCCCCAGTGGTGTGGTGCCCGAGTGGGGTTCCCGCGGCTCGGTCGGAGGACATATTCCGTACTGGGGTCGGATGTTCTCCCGTCCGTGGAGGCGAATGTGCGACTATGACTCATGTTGCGAGGAAGGAATATCTGTGGTAGAGCTGGGATGTGTTGCTGAAATGAAAAGGGGAGGCCCTCCTTCTAGCGCCAATTGTTGATGCCGAAATCGATAAGGACCAATTAAGTATCAACTGAGATGAGTGTTAGGACCTAATTAGCAGTAACTGAAAAAGTAAGGATGTAAATATGTATTTATGTTTGAGCTGAAGCTAGCCCTTGATTACAGAGGATTTTCGTGTGTCCAAATGATCACTAAGTGTTCTAGTTATAGTGCAAGAAAGAGGTAGGCGGCGGTAGGTCATCATGAGGAAACTGTACGAGCGCCAGAGTGGGCATGATGATTGCACCTACTGCATCTGCAAGCCGTCTTGCATTTAAGGCGTTGACCTTGCGACTTGGGTGTAGCCGTCATTGCATTTATGAGGGGAGAAGATGCTCTGTCAGTTGCAGGTGGTGTCAGATGTGTCAGATTGCAGGTGCATTGTCCTTGTTGTCGGGCCACTGTAGCCGGCGGGACCTGGACGCACACCATGACCGAGCTGACCTCGGACCGTCGGTCAAACATTAGCGATGGGAATAGCTCCCCACAGCTCGGCCGACCTGGGCCCTTGGCTGAGTTAGGCAGGCCCGGCCAAGCTGGATTGGGACCCTTCCACCTATTCTCTAGTCAGGTGAATTCCAGGGTCAATTCGACCTGGGACACTGGACACGTCACCGGCCGACGTGGTGCCCCTACACGTCAGCGAGGGGTCCATGTTGTCCTGAAGACCTGGGGTGAGTCCGTGCCACATCACCAGGGTGCCAACAGTAGAAATATTCAAATAAAACCCATATAAATTAATATTAATATATTAGGAAATAAGAAAAATGAAAGAGAGTTGGATATGGATTAGGAACCAAAAAAATAAAAATTTGTTTTAAATGGGAAAACCGATTTAAAGGCGGTAAAAATATAATAAGAAAAAACTCATTTTCTATATATAACAATTATTCTATATATACGTAGAAGATTATATTAGGAAAATTAAATAGGGAAAAATTGATGATGTTTTCAGGAGGGAAAAAAGGCTCTTTTTATAGATACTGTGTTTGTACCCATGCGTTGCATGTGATGAAAATATTCTAAAGAGCAAGTGCTAAAAATAAAAATAAAAAATCTTTTTAAGTAACAGGCATTAGATGTAACAATTATAATTGAATAATAATACATAATTTAATATCCTTTGTTTTTTACATGTGACTTTTTATGTCAAATATGACCCGTTTAATAGTAGTGTGTATGCATAATTAATATTTGCGTATTGTGATCATTAATTAATATTTGCGTATTGTGATCATTTTTATTCTCAACTTTTTAATCACGCTTGATTTTTTATTAATGCAAATTTTTAATTTTTAATCTACATCACTACAAAAGAGTCACCAATAAATATGTTATTAGAAAAAGAAGTGAATAAAATCTTCGCCAGTTTTTAGTTTGAAATTAAAGTAGATTCTGCATTCTTTGCATAAAAATAATTATCAAATTCAAAAATAGCATAATTTAATATCCTTTGTTTTTTACGTGTTTTTTTTTAATTTTTAGAACTTACTATCTCACCCAAGAAAATCAAGGTGCAAGACAGACTATTATTAAAACAAAAAGGATTACAGCTGAAGGAGGGCTTAATACCATGCCTTCACAAAATACAATGCAAGATAGAACTGCCAAACCACTAAACATAAACATTACTAGTGCGAATATGTGCTAGCCCCATTCAATCTAATTGAATTATGCCTTTTAAGCAGTCCGTGAACTTCATTGCAGAGGAGAAACTTGAAATCTCGAGTAGAATGCGCCATTGCTGCTAAATGACTCCCTATAGATGTGAGTGAATTTGAAATCCGTCTGGGATGCCAAACTTCTAATCTTATCTAGTAGATATCCTGCTTCCCAAGGGCCGTGGTCCTTGTTTGTGCCAAAAAACACCGCCACCTGTGAATCCAATTCTACCTAAATCCTCATAAGTCCCCTTTCGTAACACATCCAAAGGCCAGTGAACATTGCCCGTAGCTCAGCCACTGTGATAGTGCAATCCCCATAATACTCATAAAATGCCCAACACGCCATACCTTTGTCATCCCGAAGTAGTCCTCCCCCCATGGCCTGATGTTCCACCACCGACCCATCCGTAGTCAGTTTAAACCACCCCGGAGATGGTTTCTCCCATTTAACAATCTAACATGCAGATGCTTCCTAGACTGGAATTTATACCCAGCAGCAAACAATACACTAACAACAAACTTAACTTTATGAATCATACCATCAATATTGGGGGTTAATTCCTCATGTCTAGCTTTATTTCTAGTGATCCAAAGAACCCAAAGAATACGCATAGGGAGGGTATAGATCACATCACTTGGAACACATGTGACGGAAGTCAACCATCTTGCAAACAGCTGCTTTGGATGCTGACAACGAAACTCCGGAATTCCAAACTCAGCACAGCAATGAGACCAAGTATGTTGAGCAATTGGCCAATTGATAAACACATGAGCCACTGTCTCAGATTCCCTACAACAATGACAACGGGATGACAACTGAAAGTGAGATCTTTCGATAAGAATGTCATCAGTGGTGATCATATTATTACATAAAAATGTCTTCCGGTAGCCTTTGTTTTTTACATGTGACTTTTATGTCAAATATGACCCGTTTTACAGTAGTGTGTAAAACCCGTTTTTTACATGCTGATGCTTCCTAGACTGGAATTCACATATTGTGATCACTTTTATTCTCAACTTTTTAATCACGTGTGATTTTTTCTTAAAGAAACTTTTTAATTTTTAATCTGCATCACTACAAAAGAGTCACTAATAAATATGTTGTTAGAGAAAGAATTAAATAAAATCTTCATCAATTTTTCGTTTGAAATTAAAGCAGATTCTGCATTCTTTGCATAAAAATAATTATCAAATTCAAAACTAAATAATAAAAATATAAATACATAGTTCTCTTAATTAGAATTGACCGAGTTTTCAATCAAGTATATTTATTTAACATTTTTAAAAATGTTTAGTAAAAACTGTCTTCTAATTCTCCCATAAATTAATTAATATATAAAATAATGGGAAAATAAGTAACCGTTAAGCCCAATTTATTTATATCCAATATCTTTTCATTAATACACTAATTTCAAAATAAAAAAGGCACATATACCATGTAAAAACCCAAATATTTTAACAAAAAAGCTTATACTAAATTAAACCTTAAAAAACCCGCACTAAATTAAGCCTATTTTAAAGACCCACTTTACAATATACAAGGACACAAATGAAAAAAAAATTAAACTTAAAAATATGAAAATAAAACTATAGGGCAATGTTAATACAAATGGAAGTTAACGGACTACAAATGCAATATTCCACATATTCCAGATATTTCCGGGGCCTTTATTTACAAGACCTAGTCAAAGGTCTATATTATTTAAGAAACCTTTCCAAAAATTAGTATTGTGTAAATAGCCTTCTAGTTAAATAATGGTAAAAAAATAGCAAATATCTAAAATACCCTTACATGTAGAAAGACTAAAATATCCTCCCTCTTTATCTAGGGTTTTACACAATTGAATTTAATTTTCTCTCAATCCCAGAAATCGGCTAACGGCTTTTTCATCGCACCAATTTTCGTTAAAAAAAAAAAGGCTTCTTTCTTCATCATTTTTCCTGTGGAAACCTTGAAATTTATGTTGTTAAATGATTGTATGGGTGATAGAAGATCAACAAAGCTGTCTCTACAAGATACCCTCAAATAATGGTGAAAAGATGTGAAGAAATAACCTAATAGGTAGGTTTTGTTGCTACTTTTACTTTATTATCATTTTGATTTTCATGATTTCGGTATGATTGTCATTTCTTCTATATGATGATGTATTAAAAATTAAATATTCATTATAACGGTTGTCCAGTCGTTATAAGTTACGCATAACGATACTTCTTTCGTTATATGTTGTTCTGCCAATATTGCTATATAAATTGTGATTTAAAATGTTACATGTGTGCATAACTTATGCATTGTTATGATATAGATGTATGTTGCAACAATTGTATAGCAGTCATAACGATTGTACATTAGTGTTGTGGTACGGATAACGATATTGCATTCGTTATCTGTTGTTCAAAAAGCATTGTTATATAAATTGTCAATTAAAATGTTACATGTCAACATGTGTCCTGTAGTAATTATATAGAAAGCATAACGATTGACACCTGTGAAAAAGACAGCTTGCGAGAAAGTCCAACTTTCATTATCACCAATATCAACTTTCGTTATAACTAAATCATATATCGTTATCAATAAATCAAGTTTTGTTATGACTAAATAAACTTTCTTTATCAGTAAATCAATATTTGTTACCACGCAACCAATTTTCGTTATTACTCAATCAACTTTCGTTATCAATCGGTCAACTTTAGTTATTAATAAGTCAATTTTTGTTATCACTAAATCGACTTTCGTTATAAGGGCATCAACTTTCGTTATTACTAAATCAACTATTGTTATCACTAAATCAACTTTCGTTATGATTAAATCATCTATCATTATCACTAAATTAACTATCGTTATCACTAAATCAACTTTCGTTATGACTAAATTATCTATTGTTATCACTTAACCAACTTCCGTTATCACTTAATCAGCTTTCGTTATCAATCGGTCAACTTTCATTATTACTAAATCAAATTTCGTTATCACTCAATCAACGTTCATTATCACTAAATCAACTTTCATTATAGGGGCATCAACTTTCATTATCACTAAATCAACTATCATTATCACTAAATTAATTTTGATTGTGACTAAAGCATCTATCGTTATCACTAAATTAACTATCGTTATCACTAAACCAACTTTCTTTATGACAAATCATTTATTGTTATCAGTAAATCAACTTTCATTATCACTCAACCAATTTTAGTTATCACCCAATCAACTTCCGTTATCACTCAATCAACTTTCGTGACAGGGGCACCAACTTTCGTTATCACTAAATCAACTATCGTTTTGTCGTCCCGGGGTTGGATAACTAGTCCTGACATCCCATCACTGTGTTATCATAATCGCGAAATCAAATCACATTTTATTTCAAGTAGATTGTCAAGTTCTCGTTGAGCCAAGACAAGTGTTATTATCTAATTAACTATGGTTTTGACATCTCAAGATTGGATAACTAATCAGGATGGAGTGCAAATCATTTTTAACTCGTCCTTCAATTCCAATGTTAAATGGGCACATTGTGATTGTTAATCCGTTCTAAAGATCAAACAGTATTTTTATGGAATTTTTGAGGTGTTCGTTATTCGAAGACAAGTATTCGGTTGACATTTAGTGATTGTTTAACTTGTCCCAAACTTTGGAACACGTTTCATCACCATTTGGGTTATGCCCCAAGTTTTGGAGTTTACAAATTTCGGGTCTAGAGGTTAAGGGTTTGGGGTTTGGGGTTTGGGGTTGGGGTTAGTATTTAGTGATGACATTTTTGGGGTTTGGGGGTAGGGTTTAGGGTTGGGGTTTAGTAAACATTTAGAGTTTGTGGCTGTGGTTGGGGTTTGAGGTTTGTTGTTTGATTTTACAGTTTGGTGTTGGATTTCTACTAGTAATATGGTGATTTGAACTTCCCGATTAGTTAACTAACCCGAGGATAGGAAAAACAATGGTTCTTTCATTATAACGAACCAGGGACGATAAAACGATAGTTGATTTAGTGATAACAAAAGTTAGTTAAGTGATAGCGAAAGTTGATATAGTGGTAATGAAAGTTTATTTAGTGATAATAAAAGTTGATTGAATGATAACGAAAGTTAGTTTGGTGATAACGAAAGTTTATTGAGTGATAATGAAAGCTGGTTTACTGATAACGGTCGATGATTTAATCATAACGAAAGTTGATTTTTGTTATAACGAAAGTCGATTTAGTTATAACAAAACTTGACTTTGGTGATAACGAAAGTTGATTTAGTCATAACAAAAAGATGGTTTAGTTATAATGAAAGTTGATATAGTCATAATGAAAGGTGATTAATCATAAAGAAAGTTGATTCAGTGATAACGAAGTTGATTGAGTGGTAAAGAAAGTTAATTTAGCCATAACGAAAGTGGATTAACCATAACCAAAGTTGATTGAGTCATAACAAAAGTTGATTTTGCCGTAATTAAAGTTGATTTGGCCATAATGAAAGTGGATTAGCCATAACCAAAGTTGATTGAGTCATAACGAAAATTGATTTTGTTGTAATTAAAATTGATTTAGCCATAACGAAAGTGGATTAGCTATAACGAATATTGATTGCGTCATAACGAAAGTTGATTTTATTATAACGAAAGTTGATATAGTCATAACGAAACTTGATTTAATCAAAATGAACGTTGATGCGGTCATAACGAAAGTGGACTTTGTGATGACAATAGTTGATATAGTGATAACGATAACTTGATAAGCTACTAGTCGGTGATTTGATTTTCCGATTGTTAAGCAACCTCGGGAGGGGAAAACGACAGTCGTTTCGTGATAATGATACTTATTTATTGGTAACAAGAACTTGATAAGCTATTAGTAATATAGTGATCTAATTTTCCGATTAGTTAAGCAACCCAGAGATGGGAAAGTGATAGTTGTTTCATGATAACGATAGTCGTCTAGTGATAACGAAAACTTGATAAGCTACTAGTAACGAAAGTTGATCTAGTAATAATGAACGTCGCTTGACTGATAATAAAAGTTTATTTATTGATAATGAAAGTTGATTTACTGATAATGAATGTTAATTTAGTCATGACAAAAGTTGATTTACTGATAACAGTTGATAATTTAATAATAACGAAAGTTGATTTTGGTGGTAACGAAAGTTGATTTAGTCATAACGAAAGTTGATTTAGTCATAATGAGAGACGGTTTAGTGATAACGAAAGTTGATTTAATAATAACGAAAGTTGATTGAGGGATAACGAAAGTTTGTTGAATGATAACAAAAATTGATTTAGTGATAACGAAAGTTGATTGAATGATAACAAAAGTTGGTTGAGTGATAACAAAAGTTGATTTAGTAATAAAAAAAGTTGATTTAGTTATGAGGATAGATGATTTAGTGATAACGAAAGTCGCTTGACTGATAATGAAAGTTAATTTACTAACAACGAAAGTTGATTTACTGATAACAAAAGTTAATTTAGTCATAACGAAAATTAATTTACTGATAACAGTCAATGATTTAATAATAACGAAAGTTGATTTTTGTGATAATAAAAGTTGATTTTCTGATAACAAAAGACGGTTTAGTCATAACGAAAGTTGATTAAGTCATAACGAAAGTTGATTGAGTCATAACAAAAGTTGATTTAGTGGTAAGGAAAGTTAATAGCCATAACCAAAGTTGATTGAGTCAGAATAAAAGTTGATTTTACCGTAATTAAAGTTGATTTAACCATAACGAAAATGCATTAGCCATAATGAATGTTGACTGAGTCATAACAAAAATTGATTTAGTTATAACGAAAATTGATATAGTCATAACCAAACTTGATTTAGTCAAAACGAACATTAATATAGTCATAACAAAAGTAGACTTAGTGACAACGATAGTTAATATAGTGGTAACGACAGTCGTCTCGTGATAACGATGGCTTGATAAGCTACTAGTAATATGATGATTTGATTTTTCGATTAGTTAAACAACCTCGGGATGGGAAAACGGCAGTTGTTTCATGATAACGATACTTATTTCGTGGTAACGAGAACTTGATAAGATATTAGTAATACAGTGATTTGATTTTCCGTTTAGTTAAGCAATCCTGGGATGGAAAAATGATAGTTGTTTCATGATAACGATAGTCATCTTATGATAACGAGATCTTGATAAGCTATTAGAATATGGTGACTTGATTTTCCGATTAGTTCAACAAACCCCATGATTGGAAAACGATAGTTGTTTCGTGATAATGAGAACTTGATAAGCTACTAGTAATATGTTGGTTTGATTGTTCAATTAGTTAAGCAACCCTGGGATGGGAAAATGATAGTTGTTTCGTGATAACGATACTTGACAAGCTACTAGTGCATTGGTGATGGCATGTCCCAATTAGTTAAATAACCCAAAGCGGTAAAACGATACTTGTTTCGTGATAATGAGAACAACACAAGCTACTAGTGCATTGGTGATGGGATGTCCCAATTAGTTAAATAACATCGAAGAGGCAAAACAATACTCGTTTCATGATAACGAGAGCTTGACAACCTGATGGTGATTTGGATTGGATTTCTATTAATAACATGGTGGTTTGGATTTCTAAATTAGTTAAACAACCCGATGATCGCAAAACGATAGTTGTTTCGTGATAACGAGAACTTTACAAGTTACTAGTATCTTTACGGTATGTTTCAATTAGTTAAAAACTTCCGAGAGGTTAAAAGAACAGTTGTTTCGTGATAACGAGAACTTGACAAACTACTAGTGACATCTTATGGGATATCCTAATTAGTTAAATAACCCCGAGAGGGCAAAACAATAGTTGTTTGTTGATAATGATACTTGTTTCATGATAACGAGAACATTACAAGCTATTAGTGATATCTCCATGGGATGTCTCGATTAGTTAAACAAACCCGAAAAGACAAAACGATAGTTGTTTCAGAATAACGGTACTTTTTTCGTGATTATGAGAACTCGACAAGCTACTAGTAACATGGTGATTTGATTTCTGGATTAGTTACACAACCCCGAGATGGTAAAACGATAGTTATTTCGTGATAATGATACTTGTTAGGTGAACAATGGATAACGAATCCAGTATCGTTATGCATAATGGATAACGACTGTACAGTCGTTATCATTGATATACACCATTGCAGAATTAGATTAGGAGATTACAAAATCAAATTTGATCAAAAAAATTTCAGAGAAATTCAAAATTCGAAGAGAAATTCAAAATTTATAATTCTATATTCCCATTAATCAATCAATTAAGTATTAATGTTGGAATATTCTTAAACCAACCGATTCTTCAACTATAGTCTTCAACTATGGCTTCTTCCATCTACACATAATTGGATCGTTGTTGTTGAAGTTCAAGCAATAAAAGAGAAAACTTACCGTCTAATGATTGGAATCTGGTGCCTCCTCCTCTTCCGATCGAAGATACAGAAAATAGAAATTGAGCGATTGCCATCCAATCGAAAAGATTCAAGGAAGGAGATGAACGTTGGATTCAAAATTTTCATTGAGCTTGGGCAATTTGGTGAACTGATGGAGGAAGAAACCGGATGAAGAGAAACCTGAATTTTCAATCGAGGGATCCAGTTGGGGTTTAATTTGGGGAATAAGAGAGTGAATTTGGGGAGGGTATAATAGTAAATGTTTTTCTTAATTAATTTTATACTATTTTAAAAGCTATTTTTTGGGTCAACGGTTATTTAGCCAATTTGGAGTATAGAGGAGACCATTTCAACCAATTCCCTCGGATATTTCCAATGCTAATCAGAATTTTATATTTTCATTTTGTTCACATTTGCCTTCCAGACACAACACGCTCTAAGCGGCATGCCCTAATTCTCCGTTTGTGGTCACTTTTGTCTCCGCCGATCATCGGCGTCGATCAATCAAATATACTTTCCCATTTGTCAAATATTGACTTACAAACCTGAGTTTGCTTTGGAACATTGCTTCCACTCTTTAAAAGTCTCAAAACTTGCAATGATTCAACAAAAAAATATAGCTCAAGCGTTTACATATAAAGGTATTTTTGGTTCTTAACCTAAAATTATTAAGTCCAACGATGATTTCATTCTACATAATAGTTGATTATTTGTAGGATTGGTGCATTTTGGGGCACATATATGTAGTTTCATTTCAATAGGATGGGGCTTAGGGAAAAGCTAAAAAATTCAGGGAAGTGAAAATCCTTTTTCTTTCTTTCAATTCCTACTTCCTGCCTTACATATTTTTTTATCTTTATTTATTTATTTATTTAGACGTAGATTTTTTAAATATTATTATAAGTTCAAGAATGAGATGAAAAGAACAATGTTCAAAATATGTTGTTCAAATTAATTGAATTGCAATAAAGGTTGAACGGAAGTTTTTGTCTCCCTACTTATTTAGTTTACTATAATTTTGGTGAACTTAGAAAGTAGTACTTTTAAGATTAATTTGACTTCCTAGAAGAAACATTGGAAAAATATTTTTATGGGTGATAATATTCAAATGCTATGTGCTTTTTGTCTTTAAAAATTATAGAAAATATATTGCAGTGGAAAGAAAGAGAAAATATATTATAGTTGACCTTGTAAGCCTCTCACTTTGGTGCAAAGTTTGAATTGTATGTAGTTTTCATATGTAGGGTAACAAATATATCATGATCTTAATTAGAATCTAAAGTGATATACATTCATGTAAACAAACTGCAATTCACTTATCAGAAATTTCGAAACATTAAACATGTATTTAAACTACCTATTCACAAATTTCAAATCATTTTCACTTACAAAATTTTTTTAAGAGGTCTATACCGTAGACGAAAAGTGAATTTTACTTTCTTTTTTCTTCAAGTTTTATCGAATTTTAATAGCCTACATCAATTATATTCATTTTTTCATATATGCTAAGTATTTTGTCCTATATTTCTGCAACCGAGTCCTCTTGTTGGAATGAAGACAACTTCTTTGCAACTGATTGGACTATCACGGTCTGATGCGTAATATTAATTAGGTTTTCCTGAATCAAGAACTTGGCTTTGTTAATTTTTATGCATTGGTGTCTTTAAAATTAAGCAATAGAATTGTTAGAGCATTGAATCGTGATATTATTCTATGGTAATAATATGCTTTCTAAGCATTAGAGTTGTCATGCGGATTTTACCATCGATTGTGGTTGATGATTAATTTAGACTTAGAAATAATTATTTTCTAAGTCTGGGCCTAGTTTTTTTTTTATTTTTTAAGACTCATGTAATATCAATATTAGAATTTAATAAAAACTCATAAACCTGAATTCAAGAATAATATATAAAATTACATGGAAGAACAAAAAATAATTTCTTACCTAATTGACAAATGTTGTCAAAATGAAAATACAAATAACAGTTTTGAAGCATCTCGAAAAAAGAAAGCTAAACAATGTTTAGACCAAATAAATGCTAAGAAAAATGATATTTTCGAAATAGAACTTCGAATGTCTCATCTTTCAATTTTCACAATCATGTCTTGTTTGTTAAAATAGTCTCAGGGATCCACTTTCAGTCTTTATTAGGGGTGGACAAACCTCGGTTCTTTTCAGATATTGAAAGGACCGGAATCAAACAAAAAGTTTCGGTTCGGTTCAGTTCTATTTATTTAAATGAACCAAACAGATTCGGTTACGGTTCGGTTGGATTTTTGCTCAGTTCTTGTTTCGGTTCTTCATTTTTTAAAAGGAATGCGAGAGCTTGGGTGTATATATCACATATTGGGATAACTACTCATAATTCTCTTATTAATTAAATTCAGTGAATTCTTTGTAATTATCTTTATTTAGTTTTCCTTGCATGCGCATGTCTAGCTGCTTGTATAGGACTCTTAGTTGTATCAAGTATATCCCACAAATTTATTTTTAACTCCAAGTAGTTTAGTGTAGTTGGGGTTCTCTCCATGTAAGCTACAAACCTATAACATTTGCTGTGACATGAATGAGCAAATTCAATAAAAGATATATTTCATCTAATTTGCCCTTTATTCTATTAACTATATCATGTGTTTTTCATAGAGAAAGTTACAGAGCTTTTCGTAGTTGTTGATATATATATCAGGTATATCCAAAACAGAAAAGAAAGGAAGGAATAAGGAAAAAGTGAGTGGACCCAATAATGATACCACGTCACCTTACAACTACTCATATTAGTCTAATAGTCAAAGAGTCAAAAAGTAAAACTAATGAAAAAAATAACAAAAGAGCAATGGCGGTAGTGAAATGGTGGACTGATGGATAACAATGGAAGTAGTGTACTGATGGTGGAGGACATATGGGAAAATGGAAATAGAAAGACATAAAGTAATTGGATTTCGGGTATTACGGTTCCAGCATAAGAACCGGGAACCGACCTGAACTATATAGTTCTCGAATTTTATGTCCAAACGGTTAATTTTTTTGCCGAAAACAGAACCAAATCCAACGGCTCGGTCCTGTTCCTGTTCGGTCGGTTCAGATCCGGTTATTTTGTCCACCCCTAGTCTTTATAATGAAAAACAATTCATCTTCTATTCCATTCACTCAACCGTGGTCCTGTTGACTGTTCCCCAACGTATTGATCTAGTTTTCAGACATAGAATGCTACGGCAGACATAATTGAAATTCAAGAATTAATCAATAAACATTAGAACAATGAAAATGTGCACTATAAAGGATTACCAAATAATTCAATACCTTGAAATCATAGCCAATAGACTATAAAGGATTACCAAATATTAATCAAACTACGCAAGCTCTAAATGCTCAATCCCAGGGGTGGGAATGACTTGTGAAAGTGATTCAAACATTGTAGCTATTTATGCATTCGGTTGAATTGTGAAAAGAAGATCTGTGTTTGTAGATAAAAGAATGACGTGGGTGCCTGAATAGATGCATTGTCATAAATACACACATCTATGCTCTTCGTTATGATAAGATGCTAATGTATTTTATCTTAAATCTTATCGAACGCATAGCAAGCACCCTCCTGCAAGCTCTAAAATAGCAACTCCATGGTATTCCTTCATGCCTATTCACATATGATAGCCAAATATCGTATATCCTTTACAAAACAACTCCATATAACTTTTCAAAGTTAGAAACCCCAACTAGAATTCAACTTTTCATTCTCATCTTCAAACCACAATCACTATGTTAATCTTTGTTCTCATTCATGTTCATTAACTAACAAAGGCACACATTCATCCATTTAACATGAAAATTTCATCGATTTATATTCAATTAAGAGCAAATTTGAATAAACAAGTAAAACTTACCTAAATGTGGGTTAGTAGAATTGAATCCCTAACTTGGGAATGAAAAGCCTTCAAATTATTGATTCAAGAGTAGAAATTGTAATATAACACAAAAAATTGCTTGGATTGGAGGTGAATTATGATGGATTTAAGTATTTTGGAAAGAATTCTTGTTTTTGAGTTTACTTATTTGAATACAAATAGATACTTGAGTATAAATTGGGCCTAAAAACCAGTTTTAATGGGGGTGTGGGATCTCAGGTTAGGTCACAACCCGCGAGTGGCATGCGGGCCAACCCATTAAGGGTGCTCCCTGCCTGCGGCCTGCAAAGAGCTAGCTCTGTTGGCCACAGCCATGTTGCGGCCGCACCTTATGGATGTTGCGACCAGCAATTCGAGTATTGTTAAAAATAGGAAGTCGTAGTGCCAAAAATTTGTTGTGAAAAAATAGATTGCAAGTACACGATATCGCAAAATAAGTAGTAAAATGGAATTTTTATGTCCGAATTATCGTACCCAGGAGAACTATTTTATCTAAAATTGGTCTAAATTAATCCCAACAAGAGCGGATAAAGATATCAAAAATTATGAATTTCAATTATTAACTAGAAAATTAAAGCGAATAAGAAACAAATCAAAAAGTTGAAAAGATTGGTTTGATCAACGACGAATGAAGTTGGGAATCCTGATTTATTTATAGTTATCCTATTCGATTTGGCCTCTCAAATTTTATCCTATAATTGTGTTAGATCGAATTCGCAAAAGTGGCTTAATTTACACCTCTTGAGTTCAAATTAATCCTTCTTAATCAAGTCAACTATCATATCTCTATATATAGTCTGAATAAGCCTTGATTAGATGCATTAAACTACGTATGAATTCATACGAGATCTTAACAATTATAAAAGAACGTATCTATCTTTTATGTAAATTGCGGGATTTTACAAGGTGATTTTAATAAACAACTCACCTCTCTGTTTGTTATCATTCAAAAATTAATAAATTAGTGATCAAGTAATTCACGCATTAATCTTAGATGTAAAATCAATACATGAGAAAGAAAAACATAAAATTTGAGAATTGAAATCAAATAATCAAACTATATTACATTGTTCATTCCAATAAGAAAATTAGTTACACATATTAAAAATAAAGCCAAATGTAGCAATAAAAGAATTCATCACCGAATTAAGTAGAAGTTGCAGATCTTGCACCAAGAATCCACTTCGGGCTTCAATCTCCTAAAAAATGGTGGAATTGCTCTCAAGAAATCTTCCAATTTTAATGTGTAAAAGCTCTAATCATATTTGTGTCTTAGTATCCCTATTTATTGCCCACATTAGGTCTTCAAAAGATATCCAAAACTGTGTGAAAAAATATAGCTAAATCCAATTAGGAAACAAATTCCAAAAATTCAGGTATTGCTTTTGGACCTACGACCTCAACTTCACTTATGCAGCCGCAACTTTGATCCCCACGGCCGCACCTAGGTATCAACTTTTTCTATCCGGCCTACAACGAGCTTGACGGGTTATTTCTTCACTTTTTCGGAGCTCACCAAGCATTTTTGAGGGTACAACTTTCCATGCCTTGTAGAATTCTTCCTTTTTTACAGTTTTAATCCTCAATCTTTCATCCTTTTTGCATTTTCGTCCGAAACTCTTCAATTTTGATCAAATTCACCGCTTTCTCATCCTATCTTCTTATGCACTTATTCTACGTTAGTTTTTATCTAAAAACAATCACAAATAAACTCAATAAAGCTTTATAAAACACAGTGAACACATATAAAACTATAAAATAAATGTAATATAACACTTAACACAAGGCTAAAGCTTTGCCTGAGTCATTCAATGTTAGGGCTCTGATACCACAGTCTGTGTGTTGTCACACCCCATCTAGTAACCTGATCCTGAATCACACTCTATAATGTAATAATTGTAAATATAAATATAATTAGGCACTGATGGTAGTAATTTTTTATTTTTTATTTTTGCACTGAATGATAAACTTTCTAATTTTTGACTCTGACTCGAGAAAACACACGATCAAGCCAAGCCCTTACCCGCTTGAATGGAATTCATGTCTCTGTGTCTGGTCGAGAAGGAAGAAAGCCCAGTTCCAATTTGATTTCTTGTTTACACGACTTCAGGCAGATAAAGCGGCTATAAAAGCTATGCTTGTCAATTGAGTAGGTGATCATTATACGTCACATTCGGTTGATAGGGACGTGAACACCATTTTTGTAAAAACATGTCATCATTTTTATATATATGAATAGAAAAAGTCATTTTCTCAACATCTAATAAATGTGATATTGGAAATATTAACAATATTAACTATTGTTTTTAAAAAAACTTGGTTATTAATCAGTTTATGACGATCATTTGGGATTACAGAAATTAATAATGTATTAAATTGATAGCGAACTATAACATGCATTGATTTACCACAATAAACACATAAATCTCAGCAAAACAAGATAAAAACAGTGGATATGCATTCTATTCCACAGGATACTAGTACACTGGGGAGGAACACCAGAACTCCAATTCACTTTCTTAAAGTTAGTAGTATACTGTGTTATATTTCCAATGTACTGTTATGCAGATTGACCTATATTCACATGCCATGTTCAGGCTAATTTGAAATGAGATAATTAAACATGATGAACATATAACATTATAGACAATTCGACATCACATTAGATGATAAGTTTAGAGTATCACATCACCAACACATACTAGAATTCAACTTAGTTACATATAAGTTCAATGACCAAACTTAGAAATTCCATAAGAACAACCAATATATCATCCTTTCCCTGTCGCATATGTCTTCATCTTCAAGCTTCACTCTACGCTGCAAAACATCATTGACCATATGAGGCTTCCGCAAAAGTTGATTGCATAATACTATAGTAAATGGCTTCATAAAATCATCAAAACATCATGAATTGCTTATTAGCCAAAAACACATGATCAATCCACACAAACCCCCCCTCCTCCCTCCTCCCTCCCTCCATGCACACACACATATAGGGAGGGAGAGTGGAGAAGGGGATGATCAAACACAAGCCTAACCTAAGGGTTATACTAACAAAACTCACGATAAGGCAACACTTTGGCATTGGCATCGAACACTTCAAAAAGTAAAAAAGAACAAACATAAGTTTTGAAACACAGTATATTATCATATATTCCCCACACGTCAATCTCTGTCAGGCATACCGTTGCCCTATTTTCCTCCAACTCATTCTACTTGGTGCTCTTAACCTCATACATTGTCCCTCTTATCATCTAAAATAAAACATGAAAATAATGCATAGTGAGTCCAAAGGACTAAGTGGATAAATTAAAATCTGTGGCTACATGATAGTGTTGTAATGTGATGAAGGCAGTCACACGATCGAATAAAAGCTCAAACATATAAAATTTGAACATGAACATGTTGTGAAAAAATTATAAATGATATTGCTAAGCAGATCCATACACGGATATGAAACAACCCATAATATATAATTGCGTAATAAAATTGGATATAGATACAAAACCGGTGAGTCGAGGCTTGCGTTCCACGCAATTTCCTTAAAGCAGATTCGCCCTCTCCACGCGCTATCACGAGCGTCTGCTTCCCAGGATACAACGACTCTTATTGCATTGTCATTGCAGTCGAACTGAATCCAATGCCCGAACAGTGTCACCGGAAGGCCGATGGTTGTCAAGCTTTTTGGAGATTGGAGAGGGATATATTGAAGGAAAGGAATTTGTGTTCTTGTAAAACCATGGAGGATTGTGGAATTTATAGATGAGAGGAGTTGCTACCATTAACCTCTAGCAATTAATATTTACTGTAACCTCCAAACCATAATACTCAACCATTATATCGACGGTTATGATATTCAATTGCTAGCCGTTTCAAGTTGAAAACGTAAAGGAAAATTGTAAAACTTGGCTTGCACTTAGTGGCCAATCAAGTGCGATATTCGTGTACGCAATTCCTTCTCGTACATGAATTCCAAGACTCATGTGGAAATCGGTCCATAATTTTGATACAAAAATTGGTTACACTTTAAAACGGTGTGAACCATATTTAAATTGGTCCGATTTCACGTATTTTCTCTACATGGAATAGTTATTTAAGTTTTCCCACAATACTATTTTCCTTCGCTTTCCAAAGTGGGATTACTCCCATTTTTCAACCCATTTTCAATTTCCATTCACCTATTTTCCAACAATCCCCCACATGAATGGGAATTGGCAGAGACATAGAATACTCGGTGACAAAGTTCAACGTCAGTAACCTGCATAGGATAGGTAGGTGTTACCCTTTGAACCTTCCCTTGTGAAAGTACATTTACTTTACTGGCTTACCAGTAGACGCGATGTCCTTGAACTGTTCTTCCGTTTGTGTAAACGCTAATGTACCCTACACAGGTTCTTCCTAACACCATTCAGTTCTCATGTGTGTGTCCGTTAATGGCCATGGATCACGCGCCTAGTTCTGCGAGAGTTACTTAAGAATTGCGCCTCAACAATTCCCTTCGAAGCGGCTCCACTTCTCTCTCACATAGGTGATTCCTTCTCTAAGAGTAGCCCGCACTACTCTATTCGGATTGCTCATATCTTTAGAGCTTAGGAATCATTAAGAGCTTTCGCTCAACCTCCTTCCACGGGGATCACTGTTTTTAAAGGAATGGACGGAGGGAAAGCCCCCACAGTAATCTTCAACCGAGTCTTTGCAATTAGGTTGTCCCATTGAACCTAGATCTTGGGAGGATCTCCAGTCAACTAGGTTGGGTTTTCCTTTGCAACGACTTTCTCTTCATGAGGCTTAAGTCTCATTCCTCTTTATGTCTAAAATGTGACTACATCTCGATTTAACCATTTGGTTAGCGGATCCGCTAGGTTATCCTTCAACTTCTTAAGTCTCATAGAGATGCTTCATATTAAGAGTAGTCACAATATAACTATGTGCCTTTCCAATCATAGATTAACTACCGCAATGGGTGTAAATTGCTGGCACATGCTTCGACCATCTAGGGATATCCTCTAAACGTGGTATAGCCTGCATAACCACTCAGCCTCCACACTTGTCAAGAGGCTATCAGCTCAGATTCCATAATGGATCTAGCTATAACTGTTTTTATAGAGGATTTCTACAACATCACTGCACCTACCAATGTGAATACACCTCAACTTATAGACTTTGAGTCTTTAAAATCAAGTATCCAATCGCCATCTCTATATCATTCAATCATAGAAAATAGCTGGTATAGTGCAGCCCATAATTGTGTGTATATCTCAAGTATCGTAGTACTCTTACAACCACTTTCCAATGTTCCAAATCCTGGATTACCCATGTATCTACGCAGTTTACTAACTGTGTAGGCTCTACTGAGCTTTGTACCACTCATTAGGTACATAAGACTCCCAATGATCTTAGAGTACTTAACTTGAGCAACACCATCGTCTCTATTCTTCGATAGAACACTTGTATCAATCGGACTTTTAGCCATAGGAGCACTGCCCTTGTTAGATTTCTCTAGAATTTTGTCAACATAATATGACTGGCTTGTGATAAGCCCATATGATCTTCTCGAGATTTTAACACCAAGGATAACATCGGCTAAACCCATCCATTTCATGTTGAATCTTGATGTCAACATGTATTTTGTGGATTTAATCATCTTATCATTATCACAAACGATATGCTTGTCATCAACACAATGACACAAAATGACATAGTCATTAGTAGCGTCTTTGATGTACATATTTTTGTCACATTCGTTAATCTTAAATGCACTTTCCAACATGACACTGTCAAACTTCTCGTGCCACTATTTTGACGTTCATTTCAAGCCATACAACGACTTAACCGATTTACACTTTTGCGGATCGCCTCTTTTCATTGAGGTCCTTTAGAGGAGCTCCAAACATCCGCTTTGGAAAGACACCCCCACACTCGCAAGGGTTTGTGAGTGTAACATTTAGGAAGCTTTCTTCCTTTTCCACAACTCACGGGATCTTTTCTAAGTCTTTTCCCACATTTCCTGTGGTAACTCAGATCTTGTCAATATCACATTCATTATTTCTTTCAATGTGCGATTCTTTCATTCAGCATCCTTATTTGCTGAAGTGAATATGACATAGACCACATGAACGTTTCTTCGTTGTGGTTTTTCTTAGCTCTAGTTATATAGAACAACTTCTATATAACTTCATTCCCAAATTACAGACTTAATCTGTTATCAATCAGAGAATTTTCCATATCAGAGCTGCACATTTCTTTCTTTCTTTCTTTAAAGCATTGGGTTTCTCGAATTGGAACATTTCCAAACTACCCATGCATAATGTTTGCAACATTTGACCCCCCACAATCTTGGGGTAGTCCGAGTTGTGACATATTACAACAATGTCAATTAATTGAACTTCAGCTCGGGAACAGGTTCTCAATGATCACTGTGAACCACGAAGGTTTCGCTTGAAACCCTCCCTTTAGTGAGATTCAACTTTAATCTCATTTTCTGAGTTCACCATCTTATAATGCAAGAATCAACCAACAATGGCTTTCTTGGCCTTATTTTTGCGGTCTAAAGACCTCCACAATTCATTTTCCTTTTTCCACACTGTATAACGAATCAGCCAAACTTTCATTATATAGTTCCGACAAAGGAAATTAGAACACTTCCAAGCGTCAATGACAATGACTACTTGGAATGACCGCTTGGGTCTCTCCCTTCCCCTCTTTCAGGTTCGGAGCTTTTCTAGTCAAAAATCCTGTAAGATTCAACATCATTACATAGAACAACATTTTCTACTGCCTCCTCTTGAAGTTCTCTCATTGAACTCCTCCGATTTATTCACCTGATTGACAGAAGCCTTTACACTGAGACCAACAACATGACTAGGCATAGAAGCCACAGACGTTGTCACAACAACTATTAGACCAAAGTTTGTGACACGAGGATCATCACGTGTGTCACTAGAGGCAAACTTTGCACACTTTGTCCCTTCTAAGGCATTATGTTGCTTTCGAGTGCTGCAATGTTGATAAGAGTATTTCCCAATTCAAGCGATTCACACTATTTCTGAAACACCAATACACAATTAGTATTTTTCCAAAATAATTTGAATAAACAGTGGCGAACTTGATCAAGATGATGTCAGGTGTATGATGAGTAAATAGATCTAGAAGAGTGAACTATAAATCCCATACTCAATTCAGCAAAGGAACGCCAATTAGTTTTGCATTGAATCCAATATAATAATTCAATAATATCATCCATTTCAATATGTATCACCCATGTCCGGAATTGTAATATACGCGTGAATGAAATCAAGTCACTCATACAAGCCAAATGTCATAACCGAATTCCCATGAACAATTACTGATTAATAGCATCCGGTATATGAATCATGGACGGATTCATGAATAAAATTAAGGCGAATAAAGAAATTCGCTCAAAATTGGAATCCAATAGAGTATTTGTATATATTAACAATGATCAACTCTGGACCTACTCATATCTATGCAGTGAACGTATCAATTTGGTCGAATTATTATAATTCTAATATAGGACAAACTAGAAGCAATTAGTCAATTCTTGCAAAACCAAAGCGTACTGAATTGGAATTGAATCAAATAGATAAATTCATAAATGGGCCATATGCATATAAACATTTTACTCAGAACAAGCAATATGCTAAATCCAGAATATATAGGCCCACTATACTTTAGAGCAGACAGATAGAATCAAAACTCCATTGAGTCAAAGCAATCCATAAAATTTCAATACTAATGTAGAATCTAATCCGACGAACTCCGAGAATCATGTATACATGCATATGTTAGCTCTATATAAACTCAATATGGTATTCCCGTATTCCACTATGAACTACATATAATAGCAGTCTGGCACTTCAGAGAAATTACTCAATTATATGAGAATCTATTTATCAAATCAAATGAATAAAATATTAATACTCTATAGCAGTTTACTATCATGTACTAGAATCCTTGAAATAAAAAATACAAATACACAAGTTCCAAAACCAATACGAACCAAGCACTTTGGTAAACTTTCATGAATTCAGGTCATTAATGCAAATCAATATTTGCATTGATTCTCATATATAACCGAATTCTCCTACAAATAGTCATAACAGATTCGAATTTATGCATGCATTTTACTGCTATTGACAACCACATATATATATATATATATATATATATATATATATATATATCAATTAACAATTACTAAATTTCAATAACTCTCAAATCATGTATATCTCCACCACGATTCCAGAATGCACACATGTACCTCGAGTTTAGTGCATGAATCATAATCATAATATGAATCCATTCAGTAGAAATTCCAACTTATGAAAAGAAACAGATTATAATCATCACATATTGATATTTCAGACATGAAGAGACGAAGCCAGTGAATGCAAGGTCGGAAAATCAGATTGAACAAATTCCATTTAGCAACTCGTTCACAGAATCTGCTTTAAGTTTGTTGTGGAAAAATTGTAAATGATATTGCTAAACAGATCCATACACGAATATGAAACAACCCATAATATATAATTGCGTAATAAAATTGGATATAGATACAAAACCGGTGAGTCGAGGCGTGCGTTCCACGCAATTTCCTTAAAGCAGATTCGCCCTCTCCACACGCTATCACGAGCGTCTGTGGGCGTGTTGTCGCAGTACGCCAAAATTTATTTTTTTTCCTTACTCGGTTTCAAAACTACAAATTAATGTAGAAGTGGTAAGTAAGGGACGAACCCAAGAGGAACGGTGCTTAATCTAGTTGTCTTTATCAATTAATATAGGAAAGTGGGGGTTTTGAGAATTTTGAATGAAAATCAAATGACAAAAGATAAGATCAAATAAAACAATTGAAATAAATATCTAGTTCTCGGGTTCGGTTGTATGAACAACTTGTGTTTATCTTTCCCATGCAACGTGTTACTATTCCTTCTTCAATTTATCAAGTCTCAATTAACCGAGAAGCTCTGATTAACGAATTCTTCCTTAAGTATATTAAGTTAAAAATAAGCTCTTTAACTTAACATCTAGCTATTGGATAACCCGAAACAAGCTCTTAGGATTTAATGCAAAGCTAGTATGAAATGAACCAGAAGAATGAGTTGAATTAGATGAATAATTTCACAAGCTCGAATTAATGCATCTAAGTTGATTTGTTAATAAATATACACGATATTCATTTGCTACTTTGGATTGGAATCTAATGACAATTACGGATCAAAAGTTCCAATCCTAGCAAGTAACTTGAATTTAAAGATTAATTGATTCAATTGGCCAAAGTGAATGCAATAATCACATAAACTCAAAAACGGGTTTACAAGCATAACAAATCAACAAATTGAAGTAGAGGAATAGATAAAATGTTACTAAAGAGTTAGAAAAGATAACATCATGTTAGTTGAACACAACGTCCTCCTCGAACTAGATAGAAAAGTCTTAACTACTCATAATTGCTGGGTTTCATACTTTTTAGCGAGTGTTCGCCTTGTATCACCACCACTATATGATAGATTATGCAAAATATAGTAAACAAGTAAATAAATACTAAGAAATAAATAGAGAAATAAAAGGGAAAAGAGAACTTAGCGAAGAATTGATCCGCCGGAATATGAAAAGCTAAAATCTTCAAGCTAAAACTAAGAACAAATGAAGAAGAAAATTTTATTGGAGAGAACTACTAGCTAATTCTCTTCTACTAAGTTGTGTCTTTCCTTCCTTACAAATGCCTCTATTTATAGGCAAAATTTCACAAGAAAACATGATAAAAAAATTGTACAACTACTCCATTATGATTCCACTAATTGGTAACCATCAAATCATGATCTTAAATTGCTCCATTAGTTCAAATATTGTATCATGGTATAGGTAAGCATCTTGGCTGAATTGCGCAATTGGAATTTCCTTTTTTTGATATTTTAGTAGAAAGTTATGAATTTTCTACCAAAACATGGCCCAAGAAATCCTCCATTCACATCACTCTCGGGTTTGCCCATTTTTGACCATGCTATGATCCGAATCATTTGAAGAGGTCAACATCAAAGTTGTAGCCCTCTGAGTGTACTTTCGAACAATATAAAGTGCAGGTCAATCCGAATTTTGTAGCAAACGTTATGGTCAAATTACTGAACTGCGATAGTAAATTCGAGCTGCTGATTTTTTACGCTTTGTCCTTTCTCTTTAAATGGCCATAACTTTCACTAGGAAACTCCGATTTGGGATCCGACAAAAATGTGGAAATCCTCTTTTGATATTCTTTGATATTGACACAAGAAAAATTGTAAAAACAACTTTTCATAAAATTGCATCGGAGGCCCTCCATCTTTGAATTTGCTTGCATTTCGGTCCCAAGTTCCATTTTCGCTCCATTTTTATCTATTTTGGCTCCTTTTGATTTCTTGTGACTCTAAACACACAATAAAAGGAAAACACATAAAAATAAACATATAATACTAATAAAACACACAAATACGTAAAATAGAAGAGTTATTTAGGTGCTTTTCTAGCACTTATCAAACTCCCCCACACTTAGACTGTTGTTCGCCCTCGAACAACAACCATATGACACAAACAACACACTGATTTTACATGAGATAAACAACTTTAAACATTGAAATCCAACTACAGATAATGATTTGCTTAATAAATATTCTCCCAAACCATGAAAATTTCACTTCTTCTCAAATACACAATGGCTTGTGAGTGTGTACAATTGAGGTTATGATCCCATCACTAACTGGAACCAAATGAAAGCTTACGATGATCTATCCAAAACCTGGCCCGAAATAGTCAAATATTTCCTTTCATCACTCGTGATCCCACTCTTATTTTACAATGATTTCCATGGATCCTAAATATTACTCTGTTCACCAAAAATCATCAACTGTTAGCACTGCAAAGAAAAAAAAGGGCATGGCAGGTGTTTTATCGCAAATATGTCTTCAATTTAAAGAGTGTTTAGATTGAGCACTTCAAACCACTGAGGAAATTTATTCATCTAACTTCACACTTGGGTAGCTATCACATTTCTCACGATTTTTTTTTTTTGATGAAGAAGAAAAAGAAGAAGAAGAAGAGTTTTGCAATTTTCTTTTCAGCTTTTACCCCACAGGTAGCTTTCACACTAAACCCCTTCCATTGGAGGTAGCCTTCTTCACCCATTCGAGGTGACAGCTTCACACTCTGAGGTAGGTAGCTCTTTCCTGTGGTCCCTCTCCTTTATTTCAAATATAAAAGTAAAATTCATTCTCAGCATAGGTCAATGCTTTTTCTAAACTTTTTAAACTCTATCAATAAAAGACACATTCACAGAAAACAGATACCATGCGATTATAACTCCACCTTGCTAACAATTGATGTTTCCAGGCTGCTTTGAGCAGGACGAATGGATAGAAAAAAGAAAAGAAAAAGTTAGTTTACTATGGTCTAGAAAAATAAAAAAAATCAACATTTTCAACCTTCAATTTGTGTTCCAGAGAATGATAGTAAATTTCCTATAAATGTGCTCAGATAAATTTGCCAGCTGTGCTTGGAGAAGAACAGAACACATTTTTTTTTCGAGATCTTGTAGTTTCAGCTAAGTCACACAAATTAAGCTCAATCATATTCAAAAGTTGCTATCTCATGCACAATCGTCGACACAAATAAAAAAAAATCACACGCAGACCACAATATGCCACTCCTCCACACTTAAATTCTACATTGTCCCCAATGTAGAAATATAAAAAATATGAAAAAGAGAAGAAATAGAAACTCCCCTATGGTAAGCAATGAGTCGTGCCGATTTGGGGATGGTGGTTGCACAATATAGCACTTCTGAGGAATGCTTCGACAATCCAAGAGCAAGAGACCTGCAATCAACATATTTACAGAACAAGAAAAACAACAGCTGAAAATATTTTGGTTTTTTTTTTTTTTTTTTTTTTTGAAGAAGACGAATTTTAATATACAAAGCGACTTTGGGAGTTGGCAACCCTCTGAACATCTTGCAGTAGTATTCACATCAAATTAATGATATGATTCCATCAAGTCTGATCCGCATGGAAACTATCTGAATCAGCATACTCTCTACAAAACAGTTTGACAACCAACCTTAAGGAAAAGGTCCTCCATATCGCCACATGACACATAGGTATTTTTACCATTCAATAAAGAACAGCCCCACAAGAACCAACAAATGGGAGAACGTTTAGAAGCGTAGCGTCCAACTCAGACACTTCTCAAAGGAATGAGACGTAGTTTTACATCTTCGGATGTGTGTTAGTGATCACGCTCAAAAAGTTGCTGCCCAATGGTTATGCCTTTTCCTTCTACAGTTACAAGGCAACATCTTCCTTAGTACGTTAGATAAAAAAAACGGAGAAATAAAAACAAAAACACAAAAATTCGAAAGAAAAATAAAAATGCGAGAAAATGCTTGGGTTGCCTCCCAAGAAGCGCTTTTGTTTAAAGTCGTTAGCTCGACTTAGTGAGGGCATGATTAGCTCGGACTCTCCAATGTAATTTCTTCCATATTTGTTGCAGAGAATCCTTCATAGTATGGTTTGAGTCGATGTCCATTCACTTTGAATATCTTATTCATCTTCAAACTTTTGATTTCAACTGCACCATGTGGAAAAATGTCAGTAACAACAAATGGCCCAACCCATCTAGAACGAAGCTTACCCGGGAAGAGTTTTAGTTTGGAATGGAAAAGTAACTCTTTTTGTCCAATAGTAAACTCTTTTCTGGAGATTCGTTGGTCATGGAATGCCTTTGTCTTATTCTTGTAGATCATTGCATTTTCATAAGCTTTGTTCCGAATTTCTTCCAATTCTTGCAGTTGAAGCTTCCTATGGTCACCTCTTTGTTCCCAATCCATATTGCATTGTTTGATTGCCCAGTAAGCCTTGTGCTCTATTTCAACTGGTAGATGACATGGCTTTCCAAACACTAATCGGTATGGTGACATCCCAATCGGTGTTTTGTAAGCTGTCCGATATGCCCAAAGTGCATCATCCAGTTGGTTGCTCCAATCCTTTCGATTAGGATTGATTGTCTTTTCAAGAATTGACTTCACTTCTTTGTTTGAGAGCTCGCTTGTCCATTCGTGCAGGGTGATATGCGCTGATACTGATGTAGAACTCCATATTTTCTTAGCAAAGACTCAATGCTCCGATTGCAAAAGTGAGTACCTCTGTCACTAATCATGGCCCTTGGAATCCCAAACGCTAAAGATGTTAGATTTGACGCACTCGCAACTACTTTAGCATCGTTAGTTCGTGTGGCTTTTGCTTCTATCCATTTAGAAACATAGTCAGCTGCTAGTAAAATATAAGAGTGGCCAAATGAATTTGGAAAGGGTCCCATGAAATCAATACCCCATACATCAAAAATTTCGCAAACTATGATAGGAGTTTGAGGCATTTGGTTTCGTTGGGACAAGTTACCCGATCGCTGACACTTGTCACAGGATTTGCAGAAGATATAAGCATCTTTGAACAGTGTTGGCCAGTAGAATCCACCTTCTAATATCTTCTGAGCCGTTCTCCGTGGTCCAAAATGTCCTCCACAAGCATATGAATGGCAAAATGTGAGAATGGACTGAAATTCTGACTCTTGTACACACCTCCGAATGATTTGATCTGAACACCTTTTCCACAGATAAGGGTCATCCCATATGTAGTATTTGGCATCACTCTTTAACTTATCTCGTTTCGCCTTGGATAAGCCTGCAGGGATTAACCTAGATGCGAGATAGTTAACCAAATCAGCAAACCAGGGAGAATTTACCTCAGCAACAAATACACTTTCATCTGGAAAGACTTCTTGCAATAGTGTTTCATTTTCTGTTCTTACGATCCTGCTAAGATGGTCTGCCACAACATTCGCTACTCCTGATTTATCTTTGATTTCTAAATTGAATTCTTGAAGTAGGAGGATCCAACGAATGAGCCTAGGTTTTGCATCCTTCTTTGTGAGCAAATATCGTAGAGCTGCATGATCTGTAAAAACAATTACTTTAGTTCCTAAGAGATATGATCGAAACTTCTCTAAAGCAAAAACTACAGATAAAAGTTCTTTCTCAGTTGTGGTGTAGTTTGCTTGGGCTTGATTCAATGTTCGTGAAGCGTAGTAGATCACATGTGCAGCTATTCCAACTCTTTGCCCTAGAATTGCTCCCACAGCATAGTCACTAGCATCACACATGATTTCAAATGGAAGGTTCCAGTCGGGTGGTTGAATGATTGGTGGTGTTGTGAGTCGTTCCTTGAGTTCATCGAATGCCTTCTTGCATCTATCATTAAATTCAAATGGTATATCCTTTTGCAAGAGATTGCATAGTGGTGATGCAAGCTTTGAGAAGTCCTTTATAAACCTACGATAGAATCCTGCATGTCCAAGAAAAGATCGAATTTCCGCTGCTTGGTGGGGTAAGGTAATGCAGAAATAATATCTACCTTAGCTTTATCAACTTCTATTCCTCTTTCTGACACTACATGACCTAACACTATCCCTTGTTCAACCATGAAATGACATTTTTCCCAATTAAGAACGAGGTTAGTGTCGATTGCATCGTTTAAAATCGATGTCAAATTGTCCAAGCATGCATCAAAAGTGTCTCCCCATACACTGAAGTCATCCATGAATACTTCAATAATTTTTTCAATGTAATCTGAGAAAATACTCATCATACAACGTTGAAAAGTTGCAGGGGCATTACATAATCCAAAAGGCATACGCCTGTAGGCATATGTTCCAAATGGACATGTAAATGTGGTTTTCTCTTGATCTTCTGGGGCTATTGCAATTTGAAAGTATCCTGAAAACCCATCAAGAAAGCAGTAATGAGTATGTCCAGCCAACTTCTCGAGCATTTGATCAATAAAAGGAATGGGAAAATGATCTTTTCGAGTTTTAGCATTTACCTTCCGATAATCAATACATACCCGGTATCCAGTTTGCACTCTTGTTGGTACAAGTTCTCCCTCTTTATTTTCGATTACAGTAATTCCGGATTTCTTTGGTACTACTTGAACTGGACTAATCCAATTACTGTCTGAAATGGGATAGATCATACCTGCTCCTAATAGCTTCAGAATCTCTTTCTTCACAACTTCCATCATTGGTGGGTTCAATCTCCTTTGGGCCTGTCTTGATGGTTGAGCTCCTTCTTCAAGTAATATCCTATGCATGCAGACTGATGGACTTATACCTTTGATATCTGCAATCGTCCACCCAATTGCTTCTTTGTGATCGCGCAAGACTCGAACGATTTTTTCCTCCTCCACTACAGTTAACTTTGATGACACTATCACGGGGAGTGTTTCACCATCTCCATGATAGGTGTACTTTAAGTGGCTCGGCAGAGGTTTCATTTCCAATTCAGGTGCTCGCACAATTGAAGGTAGCAATTTGTTAGGAGGTTCTTCTAACTGAATGGTGTTGACATTATACCTCGTGGATTGGTCATCAATGAATTCAATCTTTGCAAGCTGTTTTTCAGTGCATTTGTCGCTCTATCTCTTTGTGTTCAATGTATTCCAGTGATTCACAAAGTGCGTTCTCTAACTCATCTCTGTAATTTAGCTCAAAAACTCTTTCTACAATAGGAGTCATGGTGTTAATGGCATGAACTGTACAAATGTCACTAGGATGTCTCATTGCATCATAGATGTTAAATTGCACCCTTTCCTTGTCAAATTCCATTGTTAAGATCCCATTTCTCACATCAATAATTGCTTGGGAAGTCCACAAAAATGGCCTTCCTAACAATATAGGTGTAGAGTTAGGGGAGTGATCATCATTCATGTCCAAAACATAGAAATCGGCTGGGAATACGAGACCACCTACTTGTACTAATACGTCCTCAACTACTCCATCTGGATAAGCATTAGATCGATCAACAAGTTGAATGATAACACGTGTTTCAGTTAGCTTAGCCAATTTTAAGGAAGCATAGGTTGATCGTGGCATAACATTAATCGATGCTCCCAAGTCTATTAAAGCTCGATCTAACTTAGTGTTACCAATTGTGCATGGAATTGTGAACATACCTGGGTCTTTGCATTTTGGAGGCAAATTCTTCTGGAGTACCGCTGAAACGGTATCTCCCATTTTGATCATTTCATTTCCCTTCAATTTCCTCTTATTAGTGCAAAGATCTTTCAAAAACTTAGCATAGCGTGGAATTTGTTTGATTGCATCTAACAATGGAATGCTGATTTCTACTCTCCTTAATGTGTCCAAAATTTCTTTTTCCTTGTCATCTTTGTTGGTTTTCGCTAATCTACTAGGGAAAGGGGGAGGAGTTGTTTTAGCAATGATATGAGAGTTAGGACTTGCCTCTTTTTCAAGCTTTTCTTCTTTATCTTCATGTGGGGGAACTTCTTTGTGACGGTTTTCGATCTCTTTTCCACTCCTTAAGGTTATGGCACTAACATTCTTTGGATTTACCTCGAGGTTGGGATGGTAACTTCCCTCCGTTATTGCTTCAGTCGATTGATGGCGGTTGCCAATTGACTCATCCGTTTTCCAAGTTTTGAATGCTCAATTTGGAATCTGTTGAAATTTCATAGTGTTAGTTGCTAATGTTTTCACCATATCCTCGAGAGACATACCTGATTGTTGAGGTTTTTGTTGAAATTGCCCTTGGGGTTGAAGATTCCCATGTTGTTGGAATTGGCCTTGAGACTTGTTAGGGAAGAATCCTGGGGGTTTGTTGGTTCCATAACTCAGATTGGGGTGATCTCGCCATCCTGGATTATAGGTGTTTGAGTATGGGATTGTCTTTGTTGCCTTGGGAATGGAAAATTGCTTCAATTCACTTGTTCATTGTTATCCACTTGTAGAACAGGACAAGCATCGTAGGATGTCCTAGATTTGTGCATATGCCACATGCTTTGACTTATGATTGTTTCCTACAACAATTTGTTTGAGAAGATGTGTTAGTTCGTAAAGTTGGCTTTCAACATTGGAATTACTTACCTCGTTAACTCTTCGAATGTTCATCTCGGTCTGCATCTTGAATTGTTGAGTGTTTTCAGCCATGTTTGAAATCGGTGTTACGGCTTCAGCGGGGTTTTGTTCATCAATGCGCCTCCACTAGCAAAGATCAACCATGTTTCGCCTGATTGACATAAGCCTTCATAGAAGTATTGCACTAGGAGGTTTTCACCGATTTGGTGATGCGGGCAGCTTGCAATGAGCTTTTGAAACGCCTCCCAATACTCATAAAGAGTTTCTCCATTGTTTTGGCGTACTCCAGAGATATCTTTCGTGATATTTGCGGTCATTGAAGCTTGGAAGTACTTTTCGAGGAAAAGTTGCTTCATTTGATTTCATGTTGTGACTGAACCTGGTGGTAAAGTGTATAACCAATCTGTGGCGGCATCTTTTAGTGAAAATGGAAAAGCTCTGAGCTTGATTTGCTCTTCAGTGATGCCTGGGGGTTTCATGCTATCGCACACCACATGAAACTCCTTCAAGTGTCGATATGGATCTTCGCCGGATCGTCCATGAAAAGGAGGTAGAAGATGTATCAATCCAGATTTTAGTTCGAAAGTCTTACCTTCTTCTACGGTTGGAAAGGTGATACACAAAGGTTGTTGAGTAACTTCGGGAGTTGCCAGTTGTTTGAGAGTTCTTTCGTTATTGTTTTCTGCCATTTCTCGTTCGGTTTGTTTTGCTTGTCTTATTCGTCTTCGAATGGATTTCTCGATTTCTGGATCGAATCTTTCAAGAATTCGATTAGTAGATCGGGTATTATGCATACAAGTGAAGAAGAATTTTTTTTTAAAAAAAAATTAATTAATAAAAGCAACTAAATTGGTTAACCGTTCCACGGCAACGGCGCCAAAAACTTGGGCGCGTTTGTCGCGGCGCGCCAAAGTTTAATTTTATTTTCTTACTCGGTTTCAAAACTACAAATTAATGTAGAAGTGGTAAGTAAGGGTCGAACCCAAGAGGAACGGTGCTTAATCTAGTTGTCTTTATCAATTAATATAGGAAAGTGGGGGTTTTGAGAATTTTGAATGAAAATCAAATAACAAAAGATAAGAACAAATAAAACAATTGAAATAAATATCTAGTTCTCGGGTTCGGTTGTGTCAACAACATGTGTTTATCTTTCCCATGCAACGTGTTACTATTCCTTCTTCAATTTATCAAGTCTCAATTAACCGAGAAGCTCTAATTAACGAATTCTTCCTTACGTATATTAAGTTAAAAGTAAGCTCTTTAACTTAACATCTAGCTATTGGATAACCCTAAACAAGCTCTTAGGATTTAATGCAAAGCTAATATGAAATGAACGAGAAGAATGAGTTGAATTAGATGAATAATTTCACAAGCTCGAATTAATGCATCTAAGTTGATTTGTTAATAAATATGCACGATATTCATTTGCTACTTTGGATTGGAATCTAATGACAATTACGAGATCAAAAGTTCCAATCCTAGCAAGTAATTTGAATTTAAAGATTAATTGATTCAATTGGCCAAAGTGAATGCAATAATCACATAAACTCAAAAACGGGTTTACAAGCATAACAAATCAACAAATTGAAGTAGAGGAATAGATAAAAGCGTTACCAAAGAGTTAGAAAAGATAACAACATGTTAGTTGAACACAACGTCCCCTCGAACTAGATAGAAAAGTCTTAACTACTCATAATTCTTTGGGTTTCATACTTTTTAGCGAGTGTTAGCCTTGTATCACCACCACTATATGATAGATTATGCAAAATATAGTAAACAAGTAAATAAATACTAAGAAATAAATAGAGAAATAAAAGGGAAAAGAGAACTTAGCGAAGAATTGATCCGCCGGAATATGAAAAGCTAAAATCTTCAAGCTAAAACTAAGAACAAATGAAGAAGAAAATTTTATTGGAGAGAACTACTAGCTAATTCTCTTCTACTAAGTTGTGTCTTTCCTTCCTTACAAATGCCTCTATTTATAGGCAAAATTTCACAAGAAAAAATGATAAAAATTGTACAACTACTCCATTATGATTCCACTAATTGGTAACCACCAAATCATGATCTTAAATTGCTCCATTAGTTGAAATATTGTATCATGGTATAGGTAAGCATCTTGGCTGAATTGTACAATTGGAATTTCCTTTTTTTGATATTTTAGTAGAAAGTTATGAATTTTCTACCAAAACATGGCCCAAGAAATCCTCCATTCACATCACTCTCGGTTTGCCCATTTTTGACCATGATATGATCCGAATCATTTGAAGATGTCAACATCAAAGTTGTAGCCCTCTGAGCAAGGATTTTAAGTTCCCACCGGTGGTTTTTAAAAATAAAAACCACCGGGCCATTTTTGACAGCCCATTCAACTTCCGTTTTAAAATCCGGGGCCAGATCTGGAATCAGTACGGCGAGGAGGAGTGCCAGGAATTTTTCGAATTTTTTCCGGTGACATCGTAGCCGCCGTGATCACTGGTCAAAGTTTTGGTGATGTTTTTGGGCACTCCCTCTCGCCGTACTGATTCTGGATCTGGCCCCGGATTTTTAAACGGAAGTCGAATGTGCCGTCAAAATGGCTCGAGCGTTCCTTAAATTTAGGAATGCTCGATGGGAACGGAATATTCCTGGCCCTCTGAGTGTCCTTTCCAACAATATAAAGTGCAGGTCAATCCGAATTTTGTAGCAAAAGTTATGGTCAAATTACTAAACTGCGATAGTAAATTCGAGCTGCTGATTTTTTACGCTTTGTCCTTTCTCTTCAAATGGCCATAACTTTCACTAAGAAACTCCGATTTGGGATCCGACAAAAATGTGGAAATCCTCTTTTGATATTCTTTGATATTGGCACAAGAAAAATTGTAAAAACAACTTTTCATAAAATTGCATCGGAGGCCCTCCATCTTTGAATTTGCTTGCATTTCGGTCCCAAGTTCCGTTTTCGCTCCATTTTTATCCATTTTGGCTCCTTTTGATTTCTTGTCACTCTAAACACACAATAAAAGGAAAACACATAAAAATAAACATATAATACTAATAAAACACACAAATACGTAAAATAGAAGAGTTATTTAAGTGTTTTTCTAGCACTTATCAGTCTGCTTCCTAGGATACAACGACTCTTACTGCATTGTCATTGCAGTCGAACTGAATGCAATGCCCGAACAGTGTCACCGGAAGGCCGATGGTTGTCAAGCTTTTTGGAGATTGGAGAGGGATATATTGAAGGAAAGGAATTTGTGTTCTTGTAAAACTATGGAGGATTGTGGAATTTATAGATGAGAGGAGTTGCTACCATTAACCTCTAGCAATTAATATTTACTTGTAACCTCCAAACCATAATACTCAACCATTATATCGACGGTTACGATATTCAATTGCTTGTCATTTCAAGTTGAAAACGTAAAGGAAAATTGTAAAACTTGGCTTGCACTTAGTGGCCAATCAAGTGCGATATTCGTGTACGCAATTCCTTCTCGTACATGAATTCCAAGACTCATGTGGAAATCGGTCCATAATTTTGATACAACAATTGGTTACACTTAAAACGGTGTGAACCATATTTAAATTGGTCCGATTTTACGTATTTTCTCTACATGGAATAGTTATTTAAGTTTTCCCACAATACTATTTTCCTTCACTTTACAAAGTGGGATTACTCCCATTTTTCAACCCATTTTCAATTTCCATTCACCTATTTTCCAACAGAACATGGTGTACCGTACATGAATGACATGATGCAATACCCACAGTACAAGGTTTGCATAATCCGATCTTAACATAAACTTGAACTTGTACTTGTAAAGAGTAAGCAACCAACTAGGCACTTCTTGTACAAATATTTTGTTGAAAATCCTATAATACATGAATGCTCATGATTCTATCATCATTCTAAAATGCTTGTAATGAAGAATGATGAATGCAAACATAATGTCAATCTTGTAATCCTCAAATGAGCACCCATACACAATTTAATGTATATAACTCTATTGTAATCCAAATCAATTACTAATCCAACGAAGATGGAATTTCAAAAACAAAAAATAGTAATTTCACATTGATAGATGGAACTTCAACAATAAGAAATGCACTTCTTTAAGGATTCTAAGTATCTATTTCTTATTTGTTCAATCAATTTACCTATCATTTATTCAATTCAACTTTACAAAATTTCCATCTACAAATATTAAATGATCAAATTATGAGTTGGAAACTATCCCATTTGTTTCTCCTAGAATCCGAAAGCTAAGAGTCCAATTACAAGACATTACACAAATGTAATTGTTTGCATTTTTGTAACACCCCAAGTCTATAAACCTAGGTTTAAGAGCGTTATCATTCATTTCTCTTCTTTCTTTTTTTCTTAGCAAGAAAATATAATCACTAATACGAACAAAAATTGAAATTCAATTTATTTAACTAAATAATTTGTGGAATACGTAATAGCATTAAAAATTACTTGAAAGAGATAATTTCGATAATCGCGCATTATTCAATAGTTATTCTTTGATAAAATTCCAGCAGTACTAGGTCAGTTCGCCAAGCATTCTCCTCATACCATCTAACTTTCTTCATCTAAAATGTAAAGATAAATATTAATGAGCTAAAGCCAAGCAGGCGAACCTCGTGCACTTGATGCATGCTTATATATATGCGTGTTTACGTTAAAGAGCATTTTCAGATATGTATCTCATTTTCATCTTGTCATTTCAAAATATTTCATTAATCTTGAGTGCACTAGTACATCGTCTACCCAATCAGAATGCAGTGGACATTTATTATTTGGAACTCAATTTGTTCCACCGGTAGTATCGCAAAGCGGTCAACATTAAAATTCTGCTCCAATCATTCAACATTCAATATTGGTCGGGCACGTCGATTGCCCACAGCCCATTTCCCACTCGCACCTTCCATGGCATAGACATGCACCTTTATTTTCTTCAAATTTTGAGATACATATCTTTAGGAAAAATATACATTGCAAATCTTATTGTGTAAAAGCTTTTCACTTTTTGAAAGAAAAACTCCTTTATGCATGTTCATTGATGCTGCTAGGAATACGAATGATAACTGGCAACAAAAAATAAAGAACAAAAGAACAATGAACATGTGGATTTATTTTACGTGGGAAACCCAAGATCTGCGTGAAAAACCCACGGGCAAAAACCAAAGAAAATTCACTACATCAGAGATGGTTACAAGAGGAGATAATTTGTCACTCTTACAATGAATGCCATGAGCTCTATGGCATGGTATATATAGGAGATAAATAAGTCTATTGTTACTAGGAAAAGAACACTAATCCTTGCAAGATGAGAAATATAAATCCTAATCCTAATAGAATTCTTCAACTTCTCCAAATTCAACTCGAAATAGAATTCGGGTCACAGTTCCCAACGATCTCCACCTTGGAACGAATTCTACTGAATGAATGCAAAAAGCCAATCTTTGACAAAAATAATTCTGTCTTTTCCACAAAAGCCTTTAAAGGCTAAACTCAATGACTAATGCCAACCAAGTCCAAGCAATGCTTAAACTTGGTAATAGGAAGTGTCTTAGTCATCATATCAACAGGATTATCATGAGTACTGATCTTGCTTACAACAATATTGCCAGAAGCTATAACTTCTCTCACAAAATGATATCGGACATAAATATGCTTTGTCCTTTCATGAAACATCTGATCTTTTGTAAGAAAGATAGCACTTTGGCTATCACAAAATACTTTTGTAATTTGCAAGTTCTCACTGAGTTCTCCAAATAATCCTTTCAACCAAGTAGCTTCCTTACAAGCCTCTATAATAGCCATATATTCTGCTTCAGTAGTAGACAAAGCAACTGTAGCCGGTAAAGTAGCTTTCCAACTGATAGCACAACCACCAACGGCGAAGACATACCCTGTAAGGGATCTTCTTTTATCAAGATCTCCAGCAAAATCTGAATCAACATATCCAATTACTCCATCATTAGACCTCCCAAATTGTAAACGAACGTCAATCAATCCATGCAAGTATCTAAAAATCCACTGAACTGTTTTCCAATGTTCTTTACCAGGATTTGCCGCGTATCTAATCACTATACTAACTGCATATGATAAATCTAGACGTGAACAAACCATGGGATACATAAGAGATCCTACTGCACTAGAATATGGAACCCGAGACATGTATTAAATTTCATCATCTGATTGTGGAGATAATGAATATGATAATGTGAAGTGTGCTGCTAACGGAGTACTGACAGGCTTGGCTTTCTGCATATTAAATCTGCAAAGGACTTTCTCAATGTACCTTTTATGACTTAGGTACAACTTGCCTGCCTTTCTATCTCTCTGAATCTCCATTCCAAGTATCTTCCTTGCAGCTCCCAGGTCTTTCATCTCAAACTCCTTGCTGAGTTGTGCTTTTACCTTATTTAATTCTATCATGCGTTTGGCTGCTATCAGCATATCATCAACATAAAGAAGTAGATATACAAATGACCCCTCCGTTGTCTTCTTGAAGTAAACACGACTATCATAATTACTTCTTCTGAAATCATGAGTGGTCATAAAAGAATCAAACCTTTTATACCACTGTCTTGGGGACTGTTTAAGGCCATAAGGAGACTTCTATAATAAACATATATAGTTTTCTTTTCCAAAGACTTCAAAACCTTCTAGCTGCTGCATATAAATATCTTCTTCAAGTTCTCCACGCAAGAATGCAATTTTTACATCCAACTGCTCTAACTCAAGATCATGCATGGCCATAATACCAAGCAGAGTTCAAATCGAACCTGTGCTTGACAACTGAGAGAACACATCTATGAAGTCAACACCTGGAACTTGACTATAACCTTTAGCAACCAATCTAGCTTTATATCTAGCTTCTCTAACTCCTGGTGCTCCTTCTTTCCTTTTAAATACCCATTTGTAGCAAACTATTTTCTTATCTTTTGGTAGTTTTACTAAGTCCGAAATGCTATTTTTACAAAGAGATTCCATCTCTTCTTGCATAGCAATCATCCATTTATGAGAATCTTCTCGATAGACTACCTCTGAATATAAAGAAGGTTCTTCACTAAAGTCAATATCCTTGACCACATTTAAAGTATAAGCAAATCAGCTTCGGCATACCTCTTTGGAGCTCTAATGTCTCTTCTAGGTCTATCTTTAGCAATAGAATATTGCGATGTTGGCGGTGGGACAAAAATAGTAGTATCCTTTACCTCCAGATTTGATGATGGTATTGATTGAGATTGCGATTGTATATTTTTTGACCCGATCGAAAACTCCACCCGAGTGTTTTTTTTCTGCTGTTTGTCAGAACAATCTCCAGAAGGTGAACTTCGAACTATTGCAGACTCATTAAATATAACATCTCTGTTAATTACCACCTTTTCGGTTTCAAGGCACCGCAATTTATAGCCTTTGACCCCATATTTATAGCTAACATACACTTTACAGATCTAGGTTCAAGCTTACCATTATTCACGTGAGCATAAGCAAGACATCCAAATATTTCTAAATCTGAGTAGTTAGCTGGACTACTGGACCATATTTCTTCGGGAGTCTTCTTGGTAATAGCAATCGAAGGCGACTGATTAACAATAAAGCAAGCAGTAGAAATAGCCTTGGCCCAAAATGATTTTGGAAGAGCAGCATTGGAAAGCATACATCGAACTTTCTCAATCAAAGTCCTATTCATTCGTTCTGATACCCCATTTTGCTATGGAGTATGGGAAACTGTTAGTCCCTTAATATTCCTTCTAATTTGCAAAAAGCATCAAACTCACAAGAACAAAACTCCAAACCATTATCTGTGCCAAGACGTTTTATATGTTTATCAGTCAGTTTCTCAGTAAGGGTTTTCCACTCTTTAAATGTTTGAAACACATCACTCTTTTGTTTCAAAAACCATGCCCAAACTTTCGAGAGAAATCACCAACGATAGTTAGCATATACTTTACACCTCCTGTAGAAGGCACCTTAGATGGTCCCCAAAGATTTGAGTGTATATAATCAAGTGTTCCCTTTGTGTTGTGAATACTTGTAGAGAATTTGACTCTCTTCTACTTTCCAAAAATACAATGCTCACAAAATTCCAAATTGCTAATATTTTGCTCATCAAGAAGTCCTTGTCTGCTTAGTTCTGCCAGTCGTTTCTCACTCATATGCCCAAGGCGCATATGCCACAATCTGGTAATATCAACATCTTATAATGTAGAAGATGTTATAGTTGTTTCACCTGTAACTGTAGAACCTTGTCGAAGGTATAATTTGGCAGCCCTTTTAAAACCTTTCATTGCAACCAATGCTCTTTTAGTGACCTTCAAAACTCCACCTTTACCAACGAACTTGTACCCCTTTTCATTAGGAGTACCCAAAGAGATGAGATTTCTCTTTAGATCTGGTACAATCTTACACCACTCAATGTTTGAACAACTCCATCAAACATCTTAATTTTGATTGTGTCAATTCCTGCAATCTTACAAGGTGCATTATTTCAAACCAACCCAGTGTTAGGAATTGATCTAACAACATTCACAGCGGAAATGAAATAAATCAATTCCAAAACCCCAGATCTTCTCAACTCTTAGATGAGATCTGTGAATAAGAAATTACCAGTAAAGCAGATTTTACGGCGTAATTTCCGTTTGATCTTTCATCTCCGCAACCGTCCAAACGTACAGCCTCCAACGTTGATCCATACATCAAGAATCATCCCAAACAACGAACAACTTCGCAGTAGGATGATCTCTCTAAATCTTAGTGCTAGCTAAATTTAGAGAGAGTTTAGAGACAATGTAATAAAAATAACTTGTGTGTTATGGGGCTACAATGAGTTATTTATAGGTTTCTGACAAACCTATTGGGCTTGGGGTTTTTTGAATCCCAAGACAACTGAAAGCTCGGCCCAACAATTGAACATTGTAACAACTAACATTCTCCCACTTGGACAAGGTCCAATTCAAGATACGGGTTACTTGACTGTGTGTGTGACCCATTAGGTTCCTACTCACTATATCGAACGATATGATACCACCATACTAATCGGATTAGGATGAGATAAACAAGATCCCTATTTTAATTTACCATCGATTCACCCAGCTCGATCGATTCACACCGCCGTCCATGATTGACATCAGCAACGTATCATGGCAATCCATGTGACAAGATAAGTCATGTGGAAATGACGAAACCTTTACATATGCGGTTACCATGGAACTATAATCCCTTCGTCAATATAAACCCGATTGGCTCAGAAATTTGGATTCACGTCAATCTCATTCAACCAACCATGTTATTCGCTCTCAACTCAACGTTGATTAAATCGGCGATTGTGATTGAAAACTCTTTTCAATCCTACAATCCCACCTTGGCCAAGGAATTTACATCAACATGATTGGGCGAAATACAGGTTATAATCTCCCGTTATCTAGGAGTGATGAATCCTGTATTGAATACTCACAACCTTCATGCATTTCTCACTATACCCGTACGGCATTTCCAGTCAACCCACAACCAGGGTATCCTTCAATGTCCGCCTAAGTAAAGTGATCCCTGCATAAGGCTCTATGGTATCCTCAAGTCTAAGGACCAATTCCACCACCGCGCATTAGAGATCAACTGCTGACGTAAGGATAACTATCCATGCAGTATCTCTAGGCGGGTCATCCAGATGCTCGTTCCACTAACAAAGCATCCATGTATCCATCTGAAGGTCTCCACATTCTAACTTGTGAGATTAGTTGCTTCTTCTTTAAGAAAAAGATGCAACACATGCCAGTCCATCCGAAAATAACAATATCCGAGTCTTGCTATTGCTTTGACTGGGGATAATTTAAGAATACGTGCAAAAACTTGCATATCAAAATCACAACTACTTGCGATTAATCAAGTCTATTCACACTTATTCTACGGACTCTATTATTTTTATTGTTATAGTAGAACAACGAATATATATAATAGATCTGCCATAATAAAGTGCATATAAATAATCAATCATACTCAAAATGTTTTACATGAGAGTACTGACATCCAAACTAAATCCATTCGCTCATGTATCTTATGCCAATAGACGATGCATGACTATCATGCTTATTTTAAGATAGCGCTTTGGTCAAAGGATCAGCGACGTTATCGTTAGCATGGACTCGCTCTATCTTTATATCATTCCTCTGAATTATCTCTCTGATGAGATGGTATCGCCTAAATACATGTTTTGATCGTTGATGAGACATCGGTTCCTTCGCTTGCGCGATGGCTCCATTGTTGTCACAATACAATGGTATCGGATCAACAATGCTAGGAACGACTCCAAGTTCGGTGACAAACTTCTTGATCCAGACTGCTTCCTTTGTTGCTTCTGAAGCAGCTATGTATTCGGCTTCTATTGTTGAATCGGCTGTAGTTTCTTTCTCGGAAAGTTTCCAACTTACGGCACCCCCATTGAGGGTAAAGACGTAACCAGATTAGGATTTGCAGTTGTCTTTATCTGACTGGAAACTAGCATCCGTATATCCCTGAACTCTTAGTTCATTTCCTCCAAACACTGAGAACATGTCCTTAGTTCTTCTCAAGTACTTAAGGATGTTCTTAACCGAAATCCAATGTTTTTCTCCAGGGTTCGCTTGGAACCTGCTCGTGACACTCAGAACATATGAGACATCCGGTCTCGTACATAGCATCGCATACATGATTGATCCTATTGCGGATGCATAAGGTATCCTATCCATGCGATTTCTCTCAACTTGTGTCTGTGGACACATATCTTTTGAGAGATTAATCCCATGCCCTATGGGACGGAGTCCTCTCTTCGACTCTTGCATGTTAAATCTTCTCAAGATTTTATCTATGCACATTGATTGGGATAGGCCAAGCAATCTTCTAGATCTATCCCTATAGATCTTAATCCCAAGTCGTATTGCTGCCTCTCCCAAATCCTTCATGGAGAAATTTATAGACAACCAGCATTTCACTGATTTTAACATTGGAATATCGTTTCCTAATATTAGTATATCATCCACATAGAGGATTAAGAAAACGATCTTATTGCCACTACCCTTTCGGTATACACACGGTTCATCCTCATTTTGAATGAAATCAAGCCTTTTGATTGTCTCATGAAAGCGAAGATCCCAGCTCCGAGATGCTTGCTTAAGTCCATATATGGATCTTTGCAGTTTGCATACCCTATGTGGCTCACTTGATTCAAAACCTCTCGGTTGTGTCATGTACACATCCTCATTGAGATTCCCGTTTAGGAATGCGGCTTTGACATCAAATTGCCAAATCTCATAGTCATTGTATGCTGCAATCGCAAGTAGAATCTGAATTGATTTAGACATGGCTACAAGTGAGAAGGTCTCATCAAAGTCAACACCTTGCCTTTGATTATACCCTTTAGCTACTAGCCTTGCCTGATAAGTTTGAACTTTACCATCCATGACGATCTTTTTCTTGTAAACCCATTTACAACCTATTGGTTTTACCTCTTTAGGCAGATCTACTAAGGTCCATACCTTATTTTCATACATAGAGTTCATTTCGGATTCCATGGCTTCTTGCCATTTCTTCGAGTCAACACTTGACTTCGTTTCTTCATAAGTGGTAGGCTCGTCTTCCTCTATTAATAATGTTTCATTAGTGATCATGAGATCTAATCTTTGAGGAGGACGTACTATTCTACTAGACTTACGAGGAGCTGGCGTGTCCTTGGGAGCTACTATCTCCCTTTCAGTAGTTTCGACTTCATCCAACAGTGTCTCGACTACTGTTTCATCTACTCAGTTGTTGAGTTCCATGGTTTCTTGAACCTCTTCTAGATCTACTTTGCTTGCACTTGTTCTCTTTTGAATAAACTCTTTTTCCAAGAAAACAGCGTGTCTTGACACGATGACTTTCATGTCATTGGGATTGTAGAAACAATATCTGTGTTTCTCTGCTGGATATCCCACAAAGTAGCATTTATCGGACTTAACATCCAATTTATCCGAGCTTGTGCGCTTCACATAAGCTTCACAACCCCAAATCTTCATATACGAAAAATTTGGTCTCTTACCAGTCCATAACTTGTGCGGTGTTTTATCAACCGATGTAGATGGGGCACGATTTAGTGTGTAACAGGTAGTTTTAATTACATGTCCCCAGAATGACTTAGGAAGGTTTATTTGACTCATCATTGAATGTACCATATCCAGTAGGGCACGCTTTCTCCTCTCAGATACACCATTGTATTGTGGTGTATAAGGTGGAGTCCACTGCGAGAGAATCCCATTCTCTTTGAGGTAATTCATAAACTCGCCCTTGAGGTATTCTCCAACTCGATCAGATCTTAGTGTTAGAATATTCTTTCTAGACTGTTTTTCCACTTCCTGCTTAAATTCCTTAAGCTTTTCAAGTGCTTCATGATTGAACTTCATCAAGTATACAAATCCATATCTAGTATGGCCATCTGTAAATGTGATAAAGTAGGAAAAACCTCCTCTGGCTTATGTTGTCATTGGTCCACATACATTGGTATGCACGAGTTCCAATTTTTCTGCAGCTCTTTCTCCCTTTCCACTAAAGGGAAATTTGTCCATCTTGCCCAAAAGGCATGATTTGCATCTTTCAAAGGATTCGTAATCCCCTTCCCCAAAGTATCCATCCTTATGTAACTTTTTGATACATTTTTCGTTAATGTGCCCGGGCCTGCAATGTCACAGGTACGAGTTGTTGATACTATTATCAACTTTTTGCCTCTTATTTTCTGTACTCATTATAGAATGTTCGAGGTTTAGAATATAGATGCCATTATCTAGGTTCCCATAACAATAAATGCACTATTACGATAAATAGAACAACGTTTATTCTTAATATCAATGATAAAACCATTCATGTCCAAACAAGAAATAGAAATAATGTTTTTGGTAATAGTGGCAACATAATAACATTCTTTTAATTCTAAAACAAGGCCCGAAGGCAATGATAAAAAGTAACTTCCTACGACTAAATTAAAGCAGCAACTCTTGCTCCATTTCCCACACGTAGGTTCACTTCTCCCTTCCGCAATGGTCTACTGTTCTTTAGTCCCTGCATATTTATACAAATATGAGATCCACATCCGGTATCTAATACCCAATCGACTGAAGATGCAGTTATATTCAACTCAATGAAGTGTATACCTGAAGCAGAAGTTTTAGAAGACTTCTTTCCCTTCAAGCTAGCAAGGTAGAGCTTGCAATTCCTCTTCCAATGTCCTTTGCTTTTGCAATAAAAGCACTCGGCATCAGCTTGGGACTTGTTCTTGTTCATTTTTTCTGTTTTTGCAACTTTTGCCTTTGCTTTACCCTTCTTTGACCCTTTCACAAAGGATGTTTTTGCCTTCCTCTTAGTCCCTCTAGAGGATTCAATGGCCAACACTTGCCCATTGGTTTTGACGATGTTGGGCTCACCGTTTTCAACATATTTAACAGTTCCGGGAGTGTGGCCTCAATTTTATTCATGTTGAAATTCATGATAAATTGAGAATAGCTATCTGGGAGTGACTGTAGAACTAAGTCAACACTTAGCTCATGGTCCATGGAAAAACCCAATTGCTCTAATTTTTCAATATAGCCAATCATTTACAGTACGAGAGCACTTACTGAAGATCCTTCTGCCATCACAGTCCTGAAAAGCTTTTTTGATATCTCATATCTTTTAGTGCGGGACTATTCATTGTACAGCTCCTTGAGATGAGCAATCATTGTGTGAGCATTCATATCGTCGTGTTGCTTTTGCAACTCGGGAGACATTGCTGCAAGCATCACACATGCTGCAGTGTTACCATTATCCACATGTTGATTATATGCCTCCACTACTTCTGCCGTTGCATCCGTTGCAGGGGCTTCCGGTGATTGTTCTTCAAGAACATATGCAATTTTCTCGTGTTTGAGAACAATTCTCAGATTGCGGTGCCACTTATTAAAGTTCAACCCATTAAGTTTGTTAGCATCAAGTATGCCCCTCAAACTCATGTGACCAGCCATAATTCAATAAACTGTAATGATAAAGATAGAGTAATTACTATATGCCAAAGTTAATAAAATATGGACTTTTATAATACTAACTATGCTCCCACTGAAACAATGATCCCCAACATTGGTAAAAAAAAATTTCTTAAATTTGTTAGTGGGCCAAGATCCCGATTGTTCAATCAGAGCCTTGAGTCACTCAACAAGCCCTAACTGACGTTCAGGTAGATGTATCTATCAATCACATCTCCATGTGACTCCCGGATCATCAAGCAGATAACTTATTATCATGTACATCTTATGTATTAACTTGACATGCTTCTAAAATCCTATTTCCTTGAGTTACTCAACAAGAAATGAATTTTAGTTAAATTCGACCCAATGTTTAGAGACATCACATGTCTCACAGCGAAAAATATTCCTTACGATCGAGCAGTCTTGAGTCACTCAACAAACTTACTGTGATTATGAGAATCAAATTTTCTTTACCGTAACATTGGAAGGCATTGATTAACATTTAATCACGAATTTAATATCATTTTAAGGAGAATCGGTCTCATCAAATATCATGTAAAATATCATACATCAGCCATGCACAAATTTAAAGCATAATAAAACTGGTAGATGATTATAGACGTGTTTCTATCCAGTTTTCCTGAGCCACCAGGAAAAACTGGTTGGTCAAATCCTAAGGGGCGAAGCTTCATCTTCCATTAGTAACTCCATTGATCTCCATCTTCTTGTTCAACTTGTATCTAATACTAGTTGGCACATGCGCCATATCATATGGACTCGCAGGTCCGGAATTAAATCAAAAGATTAAATGGCACGCAGGCCCCAAATTATTAATAGGCACATAGGCCCCCAATACAAAATAAGGATCAAAACCATATATTCATCCAATCACATTGGTCTGGTCCATAATCATCCACAATATCCAATATTGATAAACAATTTAGTTTCTAGATTTATTATGATGACGCATATTGTTTAAACAATTTAAACAAACAAGAAAAAGGGAAAAGAATTTTGCAAATTAATATAATTAATTACATGCAATAATAAATAATTCATCCAATTAATTAAATATTATTGGAGATGGGTTAGACAAAATAACACTTTATTTGTCATCTATATCAAAGTCATACTTTAATAAAATTTTACAAAAACACTAGGGAAGAATAAACTAAAATTACAATTTTCAAAAATTCAACTTTTGCCCAAATAAGAATTTTTAAATTGAAAATGAATATTTAAAGTTGAATATTTCCAAGAAAATTGAAAAATCTAATTTATTATTAATTTTAGAAATTTGATTTTATGCCCTAGGACGTTTCTGTTAAAAAAATCGAAATCAGCAACCAATTCGCAAGTTTCTAAAACTTTTGGGAAATCTGAAATCCTTTTAAATGAGATGGGCGCTCGGTGTGCAATTTCCAAAATTGCACACCAGGCCCCCGTCTCCACGCCTCGAACCGCCATGGAACCCTCGCTTTTACTAGGGTTTCGCCCCCCTAGCCAGCCCCGATCAACAGCGGCGATAGTCGCCGCTGTAACCAGCAGCAGCGGCGATGTCGCCGCTGCCATTATCACGTAGTGGCGAAGTCACCGCTACTCGTTTTGCAGTGACTTCGCCGTTGCAAATCGCAGTAGTCGTTGCTGCTTTGGCGGCGGTGACTCGCCACCGTTCAAGGCGGCAGCGGCAGCCTTCACCACTACTGCCGTTGGCCCCGGTGGTTCTCCAGCGATCGTACCCAAAAATCCCCTTTTTTTCTTTTCTTTTGTGCGATTAATTTGTATATCTAATCCAAAATTAATTTTAACGCAATTACATTGTCACAAATAAATCAAACTAAATTGTTTTACATAACATTAAAACAAATCTCAACAAGAAATCGAGTAGGCTCTGAAACCACTTTTAGGAATTGATCTAACAACATGCACAGTGGAAATAAAATTAATCAATTCCAAAACAACGGATCTTCTTGACTCTTAGATGAGATCTGTGAATAAGAAATTACCAGTAAAGCGGATTTTACGGCGTAATTCCCGTTTGATCTTTCGTCTCCACAGCCGCCCAAACATACGGCCTCCAACGTTGATCCACACGTCAAGACTCATCCTGAATAACGAACAACTTCGTAGTAGGATGATCTCTCTAAATCTTAGTGCTAGCTAAATTTAGAGAGAGTTTAGAGACAATGTAATAACAATAACTTGTGTGTTATGGGGCTACAATGAGTTATTTATAGGTTTATGACAAACCTATTGGGTTTGGGGTTTCTTGAACCCCAAGACAGCTAAAAGCTCGGCCCAACAATTGAACCCTGTACACTACAACTAACACACAGCACCTTTAGAAACAGCTCATATGTTAGAAATCAATCCCTATTGGAACACACATGAAATGTGGAAGGTGAGTCCAGAATCCATTCCTCAGAAAGATGGGAGACACTATCAGAGGCAACAAGGAGTTTTGGATTAAGATTCAATTGTACACAATCCTCAGGTTCGCTATTGCAAACAATTAGGAGTTCCCCATCATTTTTTTTCGTCTGTTGCAATGCTGGTTCACCAAAATTATTTGGTCGCTTTCCATTCTGATTAGTAGCTTCTCTCTTAATTTTATTCTGCAACTTGTAACATTCAGACTTGATATGGCCTTTCTTCTTGCAATAGTTGCAGTACTTATCTTTATTTCGTGATTTTGACCTGCCTCTATTGTTGTTACCTCCAGAATTCTTATCGCGTGTCCTACTTCGAGCAACAACGCCCTCTTCTTGAGCCTCAAATCCAGCAGAAATCTCTTTCATCTTTTCCTTAGAGAATAGTGCATCATATACCTCATCCAAAGTAAGAGTATCATGACTATATAAAATAGTATCTCTAAATGAAATATAAGAAGAAGGCAACGAGCATAATAAAATCAAAGCCAAATCTTCCTCATCATACTTTACCTCTAAAGCTTCCAGGTCAGAAACAACTTTTTTAAAGGTGGTTAGGTGATCTTCTAGAGACGTACCTTCAACCATGCAATGGGAATACAAATGTTGCTTGAGATGCAGCTCACTGGTTAGACTTTTTGTCATACATAGCTGCTCCAACTTTAACCATAACGCCGCAGCAGTTTTCTCCTTCAAGACGTCTTGTAAAATTTGGTTTGAAAGATGAAGATGAATTTGAGATATGGCCTCTCGATCCCTACGTTGTTTTTCATCTGCCATCCACGAAGCCAGCATCTTATCCAACCCCAACAGCACATCATCCAAATCCATCTGCGTGAGCACCGCTCATATCTTAACCTGCCATAGCGAAAATCTGGTGTTGCAATCTAAAAGTGGAATTTCATACTTCATGGTTGCCATTATCGTAATCAAACCACGGCTTCGATACCAGTTTGTTAGGAATACGGACGATAACTAGCAACAAAAATTAAAGACCAAACAAACAAAGAACACACAAAATGTATTTTACGTGAAAACCCAAGATCTAGGTGAAAAACCCACGGGCAAAGACCAAAGAAAATTCACTATATCAGAGATGGTTACAAGAGGAGATAATTTGTAACTCTTACAATGAATGTCATGAGCTCTATGGCGTGGTGTCTATAGTAGAAAAATTAACCTATTTTTACTAGGAAAAGAACATTAATCCTTGTAGGATGAGGAATATAAATCCTAATCCGAATAGAATTCTTCAACTTCTCCAAATTTGACTCGAAATAGAATTTGGGTGACAATATCCAATAGATGCAATGGAAATATATGCATGAATATGCTATGAGGGAACACGATAAATAAAATTGTGCACATGATACATATTGTTGATAATTGTGGCCTAAACACAAGGTATATCACATTCGACAATTTAAGCACTTTAATCACAATATTCCATGTGTAAACATTAGACATTTTAAATCTAAATAAATTTGGGAGAGGTTTACTTACCTTGAAACCTTGGTAGGTAACTTCTAAGAATAGGAAGTGAAGACGTCTCAAGTCACCCCAAAGTCAACAGGGAAAAGCCCCTGATTCATCATCATCGATTAAAACTTCTAGGTATTCATTATGTTCCATTTATGTTATGTATCTTGTATATTATGTCAATTTAATAAATCACGTGAAACTAATCTCCACCTAACAGAGATGCAACTAAAATTCACATTGACTAATCTAACATGGTCAAAACTTATTAGTAATTGACACATTAAAATTTGGGAGAATGACATGTATAAATACACAGAATTAACTTTAGAGGACGCCCATTGGGTGTCATTTTTAATGAAAATGCCACCTGTGATTGGGTATTGAAGAAAGGGTGGCGGTTATGGAAAAAAATCCGCCACCCTAAGTTGAATTTTTTTATAAAAAAATCATAGGTAAAAGGTGGCGGTTGTTTGCTCAACAATCGCCACCCTTTATCTAAATCGGTGGCGGTTGTAAAGACAACCGCCACCCTAACCTTAATCTAAAAAAGAAAAAATAAAGAACACCCAATTCATCGGTAAACCAGAAACGAACCAGTCGGCCGATCCCTAAGTGAAAAACACTACCAAATTCAACCAAATTTCCATCATTGACGCAGATTTTGCTGCAAATTCTTATGGGTTAGAGCTACAATTGAAGTAAGATTTTATTCCTTGATGTATTTCTTCCAATTTCGTGTATTCTTTACACGGTTGGAATATAATTTAACATCCCAAATTGCTGGCATTTTCTTGAAATCGGATTTGGGGCAATTTTGTTGGTTGTTGAAGCCACATGTGAAGAAAGCTCGTCCTCCTACTATCAATTGGTGACATATTCCATATTTTGAAGGTTAGAAACTACCATCCCCAAATTCTATTGTCAATTTGTTGCCATTAGATTTGTTTTTTCCCCAAATTTTCGTATATTATTTGTTGCCATGGATATATGCTTGGGATTTATATACATTATTATTGAATTAGTGTATTATGATAGTTAGATTGGTTAGTATTATTTAGTTAAGTAATTTTTTTTAATTAAAGGTATAATTTTAGATGAATTATAAATAATTTATAAGATAAATTAAAAAAATGAATTGTTAATATAGTTATTAAAATTGATATTTTATGAAATAATATTAACTTTAATTTTTTGATATGTCCCTAATTTAATTAGTATTCTACGTGTGACAAAATAATGCATGCAATATTTATAAATAATGTTGAACTACATTTTAATATGTAATAAATAAATTAATATTAATTTTATATAAATATGATTTATTAAAAAGGAGTATGGGAATAAATTGTGTTGAAGTAAGGTTCTATTCCTTTATATATTTCTTCCAATTTTGTGAATTCTTAGCTAGGTTGGAATATAATTTAACATCCCAAATTGTAGGTATTTTCTTGAAATCAGATTTGGGGAAATTTTCTTGGTTGTTGAAGCCACATTTGAAGAAAGCTCGTCCTCCCACCATCGATTGGTGACATATTTCATATTTTGAAGGTTATAAAATACCATCCCCAAATTGTATTGTCAATTTGTTGCCATTAGATGTGTTTTGTCCCCTATTTTTCTTATATTATTTGTGGGAGCATATATACTTGGGATTTATATACATTATTGTTGAATTAGTGTATTATAATAGTTAGATTGGTTAGTATCATTTAGTTAAGTAATTTTTTTGTGAATTAAACGTATAATTTTAGATGAATTATAAATAATTTACAAGACAAATTAAAACAATGAATTGTTAATATAGTTATTGAAATTGATATTTTATGAAATAATATTAACTTTAATTTTTTGATATGTCCCTAATTTCGTTAGTATTCTACGCATGATAAAATGTTGTATGCAATATCTATAAATTATGTTGAATTACATTTTAATATGTAATAAATAAATTAGTATTAATTTTATATAAATATAATTCATTAAAAAGGAGTATGGGAATAATACTATTTCAATAAAAGTAATAACAATTTGGTAGTCATTATATTTATCTAATTAGAATGACTAAAATTTATTACAATTATAGCAATTAGCTTGAGAATGGAACTATTTAATATCATTTTAATTAATATAGTCATTCTAATAGTTTTATGGTGTAAATAAATCAAATTTTCGAATTATATTGGTATCCTTTTGTTACAATTGATTTTATTTATTTTATTACACCGCACTTTACCTGCATTAATCTTAGAAAACCATTTGAAGATAATCTTCTATGTCATTAACTGTGCACGCACTGTTGCTCAGTTTGAAATGCACAAGATTATCTTTGAATTCTTCCAATGGAGAGTTTATCATCGATCTGCGTAAATCGAACTGTGTTAAATTTAATATTTTGTGTAGACGATTATGTATTTACGTTAATTTCACTAGTATCTTCCTTTGTTCTCCAGTCTGGATTACACTTTACGTGAATTGCACACTTGGGAGAACTAAGGGGAGATGCTGCCGAAATTTACAGTAAAATACTATACCGGTTCTACACAAAAAATTCACAATTTGATATTACGTACATAGATGACGAATGGTTTAGGTCCCTACCCTTTCGATTAGATGCGGAGTTATAAGGCAGATTTAGAACATTTTCATTACACGCTTAATAAAAGAAAAATAGCTAGACAACTATCTTTAATGATATTATTGCATGGTTAATTATGGAAAAATAACTCTATAGGTCGTTCGAAATGGATCGAAGTTAGATGTATGTGAATCCTACTTCTCTTGAATATGTAAACGGAGTTTTTGAGTTTTTGAAATGCGTTGAGGATGATAGAAAGAAGTATAAGAAGGATAAAATTGTATGTCCTCGTTCAGTATGCAATAATACTGTTGGTTATGACACCGCTGCGGAAGTGAGAAACCATTTGTTTAAAAATAGGTTTAAGATCGGTTACACATATTGGCTTTGGCATGGTGAGCAAATAGTGTCTAGCACGAGCAGTGGTGGCAACAGTGATGGGCATTATGAAAGTCAGTTGGGCAGCGACAATGATGGTCATGCAGAAAATATAGATATGAATGTGGAGTATGATCGTCTGGATGAAATGTTGCATGATGTGCAAGATGACTTCGTTGACAGGCCCCATTGTATCCTAGTTGTGTAAGATACAACAAGTTATCAGCTGTGTTCAAATTGTTAAGCTTGAAAGCGAAGAGTGCGTGGAGTGATCGGAGTTTCACGGCGTTATTGGAGCTTTTAGTAGATATGCTTCTAGATCATAATGAGTTGCCTAACTCAACATACAAAGCAAAGAAGATGTTATGCTCGTTGGGCATGGAGATTGAAAAGATAGACGCTTGTCCGAATGATTGTGTACTTTATCAGAATGAGTACAGAGATTTGCATGTGTGTCCGAAGTGTGGGGTGTCAAGGTATAAGAGAAACAACCGCAATGATAATTGCGCTGGTAAGAATAGTCGTCCAGTAAACGTATTATGGTATTTGCCCATGATTCCAAGGTTTAAGCGATTGTTTGCAAATGCAGATAATGCAGCTAAATTGTTGTGGCATGCAGAAGGGAGGAAAAAAGATGGAAAACTAAGGCATCCGGCTGATTCCCCTGAATGGTGCAACTTCAATAGGAGATTTCGAGATTTTGGGAATGAAGATAGAAATCTCCGTCTCGGATTATGTACAGATGGAATGAATCAGCACAGCGACATGAGCAGCCCGCATAGCACTTGGCTGGTACTTTTGGTCATCTATAATCTCCCTCTCTAGCTGTCTATGAAGCTCAAATACATGATGATGTCGTTGCTAATCTCAGGTCCGAAACAACCGCGCAATGACATCGACGTGTATTTAGCACCGCTAATTGATGATCTAAGGAGGTTGTCGGATGAGGGTGTAGAGGTGTTTGATGCTAATTGTCAGGAGAATTTCAATTTACAGTGCAATGCTATTTTGCACCATAAATGATCTCCCAACTTTTGGTAACTTCTCGGGTTACACGATCAAAGGTGGTAAGGAATGTCTTGTGTGCGAAAATACCACTTATATCCTATATTTGAATAATTGCAAGAAAAATGTGTACATGGATCATCGGGTTTTTCTTCCTAAAAATCATAGATATCAAAAAACGGTGCGTCACTGTAGAATGTAGATTGGTTAATTATTTAAGCATTTAGTACTTTATTAGGTATGTATATAACTGATTATCTTTCATTTCACTTATAGGTGTATGGTGCCAAAGAGTATTCTCAGAAAAACATCGATTTGGTATGAGAACTTTGGGTTGAATTCTTTCGAGAAGTTATAAAATGATCATTTATAGGTTTAAATTAATTTTCCTTGTAGTTTTATTATGTTCTCGTGCATTGTGGTTATATATATGTACATTTATATAGTCATGGACTTGTGTTGGAGTTGTGTACTTGTACAATTCTATTGGAGTTACTTCTACTTGTTTCATTAGGTTGTCTTTACTTCATTTGTTAATTGGAGCTGCGGACAATAATTTGCAACCTTTGCGTTGTATATATCTTAGTTCTGTAGTTTAATTAATGTTATGTATTTGTTTGCAGTTAATGTTATGTATTTGCCTAAGTTGAGGGATGTAGTCCTTAATGGTATTGCTATTAGTGTAATTGTAGGTTCTTGTGTTGGGATTAGATCATTTACATGTACATTTATCAGTACATGCAATAGGTATTAGGTAGACAAAAAAAAATGATAAGAGGTGATGGTTGTGCCACAGAAACCGCCACCCAAATAATTATTAATTTAAAAAAAAATCGGATGGAATAACGAGTGGCAGTTGTTGACCAAACAACCGCCACCTAAAGTATGTTAACTTAAAAAAATATATATTGGGTGGCGGTTGTTTGCCAGACAACCGCCACTTTATTTTTATTAAAAAAACCTTATTTTTATTTTTAAAAAAAATTAAACTTCGGATAGCGGTTGTTGAGAAACAACCGCCACCCGAAGTTTACGAATTTTTAAAAAAAATATATAAAGGGTGGCGGTTGTTCTTAGAAAACAAAAGCCACCCGTTCTTCTTAAGGTGGGGTTTTTGGAACCGCCACCCTTATGCCAGCATTGGGTGGCGCCATTTTGGGTGGCATCCAATTAGCCACCACCCTAAGGCCTTTTTGTACTACCCAAAAACTATATTATTTAGCTTGTACACATTCTGATATGCACTATTCAAAAAGACAATAGATAAAAGAATTGAACACCAACGATAGCAAATCAGCAATGACTCAATATAAGACTTGCAAAGAATCGCAAAAGCTTTTCCATCATATTTTCATCTTTTTTTTAATAAATCTATAAATTAATGATTAGTTCCTACAATCTATTAATTAGTCCTTTCAATTAATCCAGTATTAAGGCCGCCCAATTGAAGAAAAACATACTAGGATGATACCGTTACATATGACACATATATATGATGTCAGGCAAAGTAGAACTGTTTTATTGTCTAAAGTCTAAACTAATCAAATGAATAATCAGACAAATAATTCAATTCTGTTGTGAATGAGAGAATTTTCATTTCAATTCTCATTATTGAATTCATTACAAATGACCCCTATTTATAGAAAAATATTGGGGCACATCGTATGACAAATATTGATCCAATATACAATAGTCATTCACACAATAAAAACATAATCATTACATTGCTATTTCTTTTCCCTAACTTTCGGTGGATTTACAACACTCCCCCTTGAATGACTATTCGCATAACTATCTTTAAGCTTGTTTGGAGAAAAACCCAGTGAGAGAAAAACTTCCAAACTAATTGTAGGAGTGATCATATACTGCTTCAGGAAAAACTCGTAGGACAAAACCTGAGCGAAGAATAAATGGTAAGTTGCTCCCCCTGATGACGATCATTCTTATAGGAATACTTATATGCTGCCTCGTTAAAACCTTGTCAAGAAAATCCAATGGGGAAAAACTTGATCGAAGGAAAAAGAGTACAGCTATTCCATTTGATTCCGTATTTTGGGGGCTGGTACATTCATTTTTTACGAAAGATTTATAGGCCTATCATCTTACTCAAATAATATCTTCTGATTCAATGATTCATTGAGTCAATTTCTCATTGTTCATGTGAATATGCCATGAAAGTTGCCTCGTTAAAAACCTTGCTAGGAAAACCTAATGGGATAAAACCTTAGTCAAGGGAAAAAGAGTGCAACGCGTATTTTGTGCTTATATAAAAATCCTTCAGATAAGTATCATATTTATCACTGTGTCATATTCAGTATTTATTTGCAATCGAAAATCTCGATCTTACATTCTCACTGTATCGAGATATATATATCCAAATCTTCTCTCGAGATTTTCTATTAGTTGTGATTAGGATGCCTCATTAAAAACCTTGTTTAGGAAACACCTTTTTGGATAAAAACGTCAAACAAGGAAAAGAGTACAGCGTATAACAATATAATTGCTTTAAGCTATTACAAGCAATCTTATCCCTTTAATAATCCTTTATTCAATTCTCTTATCAAGCCCGCATATTTCAATATTATTCTTTGATATATCTCAATATCCTCATTATCGTTGATCGTATGTAGCGCTACATTTTCATATTGTGTCGACACTTTCCATTTTCATTTCTTTCCCTATAACAATATAACTTATTGAGATATCTCATTTTCGATCCTATTTTAGGATTGCACAATACACTTGAGTTTATATACTCTTCAATTTGTATGCCTCCTTTAATAAGACCATCCTTTATCATTTGCTATATATTTTTGGGGAATTAAATAATATCAATACTTCGGGCTTGTCAATTTATCAAAACATGTATAGTTGGTATATGAGATCGTTACAGTCTTTCATGCATCTTTGTATTTCAAATTCATATCGTGATGCATTTCATATATCATTCTCAACTAGTAATGCTCCCCCTCATGTTAAGAACCAAACTCTTATAATTGGTATGATTTTCAACATATATTCTCAGTATTTAACTTTAATGGAGGGGTTTATTCGATCTGTATTTTGTTGTCGATATTGGAAAATCGATTGGAGGACTTTAAATATTTTACTAACTATATCCCACTCGTATGCGCATAACCAATCATTTACGGCCTTATTCAAATTATTGGGATATACATTTACTAATTTTATCATTAGGTATGGAACTCATGCTCATACCGTGAGCAAATTATCTCGTAAACTTCCAGTTACGATATACACATATGACTACGTAGTAAATCCACATCATATTATATAGTAGTCAACATAAAAGGATGAGTGGGGCCATATATCTCATCCCATATATATGTTCCAGATATATTTGGGGATTTATTCCCAATCATTGGCTAGTAATAATCTCATCATTTATCGAGAACAATCATTTGATAATTCTTCCGGTTCTTGATTTCAATAAATTATTTGCATCAATCGAACCGGGATCTATATAGTGCTCGACATGATTTATTACTTTTATCATATCCATGCTCACCGACATATCCCATCATCTTTCGGTGCCATTATTACCTGCATTACTGTTCAAGCGTTGAATCTTAACCCATACGTTTCATATCATGGTACTGTTCAAATGCGGAATCGTACCTCATACGGGTTTATAAGTCATCCGGATGCTTATAATATTCACCCCAACAAGGGTCCGAGTATTATAATGGATCATACGCTCTCAAATCTTCGAAAATACTATCCCTCACTGCCGATCAAAATTTTAAAGAGAATTTATCTATGTAGACTTGAAAGATTAAGGATACTAATGAATAAGGGCATACCACAAGATATTCGATGGTTGATTGAAGCGAACGTCCGATTATCGGGTGAGGTTTCGATTCCTTCTAAGTACATGCCTGGAATGGGTAAAAGTAGTTTTTCGAAAAAACGGAGAGCAAAAAGGTTAGGAGGATGCTATAAATGTGCTCGGTGGACTTATGACACTCGATGTAAATCTGTGGGGTACTTGTCCAAAAACCGAGATGATAAAATAGCATTCATTAAGGATGGATTGAGTAAAGAGTCTTTGGACGATATTCAACAGGCTCTTGAGACACATTCTAGTGGACACGTACAAGGTGAGCTTATGGCCTTATGGGCCAAATTTAAAGATGAACAAGAACGATATACTCTTGAAAAACTTACTTTAAAAGATCCTATTTGTAAATTTAGTAGAAAAATTTAGAATTATGATTTTCTCATATTGATACAAAGCAAATCGGCGTAGATCGATGTATTTTGCGTAATTGTAATTTTTTTCAAATATATATATATATATATATGCATGTGTATATATATATATATATATTTCAATCACCGAAAGTGTATGTCATTTCGCTGATATTTTTCTACTGTTTTCTTTTTCATATTGTCAAAAAGTAAATAGTAAAATCACTTATTGGTTTGAAAATTCATCTTTAAATAGAGGGATTCATATATCTCTCATTCATATGTTGAAACTTTAATGTAAAGAGAGAGATGGAGATGGAAATGGCGATGGGAATTTTAGAATCATTTCATGCCAATCAATCTTCACCTCATCTGATTAAAACTGTATGTGTTCTTGGTAGATCTAGACTGGTAGGAGATATCCAATATGTAGATATGGCAAGTCAACTTGTAAGGGAGTTGGGGAAACAAAACATCAATATACTGTATGGCGGGACCAATACCAAGCTTTTAAATAGTCTTGCAATGGCCGCACAATTATGGGGAATAAGAGTGTCAAGTGTATTACCTTTTCATCGAGTTGGAGGTAGTAATCGTGTTGGATCCAGTACTATCATGGGTTCAAGTGGATTGATGCTACAGACGCAGTCTATTCACGATTGCATGATGTATATGATGAGCAATAGTGATGTTTTTATTGTCCTTCCAGGCGGCTATAACACGCTGGAGGAAATTTTCAATATAGCGTCATGGGCACAGTGGAACTTTCATACCAAACCCATAGGTTTGTTGAATATTAACTATTTCTTTGATGGCTTGCTAGCATTTCTAGATCGAGGTGTGGAACATAAATTTATTTCTCAATCAGCGAGAAAAATACTTATTTCTACCAGTACGGTTGCTGAGCTACTTATAAATATTCAATCATATGTTCAAGAGTCTGTGGAAGTTGAAACCTGTCGGTCACAGACCATCGGCGTTGAGCGAAAGAGAAGTTCGGATCCTTTGGATCTTTCATTATAAACCGGATGTTAGGGGTGGCAGAGTTACAGAGTATTTATACTCTCGAGACACATCACTCATTTATGGGTTCAATATGTATTTTCTTTTTGTATTTCTATATCTTCAAGTATTTATTGTTACGCTTTGATATTCTCAATATGTTCCACTTTAACTTATTTTGTGCATCTTCTCGAGCAATAATAATGATATCATGTTGGCTTTATTCGAATATAGGAATCTATTGCACCATCAGTATAACACTTGTGACATGTATTTCTTCAATATCATTTTCTTCTCATATCATCAATTATTTCGTATGATCCCACCATATGATATCTTTTCTTTGATTTGTCAATTGGGATCTATTGAGCATTTCACTTTTATATATTTATTCAACGGTAACTTTTGGTACCTCTTACTCAATTTTCTCCATCAATATTCAATAGACGTGGAGAATGAATATTTCTTTATTAAATGCTTCTTTGAGAGTATTTCTCGTCATTGTATCACAATATACTAATCTCATAATGAGATTTTTCAACATGGTATATTTTCTTTCTCTTTCATCATCATGTGATTCTTTGAGCAACTTTATTTTATCAACACATGTAGCGGTAAATTCCGACGTCATTTGTTCAAATCCCTTCGATAATATCAATATAATATTCTGATCGTAAATATATAAATCGGTTATCCTTATGTAGTACCAATCGTGGGGTTTAATCCAACCACATTGGTAATATGTATTTTAACTGTGTGGTATAACCCACCAAATTGGAAGTACAAATTGCATAAACTTAAATTGTAAAGATTAAATTTTCCCCAATAGGTGGTAGAACCTACCGTATGGGAATTATTGCAATAAATATAAGTTGAAATTTCAATAGGCGGTATAACCGACCATATGGAAATTATAGTAATAAATGTAAATTTGAATTCCAATAGGTGGTAGAACCTACCATATGGAAATTGTCCATTCCAGTCCGCAGAGGTAAAATTATCCACTCCAGTCCGCAAAGGTAAAATTTTTCATTCCAATATGCAAGGGTAAAGTCGTCCATAACATTTATTTCCCGAATCATAATTATCATGTTTCTCCTATCCATATCAATTGCACAATTTACTGAACAATTATTAATCTTAATTTATTATTAATTATTAATTGGTTTTTAATTATACAAACTATTGGGGATTATATTATGCATGTATCATTGTTCCAGTATTTAGTAATTAAAGTAATAAAACAATTAATTCAACTTAGAGAAGAGATTTACCTGACATTTGATTCGTGGCTACTTATCCAATTATCCTCATCCACGCCTCCACCCCAAAGCTGGACCCATGTATTTCAATAATATTATTTGGCTTTAATAATCCTTCATTTGCTTCACATGCTGTTGACTTTATGAAAAGAATGCTAATGCTTTTCAGCTTTATGGACATAATATTATAAGCAAAAATATCTTCACACGCTTTTGGCCTTATGGAAAAGAATGCTAATGCTTTTCAGTAAGCAAAAATATCCAATCTATATCCGTCTCTCCATTTCTTTATAAACATTCAAATCTTTGCTTGAACTTTTGTCTTTCAAATACGCCCGCAGTTGAAGTGGCATCATACATGCCGTATTCGTTGGTTCTCTCCAAATTTCCTGCTGTCTGCAAGTATAGTTAGCTACATCCGAAGAAGGGTGGTGATGATGGTGGATATAGAGTATGCAAAGGTCTGACGAATTAGGTAATGCAGCCATTAATAATTTGTTTAATTGTATTTGTATATGATGATTGATAGTGATGATATGTATATATGTGTGTGTATATAGTGGAGAGAGAGGTGTGTGAGTATGTGTGAGAGTTGGAGATGCTGGAAAAAATGGAAGAAGCAGAACAAGGTAGTAGCAACGGATTTTGGTTTTTTTTTATAGGCGCAGAAGAGGGGTTGAATATGTTATGAAGAAGATGAAAGCTTGATTTATATAAAATTACGATTTCCAATATTGAAGTCGGATGGAGTTTGATTTTAATTGAATCATGAAGAAGAATTGAATCTACTATAGTAAAAGTTGGTTAGAGAACTCGTGCTGATAACGTGCTGTGAACGAGAGAATTTTCATTTCAATTCTCGTTATTGAATTCATTACAAATGGCCCCTATTTATGGAAAAATATTGGGGCACATCGTATTACAAATATTGATCCAATATACAATAGTCATTCACACAATAAAAACATAATCATTACATTACTATTTCTTTTCCCTAACTTTCGGTGGATTTACAACAAACTCCATATATTAATGTCCCGACTTAAATAATAATCTATACGCTCGCATAGGAGGAAACCAAAACTCAATTTCTTGAATTAAATATAGATGAAACAAAAAACACAAGGAATAAGTTTAATCCTTGATCTCGGCTCCTACTTGGAAATTTCTGGTAGTGGGATAAAAACGGATGGCCGAATTTGAGAAGCACAAAGTTAAGAAATTCTTAGTAGTAGGGTAAAAGCTTTATACACGTGGTGATTAGGAAAATCGAGGGTAATATGTAAAAGTGGTCCATTTAACATATGTGCTACTTAAATCAGTCCATTTATTGATTAAATTTTCCTTATGCAAAAATTTTATTAAATTATACAAAGTGTAAAAAAAGAAGAATCTTGTCATTCTAAATTTAGGAATAGTTCAAGAGAATAAAAATAATTAGACGTCAAATCAGCAAACTATTATATAATTTATCATTAATTCATTTTTTTTAATAATCAATCACCTCGATCGGCGTGGTAAGGGACGCGAGTGATTGGGAGTACATTCCACTGCAAGAACATTGTTAGTTGTGACAATAATGATCGCATTCATTAAACATCAATCGTAACAAAATTACATGATATAATTAAGATAATTAAAAAAAATGAAGTGGTGTCACAATTTTCCTCATTCCAAGTTAGGAGTGGGCAAAAAAAGCAAAACCGAACGGATAGAATCGGAACTGAACCAAAAGAACCGGAACCGAACGGTTCTTTAAAAAAAAAATCAAGTACAGAAACCGAAATGAAAACTGAACGAATCCTTTCTAAAAATCGGGAACCGGAACCTGAACCGGAATGCTAAATGGCAGCTTAGCTGCTGTTGAAAAACGGCAAGATAATCGCCAAAGGCAGCGCCGCTCAATCTTCTTCTTGCTATTAAGCAAAGCAGTGAAATGATGCCGCATGATGTCGCTATTAAGCAAAGAAGATTTGCCGCCGCTATTATCTTCTTCTTAATAGCTGCAAATCAAGTCATTTTTTTTTATTATATTTATGTTTGAATGAAAATTTTTATTTTTTTCTTGTGCTTTTCGAGTAATAAAAAATACATCGTAAAATAACCGGAATCGAACCGGAACCGGAAGGAACCGGACGGGTACTTCATTTGAAAAGAACCGAACGGTTCCATTTTTCAAGGAACCGGAATTTGCGGCTCGGTTCCGGGTAATGAACTGCCCCGAACCGAACCCAAAACGCCCACCCCTATTCCAAGTTATATAAATCCTACTCCTGCTCACCTAGAAACTAGTGTCCATGTTATAATGGACACGGTGATGTGGCGTGCCAGATGGCTATGACGTTACACGCCATATCACAAACTCGCCAAAACTGCAAACCCATTTTAAATGAGGACCAAGATGTCATTTTCTCCATACTTTTTGAGGAGGAATGAAAAAAATTAATAATGGCTTACAATCTTCGGATCTGCATCATTCAAACCCAATAAACAATTTAGTCGCGCTCTCCCCAAGAAAAATGCACGACGACTTGTGAAATGAAGCCCCAAATCGAAGCTCAATTTGATTTCAAAGCCCTCATCCTCCACTGCTGTAATCGAAGCTCACTTCGAACCCACTCGAAGCCCTTGTTGTTCTCTCTTGAAATCGTGAAGAATTCCAACGGAATAATCTAAGAAGCCCAACCCAAAACCTCCAATGACGTTAGGTTCATTGTTTACGTGTTTTACGCTGCATTTTTTGTGTTTTCGTGAAATTTGTTGGTAAAATTTTTTAATTTTTTGGTGAAATTTGTTGCCAATATTCAATGTTTGTGAAATCTGTTGAAATTCATTGCAATTTACTAGATTTTTATATAAGCTTGGAACGAAGAGAAACTGCTTGGTCAAGCAGTTGATTTTTTCATGATTTTATCCAATTGAATTTGTCAATATTGGTTACGATATGTTGTTTGTTTGGAAGTTAATAACGCTGATTATAATGATGACTGAATGCATTTTTTTTTCCATTCCAGGAATGAGCAAAATGCCACCAACAAACAAAGACATGTGTTTGAGTTGTAGGAGTAAAAGTCACCCTATGTTACTGTGTCTGAAAAAGCGACCTTGTCTGGTATGCCGGGATGGATTTATAAAACACCTTCAGGTTGTGAATGAAGAGTTGCCGAACTACGGGAAATTCTTTTTCCGATGCAGTGTCAATGAAGGAAAAAACTTCGAATGGGATCATGCACAGCCAAGACGCTTGTTCAATGAAGGTCAATGCAGTCGTGCTGTCCCTAACAAGCCTGTGCTAAAGAAACCTATGCTGAACAAACCGGAAGTTGAAGAGGATAATGGGGATCTATCTACATTGTTTAAAAAGAACGTTGCTATCACGGACGGTGAAGATGTTGAGATCGGGATTGGGCTTAGTCTAACAATTCGTTTGGGAAAGGGAAAAGCAACGTCTTACAAGTGATGTAGTTTATGTAGCAATTTTTCATTAGTATGTGTTGGTCTTTACTCTCGGCTTAAGTCGACATTCGAAACATTGTGTTGTTTAGGTTGTAAGTTTATTTTATCTCTCTAGTTTAGTGTTGTATTAGTTGTGTGTTGTTTAGGTTGTAAGTCTATTTTATATCTATAATTGAATATTGTGTTAGTTGTAAACTAGACTTGCTGCAACGTTGTGTACCTGAATGGTTTACTTTAATTTGTTAGTGTTGCATGAATTACCATCTTTTTTTTTTTTTTATCAAAAACCGGTTTACTAACCTTTCCATGCATAACAATAAGGTTGCTTATCTAAAATATAAATTAGTGTCATAGGCTTCTTATTTATCAATCACAGAATATAAAGAATGTTTAGAGATTAGCCTGTATCATTCTCTTCACAAGCGTTTGCTTATTTTGAAAGAGTGTTTCATCGACCTCTAAGGGATTGGTTTGGGGATAAAATAAAAAAAGTTTTTGATAAAATTACTATAAATGTGCAGACAAAATCGCCATAACTGTAAGGACAATGCACTAGTTTTGTTCATATTGAAAAACAAAACTTAAATAAGTAGACAAAATAGAAACCATCCCACCATTCACCATAACTGTATCAACATTGTCATAGGCGAGTAGCTAAAAAAAAGTACACAATCCTCTAAATAAAATGAATACCTCTATTATGTGTCTACAAGCCATTAAAATTGAGAAACGCATCTTCTAGCATTGCTTCGTCATACTCATCCAACACACTACTTGCACACAAGTTATCTTGAATATTGCCTTCGACGCCAGATTCCATTTGTGGCATATCAAGGTGGTAAACATAATCAGCCTTGTCGTACTCGTCGACCAATTAAAATATAGTTCATATGCGATGCGGTTGTAAGGAGACAACAAAACATATATTATTTACCTTGACTATAGCAATGGGCATTTTCTAATGGTGTGCCCTGGAGATTTGCAATGGCTGCAATAGTTTTCCTCTCCTCAATTTCTTTTTCCTTAGATGACCTTATTCGCTTTGAGCTTCCTTTGGTTCGTACGGCAATCAGGTATGCAACATTCAGTGGCTCCAATGAGCTCCTGGTAGTTGGAGGGGAGGGTGTGATGCCCCTGCGTCAATATGCTCTTTAATTTTTCTCCTCAATATCGTCATCTCCGTAAGTGCAAAATTACCAATTTCTTGTGTGATGGCCGCCTCATGAACCATCTCCATGGAAAGACCCACTAAGGTGCGACATTTCGAAACCATGGTTTGCTCTGGTCCAATCTGCCTAATTTCATCAAAAAATGGCTTTTCCTTGCCTTCTTAGTCTACCTCTCCAAAATATAATGTTTCGGCAAGTACATAATATCCTTCTTGAACAACCGACGCAAAATTTGATGACATGGGTATCCTTGGAAGTCAAATAGTTTGCAACTACATGTGATAAAATCCGAACCTGTTTAAGGTCACGGCAGCCACTCAAGAAGCAGATTGCTTCTACTCTTTGGCTACTTGATCCTGGTCTGTTATGATAATTTTTGGTGGATCATGGTTTGGCATGCAAGCGAGAAACTTTGAGAATAACCACCTAAATGAGTCCGTCCTTTCGTCACTCAACAAACTAAATCCAAACACTACTGTTTGACGGTGATTGTGAACGCCCACAAAAGTACCAAGGATCAAGGAGTACACATTTGTGTTATATGTCGTATCAAACACAACAACGTCTCCAAAATATGCAAAGGCATTGCGTGACTCACAATCGGCCCAAAAACATCTTGTAAACACCTTTTGATCCCCTTCTTCTATGGTTTTCAATATTTTCCGTGTCATAAACGTAGTAACAATTGGGATTTCTACTCTTCTCCTTCTCTAAGAAGTATATGATGGACTCCGTGTCATGTCCCGTAAGCTCTCGACGTAAGTCACTCCTATAGTTTCTCAGATCCTTCTCACAAAAATCAATACATGACACCCCACCCTCATGTGCCTCAATTATTCAGTACTGGTGGAATAATGGCACATTTGCTTGCGAGAATTCATCAACAAGTTTCTTCTTAGACTTCAACATCTTCTTATGTGAATTAAAGAATTGCACTTTTTTGGGGGTAGCAAGAGGATGCGTGTGCTCTTCCATGAACTTGCTAATAATAAACCCGTCTTCATTCACTATTTTCCTAGTAGACATACTAGCCAAACACATACAATGCATTTAGCCCTTAATTATTTCTCTCACCATTTCGAGGTTGACTATTTTTTATCTTCTCTTGATACATCAATGGTGGGTGTTGAATCCAACAAATAGTAATTAACTTACTCTAAAAATATAAATTGTTATAGCGGTGAGTAAAGTCGTATCCACAGGGATTGGTAAGATTTACTCTTTTAAAATAAAACTAAATAAAATAAAAATTGGGGTTTTGAATATTGAGATTAAAATAATTAAAATTAAAACAATGGCAAAGAATGTAACATTAGGAGTAATCGAATAACGCAAATATCCAGTCCAAGGAATAATCTTAGAATTGATTCATAGAATTGATCATTGATGCAAAGATGAATTCTTCTATGCTTTCTCTAAATTCGTTGTGGTTGTTGATACGACCTAACAACCTATCTCTCATTACTTGTTCGATAACCAATGTACGACCGTTGATTATTTCTCTAATCAAAAAACAACCCTAGGTACTACCATAGGATTTAATTTATCAATAGCATTAATTTCTAGAGAGGCCAATTCTAACCAACAAATTCATACGATGATCTGTTTAAGTTCGATCAGATATTTTCACAATCATAAATTGAAAACTTTGACATAATCAATTATGTTGTTTGCCACAAATATTAGAACACCTAAACAATTACGGATTTAGGATCCTAATTGGCGATCTATCGCTTTGACAATCACACAACGTGCACTTTGTATAATTAATCAAACCAATAATTTCAATCAAGCATAGAAAATATATAAATAGAGAAATTAAATAGAAGAATAATGTAAGAATAGATTAGATCTCACAATTGCTGTAGAATAAATCTTCAATTAACCTTGAACTGTAATAGAAAATTAGCATTTCATGTAGAAGATGAAGAAAAATCCTAAGGTTGAAGATGATGGAGAAAACGTGTTGTATGTAAAATGAATGAATCGTGTCTTCTGGCCAAGAAATAACATGGGTTTCTTGTTGTCTTGGGCCCGATCCAGATCTAAAACTTATCTAAAAAATAATAAAAGAGAAAATAAAAGGAAAGATTCTAGTTTCCTAATTCTAATAGAAGTCTATGATTTTTTTCCTACAAAACAAAAACTAATTGCATTAAAGGTCCCTATAAAATATTCATATTCCTTTTAGGAGTAGGAATAATTAAATATGGTCTTCTAATAGTTCTTCAACTCTTCTCTTTCAAGGAGTCTTGTTCCTACGTTTTTATGGGAAAATCATATTGGTAAGGCGTGATCACGCTTTAAGCTCGATGCTCTTCTAGTTGTTTTCCCATTGATCTTCACTATTTCTTCAAAACTTGTAAATTAACTTCAACTTGATTCGACTCCTTCATCTGGTCGATAAAATATAAAACACAATTAAAATCAAGGACTTAAGCAACTTCGAAATAATATAAGTATGGAAAACTATTGCGATTATATGAAATAAATGAGCTTTATCAGTCAAATTGGTCTTCCCCTCTCTCGAGCAAATGAATGTCCGATAATGATTCAACCCGTGTTTATTTTTAACGCACTTTGCTCTTCGTACACTAAAGCCCTTCACCTTGGCGTATTGATTGTAGAACACGAATGCATCCTCCTCCATGGTAAATGTCTTACTGGGAGTTGAAACTTCTACTTTCTTGTTAGATTCCTTTCCCGTGAGTAAAATCATACAATTACACTATACCACATGAACAATAATACAAGTGACCAAAATTTCCTAACATAATGTATATCAGCACATCTAATTTGGTTGGACTAAATAACCTTAACTCAGGCCCCCAATTACAGTCATTTTAAAACATAATTTGCAAACAAAGATTATCTCCATAATAATAACTAAGTCTCGATAACAAATTGCAAACATATATTATAAGTCTATTAGGAGTTGAAGGCTTAATTAATGTCTCTCAACAAAGATTATAACAAATTACAAAATACAAATTGCAAATTGAGTTGAAGACTTGATGTCTAAATCAACTCATTCCTAAAGTGCATTAATAGCAAATGGTTTCCTTTAGTGCCTTAATTAGGAAAAAAAATATATGTAACCTAGTGCCCCAATCATATTATCCAAATGAAACCTGTTTTATTAAAAATTGAACAGCTAAGATCTGACAGTATATAAGTTGCAAAATCCTCATCTAATCAATAAATCTGCTGGAATTGTTGTGTGCCGAACATTAATTCAAATTCAAATTCTACTTTTATCAAAGGCAACATCACAGACACTTCACTGCTTAATGCACTACAAAACAACCGCCGCCCCTACTATTCCCAGCTCATTACAATCTCAAGTAAAACCAAAAAAATTAAATAATAATAACTAAAGAAAAATAAAAATAGCGAGATAACCTGGGTCTGGTAGGAATGTGGTACCACCTATGCCTACATTGGAGACGGCATCACCTTCCTCGTCGGCAGCTGTGTCTGCGTTGGGGATAGCATTACCTTCCTCGTCCACAGTGGGCAATGGCATTTTGAATAGTCCGTGAACTGGGCTTCAAATGTCAAGATTTCACCCACAAAAAAAAAAAAAAAAAAAAACAACCAAAAGTCAAGTCGGTGCAATTTGGGAATTAGGGTTCATGCATTTTTTTGGGGAGGGGGGAAGGAGCTGAATTGTTTATTGGGTTCGAATAATGCAGATATGATGATTATAAGCCATTATTTATTTTTTTCATTCTTCAATTTTTTTAGATCCAAAAGTATGGAGAAAATGACATCTTGGTCCTCATTTAAAATGGGTTTGCAGTTTTGTGAGTTTATTGATGTGGCGTGCCATGTCATCGCCACATGGCACGCCACATCAGCAGTGTCCATTATAACATGGACACTAGTGTCTAGGTGAGCAGAAGTAATATAAATCCTTTTACTCATGCTAGAGGAATTATTTAGCTCTAATTTCTCTAATTACAAAGAATCCCTTACTCTTTACTTAACCTAGTATTCGATTCAACTTGGAATAGTAGTTAAACCTCAAATCTAAGTTTACTTTTGGACAATCCAAGCCAGAAGAATCGCCACACTAAATTATGGTATTATAAAATGCAATAAATAGCTAAAGGCTATTTAATCGACCTGAAATCTACGAAAGCTCATTCCATCGAGCTAAAGGGTACCTACTCGACCTAAATGATCAACTGCTCATTCGATCAGGCTAAAGGATACTTTATGGACCTGAAAGACCAACAACTCATTTCATCAAGCTAAAGGGTATTAAATCAATCCAAAATCCACAAAAGCTCATTTCATTAAGCTAAAGGGTACTTAGTCAACCGGAACAATCAATAGCTTATTCCATCGAGTTAAAGGGCATTTAATCAACCCAAACGACCAACAACTCATTTCATCGAGCTAAACGTTATTTAATCGACCCAAAATCTACAAAAGCTCATTTCATCGAGCTAAATGGTATTTAATCGACCCGAAATCTACAAAAGTTCATTTCATCACGCCAAAGGGTATTTAGTCGACCCGAAATCCATGAAAGCTCATTTCATTGAGTACAAGGGCACTTAGTCGACCTGAATGATGAATAGCTAATTTCATCAACCTAAAGCATATTTAATCGATTGGAACGATCAACAGCTCATTTCGCTAAAGGGTACTTAATCGACCCGAATGACAAACACCTCCTTTCATCGAGCTAAAGCGTACTTAATCAACCAGAACCACTTATAGCTTATTTCATCAAACTAACGGGTACTTAATCAGCCCGAACAACCAATAGCTTATTTCATCAGCAAAAGAGTACCTAATCTACCCAAACATTAAAAAAAAAAACAATCAAAAGGGTACTTAATCCGGCTGAAGTCTATAAAGACTGATATAAATAGCTAAAATGGCATTTAATCGAACCAAAAGAAGAAAATGGGGTGTTTAATTGACCCAGAGCTATTAAGAATAAGGGGTATTTAGCCAACTCATAAAATGAAGTAGTGATGAGCGACAAATATATTGATAAAGACGGTAAAAAAAAAATGGGGAAGGGAAAAGGAAAGAGGATAATGAAATCACAATCATGCAAGAGCAACCATTAAAAGGGGGGCAAAAAGTGAAAACATGATTAGAATCAAAGGGAACGATCATCAACCAAATGAGAAAAATGTGGTTATAAAGTACATATCGATGCCTAGACACGGTTGAGATCATCAACCAAAGAAAAGAGTGTTTTCAAACGGAAAGTAGTATGAAAAAAGTTCAACATGATCACAATAAGCTAACTTTCATTCCGGTAATTCTCATCTCTCTCCCCATCTTCTTCCCCCTCCGTACCATCCACATAATTGCTCAAGAACTGCACTGGAGAACGTTCGGTTGCCTTGTCTCCAAACTTTCCCTTTAGCCACACATTAAGCTGATGCATGTTCTTTCTTTTCTTATGGAGGGAAAGCTTGACAACCTCATGGTTGAAGGGTAGTCGTTGATCATCTTTTCCGGGAGCTGTTTTGATATCTTCTGTCAATTTCTCGATCTTTTCTCCCTAATGTGATCGTCTTATCCTAGCTGGAAATCGTTTCATCTTTGTCAGGTATCTAGATCAGGTGGTCATTTGCTTGCTTCACGTTGTTCTCCACCCTATTCTGGGCCTCATCTTTCTCCTCCTGACAAATGCATTTTACACACTAATCTAGGGTCGATAAACTCCAATTAATTGTGTCTTATCTTTGTTTCATGCCTAAATTTTGTAATTTATTGTTATTTTAGTAGAAAAATTAGATTTGGAAGAGAATGCAGCAAAATTGGAGTAAAAATGGCCAAAAGAAAGAAAGAAACACCTAAGACAAGGAAAGTTTCCAAATTCCGGGACGAGAATGAAATTGTGTTAAAGATTAAGGACGAATTTTGACCTCGATAAAAGTAAAATTTTGTCAAGGCTATTTCTAGATGAATTGTAGATGTATTTGTCTAGCTTCTGCATGATTTTGAATTACCTCAATCAGATATTAGATGCGGAACTTATGATAAAAATGGTCAACCCTGCCAGGCTGTCTAGTTTTGCGAACGGATGCCTAATGTGACTAGGACTTGGAGACCCATTACACTTGGGCCTTATTCACTACTTTGTGGAGGAAAATACCTTATATTAGCATATATTTGGAGGAGGAGAAAGGGTGGACTTCTGGAGAAGAGGGGAAACACCTGGGTACAAGAACTGGAGCATCAACCATAAGTTTTCAAGAAGATTTCAAGATCCCATCATGGATCCGATTGTGTTTTCCCCATTTTCTACTTTTCTTTAATTTTTATTCTAAATAACTAGTTTATTTTCTTGGGACAACTATGGTTCCCAATCGTGAACTCTAGTTTATGTTAATGGATTCAACATTTTAGTAGTTAATTATGTGTTAATTTTACGTTGTTGTGCTATTTAACTTATCTCTTTGGCCAATTAATGAGTTACTTATTGATTTGTGTTGGATTCGAGAGAGGAAAACATGAATTAGAATTGGGCAACGTAAATCACTAATTTAGACAAGATTCAAAGATAAACTTGTAATTAGTGTGATCATGTAGATTTAATTTCGAGGAAATCTACTTCAATTTTCTTGGTTGAATGCGTCTTAGCGGGTGGATAAGGAATTTACTTAAAGATAGGAAAATTGGCATAATAGGGTAGATTTAGCTAGCTCGAGAGGGGCAGTTGATTAAATCAGGAAGATTTGATCGTTAGCACTTGTTTATTACTGTTGGATTCATAAACATGAATTAGGAGGATCGCTTGGATGAAATAGGGAATCCCAAGACCTTTAAAATCATTTTTTTAACATCCAGAAACATTCATTCATTATTTCTAGCATTTTTCGTTTTTAATTTAGTGCGAGTCTATTCAATTTGCTATTTAATCCCTTTAATTAGTTAAAATACAAAAGAATTGGTTTATTTGAATAAGGCGATAACTACTAATGTTGGTACTCAATTGGTCTCTGTGGGATCGACATCCATATTTATATGCCTCTTTATTCCTTATTTGACACTGTACACTTGCAGTTCGCATTCTACACTTATATTTAAGTGAACAAGTTTTTTGTGCCGTTGCCGAGGATCTAATTTGATAGCAACACCAACCAGTTGTTGCTTTACTTTGAATTTTATTTTTCTATTTAATTTTTTGTTTAGTTTGGTTGCTATTTAATTTTTCTTTGATTTTTTTTGGCAGTTGCATGCACAGCAAAAGAATTAGTTGCATGCGCAACAAAAGAGTTCTAGATTTAGTGTAGTACGACCCAAAAATTGAAAGAAATTTTAGGGACTTGATCAGACGGCCTGAACAAGAAAGTGAGATGGCAGAGGAAGAAGAAAATACAGTGGCTAATCCACCTCCTCCCCTGAGGGAATATTTCATGACCTCTGTTGGAGGTAATTTCACTTGCCTAGTTCCACCGGCAATCTCAGCTGACACCTACGAAATTAAGTTTGGGACAATTCAGCTAATCCAACAGACGGTTCAGTTTCATGGCCTTCAAGATGAGGACCCACATGAGCATATTAGAAGATTTTTGGAATTTTGTGACATGTTTAAAATAAATGGAGTGCCAGCAGAAGCAATCAAGATGAAGCTGTTCTGATTCTCGTTGACTAGCAAGGCGAAAGCATGGTTCGATGCTATGCCTGCGAACTCAGTCACCAGTTGGGCTAATTTGAGCCAGAAGTTTATTGATAAGTTATTCCCAACTGGTAGGATGCTAAAAGTCAAGCGAAATATTATGGCATTCGGTCAACACCATGGAGAATCTACATTCGAAACGTGGGAGAGATTCAATGATCTATTAAGGCATTGTCCAAATCACGGTATACCCGATTGGTTCATGGTTCAAACATTCTATAACGGGTTAAATGATGAGAATAACAAGCACACAGATTCAGCGGCGGAGGGGCCTTTGATGAATGAGACATACGACGAAGCTTCCTCTATCTTTTAGAAAATAGCAACTAACAACTGCTAGTGGTATTCGGACCATCAGTGCCTAAAGGAATTCATGAGGTGGATGTTGTCACTGCACTAGCAGCCCAAGTTGCTAGTCTAGCGAAGAAGGTTGATAACCTGACTTTCTTGACAGCTAACAGGATTTAATCTAATGCAATTTGTGAGTATTGCTATTCAAATCATGCTACTACTGAATGGCCCGTTGCTCATTTGAATACCCACGCTGTGCCTCAACCGCTTTACATGGGAGACAACCAAAGGACACAGTATGGGCCTTATGCACCCACCTATAATCTGGCATGGAGACAGCACCCAAATTTTGCATAGAGGGATAATCAAAGCCCCATGAGTCTACCTGGTTTTACTTAGCCTCAAAAAAAGAAGAGTTCTATGGAGGAGATGTTTACTAAGTACATGGAGGTCAACAACAATTTTATGCAAAGGACTGAGCAAACTCTCCAGAGACAAGGCGCAGCTATTAAGAATTTGGAGGGTCAAGTGGGACAGTTAGCGTCAGCTATATCAAACTGAAAGCTAGGAACATTGCCAAGTCACACTGAGGTGAATCCTAAAGCGCAGGTCATGGTTGTTACCACGAGTGGATTAGAGTTGCTAGAAGTTCACTTGAAACAACCAACTGCAACTAATAAGAAGTCACAAGAGGAAAAGGAAGAAGTTGGTGCAGATCGAGACTTAGCCAAACCAATTGACGCAGATGCCTTGGAACAAAAGAAAACACCAACACCTATCAAAGCTTACGTGCATCCTATCCCATATCCTCAACAACTGCAAAAGAATAAAACGGATAAGCAATGCTCTAAATTCCTTGACATTTTTAAGCAATTACATATTAACATTCCTTTTGCAGATGCACTAGCTCAGATGCCTAACTATTTGAAGTTCATGAAACAAATACTCTCAAAGAAAAGGAAGTTGGGGGACGCTGGGACAATGGCTTTGAATGAAGAATGTAGTGCCATCTTGCTCGACAAGTTGCCACCTAAACTTAAGGATCCAGGGAGGTTCTCTATCCCTATTATTATGGACAATTTAATTTTTGATAAATGTTTATGCGATCCAGGAGCAAGTATTAACTTAATGTCATTCTCCATTTACAGGAAACTCGGCTTGGGGGAACGAAAACCAACCAAAGTATCACTTCAACTAGCAGATCGTTCGATTTGTTATCCCTATGGGGTGGTTTAAGATGTCCTCGTGAAAGTAGACAAGTTTTTCTTCCCGTGTGATTTGATAGTCATTGATATGAAGGAAGATAGCCATGTTCCAATTATACAGGGGATACCATTCCTAGCCACAAGCCGTGCATTGATAGATGTGGAGGCCGGGTGGTTATATTAAGGGTGGATGATGAGCAAGTGAAGTTGGAAGTGCTAAAGTGAACAACTTTGCCCCCGAGTCCTCAAAGGTGCTTTAAAGTAGAAGAATCAGCTCTTGTGACGGAAATGGATCCCAAAGAAAAAGAGAAATATGAGAAAGAATGTGGAACAACTCTTAAAAAAGTGAAAAGCTAAGTTAAACTCAAAGGACGGGAGAGAGTTTATAAAGAGGGCAATTGCAAGGATTGCAAGAGCCAAAGGAAGCCACCGTGAATAGATAAAAGAAAAAGTTGGGCTTTAAACTCTAAACGGAGCGCTTGGTGGAAGGCACCTTACCCGGTACACTCGTTCCAATTTTATTTCCCTTTCGCTTTCGTTGCATGATTCTTTACATATTTCTTGAGGACGTGTTAGTTAGGTTTAGTATAGGGGAAGGCCATTCTCATTAAAATAAAATAAAATAAAATAAAGCGACCAGCATGACCAGCAGACCCCCTACGGGTCGCACCCGGTAGCGCTGCATGTAGGGACGCAACTAGCGCAACTCGATTAAAAAAAATTGTCTTGTGTGTATTTTTCAAATAGGGTATCATCGATGATTGTCTCTTTTGGGCAAAAACTGAAATAGGACCGCAGTTGGACCTTTAAAATATCACTTAATCTTTTTATGTGTGCAAGGCTGATTTTATATGAGCACATAATCATTGTTTGACTTGGATTTAAGTTGGAATTAGATCTAGATGCCTTGTCCCTCTTATTGCCTCAAATGAACAATTTGACCTTGAGAAATTCGCACTTTTCCCCAAACTGGATTATAGGACCAAATTAGCTAAAAGGCTAAGTTTGGGGGGTGGTAAGATTGTTGACTTTATGTTGGGGAAAGTGCAGTTTGATGCCTTGACGTTTTTGCGTTAAGTTGAAATATTTTTGGTTGGCAAGTCTATACCGATACTGGCTAATGTTGTCAGTCTCCCGTAAATAAATAAATAAATATCTATATTATTTGCATTCACTTCATTTGTGCTCCATTCTCTTACCTCATTGACTCGAGTGATTATGTCTGCGGCGTATTTTACCTAGTGCCTTGAGTGCCGAGTTCGGGAGTCATCGACCTAAAGCTCGCTACACGAGTCCTTGAGAAAGCATTATTGTTTGGGAATTGCCTTGCACTTGCATTTCACATCCAAAAAAAGAGAAAATTAAAAAAAAACAAAAACAAATCCGGAAATAAAGATTAATAGAGCTTTGAAGCGTTGGAAAAAGACTCAAAAGTTAAAGGTTTGGAAATTTGGAGTAGGGATGGATGGATGGATGAATAATGGTAGTTCCTTTAGCATCTAGTCACTTGTTCTTAACATCTAGTGTGGAAACAATGCTTTGAAATCTTTTGAGAACACCACACTGATTAAACACCTCGCGAATTGAGAGAGAAGTATGAGGAGTGAATCGCACGAGCGAGGTGAGGAAAATTCTGGACCACACGAACATGGGCATGGTTTCATATTGAGAATCCTCTGATTACATTCTAGCGTATGTTTAAGTTGAGCAATGAGTAGCACACACGCACCGAAGTGAATAGCATGGTGATTGTCTATGCTTGGTCCAGTTGGAATCTTTTTATTATTTGACCTTAGGTGAATGGTACAATACTGACTTTTGTTGAGTATTCTTTGTGGTTAGTCTTTAGTGTGTGATTGTTTTCTATGTTTTATTTGAGTTTCTTGTTCGAGGGCGAACAACAGCTAAGTTTGGGGGTGTTGATAAATGTGTTTTACGCACTTATTTAGGGTCGGTAAACTCCAGTTAATTGTGTCTTATGTTTGTTTCATGCCTAAGTTTTGTAATTTATTTTTATTTTAGGAGAAAAATTAGATTTGGAAGAGATTAGAGCAAAATTGGATTGAAAAGGGCAAAAAGAAGGGAAAAAATCACCCAAGACAAGGAAAGTTTTCAAATTCGGGGACGAGAACGAAATTGTGCTAAAGATTGAGGACGAATTTTGCCCTGGATAAAAGTGAAATTTTGTTAAGGCTATTTTTAGATGAATTGTAGATCTGTCTGTCTAGTTTCCGTAGGATTTTGAATCACCTCAATCGGATATTGGATGAGGAAGTTATGATAAAAATAGTCAACCCTGCCAGGCTGTCAAATTTTGCGCGCGGATGCCTACTGTGACTAGGACTTGGAGACCCATTACACTTGGGCCTTATTCACTACTTTGTGGAGGAAAATACCCTATATTAGCAAATATTTGGAGGAGGAGAAAGGGTGGATGTCAGGAGAAGAGGGGGAAACACCTAGGTGTGAGAATTGGAGCATCAATCATAGGTTTTGAAAAAGATTTCAAGATCGCATCATGGATCCGGTTGTGTTTTTCCATATTTTCTGCTTTTCTGTAATTTTTATTATGAACAACTATTTTATTTTCTTAGGACAAACTATGAATCCCAATCGTGAACTCTAGTTTTTGTTAGTGGATTCAACATTTTAGTAGTTGATTATGTGTTAATTTACGTTGTTGTGCTATTTAATTTATCTCTTTTGCCAATTAATGAATTACTTATTGATTTGTGTTGGATTCGAGATAGGAAAACATGAATTAGAATTGGGCAACGTAAATCTCTAATTTAGACAAGATTTAGAGATAAATTTGTGGTTAGTACGATTACGTAGATTTAATTTCGAGAAAATCTACTTGAATTTTCTCGTTTGAATGCGTCTTAGAGGGTGGATAACGAATTTACTTAGAGATAGCCAAATTGGTCTAATATGGTATATTTAGCTAGCCTCGAGAGGGGTAGTTGATTAAATTAGGAAGATTCGATCGTTAGCACTTGTCGATTGCTGTTAGATTGATAAGCATGAATTATGGGGATTGTTCAGGTGAAATAGGGAATCCCAAGACGTTAAAAATCATTGTTTTAACGTCCACAAACATTCATTCATTATTTCTTGCATTTTTCGTCTTCAATTTAGTGTTAGTCTATTCAATTTACTATTTAATCCATTTAGTTAATTAAAATACAAAAGAATTGGTTTATTCGAATAAGGCGATAACTACTAATTTTGGTACTCAATTGGCCTCTGTGGAATAGATATCCGTATTTATATACCACTTTATTACTTGTTTGACACCGTGCACTTGTGGTTCACATTCTACAATCATATTTAAGTGAACAGCTTCCAAGTCTAAACTATAAAGAGAAGATGCTTAATCATCTTCTTCTAAGATGATAGGGATTGCAATGCCTTGTCCTCTTCTTGCAATTGAGGGCTACATTCCTTATAGCGGGGACTCGATCTTCATAGTCTTGAAAGAAAATGTCCTCCAAGGTGATTGTCGAGAAAATGTGAACTTTAAAAATAAAAGAAATGAGTAGTAAATGACAAGTGTTACGTAAAAAGGTCAAGAGAGCAAATAGACTTACCCAACAGTGTAAGAACATGATTGCTTGAGCGACAAATTCGGTTTTGGTAGGAATGTTAGCCCTAAAAAACTCTGAGTCGACAAACTCCTTGAAAGCTTCCTTATTTGCTTTTACTTGATTACCATTGGGGCAGATAACAAGTGAATGTTGCAAGGTGGAAGAGAAGCCTGGGAAGGCGACGGTGAGGAAGAAGTTTTGGGCCCAGCAATCGGGGGCACAATGCAAGATGTGACAATCAGAGGAATAATAAGGATAGAGGAAGTGAGCATTTGAAGTGACTGAGCAATCCCGGTCAAAAGAAGGCACACTTGATGGGGGAACTGAGGACTAACCCAACACTTGATCAGTCGAACTCTAAACTTTTCGGCAATTAACGCGCTCAATTTGGGCGCTAATTTTGACGGAATAATGGAGGATGACCTAGCAGGATCCATGGTCTTTGGACGTGTCTTTTTTTCTTTGCTTTCTCTGCCTTCTCTTAAGCCTCCACTTGGGCAACGAAACCATCGGTAAAGTCTTCCATGGATACGCCTTTAAAAAAAGGAAGAAAAAGAACATAAAAGACCATGGATAGATAATAAAGTATGAGGGATAGAACAGAAAAAAAAAGGGGTAACTATAACTAAACGCCTGTGCTAAGATGAATTTAACAACTACGACTGACTATGATGTGTGATGCTGGCCGACCATGATTTATGAGAAATCAACAGAAAAAGAAGATAGCACGAATGAAAGTAAAATATACATAAAATTGAGGTATTACCCTTGGGCTTGCCTACCCCGAGGTGCATGAGCCTTGCATCCATGACGACAACACTGTCGAGGAAACCGAATGAGAGAAGTCGTCCAGCTTCTTCAAAGCCCTATCCTCTCGTTCGTTAACTTTGACTTTCGAATTCAAAATTTTTATGGCGAGCATACTCCAAGTGACAGGAAAAGGAAAGGAGCCTAAGGCAGGCTCACAAATATGAAGCTATGCCTTTAGCTAGCATTTGAACTCAGTAAGGTAGGAAGGTGGGAACAACTTCACTGAGCGCAACATTGAGCGAATTGAAGAAATTCGTCAGTAAAAAATTGTGAATGGGGAATCGTAGACCAACCTTCTTGCTATCAACAAAAATGGCGATCTTACCTGTGCAACTGTCTGGTAAATGATCATTGGGACCGGGCACCCTATATACAAAGAGATTAGAAAAGAAGAATTCCCCAACAACCATCTCTAATTCTTTGCCCACAAATTAACTTGTTCGGTTGGTAACAATTTGGGATGGTCGACAGAGGGGATGGCACCAGAAGAGGACCCAACAATTCATCGAGCGTTCCATTGTGGTGACTATCCATTATGATGCATGCAAATTAACGGGGCAAGGCAAAGCAAAGGAGAATTAGCAATCCAAGGAAATCAACGACGCCAGAAACTCTAAATCCTCAAAGCCTTGAACCAAGAAAACTTAAAGGGCTAGGAAACCGGAAAACCCATAGGTGCTCAAAACCAAAAATTCGAACCTTGGAGAAACATAACCGTACCAGAAGGTTCCTTGATTAAAAAACCCAAAAAAGTGAAACTATCCAGCCAACTGGCCAAAATTTAAGCATGATTGACATAGCAAATTGCAAGAAGAAAATGACTGGAAGGAGAAGAAGGACCCTATAAAAACCTACCTAAAGGTTGGTGTCCCTTCTTGATAGACTTCGGCGAAAAATGACTGCCCTTTGAGATACGATCATTGCCGAGAAACTAGAATGATTGAATGGAGAAATTGCCGTTGTGGAGGTGTCTGACTTCAACGCTGTTTTCTTCAGAATCGCTATGAAGAATCAATAAATCTTACATTAGAGAGAATGAAAAAAGAAGCAGTCGACTCGCAAATAAAGATGAAGAAAAGAAGAAGAGAGAAAGATGTAAAGTTTACTACTGTGCCTTGGAGTCCAAAAGATATCTTGTAAATCATGGAAAATAAAAAAAATTAAAAAGACACTCCTTGCAATTGTTGATCTCCCTCCTTGTAACGGCTTCCCATCGCGGTGTGGCAGCTGTTCTACCTGCATTCACTGTGAAGTTGAAAGGTAGAATAGCTGCAAGCCGTTGTATCTGCTACTTAGGGCAACGTGCTATATACGTCAGCCCCCAATAACACATTTTTCACAGGCCATACCTTAAATTGACAAGAATCGCCAAAGCCATGCATTCTCAACCGATCGAAAAACGCTCAAGAGTGAGGGCTTTGATGGTTTTAAAATGACAACGTCATGTATTCTGGACCATTGACAAACGCTCGAGAATACTGGGTTTTGATGATAAAAACCCATGACCAATATAAGGTCACTACCACATTGATTACCTAAGAGCATTCGATCTTGGGTACCAAAACATCGAGCTTGGCACGATCGAGATATATGCCATCGAAGCACACCAACTATACTGTATATCGACGAGTGCCACGTTAGAACAAGTTAAGGCCACTCAGTCCGTACATCTCTATAAATACACACCCCATCCTGAAAACCCACGAACATATCATTCTTCACACTTTCCGTTCTCTCATTGCAAAGACATGATCGCTTGAGCCAAAAATTCAATTTTGGCAGGAATGTTGGCCCTAAAAACTCTTGGTTGACAAACTCCTTGAAAGCTTCCCTATCTGCTTTTACTTGACATGATCGTTAAAGGTGTAACTCTAACTAAACGTCTGTACCAAGATGAATTAAACAAGTATGACTGGCTATGATGTGTGATGGCGATTAACCATGATTTTCGAGAAATCAAACGAAAAATATTGTAGCACGAATGTGAGGAAAAGACAGAGAACAAGTGAGGTCTTACCCTCGGGCTTGCCGATCCCGACGTGCATGAGCCTTGCCTCCACGTGGACAGCACCCATCGAGGAACCGAACTAAGCAAAGCCATCCAGCTTCTTCAAAGTCCCATCGTCTCACTCATTAACTTTGGCTTTGCAATTCAAAAATTTTATGGTCAGCATCCTTCAAGTCATAGGAAAAGGAAAGGAGAACGGAGGAAGGCTCACAAATATGAAGCTATGCCTTTAGCTAGCATTTGAACTCGACGGGTTGGAACATTGAGCTTGTACTTCAAGGAGTTGGATGACCGCCTATGGTTGAAAACAATAAAGCAATAGTAAAATCCAGGAATTTGACATTGTAAAGAGCCTGCAACTATTGGCCGATGGGACAATTTTGTTCTGTAGACACAGAAAGCAGTAGTAATTCAAGAGCTGAAGGGAATTGAGAACAACTTGACTAGGCACAACATTGAGCAAATTGAAGAAATTGAGGAAGAAATGGTAAATGGGGAATCGTAGACCAGCCTTCATGCTATCAACAAAAATGGCGATCTTATCTATGTGACAGTCTGGTAAACAATCATTGGGAATGGGCACCCTATATACAAAGAGATCGGAAGGGAAGAATTCCTCAACAATTGTCTCTAATTCTTTTCCCACAAATTAACTGGTTTGATCGGTAATAATTTGGGATGGTCAATGGGGAGATGGCACACAAGAGGACCCAACACTTCATCGATCATTCCACTGGGATGCTAGCCATTATGATGAATGAAAATTAATGAGGAAGGGCAAACCAAAGGAGAATTAGCGATCAAATGAAATCAACGATCCCAAAAACTCTGAGTCCTCAAAGCCTTGAAGCCAAAAAACTTAAAGGGGCTAAGACACCTAAAAAACCTAAAAGTACTCAAAGCCAAAAAATGAAACCCAAACCTAGGAGAAACATAACCATACAAGAGGGTTCCTTAATTAAACAGCAAAGTGAAACTACCCAGCAAACTTGCCAAAAAGTAACCACGAGTGACACAACAAATTGCAAGAAGAAAATGACTGAAAGGAGAAGATGGGCCCCATAAGAACCTACCTAAAGTTTGGGGTGCCTTCTTGATAGCCTTTGGTGAAAAATGACTGCCCTTTGAGATACTGTTGTCCCCGAGAAGGTCGAATGATTGAATGGAGAACTTGCCACTGTGGAGGTGTCTGAGTTCAACACGGTTGTCTTCAGAATCGCTATGACGAATCAATAAGTCTTACATTAGGGAGAAAGAAAAAAGGAGTAGTCGACTCACAAATAAAGATGAAGAGAAGAAGAGACAATGATGAAAAATTTCCTATTGTGCCTTCTAATCCAGTAGATATCATGTAAATCCTAGAAAATAAAAAAAAAAATCCTTGCTACTGTTGATCTCCTTCCTTGTAGCAGCTTCCCATCGTAGTGTGGCACCTATTTCACCTGCATTTAATGCGAATTTGAAAAGGTAGAATTGTGGCAAATGTATAAGCCTGCTACCTATGGCAGTGTGCTATATACGTCAGCCCCTGATAACATGTCTGTCACATGCCATACCTTGAATAGACAAGAACTGCCAAAGCTACGCATTCTCTTCCAATCGACAAACACTCAAGAGTGCGGGTTATGATGGTTTTAACACAATAGGGTTATGTACTCTAGACCATTCGACAAATGCTTGAGAATAGGGGGCTTTGACTTTAGAAACGCATGACTAATATAAGTTCGCTGCCATGTAGATTACCTAAGAGCATTCAATCTCGAGTACCAAAACATTGAGCATCTCATTAGCATAATTCCCTTAAAATGCGACCATAGTGGATTGGCACGATCGAGATATATGCCATCCAAGCACGCCAGCTACACCCTATACCGATGAGTAGGGATGGGCGTCGGTTTGGTTTTGCCCTTTTTGGTGCAAACCCAATCCAAACCAATATCATTAATTTAATCAACGGGTTTAAAACCAATTAAGCCATTTTGATATTGGTTTCAACCCAATCCAACCCATTTTTATATTAGTTTGGTTTGGGTTAGTTTGGTTTAATTAAGATTATATTTATAATTTATAACTTATTGAAAATGTAATTATATATTCATATTTTTTTCTCATTTTTATGGCTGGGGTAATATTTGGGTTGGGGACTAAATATTTTTCTTCAATATTTCTCGTCGATCGAGCCAAATATATGGAAACTTCATAATATTTGGTTTAGGGTTGGGTTTTATTGGTTTTTGGTTAATCCAAACCATTCTATAAAATTTAGAAATTGGTTTTAACCAATTCAACTTTATAAAAGTTTTAAACCAATCCAAAGCCAACCAAAATTAATTTAGGTTGGTTTGGACTGGTTTAAACCATGAGTTATTGATTTTTTGCCCACCCCTACTGACGAGTGCCACTTTAGAACAAGTTAAGGGCACTCAACCTGTACATCTCTATAAATGCACACCCCATCTCGAAAATCCACGGGCACATTATTCTTCACACTTTCCGTTCTCTCGCTAGAAATCTCTAGAGAAAGGAAGTCGTGTTGACTCAACCATCATGAGATAATTCTAAATATTATCCACAATTTTATTGTTGTTATAAAAGTATAGAAATAATAGAGAGAATTTAGAGAGAATGAATTCTAAGGAATTCTCAGGAATGAATTTCATTAATAACTGAAGCCCTATTTATAGGAAAACTTCGAATGGTACAACCGTAATTACATAATTTCATCAAGGGCATAATAGTCATTCACATATAATAATTACATCTTTTACCAAATTATTCCTCCACCAAATTATTCCTCCACCAAATTATTCCTCATAATTCATAACCACCAAATTATTCTCAATTATTCATAACACTCCCCCTTGAATGACTATTAATACAAATGTCTTCTGGACTTGTTTGGAGAAAAACCAGTGGGAAAAAAAACTTCCAAACCGATTGCGGGATAGCTTGGAGTGGTTATATCTTTGCTTCATCAAAACATTGCTCCCCTTATGTCTTCCAATGGTATAGGAGTATTCATGTCTTTGCCAGTTAAAACCTTGTCAAGAAAACCCAGTGGGAAAAAACTTGATCGAAGGAAAAAGTCACAATTGCTCAGTTTGATTTCATATCTTGAGAAGCGATATCTTTACTTACGGTAAATGATTTCAATATCATCATCGTTTGGATCTAAAGCATTAGCTCCATTATAACTTGATCCAATAGATACACTGTATCAATTTCTCCTATCGTTCTCAATATACCATGAATATGCCTCGTTAAAACCTTATTAGGAAAAACCCGGTGGGAAAAACCTAATGAAGGAAAAAGAGTACATTATTCATGTGAATACGCCTTTAAAGTTGCCTCATTAAAAACCTTGCTAGGAAAACCCAATGGGATAAAACCTCGATCAAGGGAAAAAGAGTGCAATGCGTATTTTATACAAGTATCTTTGCAAGCATTTCAAAATCTTTCATACATTTGTATGAGTATCATATACATTGGTTTTATACTCTTCGTTCATTTAGAGTGCATCAATTTTCTTACACAACTACAAAACATTCACCATGAACACATGTCTCCAAATACACAATTTTAAAACATATAAATTCATCGTAAAAACATGTAAACATATAAGTAAACCTTCATAACTAACTAACACTTAATATATCATTTAACATTTAATACTCACTTAATAGGTTATTTCATTCCCAGGGGCTTAGCTCCCCATTTAGGGTACTTATAAACACGAGCTTAGCTCACCCGATCCTTTAATTTTCTTTTAGATTACTACATACACGATCGGTAATTTAACTTTCATGAGCATGCAACATATAATGACCACCATGCTTATCTTTAAACTTAACCATCAGTCATCATCATCTCATCATCTCATAAATCAAGGATTTCACATTCACCAGTTATCATCTTCAACATATCTCAATATTTTCATTATCATTGATCATATGTAGCGCTACATTTTCATATCGTGTCGACACTTTTCAATTTCATTTCTTTCCCCATATCGACATAACTTATCGAGATATCTCATTATCAACCTCTTGTAGGATTACACAATATAGTTATGTCTATATACTCTTCAAGAGCATATGCCTCCGTTATTAAGACCATCTTTTATAATTTGCTTTGATATATATGTTTGGGGAAATCTCATAATATCAACGCTTCTGGCGTGCTAACTTATCAAAGCATCTTAAGCGATATATGTGATTGTTCATAGCATCTTTATGCATCTTTGAACTTCAAGTTCATATTTTAATTGTGAGGATATAACATGATGCATTTCACATATCATTTTCAACCTTTAGTACTCCCCCTCATGCTTAGAAAATTTAGAACACCAAAACTCATACAGTTGGTATGATTTTAATCATATATGTTCTCATCATTCAAATTTTTAATATGGGAATTTAGACCGTTTGCATTCTATTCTCGATATCGGCAATTTATTTGAGGACTTTAAATAATTTTCCATATAATATCCCACTTGTATGCATACTTAAATCCTTCAGGATTTATTCAAGTATTGGGATATACATTTACTAGCTTTATCATTAAATCTGAAAATCATGCTCATACCGTGAGCAAATATTTCGTAAATTTCGAATCATATACACATGTGACTATCTAGTGGATCCATATCATAATATCTAGTAGTCCACATGGAGGATGAGTGGGCCCATATTTCTCATCCTTTATTCCAGATATATTTGGGATTTATTCCCAATATTGGCTAGTAATGATTTCATCATTTATCGAGAACAATCATTGAAGAATTCTTTTAATTCTTCACTTGAAATATTGATTTCAATAATTATTTAAACCGGGATGGTAAGTCCGGTTTTGCAAGCAGTATTATTGAACTTCTAGTTCAGTAAATTCTTATATCGATTTCACTAGTATCTGTATAGTGCTCAACATGATTTATCATAGAAATAATTCACCGACATATTCCATCATCTTTTGGTGACATTATTGTCTACTACTATTCAAACACGGAGTTACAGCTCATACGCATCACATCCGACTATTATTTAATTCCGAAATCGTAGCTCTTACGCTTTATTTAAAATCGGAGTCTTATTTCATACGCGTCGTATTATTCTATAAATAAATCATCAAAATTATTGCAAAATTCATCCTAACAAGGGTCTATACATTATAATGGATCATATGCTCTCAAATCTTGAAAATACTATCCATCACTACCGAGTCAAAATCCTAAAAAGGATTTATCGATGTAATTTGGAAAGATTAAGGATGCTAATGAATAAGGGTATCCCACAAGATATCCGATACTTGATTGAAGCAAAGGTTCGATTATCCTGGTGAGGTTTCAATTCCTTCTAAATACATGCCTGGTATGGGTAAAAGTAGTTTTTCAAAGAAGCGGAGAGCAAAAGATTAGGAGGATGCTACAAGTGTGCTCGGTGGACATGTGACACTCGATGTAAATCAGGGGTACTTGTCCAGAAATCGAGAAGATAAAATAGCATTCATTAAGGATGGATTGAGTAAGGAGCCTTTGGATGATATTCAACAGGCTCTTGAGACACATCCTAGTGGACACGTACAAGGTGAGCTAATGGCCTTATGGGCCAAATTCAAAGATCAACAAACGCGTTACAGTCTTGAAAAACTTACTTTAGAAGATCCTGTTTGTAAATTTAGTAGAAAAATTTAGCATAATGATTTTCCCATATTTATGTAAGAAAGCTCGGTGTAATAACAAAGATCAATATATTTCTTTTATTTGTAAATATCGTTTTTCAATTTTAAGATATATATTATTTTTCAATCACTGACAGCTATATGTCATATCACTAAAGAAAAATTTCTGCCTTTTTCTCTTTCATATTTGTCAAAAAGTAAATAGTGCACTCAATTATTGGTTTTAAAATTTTTCTTTAAATAGAGGGATTCATATATATCTCATGTTGAAAATATAGTGCAAAAAGAGAGATAGGAGTAGAGATGGATGTGGAGATTTTAGAATCATCTCATACAAGTCGACTTTACCTCGCCATATTAAAACCAGTATGTATTCTTGGTGGATCTAAAAGGTAGGCCATATCCAATATGTGGATATGGCAAACCAACTCGTAAAAGAGTTAGGGAGACAAGAAATTAATATACTATACGGAGGAACCAACAACAAACTTTTAGCTAGACTTATAATGGCCGCACAATCATGGGGAATAAGAGTTTCGAGCGTAATACCTTTCCATCTAGTTGGATCTAATACTCGAATTGGAGCTAGTTCTACCATGGGTCCAGCAGGGTTGGGGCTACAAGCGCAATCCATCCACAACTGCATGATGTATATGATGAATAATAGTGATGCTTTCATTGTCCTTCCAGCGGCTACAACACACCGGAGGAAATATTCAATATAGCCTCGTTGTACAGTGGAACTTTCATGTCAAACCAATAGGTTTGTTGAATATTAATAATTTCTTTGATGGCTTACTAGCGTTTCTAGATCGAGTGTAAATAATAAGTTTATCTCTCATTCAATGAGAAAAATACTTATTTACGCTGAATACTTGTTGATGAACTACTCATCAAATTTCATGCATATGTTCAAGAATGCAGTGGAAGCCAGTCAGTCGATCCACAGGACCAGCTTTGGTGTCAAGCGAAAAAGAAATTCGGATCCTTTAAATATTTCATTATGAATCCTAATGTTGATGGTGGCGAGTTACGGGTATTTATACTCTCAGACGCATCCCTTATTTATGGATTCAAGTGTGTATATTCTTTTTGCATTTCTATATTTTCGAGTGTTTAATGCCATCTTTTGATATTCTCAATATGTTCCACTTATTTGTTTGTACTTCTTACGGAGTAATAATAATATCATATTGGCTTTATTCAAATACAAAAATCTAGTGATTATGCTTCTTCAAGAGCATTTTATTCTCATATTAATACAATCTCATATCATCGATGAGATTACTTCATATAATTTCTCCATGCGATATATTATCTTTGATTTATCAACATGGGATCTATTGAGCATTTTGCTTTCGTCTATTTATCCAATGGTAACTTCAAGTACCACTTGCTCAATTTTCTCCATTCATATTCGGTATATATGAAGAAGTAATTTTATTCTCATCGTCTACTTCTTGAGAGTATGATTAGAATATTTGATCAACTACTTCTTACGGAGTAGGATTCGTTATAACCAATCGTGTAGTATAACCCACCACATTGGAAATATGCACACCAATCGTGTGGTATTACCCACCACATTGGAAATATACTCAAACTATAAAGTGCATAAATTTAAATTGCCGAAATTAAATTTCCTCCAATAGGTGGGCGAACCTACCTTATGGGAATTATTCCAATAAATATAAATCTACTAATTTAAATAGCAAGAATTAAATTGCATAATATTTAACTACTTCTTGAGGAGTAGGATGCTTTAGTAGAAGGTATTACCCATCACTTAGCATATAAAGTGCAAATATATAAAACCTTCCGCTTAGTGACGGTTTGAACCCATCATCAAGTAGGAGGTATTGCGGTAATTAAATTGCATTAAATAAAGTGAGAATTAAATATTGAAGCTAACTTCTGCGGGAGCAAATTTGTTCTTCTAACAAATACTCATTACTTCTACAAGCACACTTATCCTTCTAGAATAAGTACATTATGTAATTGAACTCTTCGGGAGTTACATTAATATTTCGATCTTTTAACTCAAATGGACTTCAAGCCATTTTATATAATCAATGGATTTAGAATTTCTTCATGAATATTCTATCCATTTTCCTTGTCGTCAAAATTAGGTCGGTTTTACCTAAGGGTAAAATTGTCCATTCCAATTCAAAGGTAAAATTGTCAAAAATATTTTATCAATGTTTTCACGATTGGAAAATTATCTCCTTTCTACTTCAATTTATCAATATCAAAATATTCAATGACTATTTTGTAACTTTTTCAAAAGTTGGTGTCTTGATTTGTAAATTTTGAAAGTTTGATAATAACATATTTCAAAAGCGAGTTATTACCCTATCAATGTTTGTGTCAAATCGAAGCTCTCGTTAAATCGAGTATAATGGAGTCGAGAAAATTTGATTTTGATAATGTATACTTTCTTATATCTCGATAAAGCGAATGTTATAGTTTAATATATTATTATATTATAAAATCATATGATTTACCTTTTTCCTTCTCTAATTATTCCATGGATGAGATTTACTTGATCCATTTACGTGATCGGAAAATTCTTTGACTCCATTCTTCCATTTTGGAATTTGACATCTCAGCGGGTTGTGTAGAATGAGGAATTGTGGGAGAAGAATATGAGCAAAGGAATTTTCAATGATGTATTTGCGAGAGAGTTATTTAGGATTGATGAGGATGAATTAATTCATTGGTAATAATCAGGTTTACGTCTGAAGATCATCTATAAGATCTGGTAAGCATACTTCTTTCATATTACTCGAAATTTAGAGGCTCGTCTTGATAACGTGTTATAAAAGTATAAAAACAATAGAGAGAATTTAGAGAGAATGAATTAAGGAATTCAGGAATGAATTTATTAATAAGCGACACTTTATAGGAAAAGCTTGAATGAGTACAATAGTAATTACATAATTTAAATCGAGGTATAATAGTCGTTCACATATAATAATTACATCTTTTACCAAATTATTCCTCCACCAAATTATTCCTCATAATTCATAACCACCAAATTATTCTCAATTATTCATAACAATTGTTATGTTATTACAGTTCATAAAAGTTGTCAGACTCCCCTTAAAATCTTAAAGAAAATAAAATAATGTGGGACACTACCAATTGCTTATGAAAATTATATATAAAATAAAAATATAACGATTTAACTAATGTAGCAAGTATATTAATCTATGTCATCATAAGCACGTCTGCTTCCTTCGCGTTGATTTGCAACGTTGCTAGCCGGCCATTGAACTTTAATTCTTTAAGTGTACTGAATAAAAAATCGTAAGTGAACTTTTCTATAAGGTTATTGCGAGCCTGCAATATGATGCTTAAACGATTAACTAGTAAGTATTCGTGCTACTCTATTTTATCGTGCACGCAGGACTTAAATTCAACTTAATATATAGTAGATGTTTTGTCTTCCCTGTAAGTTGCATAATTGCCAATCAATATCAGCATTATGTATAGAGTACATTTATTGTTAAATTATTGTAGTGTTAAAAACCAAAACATAGCTTTTGTAGTGGTCCAATCAATTTACAAACTCAAATGGCAATTAAGTTTTGAAAATGGAAATATAAATATAATCACATGCACATCCACATTGACACATGAATTGAAGTACCAAATGTTGGTCTCTAATGATGCAACCTGCACATCAACTCTATGATTACATATAGCCATACACGTCTTTATCAATTATTTATCACATATATACCCACCCACCCCTTTTATAATACTTCCATCAATTATCACCGGTCGTATTCGGTTGCCCATAATGGATGTCGTTACAGTATTCATGATGATTTAGATCAATGATACGTGTTGAGAAATTATGGACCCCTCATTCAGGATCAATGATAGGTGTGGCAAAATTGTGGGCCCCCATTATCAGGATCAATGATACGTGTGGAGAAATTGTGGGCTCCCATTATCAGGAGATACATGTTATATATTGATCCAATCCATTGTGAATACCGTAATAATATCGACTATGAGCAAGAGAACAGGAGCCCAGTTATCACATATACATACTTCACACACTCTATTGTCTCATTTCTCAAATATATATCTCACACCCACAAATCCCAAACCTACACTTTGTTTCTCATACATTATCTTCCATTAAAGGCAAATTAATGTCCATCTCTGAAATTTCATCGCCTGAGGTTTCGGTTTCGGTTTCTTCGCAGAGAATTCAGTTGGTCTCCAAATCAGTTTCAGAAAGATTGCTTTTCAAGTTTTGCGATGTTTCTGAGTTTGACTTTGACTATTCACGTAGTGGGCTGTGGTCTCCTCCGATTCAAAGAAACGTGTTTATGAACTCGCCGGGAGAGATATTCACAGAACGCGACATGGCGGCCAAGTTGAATAGTGCATTGGAAACGCATCATCGGAGAAGAAGATCTAGGCTTTCTTCTTCTTTCAATGTTTGTAACTATATATACCTCTACCTTTTCCCTTTTTTTTTTGTCTTCTTCGAATTTAGTGATCTGTTTCATACATTATAATATCATAAATATTATTTACCTTTTTTTTTTTTTTCGGTTGTATCTTCTTCTAATTTAGTGATCTGTTTCATACATTATAATTTCATAAATATTATTTACTTTTTTTTTTTTTTGCAGGCATGCTTGTGCTCGCCAAAGAGATGTTGATGCATCTATATATGAAGCTTGTCTCATTTCGTCGTTGCTTTTGTAAATGTAAATTCTTTTTTCTCGCCATCTCTATAGAAATTTATTATTTCCAAAGCTATTTTAGGAAAAAATATATAAAGGAAAATCTGTTTTTTTTTTTCTTTTTTTTCCCACAAAAATGCAGAAAATTAAGATGAAGATAGAAAATTGATGTATACAATTTTACGTGCCTATGTCTCATGCAACATGTCTACCATATAACATTATTTTATTGGTGATGTTCTACTAGGCGTAGTAACACAAATTACAATATTTTTTTTGAAACTGAAAAGTGAAAAATGTTAATATGAAAATTTTACTACTTACGGAGCTTCTTCAGTTAACATGTTACATACTACATATATAAAGGAGAAAAAAAATATAGAAAAATCAACCATAAAGTGAAAAAAAATTTTTTGTTGAAACTTAGGTAAGGGGATCAAAATGATAGCTGATTTTCCTATTGAAGGAAACAAACCAAAGCACTAAAAAAAGTCCATCATCAACAATGAACAATTATTCATTTTACAAACATGTGTTAAATAATACGGAAAGTGAATTACCATTATGGAATTCAAACCATGCAAATTCCTTTTTATGCTATTTAAGAAGAATTAATGATTTTATAGAGAATTAGTAAGAGGGTGTTTGGAAAATGACTATTCTCTCTTACTTTATCTTATTTTTTAAAAATTCAAATTTAATCAAATAAATTCTATACAAATATCTCGTAGGACCCATATATAGAAATAAATTTCAATCATGCAATTCAAACTCATTTTCTCTCATATACGTTTTTGGAGTTTGCAAACGCATAGTAATAAAGTATATATAAAGGGGTGTTAAGGTTTGAATTGAAGTTCCACCTTAAAATGTTAAGACATTAAAAATAGTAACCCAAGACCTTTATTAATTGATTTAATATTTGGTACTTTTTTCTACGTGGGACATTTGTGTCTTAATATTCTAGAGCAAGATGGTAGTTCGTTGAAGTACCAATCTTGAAAAAGTAAGAGAAAACTCCTTTGCTCCGTTTTATCCTGTTTAAAATCGTCGTCACATTCCAATATGAAAGACTCTAGGGTTTTCCACCTTGAAAACCAACAACGAGGGTGAAAAGTCCTTTGGTTCTTCATTTTAGAATGTGCTGACGATTTTGCTGGCTGCCAACGACACATGGTAGGCGTGGCAATGCTGATGGGTATTTGTTTAATTTTTATTATTATGTTAGGTTTTTGCTTTTGATGTATTTTTTTACTCAAAATTTATTTTTTATGTAAATAACAATAGCAAAAAAATTTAGTAAACATATATCATAAAAACTTTAATATTAATTAATTTGTTAAAATAGAAATATCTATGTAGTGTAAATTTTTAAATTTACAGCGCTTCACAAATGCTTACTAATTATTAATTTACTTCGATGAAGATTATGGAGTTTTGTATTAAAGTTAAAATTGTACAGTTTAAGAAAATTTAGGGCCAATAATGAAGGCCTTGAATGGATATGGAGTTTTGTGTAAGAATTTGATGAATTAAAGGGTTTGAGTGTACTTTTCATACTACTACTTAAGTTGCACTAGAAGGATCTCATCTTTATTTTTCATAAAATGAGTAAAATAGATATTAATTTACCAAAATATCATTAATTTATTAAACAAAAAATTTTAAAAGAATTGCCTAGTTAATACAATATAAAAAATAAAATCTTTAGGATGGTCTATCGCCCCCTATTGCCTTTTCCGATCCCTATAGATCTTTAGGGGTGACATATTCATATGTCGCCCTAAAGATCTACAGGGATGAGGCTATAGAGCGAAAACCTACCTCTAAAGGTTTAATTATTTGTAGGTTTAATTATTTGTAGTGAGAGTAAATGGATGGAATAGGGTTTTGTACGAATGTCATCAACGTTTTAAATGTCAGGTGCATGTGAGCTAAAAAAAGGGTTAAAGAAAATAATGAAAATAAGTTTAAAGGTTGAAGACTAAATTTGTAATTACCATTAAAGACAAATGTTAAATACCAAAATGCCCTTCAGTGACAAATTGAAAAATTTAACATTTTTTGACTGATAGTCAATTTAGGGGATCGTTAGCCCAAACAAAAAGGTGAGAACGAGAGAACAAAAGAGTGCGAAGGCTGAAGACTAAATCTATTTAACATAAATATTAACATACCAAAATATCCTTTATTTATTTATTAAATAAAGAAAGAATTTTGAAGAATTTTGACTAAATGGCCAAATGGATGAAATAATAAGTTTCGGATGAATATCGCTAACGTTTCAAAGGTCAAGGGCTTCTCAGCTAAACAAAAATTGAGAACGAAAGTGCAAAATATAACGATTGGAGGCGGGCACATCGTATACAATATAATTTTCCACTAACTTCTGTTAAATTTTTCTTTTTCATTATTTTCAATTACTTATATAATTATTTTATATTTTTAATATATTTTTCTTAAATTTTAAGTGCTTATATAATACGTCGTTGAAATAAATCTCCCAAATCTTGTATAGGGCTAAATTTACAAATTACTTGGATAATGAAAAAAATAAAATAAAATTACTATAGATGTTGTGTCTGTGGACAAAATTCAATTATTTTGGTCTTCGGATTCTTGTTCCAACCCCACCACATTTTCTGACATGGGCAGGGTACGACTATGATGCCACCAAGAATTTGGTTTCAGTGAAGAATCACAACAGTTCCGACACATGCCCAGTCAATTTTGTTATCAATTTTTTTCTTTACTTTATATTTTTCACTTGGTTCATGCAGTTTCCATTTTTCCTTCAATCGAAGTTTGGATCCAGACAGAATAGCAATACTGTTTATACACTCGCATGTTTATATTATCTGTACATATGCAAGGATTCCAGATACGGATTTCTGGCCTAATCTGCTCCAATTTCCTAAAGCTTGATTGACACAAATTTAAATAATAAATTATTTTTTTATCATCACTTTTAATAATTCGTTATATTCATTTAAATATTTTTTGATTTTTATTGCTATACGTCTAAATATCTTTTGAAATTTGAACTATATCAAACATTAGCCATGATCTACTGTCAATAAAGTTGGCAACATATCATGTCAATACCATTATTTTTTGGGGAAAAACACGGGGCCCATATGGCCCCCACCATCAAGAAATAATTATATATTATTCATCTCATTCAACGTAGATTTTAAATTTTTAAAAAAAAAAAAAATTTGCCGATGACGTGGCGCCCTATGAGGGCGTCACGTCACCCTATTAGCAATAGCTTATGCTGCCAATAGGTTGGCAACAGATCAACGGCGCATCAAACATTTCTTTTTATTAGACAAAAATGTCCTTGTAAATTTTAATTAAAATTACATTTTAAAATCAGCTCGTGTTATTTATTATTATGAAGATGTGCGTAATAATATATAAATTTTGACTGTATATGAGTAATATTGTTTATCAAGCATGTTGAGCGGGTCAACAGTGAGGTGAGAACTGGGCATTGGTTTTCGCTATTGACATTTATAGAACATATGGAGGAGTAGATTGACAATGACTTACATTAAAAATGACATTAAGTGTGTGTTTAATTGGTAAATATTTTCTAGGAAAATATCAAATTAAGAAAATTATTTTCCAACTTTCGTGTTTGATGGCAAATGTTTTCCTGGAAATCATTTTCCAGATACAAGTGCTTAAAGCACAAAAACGATGATTTTTCTGGAAAATTTAATAGAAGAAAAAGATGGGAATCCGTTTTCCCGAAATTTGTTTTAATGGAATTCGCTTTCCTGAAATCCTATCAAACACACCCTAAGATAAATTACAGATTTTACATCCAAACTCTAGTTTGTAACTATGTTGTGTGTTTTCAGAATTTTGCATAGCCATCCAAACTGAACTGGTGAGCTAGAATGAATTTTGCAAATTAAATTAGGGGAGCTGAATATTACTTTTAGTACTCCCCGAACAAGTTTTTGTCAATTGTTAACACAAGATAATAACAAAATAGGGTAAATTTAATAAATGGTCACCAAACTTTCAAGATGTCACTAATTACTCACTGAACTTTGAAATATAACTGAATACTCACTGAACTTTACTTAATGTCAACTAATAATCACTCTTTAACTCAATATTTAAATATATTTAATAATTATATGTATATGACTAATAACATTCTTCGTAGAAACAATTAGATTAAGTGTTGGTAAAATAAACCCATCTGCTGAAACTTAAATCAGAGAAAAACTAAATAAACTATCAAAAATGCCAATGTCTGAAACAATACTGGTGTCACGTTTTTTATTATTTATGTAGTTTTTCATCATATTTGAGTGAGTTTTGTATACCAGCAGTTGATCTAGTTGGTCACATGTATGATATCGTCATTCAAATTGATGCAATACGCTAATAGAATCTATAATATATATAAAGTAGAGGTGCCTGCTTTTCCCTAATCTGGAAGTGGTTTTAGGACAGTGGTAACTAATTCAAATATGATTGTCTTTCACACGTGTCCATTACTTTTAACTGCCAGGCATTTTTCATGTGTCATTTGTTTAACCTCATCTTATAACATATTATAAAGTCTGAAAATTCTTTTAATTTCATCCCCTTATTACTAATAGTAAGACACGGTAGTTACAGGAATCCCATGACATTATTTCTGACAATGTCACGTTACTTGAACAATTCAAAAATATAGGATCGTGTTGCACACCAATTAGAACAAATAATAATATTAAAATACAATTACAAATACCGAATTCAAAAATGAAAAGAAACTAGCGTTGTTGATCAATCCACACCGCAAGTGTACGGATCGTATAAGTAATAAAGTGGACTTTTAAAGTCCGGATGTCGTACCCACGAGGACTGATTTATTCCCACGCTCACTTTAACTAGCCTTAACCGAAATGAATAAGTTGATGTCACTTAATTTCTAATCTTGCAAAAATTAAATTATTAAATTAAATTTCTAAATCTAAAATTAAAATTAAGAATTAAATTGGAACAAATTAAAAGAATGATTTTTTTTATGGTTTTAAATCGAATATGGGAAAACTAGCATTAAGGTTTCGAATCCACTTTTCATTTAGTTATCCTCCGGATTATCAATTTGACAATGAAAGTTAGTTTTGACGATTCAATTCACAAAATTTGTTGAATAATCTTTCTCAAGTAGAATTCAACCTATTTATATGACGTGTTAACTATATCTCTATGATAACAACGCTATAAAAATGCATTACAACGCAAGAATTGCATAAAAACATCGCACAAAGCATAGGGGTATTCTCGTCCCCTATCGGACTTTGTAGTTTTCAACAAAAGTCTAATCTGTTCACGATTTCTCAATACAATAAATAGATCACAGATCAACTTTGGCCACAAGTTGTACAAGAAAGCATAATCATATTGAAAACTCAAAACCGAACGTTCATCTTAGCATACGAATTAACAAAACATCAAATTAACAATCCGGATTCAAACCAAAATCAAAGTTTCATCTCTACCCTAATGCTATGAAAATTTTAGCCTATCGTGTTATAAAAACCAGAAGAAAAACGTGAAGAGAAAGCCATCACTGAATTAAAGTTGCGCTCTTGAGCTTGGATCTTCAATTATGGCTTTTTCTCCAACTTTCTCCTAGATAATTGCTCCAACTTTCGTTCCCCTCTGTTCTCTGATGTTCTCCCCCGAAATTAGGTCGACTTCTGTATTAATAGATGCAAGAAAGCCCAAGAAAACCAGGTCCAATTCAGTTTCGGAAAGTTTTCCGAAAATCTGCCCGATATAACCATGCTATCGCGCGTGCGATCGTATGGTTATAAATTTCCAAAGGCATGCTGCCGCACGTGCGACCGCATGGTTATAACAAATTTCAACTTTTGCCAGCTTCCAATGTAGTCCCCAAAGTTTAATTGCAGGGCAAGTCCTAAACTTCCAAGTTTGATCAATTGAGTCCCCAAACTTTTTAATCTCTCCAACTTGGCTTCCATTTGATTTTTCTTGACGTTCTCGCTTTCATTTCTTCTGATTAGGTGCTTCAACTTCTGAATTGTGCCCCGTTTGGCTCAAAATTGTAATAGTTTCTTCCATTCTCGGTTTTCACTGAAATAGAAACAAATAACACTAAATTAAATATAAAATTGACTAAAAATAATGAAAATACATAATTTAAAAGACCTAAATAAGTGTATAAATTGCACTTATCAAACACCCCCAAACTAGAACAATTGTTCGTCCTCGAACAACGAAACTAAACTAAAGAAAGAAAATAAACAAACAAACTAGACACTAAGCACAAGCAGGACTCATGGTCAAACCGTGTACCATATGCCTCAGGCAAACGAAATGATAGTGAAAACTCAAGTTAGACAAACAAAACAATCACCAAAAAGAAATCCACTTACCCAAGTGCTCGACTATCCTCTGTGTGTTTGTTCTAGCCATCACTTAACTCAAGCGCTTGTTAAAGTATCACCAAAGAATATCCAACACAAAGCCATGCCCGTATTCCCAAGTGGTTGAATATCCTCACCTCGCTCATGAATCACTCCTGATGCTTTTCTCTCAATTCCCGAGGTGTTTCTAGCTTGTGATTTCTACAAAATATATTATGCATTTTTTCCACACAAGACGTCAAGAAGAGTGACTAAATGTTGAAAAGTATTACAACTATCAGTCCATCCACTTCGACCTCAAGTTTCCAAATTCCCAGCCTTTGAGTCCTTTCCTGGCACCTTTATAATTTTATTCAGTGGATTTTCCTTTTATTTGCTCCTTCACTGATAATGGTTCTCTTCGCTCACTTTGTTTTTTTCTTTTATCTTTTTCTTTTTCCTTTTTTGTGCAATTTTTCTTTTCAGCTTTTACCCCACAAGTAGCTCTCGCTCTATTTCCCTAGAGGTAGCCTTCTTCACTGGTAGATCGCCCTCTAAACATTGGTCATGAAAAGCACCAGATTTCTCAGTGGCGACTCCCACTCTCTAGGGTAGGCAGCTTTTTCCTGCGGTCCCTCTCATCTACTAAACCATCATCTAAATCCAAAATTCGATACTTAACATATGATAGTTCCAGTATATACTCGCCAGCCGAAAATCCTTCAACTTAAATCGGAAGTATCAAGACTTCCAGTAGCAATCCCCCCTCCAACATAGAGTCACTACATCTTACCACCCCCAAACTAGACCATTTGGGCTAGTTGGATACTAAAATAGTGGTTGGGAGAACTACCTGGTCCTAAGTGTAACATTGGGGCTCAAAGGTAGTCCTAAAGGAACACAGCATCTAGGTGATAAGTCAACAAGAACGAGAGTTAAACAATGAATATGTGCTCTTTTTCAGTTAATCGGGCACAGATAAGTGAATAGAAAATTTGAAAATTTTCAAGTGTTGTTTCAAATCCAACTATGAGTTCATTAGAAAAATTTAGGCACCTTGTCATCATCGGCGGTACACAACTCGACCAAAACAAATAAAAGACAAAACAAAGACAAAACAGATTTTTATGCTTAATTTTTATTTTTTTATTTTTTAGCAGCTGCATACTAAAAAAAATCGGGTGAAAGAGTGTTAAAATCAAGAGCAAACGGGCACCCAATATACATAAAGATTTGAAGTACAACTTCAATCTTCCCCACATAAGCACACAATACAAAAGTACCCCCACCCCAGCAAAATAGAGTACATTGCCCCCAATGTACGCAATTAAGATCAAAGAGAAAAGTACAATAAGAAGCAATAAGAAAAGACAAAAGAGGTAGAAACTCCCCTACTGGGTCCCGTGAGATGGAGGGAACAGCGGATCATGATGAATCCTGTGTGCTGACTCTAAGCGGTCCATCCGCTGGCTAAGACTGGCCTGTCCCTCCTCAATGCGCGCCATAGAAGCCTGGCGCATCAAACCGCTGGTTGTGGCCCTCGAGCCAGGCGGTGATCTGCCGAGGAGGCGGTGTGTCTGCGTGTCGGTCGGTTTGCCCCCTTCTCTGCGGTTGGCGGCTGGAAGTGTCCTGAGGTTGATCCGCCGCAATGGCCGACCGGGTACTCCGAGAATGCAGCAGTATCTCGACTATTGAGGCGGATACTGGGATAAGGCAGGGAAGATGAGTCATGCCACCGCTCGATCCAAAGTCAATCACAAGCCGATAAATGAGGCTCCCAAGATCAATCTTCCTCCCTCGGGCTAAGTGACACAACAGGGGAGCTCGATCCTCAGTAAGAGTAGTAAGATGGGTGGTCGGCTCGATGTTAGTGCAGATGAAGATATACAAAGCACCCTCAGAATATCGGGGAGATCAGCATAGTTAAAGCCGGTAGAGCGTGGCCATGCGTCATCTGATCCATATAAAAATCGCGCCACCTCAGCAATATCCTCATTAAGTGGCACTGGCTCAACATCAGCATGTGTGAGGTCGAGTGCTGTATCAATGATCCCCGGGCTGAATGCGACCCATCGCCTCGTACCCACGCCTCGATAGTGGGGCGTCCCAAGAATGTCGATCCGGTCATTGAAATTGGCATAGAACTTCGCGAGACCAGATCATTATAACCTTTGGGATGGTGCGGCTACTCGCTCCCATCCAGGCTCACGGTGATGAGTCGCTCAATCACCGTATCCCGAAAATCACCGAGGGTCACCTCCCGCTCGGTGATGTAGAAACCCTTCTTCTTGAGCAGTTTTTTCAGGGTCTGCTCTTCCTTCCTACCCCGACTACGTGGAAACTCAGCGGGAGTACTATCCTGTGCTAGGCTCTCTCTAGCCACACCCTTGCGCTTGCAGGATGATCCATCTCCGTCATCTCCGTGCCCACTGGGGTTCTTGGTACGAGGCATGGTACCTGCAATGATAAAAGTCGACAATCAGTTTCCAAATATAATAATATATCAAGGAACACCTAGAAAAGCACCCCCAAACTAAAGAAAATTGCATAAGATAAAAGAAGTTCACATAATTGACCAAATGAATGTGGGGCCCGCAAAAATAGTGCAAAATGATGCAAAGATGGAACGGACCCGACACTACATAAAGTACATGTCTCAAGTAACCACATGTCAAAAATTGATGCAATTCTATCAAGTTTGGAATAAATAATGAGGGTGGTGAAGTGAGAGTGATGCAGCTCGAGCGCCGTCAGGCCATGACTCGAGTTGCGTCAGGCAATGAACTCAGGTGGTGTCAGGCCATGACTCGAGTCGCGTCAGGGCAGTGACTCAGGTGGCATCACGTCATGACTTGAGTCACTGCACCAACTTTGCCTAGGCCAAACTCAATGCTTAGTTTGTGCAATCAACAACATTCGTGTACCAAGATCATCATGTAACAACATAGAGTCATGCCATAAAGTAGAAACATAGGAATAAGCTCAAAAATTCATTCAAACATTCTATCGAACACTTGGCGTGCATTGTAGTTTTTAAGAGATTTTCAACACATAACAAGCAATGTAGCTATCCATTTCACATACCAAGGCCTAAATTCATCCACTAATCATCCTAGAACCCATACTCCTTCATAAAATCAACATAAAATCCAACAATTAAATCACAATTTCGAATTGAGCCCTAGAATAAAACTACTGTCGAATTCATGGCAAAGCACGAGTTAATGCACGAAATTTACATACCTGAGCCTAGAATGTAACTGGAAATCACGAAATTGAGGATGAAAAGTGAGGAATATAGCACGCACATGAGGGACTCGAGCCTATATGACCAAGGTTTTGGGAATTACTTCAAGAACACCCGGAATCCGCGAGGGAGTGCGTGAATTTCTTGCCGAATTTGTTGTTAATGGTGGGGAATTGGATGGTGAAGTGGGAGACAAGAGAGGGTTTAGGGTTCTCGTTCAAATTGGGGGAGGGAAATGACCCGACGTCGTGTTTTAAAAATTGATTTTTGGGCCCCCGATTGTACCATGCGATCGCGCATTAGAATATTTTGCTGGTAGTGCATGCGGTCGCGTGCGCGACCGCATGCATCCCTGCTCCACTTTTTTTTTAATTATTATTTATAATTTATAATGAGATGCTGGGACTACTCTAAAGTTGAAAATCAAGTGAACATTGGTTTGGTAAATTTTTGTGGATTTTTGACCCGAAAAACGAGGAAACTATATAAAAGAAAGAACAACTATGAGTGTGAAAGTGCAAACTAAGATGCAAAACTTGAATCTACTCTGAAAACCAAACTTAAAAATGGAAATAAAACTTAAGGAAAGGATACGGGGATGGGTTGCCTCCCACCAAGCGCTCTGTTTAGAGTCTAAAGCTCGACTTTGATTTGTAATAGCTCAAGGTGGTCGCCTTCGGCTCTTGCACTCCTTGCAATTTCCTGTGCAAATTTCCACATTCCTTCCGATTTAGTGAGGCCTTTATTCTCTTTAGGAGTCCATTCATACCCTCTCTCCATTGTACTGTTTTTGTGCCTTAGCTTAGTCTCGCACGGTGATTCTTCTAATTTGGAGCAAACTCGGGGATTTTGGGGTGGTGATGCGGATTTTAGGACGTTTAAGCGCACTTGATCGTCATCCACCCGTAGAATCACCAATCTGGCCTCTACATCAATCAAAGCTCGGCTCGTGGCTAGGAAAGGTCTTCCAAGTATGATTGGGACTCTACTATCTTCCTCCATGTCGATCACAACGAAATCCGCGGGAAAGATAAACTTGTCCACCTTTACCAAAACATCTTCAACCACACCATATGGATATCGAATGGAGCGATCTCGCTAGTTGCAACGTTATATTGGTGGGTTTTGGCTCCCTAAACCAAGTTTCCTATACATGGACAAAGGCATTAGATTGATACTTGCTCCTAGATCACATAAAGAATTCTTAAAGCACAAATTGCCAATAGTACAAGGAATAGAGAAACTCCCTGGATCTTTAAGCTTAGGTGGCAACTTGTTGAGCAAGATTGCGCTGCAGTCTTCATTAAGCGCAATTGTTTCGAAATCCTCAAGCTTCTTCTTCTTTGATAGCATCTGTTTCATGAACTTGAGGTAGAGGGGCATTTGAGCCAAAGCTTCAGCGAAGGGGATGTTAATATGAAGCTTCTTGAAAACATCAAGAAACTTTGAGAACTGCTGATCCTCCTTATGCTTCATTAGCCTCTGTGGGAATGGAATAGGTGGTTTATAAGTTCTCAGCGGTACCACTATCGTTTTAGGTGTACTGCCCACATTTTCTTCAGCTTGTGTCTTTGATTCTTCCTTTTGAACTATTTCCTTAATCGCCTCATTTTCTTGTTCTTTGGACGGCCTTGTGACATCAATGTCAGGTAGCTGCACCCCACTTCTTGTAGTAATGGCCATCACTTGCTCCCTTGGATTTACCTCTGTATTACTAGGCAAAGTTCCTTGCGGTCGGCCCGAGACGGTGATAGCCAATTGCCTGACCTGTGTCTCCAAGTTTCTGATAGATGCTTGTTGATTTTGAAGAGCATTGTCGGTTTTCTTCATGAATTGATCGGTACGCTCCATATATTTTTCGGTTCTTTCCATAAATCGACCTAAAGACTCTTCAATCGAGCTCTTCCTTTCCGGTTGCTGGTAAGGAGGTCCTTGGAATCCTCCATTATTCTGATTATCTCTCCAACCAAAATTTGGGTGATTACGCCAACCCTGGTTATAAGTGTTGGAGAATGGATTATTGGGTTGGCTGACCCCCTTGAATGTAATCCACTCGAGCGGCACGGTGGGCTATAATGGGGCACTCACTAGTGCTATGGTTAGCTCCACATTCTTCACAGGTAGATGATCTACATATCATAGGAGTACCAAATTGTGCAATGTTTTCCACCGTGTGGGCTAAAGCATCAATCTTTGCGGTTAGAGCGGTGAAGTTATCAATTCCACACAGTCCAGGTGCTCTACCAAGATTCCGCCTCTCAGATGCCCACATAGCCGTGCTGTTTGCAATCCTCTCAAAGAGCTCAAGAGCTTCAGCGATTGTCTTGGTGCGGAGTGATCCATTTGATGAAGAGTCCACCAAGCTTTTACATGAGGGAAGCAAACCCGCATAAAAGTATTGTACTTGCTGGCCATTACTGATCCCATGATGCAGGCACTTCCTCAGCAGTCCCTTAAACCGTTGCCAAGCTTCATCGAAAGATTCCGACTCATGCTGTTGGAAAATAGAAATGTCATGCTTCAACTTGGCAATCTTCGCCGGCGGGAAGAACTTGTTGCAGAACTTTTGAGCTAGGTCATTCCAGGTAGTGATACTGGCAATGGGCTGTGAATCAAGCCACTCCAGAGCCTTGTCTCGTAAAGTGCGAGGGAACAACCTTAGTCGGATGGCGTCGTCCGAAATACCCTGATATTTAAAATGTTCACACATCTCCAAGAAGCGCGAGACATGCGTGTGTGGGTTTTCATCCGGCAGCCAGTAAAATTGGTGCCCATTCTGGAAGAGATGGATCACATCTGTCTTAAGCTGAAAATTGTTCTGCCCAAATGGAGGGTACACTATACTAGATTGGCTTTGGATGATCTGTGGCATCATAAAGTCCCCAACTAGAATGTTATCCTCATCCACAGCCTCTTGGATACGGGCTTCACCATTGTTGATACGTGGAATTTCATTATTAGCTACCATCGCTTTCTTGCTTTGTTTTTTTGTTTTTTCATTTTCTCTAGCTTCTCTACGCCTTTGATGAAAGGTACGCTCGATCTCGGGGTCAAGTTTGAAAGGTTGACCGAGTCGTGGACTTCGCATAAACCTGAGAGAGAACGAGAGAAATTGTGAATGAAAAATGCAGTAAAATTAAATAAAAGCAAATAAAGTTCGAATTAGTGCTAGCTAATCTAAACGGTAAAATAAATACAGTCCCCGGCAACGGCGCTGCAAGTGTACGGATCGTATATGTAATAAAGTGGACTTTTAAAGTCCGGATGTCGTACCCACGAGGACTGATTTATTCCCACGCTCACTTTAACTAGCCTTAATCGAAATGAATAAGTTGATGTCACTTAATTTCTAATCTTGCAAAAATTAAATTATTAAATTAAATTTCTAAATCTAAAATTAAAATTGAGAATTAAATTGGAACAAATTAAAAGAATGATTTTTTTTATGGTTTTAAATCGAATATGGGAAAACTAGCATTAAGGTTTCGAATCCACTTTTCATTTAGTTATCCTCCGGATTATCAATTTGACAATGAAAGTTAGTTTTGACGATTCAATTCACAAAATTTGTTGAATAATCTTTCTCAAGTAGAATTCAACCTATTTATATGACGTGTTAACTATATCTCTATGATAACAACGCTATAAAAATGCATTACAACGCAAGAATTGCATAAAACATCGCACAAAGCATAGGTATTCTCATCCCTATCGCACTTTGTTGTTTTCAACAAAAGTCTAATCTATTCACGATTTCTCAATACAATAAATAGATCACAGATCAACTTTGGCCACAAGTTGTAAAAGAAAGCATAATTATATTGAAAACTCAAAATCGAACGTTCATCTTAGCATAAGAATTAACAAAACATCAAATTAACAATCCGGATTCAAACCAAAATCAAAGTTTCATCTCTGCCCTAATGCTATGAAAATTTTAGCCTATCATGCTATAAAAACCAGAAGAAAAACGTGAAGAGAAAGCCATCACCGAATTAAAGTTGTGTTCTTGAGCTTGGATCTTCAATTATGGCTTTTTTCTCCAACTTTCTCCTAGATAATTGCTCCAACTTTCGCTCCCCTCTGCTTCTCTCGATGTTCTCCCAAATTAGGTCGAAGTTCTCAGATAATAGATGCAAGAAAGCCCAAGAAAACCAGGTCCAATTCGGTTTGGAAAGTTTTCCGAAAATTCGCTGATATAACCATGCTATCGCGTGTGCGATCGCATGGTTATAAATTCGAAGGCATCACGCGACGCATGCGACCGCATGGTTATAACTGATTTCAACTTTTGCCAGCTTCCAATTTAGTGCCCAAAGTTTAATTGCAGGGCAAGTCCTGAACTTCCAACTTTGATCAATTGAGTCCCCAAACTTTTAAATCTCTCCAACTTGGCTTCCATTTGATTTTCTTCACGTTCCGCTTTCATTTCTTCCGATTAGGTGCTTCAACTTCAATTGTGCCCTGCTCGGCTCAAAATTGTAATAGTTTCTTCCATTCCGGTTTTTCACTGAAATAGAAACAAATAACAGTAAATTAAATATAAAATTGACTAAAAATAATGAAAATACATAATTTAAAAGACCAAAATAAGTGCATAAATTGCACTTATCAACTAGCTATTAAATAGGAGTATTTACGTCTTGGTCCATGGTAACTAGCGCGCCCTCTTTCAACTGCCCTCTTCCACTACAGCATTTTCTGAGCATTTCCATTAATGGTTTCTGCAAGTAGCTTATAAGAATTAAGTATCACACCACCACCTGTATGAACAAAAATCCTGAATTTTACTTCCTTTCTTCCAAAAAACAGTGCTACAATGGTTAATTAGTCAGAACTTGTGGGAGACATTACCTCAAGAAGAATGGATTGGAAAATTAGAGTTTTCTGCGTCCGAAAATGGCCTGTACCCAGAAGAAGCTTGGAGTTTGCGTTTTGCGACAGAGTGGTATCAAACAGAGCCAAAATCTGACTTCTTAGTGTATTACATGATAAACACAGAAAAACAATAATTCTGCTTTTTTTTTGGTGTTATGGCAGGGTACAAGAATCCAAGCTTCACTTGGAGATACCCGTCCAGTAAAATCAGAGAAGAAAGATGAAATCACCAAGAAAATTATCGAGGGAGGCGTTTACATTATGATTAACTTTTCCATTGTGGAGAAGAAAGGAAAATACAGGCCTACAGATCAGAAATTCAAGCTGAATTTCATATCAACTACCTTAATAGCAAAGCTAAATGATCCCAATTTTCCTAAAACAGTCTACAACTTCAAGACAATTCCTGAAATACAAAGCGGGCAATTTGGAGAAAATTCTGCACGTTTTGGTGCGACATTCATATTTTTTTGCATGCTTCACTTTCTCAGGAACAGTTTTATATTTTGTTAGATAAATTGAACTTTTTGTTAACAATTCAGGCAGATTTTCTGGGAGAGGTTGCAAGAACAAGAGAGAAAGACCCTAACGTCAAGAGAACACAAAAGTTCTTTGACTTCATCTTCAAAGATTTGCAGTAAGAAGCATATTTTCTGTTGCATCAATATTCCACAACTTACATAAGAGAATGACATACTAATATTTTTGCATCAATATTCCTACAATGTTACCAGAATTATGGTCAATGACGACTCCATTCCTGAAATTCTTGAATACAGAAACAGGTAAACTAAATTTTTAATTATTTTCTGCGTGAACCTAACATGTATACAATACTAAGTCATGACATTTTATGTTTTACAAGCTTAATAGTCAAGATAACTTTGCTACACATCGGATTACTCATGTATCAGATTCAATTGAACCACCCATTGAACAAGAACTTTGTAGTCCAAGGGCTTGAATCCTCACAATCAAGAATTTGTTTGCAGTAACAGAGATTCCCAAGGTAAATGATACATCTAAATCACCAAATTAAGTATGCAATTCCATTGATTAGCTAACCACAATAATTTTCCAGGGAAAGGACATCTGGATTAGTGGAAATATTGCATGTATTTTATCAGAAACGGATTGGTCCTACCGGCCTATAGGACCTGTGCTAAAAAGCTTACAAGAGATGAAGACAAGTTTTGGTGTGAAAAAGACCGAAAGCATGAGAAATCTCCACTTCCCAGGTTTAGAGTAAGAGTTAAGGTTATTGATGGTACTAAAGAAGCAACTTTGTTGCTATGGGATCAACACATAAGGGACATGATAAAGAAAAGTGCAACAGAACCAGGAGCAAAAATAGTTATGGTGATCTACACATAATTGAAAGTTCTTTTTTGTTTTTCTTTTTCTCATTTGTTATTTTCATAATATTTCTACGCTACATATAACAGGATGATGATAGCGATGCCACTAAAAAAAGAAAATTTCTGAGTATGGGACCTTGATGTCATGAAGAACTACACAATCTAGTAGGAAAAGTTGCAATTTTCAAACTCAAACTTCGGGAGGAAAACATTAATGGTTCAAACACTACATACTCCGTGGCAAGAATGTCCGAAGACAAGAAATTAATTATCAAACATAAAGTTGAAGATCATGCAATTTACACAGAGGTCAGAAACTTATCTGAATTACAAACATCCTACAAGATGAAATTCCAAATTAACTAACTTCATTCTTTTTAACAGGATTTGGTCGACCTCAGAAATTATAGATCTCATTGCACAAGAGACGATTAGTGATGGAGCAGAGAACACATTTCCTACATCAAGTGTATGCGATAAATCCACTGCAGAGGTGGTTTCATCAGGCCAGATGTCTTCAAACAAAGGGAAAAAGATAAAAGTCGAGGAGGAGTAAGATATCGTCTTTTTCAGATATGCATTGTTGCCTAGGACAACTTTTAGTTTTAGTTAGGATTACCATTTTCTATGTTAGTTAGGATTACCATTTTCCATGTACCATGTTACTTTTACGTTTTCCACAATGTAAATATTCCCACTTCAAGATTTCAATTTGTGAGGCTGAACTTTATTAGTACCATAATGCAATTTCATTACCTTGATACATTTAACCTAGAACATCAAAAATTTCATTCACTGTGAAAAATAAGTTACAATTGCTACTAAATCAATAGTGTAGTTAGAAGCTTTTCAAAGCAACAGGTTGATGAAAAGCTTTTCATCGTGAAAAAAAAGTTACAAATGCTACTAACTCAATAGTGTAGTTACAAGGTTTTCAAAGCAACAGGTTTATTAAAAGCTTTTCATAATGAAGTATTAAACACTAAATTTTGGTTATCATAAAAAGTAACAACAATATAGGAAAAATCACATAACCCACATCACATCATTTAATATCCAATAATTAAAAATATAGCACACACCCTGTAACTGATAATGCTAACCATAGATGTGCAAGCAGATGCATGCCCACTTGCAAAAAAAATTCAATCATGTGTTTCCAATACCCTAATCTCCTCAGATTCCATCTCCCTCTTGGAGAAATGGACAAAAGAAGAATTAGGGATGGAATTTCCCTATCATCAAATGGATGAAAAATAGAGATAAATCATATCATTTACCGAATGCTCTTACACGAACACTGAAATGATGTTCTAAAGATACATTTACATGCATATGCATACCCATTTCATAAATAAATCTATCATGTGTGTTGCATATGTTAACTTCCTTAGATTCCACGTCCCCATTGCGGAGATGGGCAAATGAAGTATTAAACACTGAATTTTGGTTATCATAAAAAGTAACAACAATATAGGAAAAATCACATAACCCACATCACATCATTGAATATCCAATAATTAAAAATATAGCACACACCCTGTAACTGATAATGCTATGTAGTGGGAGACAACTGGTAACTACCACATATGACAGAAACAAGTAGGACATACCCATTAATTAACTTCCAGCTTTATATACTGAAGAACTGCTACAATTCATATTAAATCAATCAAAAGAAATAGAATCACCAACGAATTCCATCCAGCACAAACACCATACCTAGAAAAAAAATTATACTGTACTGAAATTTAAGCTGTACATAAGTATTAAAGTATCAAAACAACAAGCATTGGGAAAAACAACACATCCATTGAAGTATACATAGCATAACAAGATAGTTCAAGGATGGATAATGAAAATATCAATTCAAGAAAGCGAGGTTTCATGCAACCTTTATCAGATTCGGGTAAAATTTTGTAGAAATGTTAATTTGTTGTGAATACCCCGTGATGTAATTTCATGTTTTAACCATGCCCAATGTCAATTTCAGACCTAAATAGACTTATGCAAAGTAGCAGAAAACGAAGAAAGACTTCCCAGATGCGGAATGCATTCGGAGAAGGTTCTTCTTCATGTTCAAGTACAATAAGCATAGAAGAGGGAATTTCTGGTGTGTATACTTAATCTCTTATAACTCAATATTCAATCTTAAATTGTAAACATTAATAATTGTGATTGATAGAAGGGCACAAATGTCTACAAACCAGCCAACTTCAAAGGCTGAATTCACAAAGGCAGACAAGAAGGAGACAGGTTCAATCAAACAATGCAAGAACTAACACAGTAGAAGAGAGGAGCTCAGGTGTGTTTAATACTGTCACATGCTAACAACAAAATCTATCTAGGCTATTTTTTGAGTTTCTGAGGATAATGAAATTATCAGTTTAAGCCACACGCATTGTATTTAACACCCAAGGACTATGGATTATTAATGGTGACATGAATATATTATCTATGGTTTGTTATGACTCCTATTTTCCTATGTTAGTTTTCTCCGTATTTTATGCATCCTACATCATTGCATGAATATATACTTTTATTACATATATGTACGCATATATAGAAAAAAAAGAAAGGATTCCGTCTATAAAAGCCTTATCGTTTACCATTCACAGTCCCTCAAAATTCATGCTTACAGCTTCACCTCCGAGTGGCATAATCTCCTTCAACTCTAAAGCTATTATCTTAACATCTTCACATGCTTCCACATCACCCGCTCCACTACCTATTCAAATAAATCAACCCACATTAAACCCAAATCTAAAAATAAAAAAAAAACTTAACATATTCAAATAAATCGACCTACATTAAACCCGAAATGTAAAAGGAAACAATTAAAATTATACTTATCTTTGCTTCCCGAGCTCACAGATCTCGGCTATTAGAGCAAAGTTGAACAACAAAATTGGATCCCGTGCAAATATGGTGTTTAAATTTCAAACCAGGACACGACGAGGAGCAGATTTGGTATATAATATGGATTTAGATCTTCAACAAGTAATATTTGTTAGCAAATCCGAAACTATTCTGTGAAAAGGAAAATGAAAATGAAATCAGTCAAACCAGATTAAATACAAAATGTAAAATCAAAAAGCTCAAGTTATACTTATCTTTGCATCCAGATCTGACGGATCTTGGCTATTGGATGAAAGTCGAATATCAACATCGGATCCAGTACAAATATAGCTTTTAAATTTCAGAACAGGACACGATCCGGAACGGATTTGGCAAATAAGATGGATTTAGATCTTCAACAAGTAATATTTGTTGGCAAATCCGAAATTATTCCGTAAAAAGTAGAATGCAATATAAATCCGGGAGACAAAAAATGGTGTATAGATGTATGCCTGGAGGAGTGGGTAAAGGTCGAAAGGAGTATTGCAGAGACAGGGGAAGCATTGGACTACGATGAGTGTGTGTTCTTCACTGTTGAAATGGAAGTGAGCGTGGAGAGGATAAATGGAAGTCGGCCGAGAAGAGAGAAGAATTGGAGCAGCGTTAAGAGTGAATTAGGGTTAGGACAAGTGTGAGCTGAAACCGGGTATATATAGTGGCGTCTGGAAGCTTCTGATTTTTACTCAAATTTGATGAGGTTTTTTTTTTTTTGCTTTACTATGTGGGCTTGCTAATGAATGGGCCTAACTATTGTAAATGATATTGGATTGGGTAAATATAAAAATATTGGTTTGCTTTAGTATATATTTAACTGTTTGTAGGCCTTATTCTGATACGATTATTAATGTCAAACCCGTGTTTAGTAGCCCAAATACATGTTTCTATAAGAATTTTTGTTCAAGTGGATAAAAGAAAAACGTATTAATTCAAAAGAAAAAATGTTTTCGCAAACATCAATATAAGACGGTGTGCCATACTACAATTCAAGTTAACAATTTCGGGAAAAAAACTATCTTAATATCAACTCAGTAATGAATATAAACATTCATTGCAATGTCATGTTCACTAATTTTATGTAACATTGCTTTATAAATTTTTTTTTTTTGTAAAAAAGATTTTAGATGATATTTTTTTCAAAAGTGTGTATTTAGGTAAAGGGATGAATTATTCTAATTAGTATGATAAATTAAACTAATTAGTTTTGTATTTAATTAGTAATATGAATATTGAAATATTTTACAGTATTAAAATATTTATAATTATTATATTTAATCAATAATTGTTATTATATGTGTAACCTTTATTTATGACACTCTTTTTTTAATTTATTTTTTCTTTTTTGACATTCATTCAATATTTGCATGTGATTCTTAGAATTGGAGCACCTAAAAGAGGAAAAAATTAAATTAAATTGCAGAAAAATTAGTAATTAATTCCAAAATTATAATGATGGGGATGGATCGTTACCATAGAAATATTAACGAATGAATTCAAAATCGCACTTTAAAATTCAAAATCCAAAAATCCCACAAAAATGTGTAGTAGTTTCAATATTAATAAACCACCCATATATCTTTTAAAAACATAAAAATAAATAAACCACCCTTACAAAATCACAACAACTGGCAATAGCAAAAAACAAATAGCTTTTTATGTCTTAAAACAACTAAAAATAGATTTGTTTTGTCCTAAAACCACTATAAAAAAAATAAAAATATCATGTACCTCTACTTTATATATTATAGTTTATAGATATTATAGATATATTTAATTGTTTGTAGGCCTAATTCTAATACAATTATTAATATCGAACCCGTCTTTATTAGCCTAAGTACACGTTTCTACAAGATTTTTTCTTCACCTGGATAAAATACAATTTATATTAATACAAAAGAAAATATGCTTTCACAAAATAAATAAGAATTTGTCGTCTTTAGGCTTGAAACTATAATTAAACAATCGGATCGAAAATATACTTTTCAGAAAAGAAAGAAGAATTTGTGAGCTTGACCAAGCATGGCGTTTCCACGAGCCCATGTTTGGATAGTCAGCCATCAATAATTATAAATATTTTAATATTGTAAAATATTTTAATATTACTGTTAATATTCCAATAGCAAACTAATTTGTTTACTTTATTACTTTTTTCAGTTAAAATAAATAGTAATGTCATACTTATGTCTTTACTAATTTTTTGAAAATACAGCGTACATAGATTTTGGAGAGGCATCCCTCAAATGTTCATTTTGTAATGCAATATTTTGGTATAACGAAAGAATTGGGAAGCGGTATAACACTTCAAACCCAATTTATTCTACGTGCTGCTTGAAAGGCAAAGTTAAGCTTCCAACGATCGATGACCCTCCTACTCTGTTACGCGAGCTGTTATATAGTAATAGTGAAAAGAGCAAAAATTTTGTTCAGAATATTCGAGCATACAATATGATGTTTTCCTTTACTTCGATGGGAGGCGAGATACAAAAGCATTTGAATGCTGGAAGACGTCCTCCCAGATTTACCATACATTGACAGAATTACCATTTACTTGGAAGTTAATTGTCTGTTGTGGGAAGTGATCCGAAATTTTCCCAGTTGTATACCTAAGACACAGACAATGAAATATTTAATAGGATGAGAGCTATTCAGTATGATTGTCAAATATATTTCAATGTATTTTCGTGATTATGATTAAATTTCACATTTCGCTTGAACATCTATTAATTAACTTTTAAAATATAGGGGATCTTCAAATCAATGTGATTTGGATGAAGAAATTGTTTCAGACATCAAACTTATGTTAGATGAACACAATGTATTAGCTCAGTCATTTCGAATGGTGAGAGATACCGTTCGCGAACAGTCAAGTTGTAATGTAAGATTACGCTTAATTGGTAGCCACAGTCGTGATGCTCGACAGTATAATATGCCAGACAAAAATGAGGTTGCAGCTTTAATTGTTAATGATTTTGATCAGCTCCAAGGTGAACGGGATATTATTGTCGAAACTCGGTGTGGCCAGTTAAAATGCATACATGAATTTCATGTATCTTACTTACCACTGCAATACCCATTACTATTTGTTTATGGTCAAGATGGATATAGAGATGACATTCCTTACGCGGAAGTAGCAGTGAGTCATGGCCGTGGACGAAAGAGTGTTAGTTTGAGAGAATGGTTTGCCTATCGACTTTAGGAGAGAGATTCCGAATCACCGAATATTTTATTCTCGAGAAAATTTTTCCAGCAGTTTGTGGTAGATGCTTATAGCATGGTTGAATCTGAACGATTATCCTATATACGTTTCAATCAACCGAAATTGAGATGTCACATGTTCAAAGGCCTAAGTGATGCATTATTTAGAGGTGAAAGGGATGCTTCTTCCATAGGCAAAAGAGTGGTTATACCTGCGACCTTCACAGGTGGTCTGCGATATATGATTCAAAATTACCATGATGCAATGGCCATTTGTCGATGGGCTGGATATCCAGATCTTTTCATCACTTTCACTTGCAATCCAAACTGGTCTGAAATCATGCGCTTCTTAAAATCTAGGGGATTACGTCCAGAGGATCATCCTGATATTGTTTGTAGAATGTTCAAAATGAAATTAGATCAAATGATACGATATATAAAGGATGATGCTTTTTTTGGTGACGTTCGTGCAGGTTAGTTACCCATTTCTTGTTTTTGCTGAATTGTGTTCATTGTTAAAACAAATTTACATCCGTCATAATTTATGTCTCCTCTTTCAGTTATTTATACTATAGAGTTTCAGAAGCGAGGTTTACCATATGCCCATATCTTGGTGTGGATGTGCAAAGAAGCTAAATTTCCTACACCAGATAGCATCGATAACATAATATCTGCTGAGATACTCCGATGAATCAACTGATATGGAATATTATGCTGTTGTTCGTGATTTCATGATTCATGGTCCATGTGGACATTTCAGGTCTGATTCACCGTGCATGTCCAACGGTCGATGCACCAAAAAGTTTCCTAAAAGATTTGTTCCATTTACTACTATGGACGACGATTGATTTGACATTTATAAGCGTCCAGACAATGGGAGGACAGTTAACAAGAATGGAATCGATCTTGATAATAGATTCGTTGTTCCTTACAATCGCAGGCTACTTTTGAGGTATTGTGCTCACATTAATGTTGAATGGTGCAACCGGTCTAGGTCAATTAAGTATTTGTTCAAATATGTGACCAAGGGAAATGATCACATTACTGCTAGCTTTTATAAGTCAGCGAGTGCAGCAGGAGCCAAGGATAATGTCGATGAAATCAAGATGTATTATGATTGTCGTTATCTTTCTCCATGTGAATCTATCTGGAGATTATTCTACTATGATATTCATTATCGACATCCGTCAGTTGAACGGTTATTCTTCCACCTTCCAGATGAACAACAAGTAATGTACTCTGAAAATGATCGTTTAGAAAACGTTGTTAATCAGTATACGGTGAAGCAAACGATGTTTACAGCGTGGATGGATGCAAACAAAAAATACAAGGCTGCAAAATTACTGACCTATGCAGAATTCCCAAATAAGTTCATCTGGGATGCTGAAAAGAGGGAATGGCATCCACGACAGTTAGGATTTAGTGTTGGCAGATAAGGATTTGTCAATCCTGGCAGTGGGGAGTTGTATTACCTGCGTACTTTGTTGACTAAAGTTGGCGGTCTTACGTGTTATGAGCATATTAGAACTTTTAATGGGGTGACATATGCTACTTTCAGAGAAGCTTGCTATGCACGGGGTTTGTTAGATGATGATAAAGAGTATGGATGGAATTATAGAGGCAAGTCAGTGGCGTTCCGGAGCTTCTATTATAGATTTGTTTGCGACATTACTAATGTCTGAGTCAATGTCTCGACAAGACTCAGTGTGGGAAAGATGTTGGGAGCACATGTCTGATGATATAGTACATAGGCATAGATCTGATAACGAAAATACAGGTAATGTATTATTTTAGCATAGTATAATTTTTTGTAGGTTATCGTGTATTATTCATTTGTTAATGATCATTTTAATTTGATTTTGTTATAATGCTATGGATTCAGGTTTAGCGTTGTCTGAGGAACAAATTAAGAATGCTATTCTGTTGGATGTTGAAAGAATTTTGAACAGAAGAGGTAAAAGTCTTCAAGATTTCCCGTCTATGCCGTTTCCCTCGAATGTCGATGCAATGAGTGAAAATAGATTCATACGAGAAGAGATGACATATAATAGAAGTGAATTGGCTAATGAGTACAAAAGATCTGTAGATTTGATGACAGAGGAACAAAGAAATGTATATGACACAATCATGGCAGCAGTTGACAGTAACGTTGGTGGTGTATTCTTCGTTTATGGATATGGAGGGATAGGTAAAACTTTTATATGGAAAACAATATCTGCCACTATAAGGTCTAGAGGAGACATTGTTTTGAATGTTGCATCAAGTGGCATAGCCTCGCTTCTTTTGCTAGGTGGTCGCACTGCACATTCTAGATTCTCTATTCCTTTGAATCCTACTGAAGAATCCACTTGCAATATAAGTCAGGGTAGTCCTCTTGCAGAGTTGATTTGTAAAGCAAAACTCATTGTATAGGATGAAGCACCTATGATGCACCGCTATTGCTTCGAAGCGCTGGATAGAAGGATGAAGGATTTATTGCATTTTACGAATCCCTCTAGTATGGAGCAGCCTTTTGGAGGCAAACCTATTGTATTTGGAGGTGACTTTCGCCAGATATTACCGACGATTCCAGGAGGCAGCAGACAGGACATTGTACATGCCGCATTAAACTCTTCACAATTATGGAATCATTGTAAAGTGATGATGCTTACTAAAAATATGAGACTTCGTAATGCTACCAATGAATCTGATGCTTTTGAGTTGGAGGATTTCTCCGATTGGATGTGCAGTATTGGAGATGGAACAATTGGAGGTGATAATGGTGATGAGGCAACTATAGATATACTAGATGATATGTTGATAGATGTATCTGGTGATTCTGTCCAAGCAATTGTTGAAAGTACATATCCGTCATTTGGTAATAAGTTTGGAGATGCTACATACTTGCAAGGACGAACTATTCTGGCTCCGACACTCAGTGAAGTACAGATAATCAACGAATACATGGTTTCCAAAAATGAATCCGAAGAGACCATATATTTCAGTGCTGATTCAGTTTGTGATTCAGATGGCCAGGGAAGTTTGTTTGCAGAAGTTCATTCCCCAGAATTCTTAAATGGAATACAATGTTTCGGTGTGCCAAATCATGAGTTAAAACTAAAAGTTGGAATTCCGGTGATGTTGTTAAGGAACATAGATCATGCTATGGGATTGTGTAATGGAACGAGGTTAATTGTTACACGACTTGGACGTCATGTTTTGGAAGCATCGATTCTTTCTGGAAGTAAGCCAGGGAAAAAGTTTTCATCCCAAGAATGTCGTTGACTCCATCGGATATGAGGTTGCTGTTTCGGTTTCAAAGAAGACAATTTCCAGTTATTGTATCGTATGCCATGACTATAAATAAAAGCCAAGGACAATCACTTTCACATGTAGGCCTCTTTTTGAAAAAGCCAGTGTTCAGTCATGGGCAGTTATACGTTGCTATTTCTCGAGTTACCAACCGTTCAGGATTGAAAGTACTTCTTTGTGATAAAGAAGAGAAGCCGACCAGTGTGACTACTAATGTTGTATATAAAGAAGTTTTTCGAAATTTATAATGTTATTTAGTAATAATTAAAGACTATGTAATTATGCTAAGTAATATTGTTAGAACAATATCATACTTTATTATTGTATTCACAGTACTTATTCTATTTAATTTTTTGATAAGTTAATATTTCGTATTACATAGATGTACTCCCCGTGCAACGCACGGGTGAGAAAATTAGTAAATATTAAATTAACGAGTGATCGATAAATGACGTTAAGTAAAGTCCAGTGAGTAATTAGTTACATCTCGAAAGTTCAATGATCATTCATTGAATTTACCCTAACAAAATGATTCAAGCGAATCCTTAAAGAATCCTAAAGCTGGAATCAACTGGAGGGAATGAATTTGAATAGTAATGTTTAAACTCGAATGAATGAATAGCATGAAGAAGAAATACTTTTAATTAGACCAAAAAGATATAAGAAACAGCTACAGAGACCAAAATAGAAAAGAATAAATAAAAAATTATGGAGAAAATAGCTACAAAATAAACAAAAAAAATATATTCTGGGCTACCAAATGAACCCGTATGTTTCAAATCCACCATACGGAAATGGATGGTGGTGTTTGCTTTTTAGCTAGTTAGATTCCTACGTTTATTGGGATTTCTAGTCTATTTCGACAACTTTTCCTTACTGTTAGTCTGAAACTCAGAATTGTTCAACTTCAACAAACATATAAGTCTCGCTCTTAGTTCTCTCGAAAATCCAAGATTTCTAGTTCTACGAGGATTTGATTGAATTTATTAATCGGAATTGCACTATGTCAATGTACTGTTTCATTATGGATAAAAGTTCAACTTGCATTGAATACTAGAAGCAAACTGGAACCAAAATACATATATCTGGCACGAAAAAATATTTCAGCGGAATCAAGTGACAACATTTAACTCATCTAACTAAACTTCGACATGGAAAACCTGTTCCCATGAATTGTTTATTTGTGGAGGACAAACAAAAATATAGCAGCATTCAATAGGCCTTATCATTTCAATGAATATTAGAATAAGGGCTTGTTCTTTCCACTATAAATTTAATCGCACGTAATTCCGTATAACCTCATACTCATTTTCAACTACACACACATCTCCCAAAATAATATTAACCACACATTTTTACACGGAATACCGCGCACATCAACTTAACACCCAATCAAACATACCCTTAATATCACCCAATCACTTAAGTCAGTCCACTCTACAAAGTCAAGCGTAAAATTTGCACGCAACAATCACATTATATATATATAACTTTAATTACCTTTAGACCATCTGAGCAAGCTTGCTGTGAGACTAGGCATGTTTGATAAATATTACTAAAAAACAGGAATCATATATTTCAAATATTGAAACTTTGTTAAAATTTCAATGCAGATATGACACATCTTGATATTATAACATAGCTCCATATGGGGCCGGTAAGTGCATCGCCATTGGGGATGCGAATTGAGGGATAGTGTGGGAGAGAGAGACAGAGAGAAAATGATTATTTTAATTGAAAAAGAAATAGAGGATATGTAGTAAAAAAAAGGCGAAAAAGAGAAAAAGTTGGAAAAATATAGAAATAAATTAAAAATAATAATAAAATAATAATGGAGAAGAGGGCTAGTAAGAGCGTCTCTCTCTTTCTGCCACATAGGATGGCCTATCCATGCTTGCAAAGGAGATGCACTTAAGTGGACCATGCTATCATATGACAGTAAGAGACACCCGTCACATCAAGAGTTGAGAATGTATTATTTTTGTTTACAAAAGATTTGTAGATATAGAATTGAAATATAAAGAAAAAATATATAGAAGTTGAAGAATATATTAAATCATTGTATTGAATAGTCAAACATAATCACTACCAGAAATAAGACTTTTATGAGTGGCCTATCACCCTACAATTTTATGCAAGAACAAAGCTAGGATTTTATAATGGATCAAACTGAATTTAAAATAAAAGTAGTGGGCTGGAAGTGGGCGGAGCCCCTTTGTCGGGGGATCGGGTGTAGTGCCCCCGGAAATTTATTTTTCTATAACATTTATTCACGAGGCATTATTGAAAATCACGATATGTTAGATTGATTTTACAAAATAGAAGAAAACTTGAAGTAACAATTTGATTTGATTGTTTTGGTAGATGATGATTTTAATTGATTTAATTTACAAAATGAATTGTTTATTTGTGGAAAACAAACAAAAATATAGCAGCATTCAAGAGGCCTTGTCATTTCAATGAATATTAGAAGGAATATGACCAAATCACTACAACCCACGTTCTATGATCTACAGCTAGACGTTGAGATAGAAGCAATAAAGTAATTAGAGTCATGAGGTTGTTCCAAATTTGCCTCTCTCTCTTCATCTCTTAGTCAGCCAGATGTCACGGACTTAGAGTTTTCGCTAACTCCGTGCGGCCTTCACCCCTCGAACCACCACTGTGATTGCTAGTGAAGCAGCCTTCGACCCCTCGATGCACTACTAAAGTGCTAACTTAAGGGAAAACCGGCAAATACACAAGTAGTAGAGTAATACAACCCTTTGTATTAACTCCAAAGATGATTACAACAACTTGTAACTACTCGACCCCTCGAGCTCTCGTACAAGTGTTCCTCACAATCTCTACCTCTAGAGATCACTCACAACAATGCTCACTCAAGCTCTCACTCTTGAATCACTCTTTTCTTGGATGGATACAAATGAAGGCCTAACATCTATTTATAGGCAACCACCATCACCTCCTTAGGAATGGACGGTGGAGATCAATCCTAATCAATGGCTATGATCGAGCCTCTAGAACATCCTAGACCTTCTAGACCATTCCATACACTTCTATGCATTTCCATACATTTCTATACTATACAAAGTATATTCAAGAATGTTCTAGACTTGCCTACCAATGCCTATCTCTTGGAATTCTCTAGAATGCCGACTCGTCTCGTTACTTCCCGTAACGTCCTAGAAGCTTCCTTGAGTGCTCGACCATGGATCCTTCCGGAACGTACTCGCTCGACCAAGTCCCGTAACCTTCCGGAATCTTCCATTAGCCTCAACGCCTCCTCGGATGATCTCACCCGCGTCCATGATCGGCCTTTCATACATGCTCCATTTCCTTCGTCCCTATGTGACTTAGGCGTCATGCCCCGATCATGGCTCCGTCCATGCCTTCCTTGCACGCCTCGTGCACCATAGCGTCCATCCTTGCGCAAATGACCCGATCTATTGCTAGTGAAACTCCCGGGGCGTGACACAGAGCTACAAAGTCAAGCGTAAAATTTGCACGCAACAATCACATTATATGTACAACTTTAATTACCTTCGGATCATCTGAACAAGCCCGCTGTGAGACTAGGTATGTTTGATAACTACTGCTAAAAAACACGAATCATACATTTCCAATATTGAAATTTTGTGAAAATTTCAGTGTTGACATAGTACATTTTGATATTATTACACAACACCAGAAGAGTTGATAAGTGGACCATATTATCACATGAAAGTAAGGGATAGCCGCTACATCAAGCACTGAGAACGTATCATTTTCGTTTAAAAAAAGATTTGTAGATATAGAATTGACATATTAAGAAAAAATATTTAGAAGTTGAACAATACATTAAATCCTTGTACCGAATGATTGAAAATAGTCACTACCAGAAATAAGACATTTATGAGCTGCCACTGCTACATAATTGGGTTTTAGGAGCACAGTTTAAAGGGCGGTTATCATAGTAACCACCTTTTAAACTGTTTCACGTGTAAAATGTAAATCAAAAAGCCTAAAAGTGGGAATATAATGCACAATGTAGGCGGCGGTTATTAATGACCGCCACCTATACTAATATAAAAGGTTGTTATTAAAACTGCCTCTTGTAAAAGAAAAAAAATTTTGAGTTAAACTGCGGTAAACACACCACCGTTCAAAACCTTTTTAAAAAAATTATACAATAATATGCAGCTGTCACCAGGTGACCGCTGCATATAAGAATCCAAAAACTTTGTGCGGCGGTCAAAATGACCGCCGCATAAAGTATTAGCTTTAACACTCGTTTAGCACATAGAAACTTATCTGGAGAACGAACAACCAATTGAAAACGAAGAGGAAAAAACTGACCTAGCCTCCCAACTCGCGAAATTTGCTTGAAGTCTGGCGATTCCTCCATTGTTGAGGCCATTGGAGCTCAAAATTGGTTGGCCTATTGTGAGGCGCACAACAAGGTGTTAGGCATTACCTACAAAAACTTGTGAGTTGCTCGGATTTTTCTTACAGTATCGAATGTGATAGATTCTATCTTAAATCTTACTTGTTTATACACCTATAACCGAAGTAAAGCTTCGATGTAGATACAGTAATGCTTGTCATTACAGATCTGGGTTTTTTTTTTCTTTTTTTGAATTTTTCTAGTTTCTAGTTTTTTTTCCCAATATGTGCGAGTTTTAGGGTGGTTTCTACAATATTTTTTTTCCATTTTTTCTTAAGTTTTGCGATTTCCTTAATTATTTGCAAATGTGAAATTGCTTTCCTTTTTTTTCCGATGCCCAAAGAAGTTCATTAATGTATGTTTGGAATTAATATTTGATTAATTTAATTTTGGGAGTTTCTTATTTTGGAATTATTTAGGATGTAATTTTGTATGTAATTAGCTCATTCGGGAAGTTAAATACTATTTGGAGAACGGTGTAATTTCTTATACAACTAGTAACTTTGTAATTTGGGAATCTTACAACGATTTGGAATTTTTTTTTTCTTTTCCATGACAAACTAGTTTGTTAATGTAATATTCGAAATAATAGTTGGTTAGTGTAATTTTGGGATTTTCTTACATTGAAAATATTTAGGATGTAATTTCATATATAATTAGCTTGTTAATGAAATGAAATACCGTTTAGAGAATGGCATAATTTTGGGTTGTTACAATGCTTTGGAATTTTATTTCATTTTATTCTTATTCCAAGACAACTAGTTGGATAATGTAATTTTCGAAATAATAGTTGGTTAACAGTTGTTAGTGTAATTTGAGAATTTCTTATTTTGGAATTATTTAGATTGTAATTTCGTAATTACTTATCTTGTTCGTGAAACGAAATTCCGTTGGGCGAATGGTGTAATTTGGTATATAATTAGTATGTAACTTTGTAATTTGGGAATCTTACAACGCTTTGGAATTTTATTTAATTTTTTTCCATGACAAACTAGTTGGATAATGTAATTTCCGAAATAATAGTTGGTTAATAGTTGGGAAGTGTAATTTGAGATTTTTTTTTTATTTTTGAATTACTTAGCGTGTAATTTCGTATGTAATTTGCTTGTTAATGAAATGAAATACCATTTGGAGAACAGTATTATTTAGTATATAATTACTATGCAATTTTGTAATTTGGGAATCTTACAATGCTTTGGGGTGTAATTTGGTAATGTTTAGGGGCGATCTATCACCCCTATAACTTTGTGCCTGAAAGTATTTAGAGGGTGTTATGTTGCCCCTAAAGGTTTATAGGCATAAAGCTATAGGGGTGATAGATCGCCCCTAAAAATTTAATTTCTTGTAGTGAATAAGAGAGAAAAATGAAATTTTTATTGATTTAAAGTTGTATATGTCAAACAAGCACTTAGAACTTGTCCGATACAATTTTTTCAAAAATCATTTTTTTCCCATTATTTTAAGGCATTATATTTATTTGAAAATTTCTTTATATAGTGTTTAATATACTCGTTCAAGTACACAAGCAAACATTGTTTTGAGCAATCGTTATTGAACATACAACGTGCCCGTGTTATAAGAACTAAAATTTTTATTATTGCTACTATTTTGAGGTTAATGTGTTACGTTAAGTCTATATGATCGTTAAAACTCTTCTGAAGTTATCACCTGGTGGCCTTCTCTTCTTTGTACTATATGATCGTTAAAACTCTTCTGAAGTTATCACCTAGTGGCCTTCTCTTCTTTGTACTATAGTGCTCCCTTTTAAATTTTTTTTCTCTTTAAAAATTGGTTTTGGTCAATATATATCTTCAAAAATGTTCAAATGCACCTGAGAATTCCGTGAGTACGGAACTCTCGAAGTGTTTTAGGAGCTCATACAACCTCCGTTTCGAAATCTTAGACCAGATCAAGAATCAGCACGGCGAGAGATAGCTTCGCCAAATTATAGCTTGAACCTTTGATCTGCGGCCACAGTGTCATCGGAAATTTTTCAAATTATTGGAGTTTCCGCTTGCCGTGCTAATTCTAGATATCTTGGATTTCAGAATAAGGATCATATGGACCCCATAAAATACCCCAGAAATTTTGTAATTACAGAACTAATTACAAAACTCCTTGGTGCATTTGAACATCCCTGCATATATCTTTTCGAAATATATACTAGTTTTATTATGTTGTCTATTTGCTGACTTTTTGCATTCTACCTACAAAATCGGACAGCCTTTAAAAGACTTCCTCCGTCCCAATTATATAAGTTTGTTGATTTTTTCACAAACATTAAGAAAAATTACTGGAAAAGTAAATTTTATAATTAGTTTCCCAATTTATCCTCATTTAATGAATAATATTAAAAATAATGGTTATAGTCAGGTAAATTAAATGAAGTTGTTTCGGTAAATGAACAAAAAAATATTTTCTAATATAGAAATAAGATTATATATTTGGGACGTCCCAAAAAGAAAAATAAACCTATATATTTGCGGGACGAAGGGAGTATGAATTATAGTACAATAAAGGATCTTGTGTAGAAAAATGATCCAATATTATTGCCGCTAGAAGTCTTCTAGAAATGTAGTCCTGTACCCGTTACTCCATATTTTACATTTTGTTACTCGCCACTCCAGTGTGAGTTACCCCATCCCGAGATGCCCATTCGCAGCTTGTACTATCGTACCTCGGGATATTTCACCCCCACGCCAATAAATGTGATACAACCCACACTTAAGCATTCAAGGTTGAAGGATAATTTCACATTGAAAGGCTATAAAATGATAAATTAACAAAAATTTGATCGGACTATTCAGCTTGATGAGGTTGGGATCCAAGCCTTAATAAAGTATTGGAGTCATTAAATTCCAACGAGCAGTCAATCGAATCCTATAACTCAAAATGAGCACATGAGTTTAAAGATTGTCTACGAGCCACCGTATTGCTAGGAAATATTAGATAAATCCTAAATTGGAAAGTATATAAAACGGAACTCAAACTTTTTAAATTGGAACTCAGACATTAGTACTCACTAGAAGAGTCTCCATCTGCTACATTTGAGTAAAATAAAAATTTAAAAGAAAAAAAATATTATGATTTATAAATTTGTCAATATTAACCATTAAGTGTGTGTCCATAAAATATTTATTTTGTTCAAAAAATTACTTTTTTTTTACTTGGAAAAAAAATACTTTTTTAGTTTGCCTAGGAATTTGGTTGATTTCTTGCAGCGCACTTTTTTTTTTTTTTTTTTTTTTTAAACAAAGCATCAACTCGACTCGTACGTCGGTTTTACGCGTCTGCCGAGCCTAGCTGGTGGGGGTTTGGAATCGCCATACCTTTTTATTAATATAAAAAATAATTACAAAGGAGGGGAGCTTAGACTTGACCTCCAAACAATGGAACACAATAAGCGTGCGAAAGGCAGTAAATGAGGAGATACTATCTTCCTGACAATAATGAATAAACGAATAACGAAGCAATAAATAAGGAGGTGCTACCTCCCTGTACAGAAAAATGAAAAAAATGTAAACAAAAATTGTGCCCTCGCTAAAGTCCACAGACCGATGGGAATCCATGACAGTCCATCTGAATGAGGGCGCAAGCTGGGGCAAGCAACTGATGTGAGTCATACTCGATGTAGCGCTGCTGCAGGAACCCCACTGAAGCGAGTGCATTGGCAACCTGGTTGCCCTCTCGGAAGATATGTGACACCAAGTCCTGTTCTGTGCGGAGGAGCTGATGAATACGTCCGATAATGCACGTAGGTATCACAGGCCGCCTCCCGAACAATATAATGAATAGCAACTGATGAGTCTAGCTCCACCCAAATTGTACCAACTCCCAGAGAGCTGCAAGCAACAGTCCATCAAGAATGGCATGGAGCTCAGCCTCCAAGATAGTGCAGTTACCATAGAATGACGAAAAGGCGCGAACACGATGCCCAAGATGGTCCCGGATCACCCCACCCCTACCAGCGGGACCATAAACCACACAGTCATCTGTGTTGACCTTAAAAGATCCCATAGACGGCCTACACTAGAACACTAACACTGGAAGGGGGGAAGGTGGAGCAATAATAGTGACTCCAAAAAGGGCAGCCAGGTCATGATCACCCCGCCAATGAGAGGGGTTGAACACCCTAGCTATGTGCACGAGGGAGAGAGCCCGATAGACACGCCAAATGATCTGCCAAGAATCCACGAGAATGCCCCAATACTTCGCATCAATAAGTACCGTCCACAGGTGCCAGAAGACAAAAATGGGCACAACGATGCGAATATGGCCCCTCCTGACAAATTGACCTGAGTGTCGCCAGCACTGAATCCGGTGCTAAATACTATCAGAGGTGGGAGACGGGATATGAAAGATCAATGAGAAATGCTGCCAAACTCGAGACGCGGCCCCACTGCTGAGAAAGACATGTTGAAGCGTCTCCTCTTCCGAGCAACACTGGCATCGAGAATGCATCTGCACATGAATATGCTACCTGATCACATAATCAACGGGCACAAGGCCCTGCAATAACCACCACTGAAAGAAAGAGACAATCATCGAGATAGCTGGGCACTAAAGTCCCGAAATACCGGCCGGACCTCAACGTGCTGCCGGAACAGCTCCCAGGCTGACCGAGCTATGAACCGCCTATTTGAGGTATCACGCCACAACATCCTGACGGGGGAACTGATCTCCAAAGGGATGGCATAGATCTAAAGGGCCAGGTTAGAAGGAACAACCTGCAATAAATGCTCAATAACCCAGCCATTGTCGTCAAAGAAGTCCTGCACCCGAGTTGAGGAGTGACTGTGAGCAGGAAACACATCCACTAGGGGAAGATCATCCATCCAACAATCATGCCAAAAGAAAATTCGGCCACAGCCAAGCTGCCAGAAAATGTGGGGCCCAGTAGCCGCTCTGATCGCCAACAACCGACGCCATCCTCCAGAATCAAGATAGGCAGGCTGAACCTACATTGATGGCTGTCCTCGAAAACATCTATCACGCATATAGAGGGCCCACTGTGACTCCTGAGAACCAAACCACTACCAAAGCTTAAGGGAAAAAGGATCGACCATATCGTCTAACCTCCTGAATCCAAGTCCACCCTCCTTCTGGGGATGACACAACTTCCCCTAACGCCTCCAATGCAAACGGTAGGCACCCTTCCAAAAGTCCCACAAGAAACGAGCGAATAAAGCGGATAATCGATTCAGCACAATCTTAGGAGGCTGCAGAATCTGAAACAAGTAAAGTGGCATAGAGTGAAGAACCGAGAGGATGAGCGTAATACGGGCCCCAGGACATAACAATCGAATCGCCCATCCAGAAATGCCCCCACGGATCTTCTGTACCAAATCATCAAACAAGAAGATCCGACATGCGCCCTTATACAATGGGACACCGAGATAAATGACTAGAAAGCTGGCGTGCACAAAGCCTGTAAAGGTCTACCATTTATAAAGCTGCGCAGCAGAAGCCTGGCGAGGCGCAAATAAAGAACTCTTGCCCCTATTCACGAACTGGCCAAAAGCCCCCTCATAATGCTCAATACAAGCCAACAGCCGCTGAATGCTCCACATCTGACCATTGGCGAATATGATGATATCATCGGCAAATGAGAGATGCGAGACAAGAGTAGTGCCCCCATGAATGAAATGTATGCTAGAGTGCTGCTGAAACCTAGAAGTAAGCAGGTGGGAGATGTAATCAGCATCAATAACAAATAACGCAGGGGAAATAGGATAGCCCTGCCGCAGTCCCCGAGACGAAAGAAAGAAACCAGCTGATTGACCGTCGACTAGGACCGAAAAATGACACCTAGAGATATAACGGCGGATCTTGTCAACCCACAACTGGTCAAACCCAAACTGCTTTATCACCGAGAGCAACAAATCCCAATCCATCTGATCGTAGGCCTTAGCCATGTCAAGCATGAGGATAATATTGCCCCCTCTAACCGGCCTGTCGAGGCTATGCACCATCTCTTGGGAAAGCAAAACGTTATCCCCAAACAAACGCCTAGGCACAAAACCACTTTGCTATGGCGAAATAACACGTGGTAAGAGCTCACTGAGGTGGCTGTTCAACAGCTTCGCGATAATCTTGTTGAACACCGTGCAAAGGCTGATAGGCCGATAATCAGTCCAAGAACAAGCCCATTCCTTCTTTGCTAGAAGGACAATAGAAGTGGCAGAGAAGCCCCAAGGGACCTGACTCGCCCCCCGAAGAACTCAAGCACGGCTCGATACACGCCTTCCGAGATAATATCCCAACACCGCTGATAGAACAAAAACATAAACCCATCCGGCCCGGCCACACTATCCCCATCAATACTGAAAACAACCTCACGAACCTCATCAATATTAGGTAGCCGGTTTAACCGAGCATTATCCTCCGGGGTGACGAGTGAGGGAATAATGCCAGGCTGAAACGGCTGCCGTGGGGTCCCTTGAGAGGACAATAACCCCTGGAAAAAGTCCACAACTGAACTCTGGATGGATTGCTGATCAGATAAAACAACACCCTCAGAAGTCCGTATATAATGAATACCAGATCAAACCCTTGGACCAAAGAATGAAAGTACCTGGTATTACGGTCCCCCTCAGCCAGCCAATGCGCACCAGACTTCTGATGCCAAAATCCCTCCTCAAGAGACAGGATGCGGTTCAAGTCAGCTTGAACCCGATGTAACTGCTCACGGTGCCCGGGCGAAGGGTCGCTATCAAAAACCCGCTCAACCTCATCACCAAACAACTCAGCCTCCCGAACTCGATCAAAGATGTTCCCGAACACATGCAGATTCCACCAACCCTGTCCTTGCCGCAACTGAAAGAATTTCTCCCACAAAGCAGGTATTATCGTGTGACAAGAGGAATATGACCATTTCTGAGAGACAAAAGACTGGAAATCATGATGACGGCCCACACATTAAGGAAACGGAAACGGTCGGGGTCCCCATCTGTGGGAACAACTCCCACTGAAGCAGTAGCGGTGAATGGTTCGAGCAATGCCTTTTCAAATGGCGAACATCCAGTTGATGAAAGAAACTGGCGGCATTAGGATTTATCAAGATCCTATCCAAACCCTTCCACACTCGATGATTAGTCCACGTGTAAGGTTTCCCAACAAAACCAACATCCGAGAGACCAAAATCCAACAATACATTACAGAAATCCGAAATACCCATGTCCATCGTACTAAAGCCAGATCGCTCATTCTCAGCCGCGATGACATTAAAATCACTACCTACCAACGATGGCCAATCCAGACCATCAGAGATATTATGCAAACCTGTCCACAACACCCTCATCTCGACATAATCACAGAAGGCATAGACAGGCGTCATACAAACAGGCCTAGCAAACCTAGGATCCCGAACGCCGAGATGTAAGAACTAGGGATGATCAATCAAGACATCAATAGTAATACCCTCCCGCCAGAGACACCAAATACGGTTCCTCTGATTCTGGACCCCTCAATCAAAGGCAAGAACTGATGAATAAATGCAAAGTCATGGCGTAAAACCATTAGCTCAATAATAAGGATAGAAACACCATGCATCTGGAGGTGCTTTTTCAAGCACCTCCGAGTAATTGAACTCCGAATACCCCTTACATTCCACACCAACAGACTTATCAACATATGGAACGAGAAGGAGAAGAAGTAACTGACCTGGACCCACTACGGGTCTGTATACGAGAAGTAGTGGCAACCTAGGCCTTGGCCTTGCTGGCCCACTACTTCTTCTGTCGTCTACTAGTCACCGGCTCAAACTGAACTTTTTGCTCGGTCAAGCTAACAGTATCATCATCAGAATGATGCCTGTGAATACCAGGCTAGTGGGGCTCAGGCAAGGTGGACTGCGATGGGACGAATGCCTCAGCGTTACACAGGCAATTAGGCAAAGGGAATGCTACAGTCACACTCGGTCCCACATAAGGCAGAACTGGTCCCACTAAGTGGTTTCCAGATGTCTTAGCACCGTCGGGCCGAGCATCGTCCCCGGAGATAGTCCAATAAACGGAGAGGGGATCTCTCCCAATACAACTCATCAGGTCATCGGAAGCATCATCAGAGTCAATAGACTCAACAAAAGTGGGTGAACTAACCAACAGAGTCACTGCGGCAGTTGTGATCAATACCGTAGTCTGTGGAACATCAGAGATAAGCGGTGGAGAAGAGCCCGCTGGGCAGTAACTCGCTGAGTCTGGAATCGTGCATGAGGTCTCCACTGATGGACATGCTCAGATACAACCGCTTCCTTCATCTCCAACTGAGACCGAGGGGCCGAAATTGCACAGGAAGAAATAGAGAGTAGACCCGGTGGAGTAGAAGTGGTCGTGGCGAATGGGTGGGGCCGTAGGCGTCGCCGGGGGGGAGGGGGTACCAACCTTACAATCCACAGATGAATATCCTATATGTCGACAGACGGAGCAAAATGAGGGGACGTACTCATAAACAATACGCTACCAGAAGCTACGCCCCGGTCCATGCTCAATCCAAATACACTCATGCAATTGGTGCTCCAAATGCACCTCCACTCAAACCCGAGCCTCACTAGGGCGCAACAAATCCGCTGTCGCCTCATCAATGTGTAGCGGCTGGCCCGCAGCCCGGGCTAAAGAGTACAAAACTTCCTTAGCGAGAAAATGCACCGGCAACAAAGGAAAGGAGATCCAGACGGGCACAATCGGTGTTTCCTTCTCAGGATGAAAGTCAGCAGTCCACTTCAATACCTTCATCTCACAACTACTAATGAACTAACACGGCCGGGAGAACAAACGAGTGTAGTCCACCTCATGAGTCAGATGGATCAAAATGTGTATATGATCCAACAACCCAACAGTGTAGGTGCCAACAAAGCCAAACTGATAAAAGGCATTACGCACAGCAAGCATGGGGGCTTTCGCCTCGAGAACTTACTCACCAAAGTGAATCGGAACGGGGCAGCCAGCTCAGATTCCTCATCGGCCAAAATAGATATAGCCAGCTCGCGGCGATGCATGTGGGGTAATTAAAAACCAACCAAACCTACTCACGCCCATATTTGCAACCATCCTATGTGGCAGAGCAGACCAATCAAATATTTTCTAGCCTGCCCTATCACACAAGATGATAGAGAGACCCTGCATAAGTTTTTTTTTGAGCGAGAGATAGAATATAGGGGGAAAAGGATAAAAATTGACATAAAACAATTTGATGATACAAATTGAAAAACTTGAAATATTCGGTGTCCAAATATTACAATTTGAATGCCAAATATATAATTTCAATCAAATAAATTAAAATATTTTATTAAATTGTTCATTTTAGACATGTGAAATAAAATATATTAAAAATTATATTAATGTGTAAAATATTTTTTAGAGACTGAATAAAGTTAAAAAATTATGTTATTAAAAGTTGAGGAAAAGTTGAAAAAATTTTAAAATTAAAATATACAAAAATGAAAGAGAGAGAGAGAGAGAGAGAGAGAGAGAGTAATGATGAGTACTCGAAAGGGAGAGAATAACATCTAATGCTCTCATTCCATGTATGTATTGCCAACTCGTAAAAAAAATTTTAAAAAGAAAAATAATTTGTTGGAAGCAGTTTATTGGGTTACTCGACCACAAGCAGGATGCTAGGGAAACCTTTGAATTACCATCCTCATTTTCTTTCTTTTTACATTTTTTGTCCTTTTTGTTTTGTTCTTTTACCTTTTAATTGGACCGATTTTAACACCGAAGCATTTCGTTTCCCTTTCCATTTTATGTTTATTTTATTTAGGCATATTATTATTTCCTTTTTTTTTTTTCATTTTTGTTCAACGGATCTTTAACATTTTGAAAATATCATTGTCAAATTTTAAATAATTCGCAAGTGCACAAATCTATTGAAATATAGATTTAATGAGTAGTGAGGCCGAACCCACAGAGACTGTGAATTTAAAGAGTATAATTGGACATAAATTTACTCGTACACTAAAGTAATTAAAAAGATTTGATTTTTATGTTTTCAATTCACCAAAAAGAACACAAGTAGTAGAAGTTAAATTAAATTATTAGGGGCAAATATCAAGATGATTAAAATGGCCAAAGTTTTAGAATCTACTACTATTTAACCTCATAATATTCTTTCTGTCGTTTAATCTGTAAATTCAAGTTAAGTCGAAATCAATCTATTGTCTACCTATAGATTTAGCAAATTAAGTGCAAACTAATTTACTCAAGTATAGGTCCCCTTTCGCTTCTATCATTCAATTTTCCCAGCATTCTTTGTACCATTAAGATCGAAGAAAACAAAGAATCAAGAAAATCATTTAATTATAGTACAACCAAGCATTGTGTAATTAAAATCAACATCTAACCATCAAACATACAAGAAATGAAAGATGAAAGAAATCTAATTTAATTAACCAAAGAAGAATGGACAATAAACAATTCAATCATATCAACGAGATTATAACAGTATAAAGAATATTATTTGGCTAAATAGGGTTTCATCTAATTCTTATGGTCTAAATAAATTTAGAATAACAGCATCAAGTAAAAGGAACTAGAAAAGATAAAACCCGCCGTCGAAAAAATCACGAAAAGCATTGTCTTCGATGTCCCGTTCTTGAATTTTTCTCTCTTGTCCATGAGTTCTCAATTGCACCCGCAATTCCCAAATCCTCTACCTCGTGTTTGCTTTCCCCAATTCTGTGTCTTCTTTTTTGCAGCCGCCCATCCGTTTTAATTGATTCAGCCAACCACCAAACTCCCTTCAATTGTGAAGGGGCTTAGCCCATTAGTAAAGTACTACCTCCGTCCCATCAATAGACTCCACTATTCATTTTTCGTCCGTCCCAAAATATAGGCTACATTTCTCTTAAATATGAAGTTAAAATATTAGTTGTCTTATATACCCTCATTTAGTGTATATTGTTATTACCAAAATATATATATTTTTTTGAACCAAGAAAAGAGGTATTCCATTAAAATTCGCCACCAACAAGTGGCGCAAGAAAATGAGCAATACAATCAATCCAAAGCATCGGTTCGGCTGTAGAAATGGCTCTAAAAGCTAAACAATGAGCCATAGTATTCCTTGCTCGTGGTACAGAAAAACATAAGGAGCAATGAAGGTCGTTAAGCAAGGAGACAATATCAATAAAAACTGGGTGCCTGTCGCTAAGCAGGTATCAGAATAATTCTATCCGAAGGCTCCGAGATTGCAATGGGAGATGGGTTTCGAGGCCTTAGAAGATTGTGTCCACAGTAGAACAGTATTTTAAGGATATTTTTACAACTCGGGTACCCTCGGAGGTTGACTTTGAGCGGGGGTCAGAGGGATCTCATCGGTCCTTTCAGATGATGATATCAGATATTTGGATGCGGACTTTATAGAAGAAGAGGTGTGCAGGGCAGTGCATAGCCTAGGGCCCTACAAGGCCCCAGGTGTGGATGGATTCCATGCGTGTTTCTTTCAGAAGCACTGGCCTCTGATGTGCGATGCGGTGATTAGTGCCTGTTTGGAGGTTTTGAATGGTGGGAGGTCCGTTCGGTCTGTCAATAAGACTGTGGTAGTACTGATCCCGAAGGTTAAGAGGCCTGGAAGCGTGTCAGAATATCGACCGATTACCCTGTGCTTGACTTTGTATAAGATTGTCTCTAAGATCTTGGCGAACCGGTTGAAGAGGGTTTTGAGTCCATTGATAGCGGATAACCGGAGCGCCTTTGTGCCCGAGCATCTGATTACGGATAATGCTATCATTGCCCACGAGCTGCTCCGCTCGATGTCCCGCCAATTCTCCGGGAAGGTTGGGTCGGTAGCATTGAAGCATGATATGAGCAAGGTGTATGACCGGGTGGAGTGGGGCTATGTTACTGCAGTCATGCGCCGGATGAGATTCTCTGAGCGATGGGTCAGATTGGTCGCAGATTGTATCTCTACTGTTTCGTTCACATTCAGAATTAATGGGATTAATAAGGGCCATCTCGTCCACTCTCGAGGGCTGCGTTAGGGGTGCTTTCTCTCACCCTATCTCTTTATTCTTTGCGCCGAGGGGTTCTCAGCAGCTATCAGGGAGAGGGAGCGGTTGGGACAGATTCAAGGATTGAGATGTAGCCGAGGGGGTCCGAGAGTTAGCCATCTATTTTTCGCCGATGACTCCATCATTTTTTAGCGAGCCACAGCCTCTGATACCCAGACGGTCTAGCGAGTATTGGGTGTGTATGAAAGGGCATTGGGCCAACAGTTAACGTTGCAGAAGATGTCTTTAGTGTTTAGTCCGAATACTCCGCGTCATGTTCGACTGGACATTTGTGGTAGATTGGGGGTTCGAGCAGCTGTGGCACATGACATATATTTGGGTCTTCCGTCAGTTGTGGGGCGTAATAGGCGGCGTACTTTTGACTTATTCGCGAAAGGGTGCGGAATAAGGTGCAGGGTTGGCGCAATAAATTCCTATCATATGCAGGTCGTGCTACTCTCATCAAATCTGTACTGCAAGTCGTCCCTACCTATATCATGAGTCTTTTTCGTTTGCCATTGGCTGTATGTAATGATCTAAGGAGCCTTATCCTATGCTTTTGGGGGGGGGAGCGTGAGGGGCACTGGCGCATGGCGTGGCTGAGCTGGGAGAGTATGTGTGCTGCCCAGGGATTGGGTGGGTTAGGATTTAGGGACTTAAATCTCTTTGACTAGGCTCTGGTGGCTAAGCAGGTATGGAGGATTATGGAGTGCCCCCACTCACTCGTTTCGCGGGTTTTACAACCCAAGTACTATCCCCGTTGTGACATCCTCTCGGCTCGTAATCCGCGTTCCTCATCATATCTTTGGAGGAGCTTGCTGTGGGGTAGAGAGATAATTTTATGAGGTTATTGGTGGTGGGTTGGTACGGGGTCTATGATCAAGGTGTATGAGGATCCGTGGCTACCGAAAGGTGACTTTAAAGTGACGTCCATGCGGGCTCAGCATGCATGTGCATAGTGTCCAGGATCTATTGCGGGGTCCAGGGGTTTGGAATGAAAGTTTAGTTAATGACATCTTTAATCCTCAGGAGGCTAAAATTATTCTATCCATTCCCCTCGGTTCGATGCGTGGATGTGATAAACGGATTTGGCACTACACCCCTAACGGGCAATACTCCGTCAAGAGTGGCTACCATCTTCTCATGGAGGACATACGATTGCGAGCGCCGGGAAGCTCTAGGGGGGAAGGTAAATGGTGGAATGTATTATGGAAGCTTGCGATTCCGCCAAAAGTTCGAATCTTCATATGGAAATTATTGCAGTCGGCTGTTCCACTCAGTGATAATCTTGAGTGCCATCATCTTCATACTAGTGCTACCTGCAATCGGTGTGGTATGAGGGAAATGAGTAGTCATGTGTTTGGCCTCTGCCATTGGGTGAAGCAACTATGGCGGCATCTGGGACTGTGGGTGATTATTCGAAACATCAGATATGGTGACGTAGCTGCTGTGGTGATTGATATTTTGCTGAAGGAGGAGATGATGGTGAAAGAACATGTCTGTATGATTCTTTGGGCGATATGGGAAGAGTGAAATAATGTATTTCACCGTCAGAGGCAACGGCAGTGGAGTGTTTTGGCTGAGCAAGCTTGGCGGCTGCTAGAGGATTTCCAACAGCAGCAGCACCTACTACCGGTGACAGTCGGAGGTGATCGGGATGGTGGCAATGGCGGTAGGACTGTAGTCTGCTGGGGACTGAGGGGCTGTGACTTCGGGCTAATGCTGTGGAGTGATGCGGCGGTCAGTGAGAAGGTCACGGGGATTGGTGGAGTGGTGCGTGGCCGGGGCGGGGGTGTTGTGTTGGCTTATATGGCACGATTGGACGGGCAATATCCAATTGATATAGCCGAGGCGATGGCCATGCGTTATGGGTTAGCGATCCTAATGGAGCATCGCATGCGAGTGGAGGAGGTTAGAACGGATGCCGTACGCGTCATTGAGGGGCTTTGTGATCCGGATTACCAAAATATATTAGTTGAAATAAAGCATCCAATAAATGAAATGGCATATTAGAAAAATAAGCGTAAGTTTTACTTTTCAAACATTATTAATTGTATTTTTCTTAATCATTATGAAATTAAAAGTGAGCTACATTTATGGGACGGAGGTAGTATGTTTCTTTTATTTTAAAGCCTAATAGAGAAAAACAAAAAGAAATGTTAATTATAATAATAAAAATATAAAAAGTGGATTAATAAAATAAAATTGAATAGCAAAATGTGTACTAAAAATATACTCATCAAACATATACGTCGCTATCGAAACAAGTTGTAATTTCTTTCATGTGGATAATTACCAATATAATTTAAGTCAAATAAATAGCATGTATATGATAAAGTGGTAGTTTGATGTAAAACTAAAATAACAATGTTGTTATTTGTGGAATTTTTGCCCTCAATGTGGCTTCTAGCTCTGCCATAATTGGTGATGTGATGCTTAGGACAAACCCACAAATTGGTAACACAGCATGCCAGCAAGCGCAGATAGCTCAGCACGCCAAGTGAAGTGCCTGGCTCACACAGACGAACTGCCCTCCTAGCGCTAGCCGCCTTTCCATAACCAAGGCACACACATTCTCGAAATGAGAAAAGCATTCTAGCTGGAAAAGGAATATTACGGCCATCGAATCATAGAGGATTGTTGAGTGCTATAGTTACGTTTATTTCATAGCTTTATATGTGTTTAATATATTTTATTGTACTTAAGTGTGTTTAAGTTTGATTGTTGTTAGGTGAAAACCAACTTGGATCAAGTGCATTATAAGAAAAAGATGAGAAGGGGCTCAATTTGTTCACAATTGAAGAGTTGTAGATCAAAATGCAAAAGGGATCGAAGATCAATGATGAAAATTGTGAAAAGGGAAGAATTCTACGAGGCACAAAAAGTTGATTGCGCAAAAATACTTTGTTTGCCCGCAAAAATAAAGAAATGGCCCGTCATAGGCAGACAGGAAAAAGTTACTGCCTAGGTGCACCTGCGAAAAGAAAACGTGCGGTTGCGAGATTGAAATGTGTGGCCCCATATGAGAAAGTAGCCGCCGCGGAAGAGAAAGTTGCAGCCACAGCTTTGGTTTTTCAGCAACTCGCGAATGTTCGGAATTTGTTTCCTCATTGGACTCGACTTTATTCTTTTACATGGTTTGGCATCTTTTGAGCACCTTATGTGGTTTAACAATAGGTGGCTTTTAGATGTCATTAGTGACATGAAGCAAGGAATGTCAATGTCGAAAAACCCCCTCAACATGCCCATTAGACCAATCATCATAAGAGTAAGAGAAGTTGTCAACGGCAGGAATAATTCATGAAATATGGAGAAGTTCACCAAAAGAGTCAGCTTGGAGAAAGGATTGGAAGAAAAGAAGGCAAAAGATATTAGTTTGCTAAGCATTTGGGCCAAAACTATGCAAATTTAGAGTTCAAGGACCAAAACGATACAAAGGAAAAGTCTGAAATTTAGAGTTCGAAGGACAAAACGATACAAAGGCAAAGTCTGGGGACCAAGTTACAATTTTTTATGAAGACAAAATATAATTTCCCTATTATAATTTTTATGTCTTAATTTTCTTATTTTCGTATGATTTATTACTTGGACTCCAAGTATGCTTGGATGACACTCCAAGATTGTTTCTTGGAGCCTACTCCAAGTCTTTCTTGGAGCCTCGGTCTTTCTTGGAGTTAAATCCTAACTTATTGTATAAATAAACTGCTTACATTATGAGGAAAAAAACATTTGCATTATTCAATATATTGAGTGTTTGTGAGATTTTTTTCTCTCAAATTCTTATGCTTTATGAACAACCCGAACTTATGATTAGCGTTATCTACTCTCGCGGTGTTCACCCTTATGGTTGTCAATCCCACATCTTCGGAGGTTGTTGATTTAATATACCAATTGTTTTCATGTCGTGAATTGAATGTCGATAGTTTAACCAATCAATTTGTTGGATTATTAGATTTTGTGGGTTAGATATAATCTTGTGTGGGTTATGTTGGCATCGTTTCAACGTGGTTCGCATAAGTTGGTATCAGAGCTCAGGTTCTAATTTTTAGTAACTATCCTTTTAGTTTTCACTTTGCCCTTGTACGGCGATTAGGGCACTCCGAGGCAATGTGTCCTCGTCCTTGACATTTGAAACAGTGGATTTCTCGATTACGGAGGGGTGGTGCACCCGTTGGCCTTTTCCCTTTATCTTCGCCCACCGGAGGAACCTTAGGGGTTTCACTTTGCCCTTTCCATGCCGGCTTTGGAGTTATAGTCTTCTCACTAATCCAATTCGTGTGCCCAAAGCTACTACTTCACCCGGCTTGAGGTTTCATGACACTCTTCCTTTTCAATTGCATCTCAACCTTGGCGGCTTTATGCACCAACTCTTGTATATCGGCATAATCATGTAACTCAACAAGATTGGTAATCTCTCGATTCAATCTGCTTAGAAACCGTGCCATGGTGGCCTCCTCTTCTTCACCTATATCGGCCCTAGTCATAAGAGACTCCATCTCTTGATAATACTCTTCCACGCTTCGTCCCCCTTGAGTTAACGTTTGTAACTTGTTATACAAACTCCGATAATAGTAGGTAGGAACGAACCGCTTTCTCATTATCGTTCTCAACTCATTCCAAGTACTCACCGGAGCTTCCAAATTTCTTCGCCTAGCCGTAGTCGTTTGTTTCCACCAACTAAGAGCATATCCCGTGAATTCTTTCACTAAGAGCGGAACCTTCTTCTCTTCCGGGATTCGATGAAATTGGAATACCAACTCAACTCGGCTTTCCCAATCCAAATAGGCATCCGGGTCGGCTTTACCTTGGAATGGAGGCACTTCAACCTTCACATTCTTCACATCACTTTCCTCCTCTCGTGGTCTCTCATTACCTCGACCTCCTCGACCTCCTCGGCCGCCTCTACCGCCTCTACCACCTCTATATATCACCTCATATTCATCCTCATCGCCTTCTTCAAACTGCGGCCTACGAACATTTAACCTAGCTACCGATTGCTCAACATCTTCTCGTAACTGTTGACTCAACCGACGCTCCATTGCGGTCATAGAAGCCTGAAGAACTGATTGGATATCATCCAAGGTGGCAGCTTTAGATCCGTGGCCCTCGACTGAACCTGTATCAGACATTGTGTGCAAGTGTGTGCAAGACCTGTAGTGTCCTCTCGTGAATATCACTCGTATATTTCACTCAACACTCTCTCACTCAACACTCAATAATGCACTCACACTCTTTTGTTCAATCGAACTCAACGAACTTGATCAAGGTAAGATCGTCTTGTTAGTTCCCCAAAACGACGCCAAAGCAGTTGGTTAGCTAAATTACAACTCGATGACTCAACACAATACAAACTAAATTACAACTCAATGTAACCCTATTACAATATAACTCGGCTACAAGATGATGTAACCACAAGACAACGTAACAATCATACGACAATAAGACTAAGTGTAGCCAATGTGTAGGCTATCACTCGTTCAACACAACAAACGGAGCCATTGTTCGTTTTTTTTTTTTTTTCGAATTTCGTTTTTTTTTTTTTTTTTTTTTGCTCTACATACACTTACAACCACAATACCAACACAATACTAAAATTTGGAGGAATTCTAAGCACAAACTCAAATTGCACCAAGAACACCAAGAACACACACTAAAATCCTACACATTTAAAAGTTGAAATTCAAGATTCTAATCCGATAACAATAACAAGTATAACAATCTAAGACTTAATAACAAAGGACTTATACTATAAAGACATGAAACAAAGGGATAGATACCAGATGATTAGAATCTGTGCTCTGATACCAACTGATACGGACCTCGTTGGTCTCGATGCCAACGCAACCCAATCCAGATTGGATTAGATCCCAGAAAAGCCAATCACTGGTCACGATCGAGAACCTGACGACCTTCTACTCACGAAGTGACAACAATAGGCTAAAACCTATCACCTTCGATTTGTGCGTAGTAGACAACGGCAGGGGTGAACGCCACAAGAGTTGATCACGCTCTTGATAAGTTCGATTTGTTCAAAAGAACAACAAGAGAAGATAAATTCTCTCAACAAGCATAAAGCTCTCTATTTTCATATCCACCAAGTTGTTCTTACAATGAGGAGGTTTCCTTGTACATATACAAGTCTCAATTGGAAATAATGATAAAATAATAAAATATCCAAAAAGTAGACACAAAAATGACTAAGTCGGCCAAAATTACGGCCGTAATGTCTTGGGTTACGGCCGTAAATTCCAAAGTTACGGCCGTAAGGCCTAAATGTACGGCCGTAATAACCTCTCTGCCTCAAAACGGCCAAAACTTGATTCTTGAGTTACTGGTAGATGGACAAATTCTGGCCAGAACATCGTACTGACGTATTATGAAAAATCTGCACGTAATTTGCTCTCTGCATATTTTTGGCCCAAAGTCGATAATCGGGTTCTGAAGTTACGGCCGTAAGGACCAATGATACGGCCGTAAAAATACCGATACGGCCGTAATACTTATAATTACGGCCGTAATTATTCTCTCTTTGAAATATCCCGACTTCCTTTGCTGGACAACCTTCATTGTTTTGGCCATAACTTTCGAACCCGATGTCCAAATGGGGTGATTCAAAGCTCCATGTAATCTAGACTCGACGAGCTTCAATTCTTCAAAAGACTCTACCTTCAGATTCTCGCTCATTCCAACGATGTACAGCTTTGAACCCAGTCGAACATCCCAAGTTGCGTGAAATCTCTTTATTTCTGCTCCACTTGGCTTGAACTTGATTTCACTTAGCCTAAACAACGCTCCAAGCTTCCCTGTCGTACATGGAGGCATCCAGGATCATATCATTTAATATGCCAATTGTTATTAAGGCGTGAATTGAAAAATGTCAATAGTTCAACTGATCAATTCACCGGATTATTAGCTCTTCTTAGTCAGATGTAATCTCATATGGGTTACGTTGACACCATTCCAACATGGTTCGTATCAGATGATACGATCCGAGGCGGGGGCCAATGAAAGACTCGATTGACCCAATTCAAGATCCAACTGAGCAATTCAAAATCCGATTGGTTCAAATCAATATTTGACTGACACAATTAAAGACCCAATTGGAGTTGTATATACTACGGTTGAGACCATTCAACATGAATACAACGACCCCTACCTTGTACCTTATTTTTCTAACAGTCCGCATCAATTATTCCTTCTGCAATTCTTGCAGGTTGATGATCATAAATGGGAGGATTCAAATTTTCCTTATATTTGTATTTTGCACATCCACTCTATTTCAAAGGATCTATATCAATTCGCAAGATTTAAGCTTTTATCATTCTTGATGGTGGATGTCTCTCTTGTTTGATCATGGTGCATTTACATTGTCGTTTGAACCATGTGCCGATTGGTGGACGAATCTGTTTGAAGTGGGTGGGGATTATATGGTCCAAGGAAGGTCAATGTTGAAAGACACCGTCCACTTGCCTATTGGGCCAATCACAAGAGTAAGAGAAGTTATCAATGGTGGGACTAATTAATAAATATGGAAAAATTAAAAAATGAGTCGATTCAGAGAAAAGATTGGAAGCAAAGGAGCCAAAAGATATTAATTGGCTTGGGCCAAATCTGTGCAAATTTAAAGTTTGGAGGACAAAACGACACAAAGGAAAAGTCTAGGGACCAAGTTGCAATTTCTGATGAAGACAAAATAAGATTTCCCTATTAGAATCTCAATTTCTTAATTTTCTTATTTTGGTATGATTTATTTACTTGGACTCAAAGTATGCTTGGATTACACTACAAGATTGTTTCTTGGAGCCTACACCAAGTCTTTCTTGGAGCTTAAGTCTTTCTTGCACTATGAGGAAAAAACTTTTGCATTATTCAATATATTGAGTGTTTGTAAGATTATTTTCTCACAAATTCTTGTTCTTTATGAAAAATCTGAACTTATCAAGAGTGTGATCTACTCTTGCGGCGTTCGCCCATATTGTTTGTCAATTCTGCATCTTCGGAGGTGGTTGGTTTAATTAACAATTGTTGTCAAGTCTTGAATTGAACGTCAATAACTCAACTGATCAATTAGTTGGATTATTAGCTTTTCTAAGTCATATCTAATCTCGTGTGGGTTCCGTTAGCGCCGTTCCAATGTGGTTTTCGTCAATTAGGGAGCTTTTACACACGTTAAAATTGGTAGATTTCTTGAGATAATAAATAGATTTTGAAGAGATTCAAGGCCGAAGTGGATTCTTGGTGCAAGATCTTCAGCTTCTATTTAATTTTTCTTGAAAATCGGGTGATAAAATCTTTTATTTTTACAATTAGCTTGATTTTTAATGTGTAACTAATTTCCTTGATGGGATGAACGATATAATATAGTTTGAATATTTGATTTCAATTCTCAAATTTTGGGCTTTTAATTATTATATGTTGACTTTACATCGATGATTAATGCGTGAATTACTTGGCCACTAATTCATTGATTTGTAAATCATAATAAACTGAGAGATGAGTTATTTATTTATTTAACCTCTCTTTTAAAATCCGGTAATTTATGTCAAAGGTAGAGATATTCTTTTATAATTTTTGAGATCATTTATGAATTCCTACGAACTTTAATGTATCTAGTTAATGCTTATTCGGACTGTAAATAGAGATATGGTAGTTGGCTTGATTAGGTAGGATTAATTTGAACTCAAGAGAGGTAAATTAAATCGCTTCTGCGAATTCGATCTAACACAACTATTGGATAAAATTGGAGAGGGGAAATCAAATAGGATAACTATAGATAAATTGGGATTTTCAATTTTGTTCTTCATTAATTAAACCAATCGTTTCAATTTTGTGATTTATTTTCTAGTTATCGTTTTTTTTAATAGTTAAAATTTGTATTCTTGATATTACTTATTCGTTCTTGTTGAGATTAATTTAGACCAATTTAGATAAAATAATCCTCGTAGGTAAGATAACTTGGACTTAAAAAGTCCATTTTGCTACTTTTTGGTGATATTGGACACCTGTGATCTATTTTTCACAACAGGAGTCAAGTCACATCTTCGAGAAAATCTAAGTGGTTCCCGAGACTCAGCATGGAAAGAACTCCTACCAAAGATGTTCCCTTCTACGCATCAAACTGTAACTAGCACTCTCTCTATATAAAGGAAAATAACTCACAGGTGAACCGTATGCAAGTCTCGACATGAATTCTTGCACACGTCATACGCACCACCACGGCACCACTATTTTTCTCTTAAGTCCTTCCTCATCACCTCACAAAGCACCACCACGTGAATTCTATAACCTTTGAAGTTACTCTTCGGCTTCACAGGCAGTGATTTGACCATCAGAGTGCCAATGGTCGGCAACCTTTTTTCTCTAGTGACTTTGGTATCTAATGGTTTTGATTAAGTCTATAGGTACCGGCAACATATGGCAGACGTTGACTATGAGATCTATTGGCATTCCAGGTGGAGTTACCCAATTTTAGCCGCCAATAAATATTAAATTGGATATATTAAATTGGATATATTAAACAATGACAGAAATGTTCAATAATTCATGCATATTCATCGCAATTTGTTTTTTTTACCTAGAGAACATATTTAGTTATAAGTAAATGAATTATGTAGCTAAACAAAAACCATGATTCACGCACTGAAAAAAAATAAGCTAAGATTGTAAAACAAATTCAGTTGTATAAAATTTAAAACTCAATGAAATATATTTTAACTTATTTGATTGAAATTATAATATTTAGCGTCCAAAAGAAAGATGTCATTGTTACGAGATCGAAAATGTTTTAAAAAAATTCGCATGAAAAATATACATATCCAAATCAATAAATTTTAAAACTAGTCAAGACTAGTTGAGGGGGAAAAAGAAGAAAAAGAAGAAGAAGAAGAAGAAGAAGAAGAAGAAGAAGAAGAAGAAGAAGAAATGGTATGCTTGAATAATAGAAAACAAAATAAAAATGTATAGCTAATGATTAGCTTCACTATTAAGATTGGTGGACCATTAGACGTTCAAAAACTCAAATTAAGGGGGGAAAAGAAATGTTAATTGTCAAGTCCATAAAATTATGTAGGAGCATTAAAAAACGTTTAAAAGGAAAATAAAAGGACATAAGAAGATTCAGTTCCAAAAAAACAATATGTCGAAAAAATTTGGTTTGGCTACCCTATCATGTAGGATTGTAAAGCAACCCTACAAATGTTTTTCTCCATTAGAATGTTTTCCAACACACCCTAATTTCATTATTTGGTAACATAATTATATATATATATAAATTTTTCTTAGGTAATTTTTCTGTCTTTATTTAAGTGATTTCTATTAGTTTTTAATATGTCAGCCATGTAATTAAATCTGTAAAGTTAAAAAATGTTCACTGTAATTGGTAAAACCAAAAAAAAATGATAGAGAAGAATGGATCAAGGTGAGAATTTAACTATATTTCCTTTAGATGAAATTGCCACGATATGATTTTTAAAAGATTTCCACTGCACATCTCCCAAGATACAACAATCCACTCTTATGATTCTCTCACTCTAACCACATGATCAGTGAACCTCGAATTCATTTTATATGCCTACGAATGATATGAAATATCCAGGGATTGGAAGAACGAGGAAGAAAATAGATGTGAAGTGCACGAAAGCAAGAAAGATACATTTGTGTGTATAGGGACACCAATTCAGAGAGAATATATAGAATTTTTCACATCCCAAATGCCAAAAATTGTTAACTTGTCTGTAGGGAACTCCGGAGAATTTAATTAATAAATTGAATAGAATAATGATATTATTTTATTCAAAAAATTAATGATATTTCGCGCTAAGTCACCCTCGAGCCTCGATGATGTTGTCATGATGTCGGATAGAATTCTTAGTACATATGACCTGTCTTCGCTTGAGACGAGAATAGATGGGGTCTTGAATCTCGGTTGTTAGAACATATAGCATGTTTAAATTTTGGTTTTACATATACGCCCAATTTAGGATCATATAAAGCACTTAAGTTTTTTTATCCTCGTTCGATGCAGTACAAACACTCTATTTTTGTCAAGAACTCAATCATAAATGGAAGGAATTCCTTTTCCACAATCGAAATGCCAACCTTTCGAGACAGTTCTTTACGATTTCAGAACATAAGACCCATTTCTATATCACTCTATTGATATGGACGAGATCAAGGCATTAAGAAAAAGTTAGAGACTGCATTATTTCCTTTTGTAATGTAGTGAAATGGAATGGAAGTTAGGAAAACGAACTAACTATAACTTCCTTCAATTTTGTTCTTTATCCAATGCTAATGGGCTAGGTTGGGTCAACCCATATGGGCGGCCCAATTCAATATTCCCACTCACACATGATGGGCTTGACCATGACCCCATACTCAAAATTAGGTTTGACCATAATCAAATCCCCGACTGGATCACTATGGAAATCTGAAGAATTCATAATAGGAAATGGATCGTGCGACAGGTGAGTAATGGAGCTCAAAACACTATACCCCTATTAGGGATATATAAAGGCTTCACTTGCGGAATCTAATTCTTGGTATACCCTAGACTTATTTACCAACATAATTTAAACATTTCAAATCCCTCCAATAACATTGTATTCATAATTGCATTGACAAACCCAAGCAGTTGACGTAATTGTCCCATCGACGAATGCAAATCTAGTGTCAGAATGGCTTGGTCTTAACTTAATCGCTTTCCTAGACATGTCTCATTAAATCAAATCAATCACTGTTATTGGTAAGGTGCTAAAGTAGCTGCATTGAACTAAAGTTTCAAGATACTATCAAAAGTGCTAAGGGTATCTAATAAGGTTATATAGACCTTAGGGACTTACACAATGAAGTAGTAGGGATCTAGTCTTCCATTTCCTATAGGTCATCGGAGCACAGAAACACATTCTACGGTGTTCTTTCTTTTCCATACATATGTCTTATCTAATAAATAACACTGTACAAATAATAGTTCAGATATTTGCTAGTAAAAATCTGCAAGTATATGGTATCATTATACTCACGGTTCATCTCACAAGGAGGTTAAAGGGTGTGTATTCTTCTTTCACCGATTAATTAGCTAAATCGATCGTTGATCATGATGTGAATGAAAACTACTCAGAAAGTGATGAACTAAGTAGTTAAGTATGCAACGAATTGGGATGTGTTTTAACGATTAAAACTAGGATTAGGGAGCCATCAATCCAATTGGCAATTAACTATTTTTTATAGAGAGAAATGTAGGTGTGAAAGACAAAATTATAGTTGAGAAACTAGTTTCTAACTTTTATCAAAGTTTAGAAGGTCTCCATGGCTATCTAGGTCACTCTTATGATCAAAGATTAGCCATGTGTATGCTAGGTGTCCATAAGAAGAAACCAAGCTATTGGTGCTTGACTCGTTGTATGATGAATTGAGACTGGATGAGCGTTATACCGACATCAATTGTTAAGAATTCTAGCATAGAAACCCTAATTCGACCACACGCACTAACAACAATACAAATCAGATGTTCATTGCAATTAGGGTAGATGAACCCTAATTCCCAAAAGGGGACTACTCTTGCATAATGTAAATTGACATGATTAAAGTAATTAATTCACCAAGATTCATGAAGGGCAAAGTAAAACTTGATTAATGAAATTGAATTGCAATCAATAAGGAATACTAATGGAGAGAAATTGATCCGCAATAGCTTGGATGATGTTGAAATATAGTCTCAAATTCCGGAACAATGATTTAAATCTTCAATTAAGAAAAGATGAATTCAATTTTACAAAGAGAAATGTTCCTATCCTCCAGAAGAGAATTCAAAACTAGCTTTAATGTTTGTCTAAGTCTAACTGTCAGTTTCTGGGCCTTGCAATTCTATTTATATTGAAATTCTGAGCCAAAAGGCCTAAAAATTCATGCAGGCCTGAATAGCCCGTCGCATGGGGCGTGCTGAATGTCACGGGCCTATGAACCCATCATACAGGTCTATGTTGAGTGACACTGGAGGTTGTGCAGATGATTTTTCCCATTCTCTAGTGATCTGAAAAGTGACTTTTTGCTCCCATTGCTTTGTCTCATACTCTTGTATCTCGGGATCTTGTCGTTGGGAGCGAGTCATCAACTTTTAGCTCCTGGAACATCTACACACCACAAATAAAGAAAAAAAAGCAATACCAATTCGAAATAACAAAAAATTATACAAAAGCATGTTGACGAGATCTATTCAACCCAAAATGGAGACAAAACGGGGGTAAAAAGTATATAAAACACACGCATATCAATATTCTTCAATATCTATCTTGACATTTCCTCATTATTATTCATCTTGACATTTCCTCATTATTATTCATCTTGACAATACCAATCGAGAACTCGATCTGGCTGCGAATACAAGTCACATGGATAGTGGGATCAATTTGATGTTTTCAAAAATCTCATCTTGATACTGTTATCAACACGACTTGACCATTACGCTAACATGGTCACCGTGTCTCATCTCAGCACAACCCAAAATCTTCTTAGATGATTGCTCATGTGAGTGAGCTAATCTTAACCTGTTCAACATACTCTGTGCATGCATAAATCAAATCATACAAAAACAATTATGCACACAATACACAAATATGAAAGATTGATCATCGATGGACATGTGAATCTGCATATCAAAGTTTCTAAATTCTATGCAATCCTAGAGGTCTAACATAAGACCCCAAAGACACATCATCGATGTATTGGTTTCGTAAGTGCATTAGATACCATATGGTGTGTATGTGTGTGTGTGTGTGTATATATATATATATATATATATATATCACTTCCTGTCTCCTCCACAAACCGTATTCGAAGACTCTTTTAAGCTCAAACCATTCCCTTGATAGCATAGAGAATAATTAGCAATACTTTTCAGATTTCTCAACATTCTCCTAATAGCTTCCCTAGGTCTTTACTAGGATTAGATTGATATAGATTGACTAGACTCACGGTATAGCATATACTAGGGCATGTAGACATCATAACGTACAGTAAACTCCCAGTTGCATTGGGGTATGGTAGTTTAGACATTTCTTTCTTTTTCTCGAGAGTCTTAGGCCATATATAGAGGCTTAAGATTTCGCTTTTACATATAGGAGTGTCAATGGGGTGCAGTGCTCCATTTTGAAATGTTCGAGAATCTTTTTTATATATGGCTCTTGTGACTAAGAAAGAAGTCCTTTCAAATGCTCTCTATGGATTTTTACACCAAGTATATATTCTTCCTTATCCATGTCTTTCATTTAAAAATTAGAGGATAACAATTTCTTAACATCCTCAAGAAACTCCTTACCACTCCCAACCAACATGATATCATCTACATATAATGAAAGAATTGCAAATTTCCTATTGGACCTCTTAACCTAGATACAGTGATCTTCATCTAGCAGAACGAAGTCATATAACATTACTTCTTTGTGAAATCTCGGTGCCGGCTATCGCGAGGATTGCGTTAGGCCATAAATCGAAATTCGCAACTTACAAACTTTATCTTCTCGACCTTTCATGATGAAACCTAGTGGTTGTTCCATGTAGATTTACTCATCCAATCCTCCATTGAGAAAAGTAGCCTTGAAGTCGATTTGATGTAATTCTACATCATATTGTGCTACGACAGCTAAAAGTAGACGCATAGAGGTAAATCTCACAACTGGTGAAAAGGTTTATTCATTATCTCTACCTATTTTTTGAGTATGGCCCTTAACCACCAAGCTAGTTTAATACCTTTCTATTGAATTATCAGTTGTTCATTTTTTCTTGAGAACCCATTTGTTCCTAGTAGTCTTCCGACCAAGCGGAAGGTTAAGCAAGTTCTAGACTTTATTAGATTTCATTGACTCAATTTCCTCTTCCATTGCTCTTTTCCATTTTAGTTTTGTCGGGCATCATAAAGCTTCGTGTATAGACTTAAGGCCTTTCTCGTCATGTGCGAATACAAGGAAAGCTTGCACCTCGATCTCAAATGAGGTTTGGGTACGTTTTTTCGTGCACTTTATAGAATGGGAGCTTCACTGTGACCTTGCTCACCCGAGTTGGATTACTCCCACTTAGATCAGAAGCTAGAACTACTTCTCGCATCTCTATAGATTCAACTATATCATTTAGAATAAATGAAGGTTCTACCTTTTTAATGTCTCCCCTACTTGGAAAATCCCTCCACAGAATCATCACATCTCGTGACTATGTCAATTATAGTTCTGTCTTGATTTTCACCTATAAAAACAAGTATCCCTTAGACTGGCCCAAATATCATCTAAAGATACATTTCTTTCCTTGCAGACCTAATTTTCAAATTTTACTTGAGGAATCACGCATAAAACCAGTTGATCCCCAAGGTCTAAGTAGGTTACGTCAGTTGTTCTACCTGCCCAAAGCTGATATGGTATATCAAGTATTGACTTCGAGGGAACCCTATTCAAAATATGTGTTGGTTAACAAAGCATCTCCGCAATAGGAGATAGGCAAGTTAGCTTGCGCCATCATGGACCTCACCAATTCTAACAATGTCATATTCCTCCTCTTAGCAATACCATTTTGCTATAGAGTATGAAGAATAGAATAAAGGCTAACAATACCTTTATCATTACAAAGTTCCTTGAACTGATTAGCTTGACAGTCATGCCCTTGGTCAGTTCTTAAAGTTTTTTCTTTTCTATCCATTTCATTTTCTTCCAAGTTTAAATATGATCTAAAGCGTTCCAATGCTTCTGACTTTGAGAAATCAAATAAACATAATCGCAATGCATGAAATCGTCTATAAAGGAAATGAAATAGGAGGCTCCGTTTTAGCATTCACGTACATCGGACCACATATATTTGAATGGAATACTTGCAATGAAAATTTGGCTATCAAGGCTTTAGCAAATGGTTTTCGAGCTGTTTTTCCAATTAGGCAATGCTCACAAATGGGTAAAATAACTTTAGATATTGAACCTAGTAATTCTTCTTTAGCTAACTTATTCATTCTCTCTTGTCCAATATGTCCTAATTTAGCATGCCAAACCTTTGTATCAACATTTATATCACAGGAAGAAGAAAGAGATACATTCATTGAAAACCATAAAACCATTACATAAATATCTAGATGTGTAATGTGTATCACCAGTGTAAATATTAACTATAGTACCATAGAAGTTCAAACTTCGACCAAAATGTAAAAGAACAACAATAGATATTAAATACGTAAAATCTTTAGCACAATTAGGACATAGTGAAGGAGGATAGTACGACCACCAAGCAAGTGTGGTTTGCAAGTACCAATTTCCTTCACTTCTGCTCGATCATCATTCCCAATGTATATCCACTCCGTACCAACTGGAATCCATGGAATTCCGAAAATGCTTCTTGGTCTCTGATTGTGTGGTCTATCGCTCCTGATTGTAAAATCAACAAAGGATAAGAATCAGTAAATAATATAGTTCTAGAGACATAAATAGCACTATAAGAAGAAAGAAAAAGCAACAAAAACCACCTATTTAGGCTCCAGGCATACATGAGCAAAATGACCCAGCGCACGACAGTTATAGCATTGGACCTTGCTTTTTTCTTTTTTCTTATTGGACAGTTTCCCTTTCTTATTGTGCCTATTTTTGTTTTTCTTGGATCCTTGTCCAACAATCTCTTGTCCCTTCCCTTTGTCCCAGTTCCTCTTATACTTAAAGCTCGAAGCCTTATGGGAATTGGACTCAGCCACATAAGTTTGGTCTTGAGGTTTAGAAGCACGAACCTGCTCATCCTCTAACTCCAAATGGTGGGTAGCATCAACAAATGTTGTGATGCTATCATTGTGGGTTAAGTTCATGGGTCCCAATTATCAGGAAGAGAGCAAATCAAAGCACAAGCCTACTGCTCATCAAAAATTATATGACCAGCTGAATTCAATTCCCTGATCATGTTAGAGATGATCAATTCCCTGATCATGTTAGAGATGATCCCAATATGTTGTTTGATGTTATGACTAGGAAGTTTCTTGTAAGTATTAAACTTAATAGCCAGTTGTCTGAGCCTATTCACACTCGTACCACCGTACTTCTCTCTCAAGTGCACCCAGATGTCATGAGCGTAAGGGAATTGTTCACACTCATGAATGAGATCAAAAATCATAGAGCTCACCAAGATTGCACGAGAAGTCGAATATTTCTTTTTCCAAACTTGGTACACCTCTCAATCTCATCTCTATTGAGTAGTGTTTCCATTACCAGGGTCTTCCATGCCTGGTTGATGCCTTCTATGGCATCTTGTTCATCCACTGCATACTAAATCTTATGGCAACAAACTGTTATAGTTATCGCCATTCAGGCATTGTTCTATCCAATACAAAATTTATCAACTTTTTCTCCCTCTTCATTTCCAACCACCAATTCAATTATTTAATATATTTTTCTCAAATTTCAGCCACACATTCAACACATAAATCGAAAAAACAAAACTTATCATACAAAGAACAAAGCTTTAGTTTATCACCCTTATTTAGGCCAGCTATTATGTTTTTAGATGCCATTGTCTGTCAGATTTTAGAGACAATTATTTATTAGTTCATTTATGCACACGTCTCAATGTACGTTTAGGCAAGTTAATTTCTCATGATAATTTAACATTAGAAATGGAGTCAAAAGTTCACTAGGTTCCCAATCTTCATCCATTATCCTAATGCCTCATTATCACTAAAATTGACTTATAAACGCAAAGCTATAAGTTTTATGTAAAGGCCACAATACATCTTCTATCCTAGAACACCCACTTGATCCAACAATATATATAAATATGTAAAATATTGAACATATGCGATAAACATTGAAAGAAAAGGCAACATATTTAATCACTAAGTTTTGCCAAATATATGTGATCGCAACAATCAATATTGGATCAGCTGTTTGCTACAATTGAAAAACACGTGCCCTGTGGGGTTCAATTGGTCCTTTCAATAATTTTCTAGAATTTTAATTGGTTGCAAAAATACTTGTTGTGCATTTTTTAAAATGGTTTTAAGTCCAAAATACATAAAAGGAAATTTTTGATATCAAAAATAATTTATGTCTACCGAAAATACGAGAAAGACGCATGGACGTGTCCTATATAAGCTTTATCGAAACAAAAAAAAGAGGCAAACATGGACCAGCTATCGGTTGAAAGAGGTTTGAATAAATACAGTGACTGCTAGCTCGTGTAATAAGTAACATTGTTGGCCTAGTGATCCACAGCTTGAATCACACCAAGGTTCAGGTTAGAGATTCAGTAGGCGCATGATTATTTTTTTAATTTTTATTAAAAAAGACAAACATGGAATGAAATAAAATAAATAAATTGTCCGCCAACAAATTAAAAAAAAAATGCACGTGTGGTCTAGTGGATGAGGACTTTAACTCGCATAGAGGTGTGGGTTTGAACTCTATGGGCGAACACTATTGAGCTTTTTTTTTAATTGTTCATCGTTTTCCCTAAAATGATAAGAATTTTAATAGGCAATACTTCGTGGTGTCAATCGGGTACACCGAGTCTGGTCGGTTCACTTCCATCCGGCCGGCGAATGGCCCATTCGGATGACTACCCGCTTATGTGGGTTTGTGGGCAGGGTTGGCTCGACCTAGATTTTTCGAATGGAAACCCGGCCCCTCCATTGAGCCATACCGGTTGGCCTACATGGGATAACCCGTATGGGTCGATGAACGGGCCAACCCATATGGGCTTCCCAGGTTGAATCAAATAAGGCCCATGCGAATCAAATTCAGCGCATTTGAATTTAGTTTGTGTTTTTTAATGAATATTATTTATATTTAGGGTTAGAGTTATTTGCGGTTTAGGGTTTTTAGGATTTGGGATTTATCAAATTGAACTTTTAAGTGTTAACATGTAAAGAAAGATAAAAATTATAATTTTAAAAATCAACTAGTAAACAACTAAACAAGTAAAGTAACAACTACATTAATATTAATGTCTAATAACAACAGCAATAAAGATAAAATTTAAATTTACTATAACAAAAATTATATTAAAATATGAAATTTAAACATTGCTTGACACAAATTTATATCAAACTTGAAAGTTTGAAGATTCACAACAAAAAGTAAAAAACAAATAAGCAATTATTTATTAATTGCATGACCATTAAAGTAGGTTGACAATTAAGATTTGTTGTTATCTTTGTGTCTACGACTGGTGCCTGTAACGCCCCGCTAAAATCTCGTCACGATTTTATATGATTTCGTATGTTTATCGTTTGTGTTTTTGGGAATGGGTCGTGATGATGTGAATATGTCGTGAGATGGTGTTGATGGATATGACATGTTTAGGATGTGTTTTGGGTGGCCCCATGTATGTTGGAACTAGGTATGGTCGCCAAGAATGAACCGGAAGAGAAATGCAGAAAAACTGGGATTTACGGCCGTAATTTTGGTATTTACGGCCGTAAATGTGGTAGTTACGGCCGTAAGGCTTATGGTTACGGCCGTAAGTCAAGAATGATGGTTAAAGGGCTGATTTTACCTGGTCGCGTGGACCGAAGCGCGATCGCGTGTGCCTAGTTACTGACCGTAATTTATTGAGTTACTGGCCGTAATATTGGAATTCTGGTAATAATGGGGATATTTACGACCGTAATTTTAAGTCGGCAGATATGGATTTTTGGTCAAAAAGTCACTTTTCTTGATGGTTACCCTCATTTTCGAGCCAAGCATACATCTAAGACATTTTGAAGGTCCTCCATCTCTAGAAATCCATCCACATATCATCCACATATCATACTTGGATCAAGTGTTGGTATAGAAGATCAATCAAGTCCTTAAGGAGCAAGGTGAAGAAGCAAGCAAGTCCATCTTCTACCTAGTTTTCCTTGGTGGTCCTATCTTTCTAAGGTGGGTAGTAGAGCACTTAAAGTGTTTTGAGGTAAGATCATGCCCTAATATTGGTTGGTTTGCAATAAATAGGTAAAGAGGCAAGTGGTAAGGTAGGATTAATGATGTTGATGCTTTGGTTGAGTAGATATGACTATAGGGTTGGTATAGCATATAGATACTCAACTTGGGGTTTGTAGAATCTTGATGTTTATGGACCCATTTTATGTTAATATGCATATGATATTACATGTGTTTATTTATGTGTATACATTGAAGCATGGTCATGCATGAAAAAGCGAAGAAACGTGGTTGCCAACCAAATGTTTATATAATGTTCGTCTCACAAAGGTCTGAGACAATTGGCCCAAATGGAGGTCCCACAAAGGATTGGGGTCTCGCCAATGAAAGTATGAATGTACGTAATGGCGCCAATATAAACATATGGTTATAGCGGGCCCATGGTTACTGAATATGTCATGCATTGCATATGATTGTGCTCCCCATTGGGCCCTCGTGGCTCACGATGTGTTATGTTATGTGATAGGTGACGAGCCGAGACCGTGGACTTGGGGACGGAGGAATCCTCGAGGACGTGACGTGGAGGGGAAACCAAAGGAAGCTCCTGATCCTGTATAGGCCGCTTTTGCATGTGTCCAATGGCCAAGATTTAATATATTTTGCTTATGTTTTGATGTAAATGTGTAAATAAGTACTCATGAGCTTGGACAAAGGAAAGGTTTTGTAACGCTGTTTAGCTTCCGTTGCTTATCGTTATGGTTATATACGTATGTTTTAAGAGCGGGCGTTACAGGATGGTATCAGAGCCGGCTTCCTTTTCGTTTCCCCACACATTTGAGGACTCCCTTCGCCTCTCCAGGTTATGGTTGGTAATGTGTTTTATGTGTGCATACTTTATTGTTATGATATGCTATGTTATGATGCTCTGTGTACTATACGAAGGAGATGAGTAGGGTGATGTGAGTTGAGATATTTCCTTGTTGTGATGGATAGATGGCTGATGATCAGGCACCAGTTATTGAAAGCTTGACTCGGTTGGTAGAACAACAGTCCCAAATGATGCAGCAGATGATGACTGGTGGGTGTCGAATCCAACAAATAATAAATATCTCGCTCAAAAATATAAATTGTAATAGCAGTGAGCAAGGTCGTATCCTCAGAGATTGGTTAGATTTATTCTTTCAAAAATGAGACTAAATAAAATAAAATTGGGGGGTTTAAAAGAATGAAGCTCCAAAAAAACTGAAATTAAAATATTGCAATGATAAAATATAAATTGAACTGAAGTCACTTAAGGTAAATATCCAATCCAAGGTTTAATCTCCAATTGATTCATAAAAATTGATCATAGATGCAAAGATAATTCTCCTCATTAGTTCCCTAAAGCGGTTATATATGGTTGTTGATCTGATCTAACAACCTATCTCTCTTCTGTTGATAACAAAGTCTGCAGTTGATTATTTCCTAATCAATAAACAACCACAGGAGATGCGACCGTTGGATTTAATTTATTAATGACATTAATATCTAAGAGATGACCAATTCTAACCAACAAAAGCATACGATGAATTGTTTAAGTTAGATTGTATATTCTTTACAACATAAAATTGAGAACTTTGACCTAATCAATTTTGTTGTTTTGCACAATAGTCGTTAGAAATACTAGACAATTACGGATCTAGTTTTCTAACTAACAATATGTTGAATTGACAATTAAACAACGGGCCCTTTGTGTAATCAATCAATCCCACAATTTCAAGAAAAAACACAAGAACATGCAAATAGAGAAAATAAAGGAGAACAATAAAAGAATATATTAGATCTCACAATTTGTTCTTGAATCAATCTTCAATCAACCTTGAATTGGAATAGAAATTTAGAATCCCATGGAGAGAAGAAGAAGATAATTCTAGTGTATGATATGAAAGAGAGAAAAAAACGTGTACTTTTGGCCAAGATATAATATGGGTTTCTTGTTGTCTTGGGCCCGATCCAATCCTAAAATTACCTAGGAAAAAATAAGAGAGAAAATAAAAGGAAAGATTTTAGTTTCCCAATTCTAATAAAGTCTATGATTTTTTCCTACAAAATAAAAACTAATTGCATTAAAGGTCCTATAAAATATTCTATTCTTTTTAGGAGTAGGAATAATTAAATAGAGGTCTTCTATTGATCCACCAACTCTTCTCTTCTAAGAGTCTTATCTCTACATTTTTATGGGAAAACCATGTTGATAAAAGTCGCGATCACGCTTCAAGCTTGAGAGCTCTTCTAGTTGTTTCATTTGATCTTCACTATTTCTTCAAAACTTGTAAAAATTAACTTTAATTTAATTAAACTCCTTCACTGGTCCATAAAATATAAAACACATTAATTAAAATCAAGGACTTGCAATTTTTAAATAATATAAAGCGTGGAAAAATATTACGATTGTATGAAATAAATGAGTTTTATCAGAATTCCCCACACTTAAACAATGCTTGCCTCAAGCATGCAAATCAAGTCATCAATTGCTTAAAATTTCAAAGCCATCCTTCAACAACCAAAACCATTGTGCCTCAAAGATTTAAATTTCAACACAATTAAGAACCAACCACGAAATAGAGTAAATCCATGCTTGACACAAATAATCAATCACTTTAACAATTTCTCGAAATCCAAATGTAGTGGGATTTAACACCCTCACATAGGATTCACTCAATATACGCTCAAAGTGTTTAGGTTATAGAATATACTCTCAAATCAATACATAGAAGATCCTTACTATAAAGCTTGCTAATATATCACATCGGTTCCACCAATGAGTTGAATGCAAGTAAGGGTCTTAAATAGGGTTGTAACGTGGCTTGGGTAAGGTGGGATAAGAAGGATTTATTTAGGCTATTTTATCGAAGGAATTGCACAACTTATCCACAGAACTCAACTCAAAATAAACTCTACAAACTTCATCTAACGCATTTGAACCACTTATTCAACAATCACAATTCACCTTCTTCTTTCACTTGCATACTCTACCCTTTTTTCGTCTCTTTTTACTGTACTTTTTTCTTCTTCTTCTTTTTTTTTAATTTTTTCAATCATTCTCCTCATCATCTCTTTCGTACTTCCTCGCCAAATCAAAGTGGGTGTAGATGACACTTGAACACTTTATTCTCACTTCTAGAGAAGGGTGAGAATTGCACTATGAACCTTTGTTCTCGTCATATATCAACATCTCCAAAATTAGTTGAAGCTACATGTGAAAAAGTTTAAGCATTCCTTCAACTTAAGGTTCAAGAGGAAATTAACAAAGAAATGGATTTTCAAGGCTTGTAATGTGGTTAATTTCAATAAAGGCTAGAAGGCACAAAGTTGGCTCTCTAAGGGTAATTTCAGGGTAGGCTCTTTCCCATGAAAGCTAAATTTGGCTTTACCTAGGTGCCCTTCGTTTTATATGCATCCAATTATCATCGGGGGTATACCAGCATGTATAACAAAGCAAGTTCTAGAAGAAAATCGACTATGCATGATAGTCACACAATCAAGAATGGAGCATGATATATAAAATGTCGTGAATGCTCATAGGCTCAAAAGCTCACAAAATTAGGGACATTGTGCATTAAATCCACACATTCTTCATTCAATCCATCGCTAAGAGCAATCAATCATAGTGCAATCAACAAGAACTCATCTACTCATGTTAATCCCTAATTGCATCTCAACTGCATCTCGATGAAGTACAATAATCTAAATCGCATAGGAAAAAAAAACATCAATAGAATCCAAAGTTGAAAGAATTTTTTTTTTTTTTTTTAGTCATATAAAATCAAAAATGAAGAAAAAAAATGACATTAAGATGCAACTAGAATGATACTAGAATTAAAATGAAAATGAAGTGCAACTAAAATGAGCGTTGAAACACAAAGAACATAGAAGACTCTCTACACCTAAACCAAACATTGTCCCCAATGTAAGAAAAGTTAAAAATAAAAATAAAATCTTGGGAGTAGAAAAAGAAAATAAAATAAGAAAAGTAGAAAAACTCCCGGAGGTTGAAGAATCGAGGAGAAGGTGGAGCAAGCCCATATCTTAAAAAATGCATTCGGGTTCTTCTCAATTAGGTACAATCGCATGTCAATTTGTGTGATCACGATCATCATCGTTCTCACATTCATCAGTGCTCACGATAGATACGATAGCTAGAGAGCGAGGGAGGAGATTTGTAGAAGCCAAGTGCGTGCCTTGGCGACGCGTTCTTGATCGTCGAGGTTTAGGACCGCGATGAATAGCTCCGATTGTCTCAAATTCATAGGTACTGTAACTTAGAAACCAAACCCATTTCTCCAAGCAAGGTAAGTCAAGGTTGTATCTCACAAAGCAATATGAAGGTTATTATTAGGAAAATCGATCAATTTCTCATGTAGCTAAATGTGTAATCAAAGAACCTAAAAATCAATGGGCGTTTAGCCATTACAACATTGTCAAATTGAGATGCTAACCAATATCCAAGATTCACTTTCTTTTTCTTTAGCATGCACCACAATAAAACTCACATTTAGTTAAAACCAGTGAATCTTTTAGGACCGAAAAATTGAATACAGAAAGTCGATGAATATATATCAGCGAGGTCACGAAGAAATGTATCCTTGGACTTACTTGGGTCATACATGTGTGGTTAGTGGAGAATTCTCCCATAAAGACCATAGGGTTCAAAATACGTCACTATAGTCACAAAAGCTGTTCAAATATTCTTCCGTTTAGCATACTCAGTAGTGATGAATCCAAAAGCAAGATTAAATCCGATTGATTGAAAGTTTGAATTCTTTTTCCCATTAATCGAAATTGAACCACCCGTGGGCTACTTAACGTGAAATTATCCGGTTTCTTAAACTCAAAAAGTTGTGTAAATTCTCCCGAACAAGTTCAATATAAAGCCCGGACATGTAATAGCAAAATAAGGCTCCCCATACGATATGCTCAATTAACTTACGCACTAGTTAATAAATTCAAAGTCGCCAAAGTGGGTTCGTGAATATACTTACCTGGAGCGATGCTTTGAGTCTGAACAAGTTTATATCGGTTTGATCCCGTTTCTTGGAGAAATTTGAGATTTCCCTTCAAATCGATTCGTGAATTGGTAGAATATGCAATCGTTTCCCAATCTGAGCCCTCTTTCTGCTTTGAACATCGTCATTGTCGGGGAAGTGGTCGAGGTGGAGGCGGTTGACATGATTGAGGCGCTGTTTACGAGCGTTTGATCGATGATTTGGGGGGTGGTAGTCGATTGCCCGTCCCATGGTGAAGTTGAGATGGGTTGGTGATAGAGTGGCGAGTGTGGCTGGAGGGAAAAGTTGGGTGGTCTTTGTAGGTCGTCGGCAATTGACTATCGAGGCGAGAGATAAAGGTGGCTGTCGGTTTGTGGAGTGCTGCGGTCTGAAAGATGTAGGGAATTGCAATTGGGTGGCGAGAAGAGAGAGGCTCTTTGTATTGTGGAAGGAATCGCCCATTGAAGAGGGGTTATAGGTGTCGGTGTTGAAGGCGGTAAAAGTCTCTGGTATGATATCACAGCGAGAATGGGTGACCCTATTTTTATATTTGATGGTCATCAAAAAGCATTTCGTATGTTAAATTTCTTGATTCTCGATTGATTGGAACATCAGCCATTGATGGTGCTTGAAGATGTGGAGCTCGAGAAAATCGGGGAGAAGGTTAATGATGGTTGATGGAAGTTGCGGTCGGTTATGGTGATGAATTGAGGGAGAGACAAAGACATGTAATATAATATATATATATATATATATATATATATATATATATATAGGAGTAGGTAGGTAGTGGCGGTTGGGGGTGGGTTGGGTTTTTGACTTTAGAATAGGAATTGGAATGGTGTAGTGTGTGATTTGTAAAATTGAATTGATTGCGCTTTTTTTTTTTTTTTGTTTTTGTTTTTATTAATAGAAAGAATATGGGTGTTGTTTGGGATTGGGAAATTTGATGTTGTCTAGGAATAAGTTGGAGATTTTAAGAATTTAGGAATGTTAAAGGATTTGGGTAGGAATAGAAGTTTGACTAAAATAGAATTGTGAAACTTGTTCCCCCAAGTGTTTTAAAAAAAAAAATTCATTTTTTTTTTTTTTTTTCTTTTTTTTTTTTAGAACAAGATAAATAAAGACAAAAGGAAAAAAATATAAAAAAAAATAAAGAGAAAGCTGGATTTTTAACCTAAAAGCTCTAGGAGTAGGGGCGTGGGCACGCTCTAATTAATGGATTTTTAGGTAAAAATTTACCTAAAAGCTCTAGGGACAAGCGTGGGCACGTTCTAATCAATGGATTTTCACTCAATTTCCATCGTGCCTACCTCTGAAGAAAAACATCTCTGCCCAAGAAAAGTGTGACACCAATTAATTGCACTTCCAAATAGAAATAAAATCATCAAAAATGAAAATAAAATGAATTTTAAAAACCAAGAAAAACAATGAAACTTGGGTTGCCTCCCAATAAGCGCCGTTCTTTAACGTCTTTGGCTAGGCGTCATACCTTTCAATCGGTATAAATTGGACATGTTAAACTAATGTAATCAATATTACTCGTTTGAAAACCGTCATAAAAGGTTTTAAGCGATGCCCATTGACTTTAAAGCGTTTCTTTGGTGTCCAAGCTTTGGATCTCATTTGCGCCATGAGTAAACACGTTAGTAATAACAAAAGGCCCTACCCACCTAGGCGCAATTTACCAGGAAATAACTTCAACTTAGAATGATATAGTAAAACTTTCGACCAGCGAGAGAATTTTTAAAATCGTTTGATCGTGGAAGGCCTTTGTCTTCTCCTTGTAAATCACTTGAGTTTCGTAGGCATCATTGCGAATTTCTTCCAACTCTTGTAATTGCAACTTCCTCTCTTCACCGATTCATCCATGCTCATATTGAAATGCTTGTGACCCAATATGCCCGTGTTCTAACTCGTAGGAAGGTGACAAGGCTTCCCAAATACTAAGCGATAAGGGGACATACCTATAGGAGTTTTGTAGGTGTTGATAAGCCCGGAGTGCATCGTCAAGCCTTAAGCTCCAATCCTTTACATTAGGGTTGACCGTTTTCTCGAGTATCCAGTTTATTTCTCTATTGGACACCTCCTTTGTCCACTCGTCTGCTATGGGTGGTAAGCGTAGAAATGCGGTGCGTCACATTGTATTTCTTGATCAAAGCCCCCACTACTCTATTGCAAAAATGGAGTCCCACGGTCTTGCGATAATTGCCCTTGGTGTTCCAAACCTAACAAAAATATGACTCTTTACAAAATCCACAACCACTTTAGCATCGTCGATTGAGTAGCTTTAGCTTCTACCCATTTGAAACATAATCCCACGCCAAAGAATAATATAAACATTGCTATAAGAGGAAGGAAAGGACCCATAAAATCGATACCCCACACATCAAAAATTTCACAAACAAGAATAGGGCAAGTGGCATTTGATCTCTATGTCCTATATTTCCGGTTCTCGACATCGCTCACATGACTTTGAACAAATATGAATCCCGAAACAAAGTCGGCCAAAATAATCCACACTCTAGCACCTTACGAAATTTGTTACATTAGGACCAAAATGTCACTCCACATGCATATGAGTGACAAAATTTTTAAAATAGAAGTAGTTTCATATTGGGTTACACACCTACGGATGATTTGATCAGAACAATGTTTCCCGCAGATAGGGGTCATCCCACACATAGTATTTAGCATCACTTTTTATTTTATCTTTTTTGAGCTCTAGTCAAATCACTCGGTAGTGTTCTAGTAACTAAATAGTTAACTATATCAGCTGACAGGATCGACTCTTGCATAGAAAGAGATACTCATGGAAAGTTGTCCTTCAATGGTGATGGCTCTTCACTCATGGCAAGTCGGCTTAGATGATCAGCAACTAAGTTTTGGCACCCTTCTTATCACGTATCTCTAGATCGAACTCTTGTAACAAGAGATCCATCGAATGAGTGCAGGCTTGGCTTCTTTCTTGAGAATAGGTACCTAAGAGCTGCATGGTCAGAATAAATAATCACTTTAGTGCCAAGCAAATATAGGCAGATTTTTCTAAAGCAAAGACAATGAGCCAGCTCTTTTCCGTCGTAGAGTAGTTGCTTTGTGGTTGTCAGTGTTCGAGATGCATAGTAAATGGCGTGATGGGCTCTTCCAACTTTTTGTCCCTATATGCGCAATGCGTGATTGCTTGCATCACACATGATCTCGAATGGAAGATTCCAATCCGGTGGTTGGATAATTGGTCTTTGAAGTGAGCATATCCTTCAATTTGTCAAATGCATCCTTGCATGCCTCATCAAATTCAAATGCCACATCCTTTGCAATAATTTGCCGCAGGGGTTGAGTTATCTTAGAAAAATCTTTGATAAAGCGCACATGCAAAACCTGCATGTCAAGGAAAGAGCGAACTTCCACATTTGTGGGGTAAGGCAAATGTTTAATAACATCTATCTTAGCCCTATCAACTTCAATGCCCTAGGGGATACAATATGACCTAGAATGATACCTTGATCAACCATAAAATGACATTTTCATAGTTCAACACCAAGTTTGTCTCTATCCCATCTTCTAAGTATTTTTGTGAGGTTAGTTAAACATATATCAAAAGAATCACCATAGACCGTAAAATCATCCATAAATACTTCTATGATGTTCTCTACATAATCGGAAAATATACTAACCATACACCTTTGGAATGTGGCGGGAGCATTCACGAGTCAAAGCGGCATTAAATCGATAAGCGAAAGTGCAAGACGGTGAATGTTGTTTTCTCCCCAGTCCTCGAGTGCAAGCTGGAATCTGGTGGAAACCTGAATAACCATCAAGACAACAATAGTGAGTACGGCTGCTAAGCGTTCAAGCATTTGGTCAATAAAGGGAGGGAAAGTGATCTTTCCTAGTTGTCGCATTTAATTTTCTATAATCGTCTGAGACCCTCCACCCATTTTGAACCGCAGTGGGCACCATCTCACCTTGAGTTTTTAACTATTGTTATACTGTTTTCTTAGGGGCGACTTGAACCTGACTTACCCACTTGCTATACGAATTGGAAAGATCATACCAGCATCGAAGTTTCAAAATTTCATTCTTTACTACTTCCCATCATGGGTTCGGCCTTCGTTGAGCTTCTAGATGGCTTGCAATCTTCTTCGGTAGGATCCTATGCATGCGCGTGGCGGCTCAATCCCTTGATGTCGACTATGGTCCATCCCCAGCTTCTTTATACTCCCTAAAGCTTTACCGAATTAGCCTTTCTTCTTCCATTGCGAGAGAGCTTTTGGAGATGATCAGCTTTGGAAGGGTTTCTCCTTCCCAAGGCATACTTTAGGTGGCCTGGTAGGGGTTTCAACTCAACTTCGGTGCCTGCATGGTAGAAGGAAAAGTTTTGTGTGAGAGTGTGGTAAATCAACTTGAGAGACATTGTACCTTATAGGTTGAAGAGATCCCAATTCAAGGTGGCGTCACATAAGTGGAGTATCAAATTCAAATTCTTTCATTCCTCAAGAGTGAAATTCACCGCAAAGTGCAATTCTTAGTTTATCATCATCAAGAAGATCAAAATATTCTTGTGCCAAAGGTCAACAACATCTAAAACATAAAGCAGGGGACACGTCACTAGGGTATCTCATGAGCCAGTAGATATTAAATTTAATCACATCACCATGAATTCCATAGTAAGAGTTCCGGCCAGAACATCAATTTTAGTCTAGATGTCTTTAAAAATGGCCTACCTAACAAGATTGGTGCTCGATTAGATGAGTCATCTTCTTCCATATTAAGCACATAAAAGTCCGCGAGGAAAAAATCAATTAAGTTAACTTGTACTAAAACATCTTCAAGAACTCCTTGAGATACACATTAGACCTATCTCATTTAGTTGTATTATCACGAGTTTCTTTTAATGGACCAACATTCAAGAAAGAAGAATAAAGCGATAGAGGCATGACATTTATTGAAGCTCAAGATCTAACATGGCTTTCTCAATCCTAATATTACCTACTTTGCAGGGATAGTAAACATACGAGGTCCTTGCATTTGGGAGGTAGTTTTCTTTCTTGAACCAAAACATTTTCCCCCACACTTACCTTTTCATTGCCCTTTAACTTCCTCTTATTGGTGCACAACTCCTTAAGAAATTTAGCATAGCGAGGTACTTGTTTAATTGCATCAAGTAAGGGATATTTACCTCAACTTTGCGAAAAGTCTCTAAAATTTCCTTCTCCTCTTCCTCTTTCTTGGATTTATTCAATCTTGTAGGAAAAGGGAAGGGGTCACTCACACGGGGTTGGTTTCTATTGAGCTCTTGATTGGTGGGTTGGAGGGATAACTTCCTTTCAGTTTCTTCCTTTGAATTGCTTTGCTTAACCTTGCTCGGTTCCTTCAATTGCTTTCCACTTCTCAAAGTGATCGCACTAGCGTTTTGCTTTGGATTGATAATAGTTTGTGAAGGCAATTTACCTTGAGACTCTAGTTTATTCATCTTTGGATGCTTGGCTGACTCACTTGGGTTTCCAAGTTCTTGATCTTTGGTTTTAGTCTCTGTTGAAATTGTGTGTGTTAGTTGCAAGTGATTTAACAATTTCTTCTAGAGACATACCGAACGAGGAAAGGAAGGCTGTGTGGAGGCTGAAATTGTTGGAAGCGTGGTTTCGGCCCATAGCTAAAGTTAGGATGATCCCTCAGCCACTGGGTTGTATGTATTTGAATAGGGATCATATTTTCTTTGTGGTGGACACAAATCTCCCAACCATATTGGCTTGTTCAAAGGATCTTCTTGAAGGGTGGGACACGCATCGGTCGGATGATTGATAGGCTGCACATATCCCATAGCCTTCACTTGTTGTCCATTCCCCTCGACCAATTGTTGAACAACGGATGTTAGATTATCTGTCGAATTCAAGGGAAGAGATATTTACCTCATTCACACGGGTATCATGTAGGACCCAAATTGCTTTGAGGTGTTTGCCATGATAGTGATCAATTCCTCTGCGGCGGTGGGGGTTTGTTCACTATAGCTCTCCGCTAGCTGCATCCATCATCCTTCTCTCTCCATGGGTAACAATCCTTCATAAAAATATTGGATGAGAAGCTGGTGGATATCCCATGTTGAGGACAACTTGTAGCGCAAAGCTGGCTTGAATCTTTCCCAATACTCATGAAGGGACTCCAGTATCTTTTTGTTTGACTCCACAAATCTCCTTCCTAATGCTTCGGCCATTGGTGGGAAAAATTTGTCGAAATGATTGCACCATCCACATCCACGTTGTTATAAATGGAAGGTAAGTAGAACAACCAATCCTTTGCCGATCGAGCCGAAAATGGAAAGGCACGTGGCTTGATGCTGTTCTTCCGTCACTCCTTGTGGTTTCATGGTTGAGCACTGGCATTGGAATTCTTTAAGATGCTTGTGAGGATCTTCGTTCTCTAGCCCATGAAATTTAGGAAGCAAGTGAATTAAACCGATTTCAACTCAAAATCCGCCTCCCGAGTTGGGTATTGAATGCATAGAGGTTGTTGGTCACATTTGGCGCTTGAGTTCCCTTAGAGTTCTTTACTGCGTTATCCATTTCTTGTTCTAGTTCAGAATCACTAGACGATGAATCGATAAAGCCAATTTTGTATTCGATTAGGGGATGAAGTTGCTTGTTTCCTTAATCTAGCTTCCTTCCTCAATCTTGAGCCGTCTTCTCGATCTCGAGGATCGTATTGAAGTTCACTGCGAGAAAAAGCCCAAAGCATCAAAGACAAAGAAAGAGTAAATCTAATTGACACTCAATCCCAAACTTGGCGCAAAATTTGGTAGTGTTATCGAATCAACAAATAATAAATATCTCGCTCAAAAATATAAATTGTAATAGCATTGAGCAAGGTCGTATCTCGAGATTGGTTAGATTTATTCTTTCAAAAAATGAGACTAAATAAAATAAAATTGGGGTTTAAAGAATGAAGCTCCAAAAAAGCGAAATTAAAATATTGCAATGATAAAATATAAATTGAGCGAAGTCACTTAAGGTAAATATCAATCCAGGTTTAATCTCAATTGATTCATAAAAATTGATCATAGATGCAAAGAATAATTCTCCTCATTAGTTCCCTAAGCGGTTATGGTTGTTGATACGATCTAACAACCTATCTCTCTTACTTATTTGATAAACAAAGATCTGACCAGTTGATTATTTCCCTAATCAATAAACAACCTAGAATGCGACCGTTAGGATTTAATTTATTAATGACATTAATATCTAAGAGATGACCAATTCTAACCAACAAAAGCATACGATGAATTGTTTAAGTTAGATTGTATATTCTTACAACATAAATTGAGAACTTTGACCTAATCAATTTAGTTGTTTGCCTGTCGTTAGAAATACTAGACAATTACGGATCTAGTTTTCTAACTAACAATATGTTGAATTGACAATTAAACAACGGGCCCTTTGTGTAATCAATCAATCCACAATTTCAAGAAAAACACAAGAACATGCAAATAGAGAAAATAAAGGAGAACAATAAAAAGAATATATTAGATCTCACAATTTGTTCTTGAATCAATCTTCAATCAACCTTGAATTGGAATAGAAATTTAGAATCCCATGGAGAAGAAGAAGATAATTCTAGTGTATGATATGAAGAGAGAAGCACGTGTACTTTTGGCCAAAGATATAATATGGATTTCTTGTTGTCTTGGGCCGATCCAATCCTAAAAATTACCTAGGAAAAAATAAGAGAGAAAATAAAAGGAAAGATTTTAGTTTCCCTAATTCTAATAAAGTCTATGATTTTTTCCTACAAAATAAAACTAATTGCATTAAAGGTCCTATAAAATATTCCTATTCTTTTTAGGAGTAGGAATAATTAAATAGGGTCTTCTATTAGTCCACCAACTCTTCTCTTCTAAGGAGTCTTATCTCTACATTTTTATGGGAAAACCATGTTGATAAGTAGCGATCACCTTCAAGCTTGAGGCTCTTCTAGTTGTTTTCCATTGATCTTCACTATTTCTTCAAAACTTGTAAAATTAACTTTAATTTAATTAGACTCCTTCTGGTCATAAAATATAAAACACAATTAAAATCAGGACTTAAGCAATTTTAAATAATATAAGCGTGGAAAATATTACGATTGTATGAAATAAATGAGTTTTATCAATAATGACAGTGGGAATCATAATGCTAATGGAAGCAATTCCGTGAGTGCTCCGGGTGTTGAGAAGACCCAAGAAGATAGGGATAAGGAGTTTTCATCCGATCGGTTCCGTCGTCTAAATCCGCCTATCTTTGAGGATGCGAAAGATCCGATTGACGCCGAGAATTGGCTTCAGACGATAGAGCGGATGTTTGAGTATGCCCACATTCCCGTGTCGGGCGGGTGAATTGTGCGACCTTTATGCTCAGAGGCTCGGCGGGTTTTGGTGGGATACTGTGAGACAAGAAGAGGAAGTTACTGATTCTGGCATGGGCGGATTTTTGTACTAGGTTTGGACCAAGTATTTCTCGATCTGGCTCAAAATGAGAAGTTGAATGAGTTCATCCAAATTCAGCAAGGTGCTATGTCGGTGAGTGAGTATAGTAGGAAGTTTGATGAGCTCGCCCGATTTGCTACGCATATGGTGAATACCCCGGCTCGCAAAGTTGCTCGGTTTATTATGGGCTTGAAGCCGGAGTTAGCTCGAGATGTACAGTTGGCCAGTATGGCGACTACGAGCTACACTGAGGTGATAGAGCGGGCATATGTCGCGGAACGAGCCGAAGCGAGAATTGCTCAAGCTCGTCAAGCCGCTAGCCAATCGGTTCCATTTTTCACAACCGCTCAAGGACAATCCTTTTCTTCCCAAGGTTCATCTACGAGCGGTCGAGGAAGAGGTTCTAATTATAGGGGTCGTGGGAGGAATAATAAGAGGCCGGCGGGTAACGCTCCCCCCTCCCGACCACCGGCTAAGAAGGGGACAAGTTCTTCTCCCACGCCAACGTGCCAGACATGTGGAAAGCCTCATGGGGGACCGTGCTACTACGGCACCAATCGATGTTATAACTGTGGTAAAGAGGGACACATGAGTAGAGCCTTGTCCGAGGCGAGGAATCAAGCGCCTCAACAACTCCCTCCACCGAGACAATCCGGACGCGTGTTTGCGTTGGTACAACCCGAGGTGCCCGAGAAGGTTGATGTTATTGCAGGTATTGTTTATGTTTATGCATTACCCGCTTATGCCTTGTTTGACTCCGGAGCTACACACTCTTTTATATCATTATCCTATGCCCTACGAATGGATATGGTCCCGAAGCCATTGTGGTGCACTTTTGATGTTAGTTTACCCTTGGGACAGAACCAGTGCGTCGTGAGTTATTTCCCTAATGTCCCTATACGGGTTCAGGAGAATGAGACATCCATTGATTTACTAGCTTTGGAACTTCGAGATTTTGATGTGATTCTCGGGATGGATTGGTTAGTTCAGCATAGGGTTATGTTAGATTGCCTTAACCGTGCTTTGAGGTTTCCGGATGGTGAACCAATTATGTTTCCAAAGTTAGAGCGCTCCAAACGAGTTATGATTTCGGCTATGAGGGCCGAGAGATTGATTAGTCAAGGATGCCAAGATTACGTAGTCACTTTGTATAGTGCAAAGATGGAGATACCCGTGTCGCCAGCTTCAGTCCCGGTTGTATGTGAATTCTTAGATGTGTTTCCGGAAGATTTATCGGGTTTGCCTCCGCCCCAGGAGATTGAATTTGTTATTGAGGTTGTTCCGGGTACGTCGCCCATTTCTAAAGCTCCCTACCGTATGGCTCCCTCGGAACTTAAAGAGCTTAGAATCCAATTGAATGAGTTGTTGGAAAAGGGCTTCATTCGACCAAGTACTTCGCCATGGGGTGCGCCGGTGTTATTTGTGAAGAAGAAAGATGGATCCATGAGGCTATGTATTGATTATCGAGAACTTAATAAAGCTACGGTGAAGAATAAGTATCCATTACCCCGCATTGATGAATTACTAGATCAACTCCAAGGCTCGACAATTTATTCGAAGATTGACCTTCGTTCCGGATATCATCAGTTAAGAATTAATGATGAAGATGTGATGAAGTCGGCCTTTAGCACCAGGTATGGCCACTTCGAATTTTTGGTTATGCCTTTCGGACTTACGAATGCTCCAGCCGCTTTCATGGACTTGATGAATCGAGTTTTCAAGCCCTATCTCGACAAGTTCGTTATTGTTTTTATCGACGATATTCTTATCTACTCTAAATCCGGGAGGAACACGAGAATCATCTCCGCATTGTCTTGCAAACTCTTGAGATGAGAAGTTGGATGCAAAGTTCTCGAAATGTGTGTTTTGACGAAACAAGTGGTGTTTCTAAGACATGTGGTGACGGAGGATGGTATTTCCGTTGATCCTAGTAAAGTGGAGGCCGTCTTGAAGTGGTCTCAACCGACGGCCCACGGAAATCTGAGTTTTGTAGGTTTGGTGGGTATTATCGGCGTTTTGTCAAGGATTTTGCCAAGCTTGCTTCTCCATTGACCACGGTTGACAAGGAAAAACGTGCCTTTCCGATGGACAGACGAGTGTGAGCGGAGTTTTCAAGAGTTGAAGACTCGCCTCACCACAGCTCCTATTTTGGCAATCCCGGACGACTCAAGTGTTTTCGCCATTTATAGTGATGCGTCTCAACAAGGACTTGGGTGCGTTTTGATGCAAAATGATAAAGTGATAGCCTATGCCTCCCGCCAACTGAAGAGTTATGAGGAGAAGTATCCAACACATGATTTGGAGTTAGCCGCGATCGTATTTGCTTTGAAAATTTGGCGCCACTATCTTTACGGGGTTCGATGTGAAATTTTTACGGATCACAAAAGTTTAAAGTATTTCTTCCCTCAAAAGGAGCTCAACATGAGACAAAGACGATGGTTGGAGCTCGTGAAGGATTATGATTGTTCGATCCATTATCACCCCGGTAAAGCAAACGTAGTAGCGGATGCTTTAAGTAGGAAGTCGCCGAAACAAAGATCCCGTAAGTTGCAACATGAAGTGGAGAAATTGGATCTTGAGGTGTTAGACCCGGACGAAGCCCGACTCATGGCTATGTCAATCCGGTCGACGCTTATAGATCGTATCAAGGAGGCGCAAGAAAGCGATGGTGGGCTACTAAGACGAAGAAGAAGCTTCAGGAGAAGCCAAGTTCGGACTTTCAAGTTCAACAAGGGATTCTTAAGTATAAGAACAGATACTACGTTAAAGCTCTGAGGAGTTGAGGCAAGAGATTTGTCTCGAGGCTCATATGACCCCTATACTCTCCATCCAGGCTCGACTAAGATGTATCGGGACATTAAGGTATTATATTGGTGGCCAGGCATGAAACGGAGTGTAGCGGAGTTTGTAACGAGATGCTTGGTCTATCAACAAGTCAAGGCAGAACACCAGAGGCCAGCTGGACTATTACAACCACTCTCGATTCCAGAGTGGAAATGGGATGATGTTACCATGGACTTTGTAAGCGGGTTACCGAGAACGAGTAAGGGATCCGATGCTATTTGGGTGGTAGTCGACCGACTCACCAAGTCTGCCCATTTTCTCCCGATCAAGATGACATATCGAATGGAGCAATTGGCTCAACTATATATTCAGGAGATTGTTCGATTACATGGTGTCCCGGTTACAATCACCTCTGATCGAGATCCGAGATATCTATCACATTTCTGGAAGGAATTACATATAGCCTTGGGAACGAAACTTCAATTCAGTATGGCGTTTCATCCTCAAACAGATGGACAAACGGAACGAACAATCCAAACGCTCGAAGATATGTTGAGAGCTTGTGTTTTAGAGTTTCCCCAAAGTTGGGACCGTTACCTACCGTTAGTTGAGTTCGCCTATAACAATAGCTATCATTCCTCGGTTGGAATGCCTCCCTATGAAGCTCTTTACGGTAGAAGGTGTAGATCCCCTCTTCATTGGGATGATGTGGGAGAAATGAGGTTGATGCGAACGGAAATGCTACAAGACATCTTTGTCGGCCAGTTGAAAAAGATTAAGCAACGGATGAGAATAGCTCAAGATCGCAGAAAAAGTTATGTCGCGATAATCGGCGTCGGCCACTAGAGTTCGAGATTGGCGACAAAGTGTTCGTTCGTATCTCGCCAATTAAGAGACTCTTTCGGTTCAGAAAGCGTGGCAAGTTGACCCCAAGGTATATTGGTCCCTACGAAATCCTTGAACGAATTGGAGAAGTAGCGTATATGTTGAAGTTGCCAACTTATTTGGATCGAATGCACAACGTATTTCATGTCTCCATGTTGAGGAAGTATGTTGCAGATCCCTCCCATGTATTACCAGACCCTCCATTAGATCTTCAACCGGACCTATCGTATGAAGAGAAACCCGTGCAAATCGTTGATCAAAGCGTCAAGCAAGTACGAGGAAAACAAGTGCCTCTTGTACGTGTTTTGTGGCGAAGTGCGACCATTGAAGAGGAAACATGGGAGAGAGAGGAAGCGATGAGACAACACTACCCCGAACTATTTTCAAGTAAATTTCGAGGACGAAATTCTTTTAAGGAGGGGATATTGTAACGCCCCGCTAAAATCTCGTCACGATTTTATATGATTTCGTATGTTTATCGTTTGTGTTTTTTGGAATGGGTCGTGATGATGTGAATATGTCGTGAGATGGTGTTGATGGATATGACATGTTTAGGATGTGTTTTGGGTGGCCCCATGTATGTTGGAACTAGGTATGGTCGCCAAGAATGAGCCGGAAGAGAAATGCAGAAAAACTGGGATTTACGGCCGTAATTTTGGTATTCTGGCCGTAAATGTGGTAGTCTGACCGTAAGGCTTATGGTTCTGACGTAAGTCAAGAATGATGGTTAAAGGGCTGATTTTCTGGCTGGTCGCGTGACGAAGCGCGATCGCGTGTGCCTAGTTACTGGCCGTAATTTATTGAGTTACTGGTAGTAATTTTGGAATTTGAGTAATAGGATATTCTGGTAGTAATTTTAAGTCGGCATATATGGATTTTTGGTCAAAAAGTCACTTTTCTTGATGGTTACCCTCATTTTCGAGCCAAGCATACATCTAAGACATTTTGAAGGTCCTCCATCTCTAGAAATCCATCCACATATCATCCACATATCATACTTGGATCAAGTGTTGGTATAGAAGATCAATCAAGTCCTTAAGGAGCAAGGTGAAGAAGCAAGCAAGTCCATCTTCTACCTAGTTTTCCTTGGTGGTCCTATCTTTCTAAGGTGGGTAGTAGAGCACTTAAAGTGTTTTGAGGTAAGATCATGCCCTAATATTGGTTGGTTTGCAATAAATAGGTAAAGAGGCAAGTGGTAAGGTAGGATTAATGATGTTGATGCTTTGGTTGAGTAGATATGACTATAGGGTTGGTATAGCATATAGATACTCAACTTGGGGGTTTGTAGAATCTTGATGTTTATGGACCCATTTTATGTTAATATGCATATGATATTACATGTGTTTATTTATGTGTATACATTGAAGCATGGTCATGCATGAAAAAGCGAAGAAACGAGGTTGCCAACCAAATGTTTATATAATGTTCGTCTCACAAAGGTCCGCAGACAATTGGCCCAAATGGAGGTCCCACAAAGGATTGGGGTCCGCCAATGAAAGTATGAATGTATGCGTACGGCGCCAATATAAACATATGGTTATAGCAGGCCCATGGTTACTGAATATGTCTTGCATTGCATATGATTGTGCTCCCCATTGGGCCCTCGTGGCTCACGATGTGTTATGTTATGTGATAGGTGACCGTGAGCCGAGACCGTGGACTTGGGGCGGAGGGGAATCCTCGAGGGCGTGGCGTGGAGAAACCAAAGGAAGCTCGATCCTGTATAGGCCGCTTTTGCATGTGTCCAATGGCCATGATTTAATATATTTTGCTTATGTTTTGATGTAAATGTGTAAATAAGTACTCATGAGCTTGGACAAAGGAAAGGTTTTGTAACGCTGTTTAGCTTCCGTTGCTTATCGTTATGGTCATATACGTATGTTTTAAGAGCGGGCGTTACAATGCCAGTGCCTTTTAGCCCACGCATAAGACTTGCTGGAAATTCTACAAATTTCCTTTTTATTCTTTGCATCCACTATAAAAAATAAAGCTTCCCACGTATGATATTTGACCTTTTTTTGTCGGCATTTGAGTTTGAGATGATCCGACTTCCAGATTTCCATTCCCATCACCTTAATTTATTGGAAAACTAATACCGTATGTATCAGGATTTACAGATGAAAATTGTTGAGAATCCATACAGACTCATGTAGATATAATAAGATTAAAAGAAAATAAAATAAGTTGCTATAAAGTGTAACTTGATGAATTGGATTGCAAATTACTGGTGAGTGTTGAAGCTTTAAAGAGTTGAAGTATTGAGTCAAGAAAAATGATAATTTCACAATATGCTTAGCAACTGCACATTTTCCTCTATTTTATAGACCAATTCTTACAAATAAATCAAAAATTTATAATTCAAAATTAATTTTAGTGTTCATTTGACGATACGTAACATTTTGAAAAATTTAAAAAAAGAAAGAAAAGAAGCTAACTAAAGGTCAAAAGAGACAAGAGGGGACACATATGCAGGCTACAGGTGCAGCCTGCAACTTTGTGGCAAGGAGCCGTTTGGCTCCCTAACAGATAAAAGAAAACAAATTACTGAATTAAAATTTTTTTTTCACGGGTCAGTGGTTAACTAGTGGGCCGTGGATTTGGACCCGTACCACCCAGGTCCAGAAGAGAATAACCCGCGGGCCGGCCTGCAGTTCAGGCTTCTAGCGAGTGGGCCGGTCCACGTTGGGTCGGGCCTCCCACCTTGATACCACTACAATGAATCTATCATGTTAAATCCAAAGTTTATGATCTCTACATCATTGGAAAGGATTTTGAAAGATCTTTCCAACCATACCAATTATGCATAGTGAAACCTAGTTTGCAGAAAATTACAGTTGATCAAAATTTAAGGTTTCTCAATTAGGGTTGCATTTTTCTCTCAACATACACTTCCAAATTCAACAAAAATTTTCACATATCTTCTACGTACTAATAAAAACATCTATTATGAATTTCACCAATTGAAATTGAGATCTATGAAAAATTCCATTAAAGCATAAACCAATTTTTTCGAAATTGGGTTCCGATGCACTGTTCTGTATATGAACATTATAGGCATCCGTAAGGCATGGAAACAGCCCAACCTTGCTCTGATACCAATGTTAGAAGACATAACATATTTAAATTCAGGTTTTACATACACAAACCAAACTTAGGATTGTAAAATTGAGTCGAATCAATTACCTTTCATTCTCCTCGTTCGATGCAGTAGAAACATTCTATTTTGGTCACAAACTTGATCACAAATGGAAGCAATTCCCTTGCCACAATCCATATTCTCACTTTGTTTTAGATATTTCTTTACAATTTCAAAAAAAAAGATCCATTTTGTAATAACCCACTTTTAAATTGAAAGTAAAACTTTTACTAGTCAAAGTCAAATGTGGAATAGTCAAGTCAAAATCAAATTGGGACTAGAATGGACTAATTTAATTTATAGGAGTTGCGTTTTAGAATTTATATAAGTTGAGGGTTTAATTGAAAATAAGAATAAATTGTGGACTAAATTGAGTGTGAGAGATAAGTTTGGGGGGGGGGGCATTTAGTCAAAATCTAACTTAATATACCAAGCATAAACCAAACAAGCCCTACCTATTTTTCTCAAAAAGAAAGGGACGTCTAGGAAGGTTTTCGGGAAAGAGAAAAAGAAAAAGAAAGAAAAAGAGAGAAAAGGGACAATATGCCTTGGCGGTGTGTTCCGCATCTAGTTGGTACCTGCCAGCGATGCATATCCCGTCTCGGTCTAGTAGGAGGATTTCGAACAGGTTGTGATAATTGGTATCAAAGCATCGTTGTTGGGCCTTGGGAAGGACATAATTCTTTAGTCTGAATTTATATTTATTTTTACTCTGATATCTCAACTTGTACTACATATTTTAGGCACACGATGCCCAGAGGTATTAGGACATATGGACGTCGAAATCCTCAATCCCAAAATCAATATCAGAATGGAGAACTATCTACCAAAAATCGGAGCAACAAAATCAAGGGAATGACCCTTTTAGCTGACAAGATTTCAGCGGACTGAATATTGGGGTCTACTTTTATCCAGTTGATGCGAGTATCTTTGATGTTTTGGTGTGTGCATGCTACTAGGGTATGTCTTGCTACTTTCTTGTTGAAAGGGGTGGCAGCAGATTGGTGGACTACGTATCGGGGTCGGTATGGTGATTGATGGCCACAAAGCACGGGTGGAAAAATCAGCAAGTGCATGGGTCGTCATCAAGTAGTAAAGTGGACTATGAGAGTCCAGGTTGTCACACCCATGGGGATTGGTATTCGTAGTGGAGTCACTTATGCTAGTGTAAAATAAACATGTAGGACGCATTCACATATGGCAGGTCATAGTGGTAGTAGTTAGAAGGGCCGGAGAGAATGACCTAAGTCTCAGGGGATAGTCTCAAGGGCCCAAAATCCTCGTTGGCCATACCTCCAATTGGTGTGTAGCTCTGATTCCATTTGCAATGACTCGAACTTTGTCATGGCCCATCCTGCTTTGGCTTGCCATGTCATGGGGAGGACCATACGTATCTGGGTTCGGTCTGATAGCAATACCATCCACTTTGGTATGATATTGTTTGCTCTAGCCCTAGCCTACATGGTTTTGTTCTTGGGTTCGCCCCAAAAGGCCTTATGTTTAGTTGGAAGTGTCTCTTAACTTATAAACTAGACTACCCTTTTATGCTCAAGCAATGTGGGATTGTAGGTGTGTGCTTGTTACAGCGATGGTGTTGGCCCTCAAAATTTGGATACACTATTTATATGGTAAAAAATGGCAGATTTTCATCGGCCGCAAGAACTTGAAGTATATTTTTGAATAGAAGGAACTGATGTAACTCCTCGTCTTATCCCATATACGTATACATTATAGTGACATCATATCTTATGTAATGTGCACAAATATGTCATTAACAAAATAGCCTCTTACACGAATTTACATTACATGGCGGACCTTAGGGCGACGTTACTCTTGGACATCGCATATATGAAACCCTGAGTTCGTACTTTTCTTATATATTGACGTACTTAGAGGGTTTCGAACTTACATTTAAACATATTGGCGGATTGTTAAATTCCTTGCCTCTCACACATCTTCACTCGTCAGACTTGGATGGACTCTTCCTCATCTCTCAAGTACATACTATGATTGGTACCTTCAAAGGCATACACATACACATAATGAGTCATAAAGACTCAGTAGGAGATAGATGCAATGTAATGCATCGAATGCACGTTACATTCTCTTTTTCTTTGGGCCCTGTTGTTAATCATGTGAATACACTTGCGCCATCCTATTTCATTTCATCTTTGGGCCGGCCTTTCATTACATGTGGGGCTTAGATCCCTCATTCGACCATTGCCCAAGGGCTTAACTCACCCATTAGGCTGCCACATAAGGTTATGTCATAATATATAGGGCTTAGATCGGCCAACTTAACTTTCGTATTGGGTAAACACACGATAGGCAACCTCATACACATATTTTCATAACATGATCACGCAAATATTTACCTCTATAAACCTTGGATTCGTTTGCTCATCATCATCGAGACATATCATATATACAAGGCTTCACAATCACGTATTGATCGTAACTAAGGCATTGCACATTCAATACATTGGTATTCCACATATAACATATTGCAAAGCTAGCGCCATTTAGACAAATTCATTATAGCTTAGTCGTCAAAATCATATCCTCATCACGTATTCACATGCATTGCCTTTTTCTCTACCTAAAGCACATTACGTGTAACATATCGTGATGTTGATGCCATTTCAATATATCATAGAAGCACGTAACATCATTGGTTTACATTAAACAGGGATGGATAAGGAAACGTGAACTTGCAAACACACTCATTCTTCCAACCATGTTATAGCATCTAAATGCTTCCACTAGTTCTTAACATACATGCTAATGCTCAACCTTGGTTCTTGGTTTATTCATGAATCCTTATTCATAGCTTATGAGGGTTGTTAGAATCAACCAAGCCATCCCACATTGACAATCATACCATCACAACACACATATTCACAAACCAAATAGGAATTTGCACAGCATTTAATCAACCTTTGTAATGTATACTTTTCATTCATAAAAGACCCACATATGCATTCACTTACCTCAAAACATGTAAATACATCTATATCCCAGCTTAAAACAAGCACAAGAAAGCTTTAAGGGCATTTCCTTCTTCCTCCCTCCTTTTTTCCTTCTTCTGCTCTTCTTTACTTCCTTTATTCTTCTTAGAAACATAATTCAAACATGGATTAAATCAATGATATGGGGAGCTTGAACAGTTTAGACATCTTCTTGAGGGTCTTGGGGTGTTTTGTGAGTGTTGGAACCGAGTGTTGTGTGGTATATCACAAGAAATGGAGAGAAATGTTTAGAAATACCCAATCTGCCGACTTAAAATTATGGCCATAACTCTTACATTTTCGACCATAAATATCCTATTATGGTCGTATCCATATGATATATGGCAATACCAAAGATTCTGAAAGTTTTCGTATCTCTTCAGTTTTCCCAGTTATGGCATTATCAAAATATTTTACCACCATAACCACCACCTTACGACAATATCTCAAATACATACGACCGTCAAAAACTCTCTGAAAATCTTACACTTCTTCTTTTAGAACTTTACGGCCGTATCAAATAAATTTACGGTCGTAATTCTGCCTCTACTGAAATCTTCCATACAACATCAATTCGAAGGCTGTATCGGTTCTCAAGGCATCATATATACTTATAAACATACCGTAAACATAACATATACGCATTCATCATATAAAAACATATTCATAGCGAAATCGCATACACGTGACATACGAAATCATATACGTATTTGGGATGAATTTGAGAGGGGCATTACAACTGAACTTGAGACAAAGGAGATGGCTAGAGTTGATTAAAGATTATGATTGCAAAATTAATTATCATCCCGGTAACACCGATGTAGTGGCTGATACACTTAGCCGAAAGGCTAGTAGTTCTTTGAACCAAAGCAATGTAGTGTATTCCTCTTTGATTGGTGAGTTTAGAAAATTGAATTCTCAATTATCAACCACCGAATTGGGAGCAATATTAGCTAGCTCCCAAGTGCTGTATACTTTTGTGGATAGAGTTAAACAATCTCAATTTGAAGATTTAAGATTGAGAATATTGAAGGTAGAAATCGAAGTTAGGATACGAACAAATTACACTACCATAGATGATGGTACACTAGTTATGGGAAACCGGTATGTGTCCCACATATTACAGAGCTAAAAAAAGAGTCACTAGATGTTGTTGTTGGTATGTTATCTATCTTTGGTAAATATGTTCATGGTTTAACTGATTATGGTGTAGCCCATTCCCTTATTTGTTATGCACTTATTAAATATGTGGATAGGATGTCGGTACCTCTACATAATGAGTTAGTAGTAGCTACTCCGATAGGCCAATCTCTCCTAGCTAGTGATGTGTATAGAGACTGCGTGGTTTGAGTGAATGGCTATGAGCTAAAACTTGATCTTATTCCACTTGATATTTGTAACTTCAATGTCATTTTGGGCATGGATTTCTTCTCTACAAATCATGCCTCAGTTGATTTTTTGGCAGGCAAGTTACATTCAGACGCTTGTAAAGCCTGAGACAATTCTAAAAGGTGAGAGGAGAATAGTACCATCTTGTTTGATATCAGTTTTGGATGCTCAAAATTTTTTGAAGAAATATGTCATGTATTTGCCGACGTGATCGATATCGATATACATATTATGAAAGATTTTCTAGCTATGTTTCCTGATGATCTTCCAAGATTACCACTGAATAGGGAAGTTGAATTTGCAATCAATGTGATGCCCAGTTCAGCTACAAGAATTGGTTGATAAGGGTTTTGTTAGACATAGTGCATTTCTATGCGAAGCACTAATCTTGTTTGTAAAGAAGAATGATCGCAGTGTGAGATTGTGTATTTATTATGGACAGTTGAATAAGGTGATGGTTTGCAACAAGCATCCCCTTCCACGTATTGATTACTTATTTGACCAGCTTCTAGGTGCAAGGGAATTCTCAAAGATTGATTTTCGTTCGGGTTACCACCAGCTCAATATTCGAGATGTCAACATACCAAAGACTGTATTTAGGTTTTGGTATGGTGATTACGAGTTTCTAGTGATGCCGTTTACTTTTATAGATTTAATGAATAGAGTTCTACATCCTTACCTAGATAGGTTTGTGATTGTTTTTATTGGTGATATACTCATTTATTATTGATGATATACTAATTTATTCTTGTAGTCTTCATGAGAATGTAGAGCACTTGAGAATTTTCTTTTAGATCTCGAGAGATATACCATTATATAAAAAATTCTCTAAGTGTGAATTTTGGTTGGATAAATTCGTATTTCTGGGGCATGTAATTTCATCCGGTAGAATTTGTGTTGATCTTGTAAAGACAGAGGTAGTGGCGAAATATGAGCATCCTACTAATGTGGTGGAGGTGGAAGCTTTCTTGGTCTAGCCGGGTACTGCCATCGTTTTGTGGAGGGATTTTCCACGATTGCCTTCCTTTTGACCAGTTTGACTAGAAAGAATTTCGAGTTTGTTTAGATTGGTGAATTTGAGAAAAGTTTCCAAGAATTGAACAATAGACTGGCATAGACTCCAATACTCACTCTTCCAACACCGGTGGAAGAGTTTGTGATTTATATTGATGCCTCGAGATAGGGTTTGGGATATGTTCTAATGCAAAATGGTAAAGTTATAGCTTATACCTCTAGACAATTGAAGAAGCATTAATTGAATATCCCACGCATGATTTAGAGTTGGTGGCCATTGGAATGACCTGAACCGCATCATAGCCTACTCGAGTCTAGCTTGTTGTGCCATGGGGAAGACCATACAAATTTGGGTCAATTTGCTAGCGACCCCATCCACTTTGGAATGATATCATCACTTTGGGCCTAGCATGCACAGTTTTGTTCTTGGGCTTACTCCAAAAAGTCTCATGCCTAGTTGGAAGGGTTTCTTAACTTATAAGCCCGACTGCTCTCTTATGCCCAAGCGAGGTGGGATTGTGGGTGTTACAATCACCGCTCCTTAAAGGGGCCCAATGTCCTCGTCGGCCACAATTTTAGCTGGGCTCTAGCTTCGATACCATCTGTAATGACACGACCCCAGTTATGGCCTACCTGGGTGTCGCCTGCTGTGCGATGGGGAGGACCTATGGATTTGGGTTTGGTATGCTAGCGACCCAATCCACTTTGGCATCATATTGTCCGTTTTGGGCTTAGGCCACACAGTTTTGTTTTTGGGCTCACCCTACAAAGCCTCATGCCTAGTTTGAAGGGTGTCTTAATTTATAAATTGGACAACCCTTTGGACAACCCTCTTTTACCCAAGCGATATGGGATTGTGCGTATTGATGGTGTTGGCACTCAAAACTTGGAGGCACTATTGATAATGTAAGAAATGACAGATTTTCACCGACCGCAAGAGCTTGAAGTATATTTTTTTATCTGAAGGAACTAAACTTGAGGCAAAGGAGATGGCTAGAATTGACTAAAGATTATGATTGCAAAATTGATTATTGTCCCGGTAAGGCCAATGTAAGGGATGCACTTAGCCTAAACGCTAGTAGTTCTTTGAACCAAAGCAATGCAGTGTGTGCCTGATAAGTGCTAGAAAAGCACTTAAATAACTCTTCTATTTTACGTATTTGTGTGTTTTATTAATGTTATATGTTCCGTTTTATGTGTTTTTCCTTTATTGTGGTGTTTAGGGTCACAAAGAATCAAAAGGAGTCAAAAAGGATGAAAATCGAATGAAAACGGAAACTCGAGACCAAAAAGACAAGCGAATCAAAGATGGAGGACCTCCGATACAATTTTATGAAAAGTTGTTTTTACAATTTTTCTTGTGCCAAAGTTGAAGAACGTCAAAAGAGGATTCCCAAACTTTTTCCAGATCTCAAATCGGAGTTTCCTAGTGAAAGTTATGGCCATTTGAAGAAAAAGGACTAAAAGCGTCAAAGCCAAAACTGTTGGGGACCAAAGTGCAACTTTTCAAAAGTCTAGGGACCAAAGTGAATCTTTTCAAAAAGTTGGAGGACCAAAATGCAATTTGTCAAGAACCAAAATGAAGAACATTCAAAAGTTGAGGGACTTGGTGTGCAATTTCCGGGTGACTCGGGTGACTCAGTCGGCCCAAGACGTGATCGAAGTCAGCCGCAAGTGACTCGAGTCACGTCCGATCATGCTCGATCAGCGCCGCAAGTGATCGAGTCACGCCTGCAACCGTCCCTGGTCCTCCGTTCACAGCGGATCGCGCGGTGACTCGATCGGCCATGCGGTGACTCGAGTCACGCTGACCTGCAGATTTTGACCAGCCGACTCCACCTACCATAAAACGTGTTTTTGGTATTTTCTTGACTTCTTAGAGATAAAACAACTTGAGCACACCACAATAGACTCATGAAGGAAGACTTTATGTTTTTCTAATATTTTTTGGTGTAATATTTTGCCTATAAATAGAAGCATTTCCAAGCTTGAATCACACAACTTTGTAGAGAGAATTAGCTTGTGATTCTCTCCAACTTTCTCCTCAATAAATTTCTCTTCATCATTTGTTCTTAGTTCTAGCTTGAAAGCTCTTAGTTTTTCATATTCCGGCGGAAGTAAAAACCTAAATTTAGGTTCGATTAATCAATCGACGATACTTCGGCCGTGAATATGATTAGCGGAGCATTTCTTCTTTTATTTTTCATGTTTGAGAAAGATAATTTCTCATATATTGCAGAGGTGATACACGGCGTTACGCCGTTATAAGTATTTAACCGCATATATGAGTAGTTAGATTTCTCTATTTAATTCTTAGCATTATTTATGTGATTTCTATAGTTTGTATATATTACTTGAGATAGTGAAGTATAATCTATCATATAGCAGTGGTGATACCCGCTAATATGAGTAGTTAGACTTCTGTATCTAGTTCGAGGGGGACGTTGTGTTCAATTATCATGTTGTTATCTTTTCTGACTCTTTGCTAACGTTTTATCTATTCCTCTACTTCAACTTGTTGATTTGTTATGCTTTTAAACCCGTTTTGAATTTATGTGATTATTGCATTCACTTTGGCCAATTGAATCAATTAATCTTTAAGTTCAAGTTATGTGCTAGGATTGGAACTTTTGATCCGTAATTGTCACTAGATTCCAATCCATAGTAGCAAACGAATGTCGTGCATATTTGTTAATAAATCAACTTAGATGTATTAATTCAAGTTTGTGAAATTGATCATCTAATTCAACTCATTCTTCTTGTTCATTTCACACTAGCATTGCATTAAATCCTAAGAACTTGTTTAGGATTGTCCAATAGCTAGACGTTAAGCTAAAGAACTCACTTTAATTTAATACACTTAAGGAAGAATTTGTTAATCAGATCGTATTGATTAATTGGAGTTGATAAATTGAAGAAGGGATAGTACACGTTGCATGGGAAAGATAAACACAAGATGTTGACACAACCGAACACGAGAACTAGATATATCTTCAATTGTTTCATTTTCATCTCTTTTATTTTGTCATATTTTCTAATTTCATCCAACTTCACAAAACCCCCATTTCTAGATTAATTGATAAGAACAACTAGATCAAACACCGTTCCTCTTGGGTTCGACCCTTACTTACCACTCCTACATTAATTTGTAGTTTTGAAACCGAGTAAGGAAATAAAATAAATTTTGGCGTACTGCGACAACACGCCCAGTGCCTCTTTGATTGGTGAACTTAGAAAATTGAATGCTCAATTATCAACCACCGAATTGGAAGCAATGTTAACTACCTTCCAAGTGCGGCATACTTTGGTGGATAGAGTTAAACAAGCTTAGTTTTAAGACCTAACACTGAGAATACTGAAAGTAGAAGTCGAAATCGGGATACGTACAGATTACACTATCACAGATGATGGTATACTAGTTATGGGAAATAGGCTATGTGTTCCAGATATTCCAGAATTGAAAAATGAGATATTAGAAGAAGCACACAGCTTAGCTTTCGCGATGCACCTAGGCACTAAAAAATGTATGATTAGTGGTATCCCGGTAAGAGGAGAGAGATAGCTTAGTTTATGTCTAGATGCCTTACATGCCAACAAGTGAAGACAGTCCTCACAAAAAATGGAAAACAAGTTACTATGAAATTTCTATTCGACCCTCTTCATACTTAGAGTGAAAATAATGGCATTTGGGTGATTGAAGACCGGTTGGCCAAGGCTGCATGATTTTTACCCATCAAAGCCAAATTTACTTTGGATAAGTTGGCAAAATTGTATGTAAATGAAATAGTATGCTTGTATGACGCTCCATTTACTATTGTGTCTGATCGAGGTCATCGATTTCCTATGATTTTTTGCTGAAGTGGCAAAGTGCTTTAGGTACAAGGGCTTAGTTTAGTACTGTATTTCACCTACAGATGGATGGCCAGTCAGAAAGGACCATGTAAACCTTCGAGGATTTTTTACGAGCTTGTGCTCTTGAGTTCAAAAGTAGTTGGGACACACATTTGCACTGGATGGAGTTTGCTTATAATAATAGTCACCATTACAGCATTGAGAGGGCTCCTTTTGAAGCCTTATATAGCAGAAGATTAGAACTCCAGTTTTTTTGTGGTAAAGTTGGTGAAAGGAAGTTAGTAGGTCCCGAGATGGTCCACATGGCTTCAGAAAAGGTAAATATCACTCAAGAGAAGTTAAAGATAGCTCAAGAACGGCAAAGGAGTTATGCAGACTTGCGTAGAAAGGATCTTAAATTCAATGTTGGGGATAAAGTCTTCTTAAATCTATTGACATAGAAAGGTATTTTGAGGTTCGGCAAAAAAGGGAAATTAAGCACTAGATATATTGGACCATACCAGATTGTCGAGGAGGTTGATCTAGTAGGTTATCAACTTGCCTTACTGGCAGAGTTATGTCGAATACATGATGTGTTTCATGTGTCTATGCTTCAGAAGTATATCTCCGATGTATCTCACATATTGGACTCCCAGCAAATTGAAATTTTAGAGCGAAACGAACTAATTGAGAAGAACAAGATGGTTTCTGTAGTAATGGCTCGATGGGAAAATCATCCGGCCGAAGAAGCTACATGGGCGAACGAGGAACATATGAGTTCTTAATATCCTCATGTGTTTGGTGATTGAATTTCGAGGATGAAATTCTCTGAAGTGGGTAAGATTGTAATAACCCACTTTTAAATTGAAAGTCAAACTTTTACTAGTCAAAGTCAAATGTGGAGTAACCAAGTCCAAGTCAAATTGGGACTAAAATGGACTAACTTAATTTGTAGGAGTCACTTTTAGAATTTATATAAGTTGAGGATTTAATAAAAATAAGAACAAATTGTGGACTTAATTGAGTGTCAGAGATAAGCTGGGGGGATTTAGTCAAAATCTAACTAGATAAGCCGGGGGCATTTAGTCAAAATCTAACTTAATAAATTAAGCATAAACCAAGCAAGCCCCGTCAATTTTTTCTCAAAATAAAGGGATGACTAGTAAGATTTCGGGGAAACAGAAAAAGAAAAAGAAAGAAAAAGAGAGAAAGGGATAGAAAAAGTCAAAGATACCTTGGTGGTGGGTCCCGTATCTAACTGGTACATGCCATCGACGCAGTCCACGTTGCTATCTAGTAGGAGGATTCCGGATAGGTCGTGACACATTTCTATATCACTCTATTGATATGGACGAGATTAGGGCATTTATAAGAAGTAAGAAGCTGCATTTGTTCCTTTTATAGTGTAGTGATATTGCAGAAAAGTTAGGAAAACCAACTAACTATAACTTTCTTCAATTTTCTTGTTTATCTAGTGCTAATGGGCTTGGCTCGATCAACCCACATAAGTGGCCCAATTCAGTAATGGCCAAGAAAGATTGCAAAGAGAACTGATTGTAATGTTTTTCATTGTCTTTAATAAACTGTGTGCTACTTTAGTTCTTTTGGGCTTGGGTATCATAAAGTGGAAAAACCCACCTATATGCATTAAAAATTCATTCCAACTTTCCCATATTTTGACTTCTATATATTCTACAATTAGTTGTCCAATCTTTACACTATATTTTAAACTTCATTTTGAAATAGTTTTCCAAAGTACGATACACTTGGTTTGTCTACTCAGAGCATTGAATTTAAATGAACACAAAAATTGGACATTGGATTCCACCTTAATTGTCAGTAAACATTACAATTTTTATAATTGTTCGGTCTTTCCTTACCTAAATGTTAGGCTAGATTCATAGTACAGAGAATCTTTGATTAAATTCTTCCCAATTGAAGAATTCGTCTAAAATTAAAATGCAAAGGAACGGACATGGTAGGCATTAGATAAAGAAAAAGAAGTCTTGCAGAAGTTGTTAAAGAGTACATGCTAGACTTATTACAAAAAGTTGTACTTTTGATTATTGTGTGTAGCTGTATAGTGGTTTTGTGGCCACATTTTACACTTTTGCTACTTGGTTTATACAAGTTATAAGAATCATTAAAAGTGATAACTTATCCTCTTACAATCTAGATACAAAAAATTTATTTGCTAGAGAAATGTTTAAGGGCTTGACTAAATCTTTATAACTTAGCTTTTTATTAAATCGAGTTTGAGGATATCCAGTAAATAAGGTTGGATTGCCATTATAAAGATTCATTTCAGTATGTTTGATCTCAAGGTGGGCTTCTAACAAGCTGATCTCCCAGATCTTCTTTTGATTCACTTAATCAATAGAAATAACACCATCTCAAATCAAATTGCTTTATGGTATTGTGTCTACGATGTATATTTCTAGACTTACCATTATACATTTTATTCTGCGCTCTTCTGATAGTCGACTGATAAATGAGCATTTTACATACTTATTTTTACTTTTAAATGGATAATTTATCAATTGAATAAGCGAATTTCTACTTACTTATATGTAAATATTATGTTTGTACGTGAATATCCTAAATGTGGAAGAGAATAAGGATAAAGAATAGCAAAAAAGACTAAAAGCATCAAAAATCCAAAAGTTGGACGACCAAAATGATATAGACTAAAAGATAGAGGACCTTGCGTACAGTTATTGTGTGCATTTTTGGAAGGAAGCTCAAAAGTTGAGGACTAAATTGAAATATTAGAAAGTTGAACTACTTCTTATGCAAATTTGCCAAAGAGAAACAATGATTAAAAGAATTGGGAATGTTGCTGCAAGTGGGGATGCACCATCATATGTGTGGCCGATAGCAAGTTTAAGGCATATTGGCCAAAACCTAAGCGTGCAGCCGGACGAATGGTTCTACGCAGCCATATGGGACTGCTATGCAGGCACACAGCTCAAAAACCGGCAATGCACTTTTTTGTGTTTTTTGTTTCTTTATCGTTTTGCACCAAGTTTGAGGTATTTTTGCTCATTTTTGGCACATGAATTAGGGTATCGTTTAACACTATAAAAAGCCTATTTGCTTGGAAGAAGAGGGAGTTATATTTTAGTGCTCATTTTCATTTCCATTTTCTTAGTTTTCTTCAGTTCATTAGTTAGGGTTTGATTTGGGGAAAATTTTTTGGAGAAAAAGATGAAGAAATCAAGAGAAGATGAATAAGAGTGGAAGATAAATCAAGACTTAGCACTTCAAACGGAAGAATTCTAATTTTTTTCAATACGAGCTGTTATAATGTAATGTTGGGATGATTAGTAGATCTTACCTTATTTATTTGATCTATATGTTTATGGAATTAATATTTGTTTTCCCATTTCATTTTTTGGTTGTTATTGAGCTTTTATCTGTGTATTTGCTTAGTCACCAAATATGTCTTTAGTGATTTGTATAACTTTATTGAGAGAAATATGTACATTTTAAGCCATGTAGCATTCACCGGAGGTGCTTGTAGGAGATATAGACATATTCCTAATGTCCAATGAGTTACTTTGACAAATTTTAATGCAATTAGTTGGTTTTCAATCGATATAGAGATGTAGTAGGTTGAATCAATTAATTAGGAATAATTTCACACCCAAAAGAAGTAATTTGCTAAATTTGGAGAGTTGGGTCTAACAGAGAAAATGATAACTCTTCGTGCTTAATGAAGAATTAATTAAGCTTTGGTTAAGTGAAGTCACAAGCCCCAACTATCTAATTATCCAGGGTCATCCCCATTTACTCCAATTTTATGTTGTTATTTTCATTACCTTTTAGTTTAACTCACTCATTTCAAACCAATCTCTGTGTGTTGTTTTCGCATTGCTTTTAATTCTATACTAGAATAAATAATTCAACTGTGAATAACCATTCCTCGCGGGTATGAAAAATTTGGACTCAAAAATGTTCACTTTATAACTTGATTACGGCCCGTGCACTTGTGATGATTTTATACATATCATTTGGAGCGTAATAAGTTTTTGACACCATTTCTGGGGATTGGTTCTATTTGTACATGTTGAATGTCTTTATTCTAATTTTATTTTCTATTTTTATATATTACTTTTTTATGTTGTTTAAACAAATGGCAGGCCATGATTCATTTTCAAACATTGATGACAAAGATAGATCATTAGTTTCTTTCATTGATGTGTAACAAGAAAATTGGTTGAATGTTATTTGTAAGCCGAAATTGATGACGAAGACTTACTATTTGGATTATATTCCCCAATGGAATATTATTCGACACATTAGGGTTGAAGCACACAATCGGCCGACAAATTGTTTATATACAAGAACAATGGGAGCATTACCTCGATAGCATCATCACACTTTTCCACGATGAATAGGAACGGTTGAAGAATCTTGGGTCAAAGTCAAACGGCTCAAGAATTGAGTCAATTACCCAAAGTTGAGGATACCAAATCTATAATGGACAAGAAATTGAAGAGAAAATTGAAGTTGGGGAGTTGTTGAGCTTGGAGCGCATAGAAGGCAAGAGCCCCATTGATATTTGTCGCTGGGGCAGAAGAAGAAATTGAGATGTATATTGTTGAGTTTGAAGCGGATATGATCAAGTAAAATGACACCAAGAAGGGAAAATGCGTGCTATAAGCACACTACCAAGAAAAATCAAGCTTAGCAAGTGTGGCAAGAAATCTAAACGACATTTCAAGTGCCATGATGAAAGCCATGCTAAGATGAATAAAGTCTAAGTTAATGACGTTAAAGTAACCCTTGTTGGGAGGCAACCCAATTTCCTTACTTTTACTCTTATTTTCTTTTTAAATATTTAGGTTAGATATCATTTTGGCATATGCATAAGCTATTTTACACATTGTTGAGCATTAGTTGAGAAGCTTATGGATTATCACCCATCATTACCTTTTCACTCCAAGTATAGTGTGCTTTACCCTAAATCATTTTAGTGCCCTCTACTTCAATTTAACATTCCACTCTACTATTTTCTTATCAAACATTCATGGTGAAAATTGTTTAAACTCATAGATCATATTGATGCATCATTTTTTTTTTTAAATCTTCATTGATCTCTAGTATTAAGAATTATAAAGCACTTTAGTAGCGAGCTATAAGTAGATTGATCTTGTTTTATGATCACGCTCAATTTTTCATATTTAAAGAATTATACAATGTTGTTACGCGCATTCCATTTAAATTTAAGAATTTACATTTAAGCTCACGCCTAGTAGAAAAAAATTTAATTTAATAATTTAATTTGGTCAAATTTATTCATGGACCGGCTTAGCAGCTATTAACTCAAATTTAGTATTGATCAAACACATTCTAACAAAGTTGGGCGAATCAATCCTACTAAGGTCAACTCGATTAGCATAATTTTAAAAACCAATTAGTTTTGTTAAAAGGGGAGATAAGTTTAGATTTTTAAACATTCAAATTGAGAAACGTGGGTTTATGTTGTCTGGAATTCTACCTCAACCTCATTCCCTCAACTTGACGTTCACCTCTATCCCTCAAAGGCCTCCATTGCATAGTTTTCTTCATTCTCACGTTGCAAAAGCGACGTAGAGTGCTCTGCAATTTTTTAGAACTCAAAATAATTCTCTCAAGCAACCATAGAAACACTTGGCCAGTCCTTTCCATTTTCTTTCAAAGAACCAAACAACTAGGTAATCTTTTCTACCTTTTATAACGACTTCTATACAACTGGCTGCTTGAATTCAAACAATTATTCTACTACTGGTTTCTTTTGTTTATTTTCATAAGTTGAATTCACTTTATGAAAATGCACATACATAGCCTCCACAGTGTTCATATTCAAACACGAGCAACAAGAATTTTAATAAATTTTTTATTCATCCCGAAAGTTTTGTTCAACGTGATTTTTGAATCCACCATGTTATTCGCTGATCATGCTCGAAATTTAAATAAGAAAAAAAGGAAAGAAGAATCAAGAAGGTAGAAACTCGACCTGGGTCTCGGCAATGGCAATCCGAATCGAACTTCAACCTTGCTTCCCTTATTTTGCTTCAAATTAGTATAAGAGTATAGCTTAACCAAAACTTGAATTTTAAATGATGAACTTTGGCCAAAACAACTCCCAATTTTTGCGAACCAATTTTATTGTAGGACTCGTTCTGTTGCTGCATGATGCATGACAGCGTAACCACCGCTTACTCGCTGCTGGTCCAGCACCGCACAGTGGCAACGTCTGCGGTCCCTTCTCGTTCATGACCAACACTCATCCCCCTCATCTTTGTGCTTGTATCGTGAAGTTGAGAAGAAATAGGGGCCAAAGGTTCTTATTTTGATTTTAATTTGGGAGATTTTATACGTAGGTCGCTCGAATTAAAAAATGGGCCTAAGTTGGGCTTTAGGTTTGTTAAACTTTCTAAAATAGTCTCTTAAAGCCTTATTTCTCTTCAACTGAGTCCAATTAGGCCTCTAAATATTGCAAGGTAGCCCCCAAAAATTTAATCTATTTCAAAACAGCCCCTAAAATTGTTGATTTCTTGCAATCAAGTCCTATTAAGTTTTGAGAAAGTCAATTTCAGTCCCCAAGTTTTGATTGAGTTTTAAATTAGTCCTAATGGCTAATAACTTCAAAGTCGGCCTTCAAATCATTTTTCCTTTTTCAATTAAGCCCAAAGAAAACTTTTAAAAGCATCTTCTTGGCCCTAAAACTTTTTATTAAATATTTTGAGACTCGAATAAATTATTAAACTTCAATTTGAAGGTTAAAATACTAAATTATTTTAAAGTTTTCTTCTAGACAATGTTACAAGTCAACAGAGGCATTAGGATCACATCAACCCTAAATTTTAAGGATTTCTATAAGAACTTTTACTTTTGAGCTGGGTTTATTTTAAGCAACGTATTTACTCTGAAGCCATGTCATGTTCCTTTACGTATGATTATATTTGTGGTGTATTTGCTAGTTGACATGCATGTGATGGTGTTAAGTACCATTTTCGATGGGATGACATTAAGTGGCGCCATTCGGAGGGTGAAAGTAACCTTCCCCACGTTGGACGAGAGTTTGAACACTCAACTTTTTCCTGTAGTCTTATATGTCTATAGGTATGATTCATGTTTTCGTTTATTGATGTGGTGATAAGTTTTGTTGTGCTCCATTTAGTACAGCCACCTTGTACTCTCCCAACTATTTATAATTTTCTTTCAGATTAAGGAGCTCGGCAAAGCGGCATCAAACATGGCACAATTATCCACCTTAAATTCCATGTCTATCGAACTTCTCGATTGTTGAACCTTTAACTCAAAGCCAATTGTTTTCTTTAAATTTCTGCATTTTGTTTGTAAATTTTCAAATGTGGTTCATTTAGCAAACGATTTCTAGTTATTCAACCATGGGATATTGTTCAACTTAGTACATGGTTTGCCGTTTAATATCAATGCTATTGTTGTTTGAAATTATTTATTGCTTGTTGTAAAAACCAAAAAAAAAAATTGTCAAAATTTTCATATTTCACTCATACCACAGCAATTTTAGTAACACTTTGATTTTCAAAAACGGGGCGCTATATTATGGTACCAGAGCTAGCTTTACTTTTCTGGAGAGTCGTAAAAAAAATGAAATTGATTGAAAATTTTGAAATATTCTAAGGTGATGGACACCAGCTCTCGCTACGCTATGCCGACTTCGGAAAGGTAAGAAAAATAAAATTCATTTTCAAAGTGCGTTTCTTTTTACACTTTGAGGAATTTTATTGGACACTGAATTTGGAATAATTTTATTAGATAACTTCATTGAGACGTTATTTGAACTTTGAAGTTCATAAGTTGACTTATGATGCGATATTTGTCTTTTTTGGTTATTTGTATCCAAAATCTTTGAAATTCCTTCACACTTATCCACATTTACGTTGGGCATGTGATTTTAGGATTATACAATATTTATAAATTATTTTAACCAGTTCTTGAATTTAAAATAAAATGAGTAGAAATCTCACTTTATTGGACTTTTTCATAATTGGTATGATAGATATGGCACGATTGCTTAAGACCTCTGGAAATGCTGGTCCCTTAGGTTGATCAATGCAGAGGAAGCGTATTGCTGGTACGATGAGTATGCATGGTCGTTTACCTATTCCCTGGGCTAGTATACTTAGGAGATCCAGGTGCTATGGCATGGGACGAGGAGCATAGCTCATGCCGTTGTGCATCATGATCTTGTCCGCTATTTTATTCCGACTGTGCTTGATGATCAGGATGAGATGGATGAAGCCATCTGGTAGGACCTAGTACAGGCTGCATCCGACAAGTCCCCTACCATTGGCTATGCAAAATTCACGCATCGATTGCTACAAAGGCACAGGTACAAGTGAGACCTAGCTATATACAATCCGTTAGGGAACACTAGGCTCACCATACAAAAGTGAGACCTAGCCATACACAATCCGTTAGGGGACACTAGGCTCACCATGCAAAACATTCGCCCTGATGCTCCATCACCTGAGTCAAATTCTGATGAGGATATGGAGCTACCTACTAAGAAGTCTAAAAAAGATTAGGAGTGTGTTAGCAGATGAGTTTTAAAGTATTTTTATAAGTAGAAAGAGAGAGAATGAGTGGAGTTGGATGGTGGAGATTTAATGAGTAGGGAAATAGATGATGCGATTTGTTTGACCAAATTTGAAATTTGAAAAAAATACATTAAAATGCATTTTTTTAAGTATGCTAACACCCACTAGGGGGCATGTGATGGCAGTAGCTAGTAGGATTTGATCTGATCATTGCTATTTAGTAGGATTTGAATTATTTTAATTAGTTGGAGGGGATGAGATATAATTCGTAGGAGTATTCATGCTTGGTTTTCGAACAACTAGTTGCAACTTTGTTACTTTTTTCACACTGAAACTTGAGTTAATAATAAAATTTCCATTGATATTCGTTGTGTTCCCTCGTGTGTTTCTTCGAGATAGTGTTCTCCATTAGTGATTGTCCATCAAGATGAATGCTAAGTCAACTCTTACCTTGGTTGATTAAGGAAATGGCATGTAGCAACACCCAAGCTAGACTCTTACAGGATCTGATAAGGGCTGTGCAAGGAGTAAGGCAACAGAACAATAATAAAAACTAGCAAACGCACCAGGGTAGCAAATTTTGATTCAAACATTAATATAACCAAAAAAAAATTGATGCGATTGGTAGCTACTTAACAGCAGCAGCAGTTATGTTGCCGTTTTAGCAACAGATAAGCTATGGTTTAATAGCAGTTATGCTGTTAAACAGTAGTTCAAGCATAGAACTAGCACCGATTTTTACATTTACCAAAATAATTCACAAAATTCAGCAATCAAGTGGAAGAAACAATGCTATTTCTTATTCTAAATCTGTTCCGGATCGGTTTTCGGTTATTACAAAGGAACCATTCGGTTATTTCTTCGGTTCCAGTTCTTAAATTTTTTTTAAACGAACCGTTCGGTTCCGATTCTTTCGGTTCGATTTTTGTTCTATCCGCTCGATTCCCCTTTTTTTGCCTACTTCTAGGTATTACTTTGGCATATACCTTTGAAGCAGAAGCAACATCCAAAATTTTGAAGGCTAGTGATCAAGGCGAGTTATCAGCTTTTGGATCATCGACGGCATGAGCCGTTAACTTCTTGATCATCATCGACAACTATTGGTGTCATAATTCCTCCACCAATGGTGTTAAGGAACTTGCAACAAAGGCTTTGAAGACAACATCATTGTCAATTCCATCAAGTGCAGCAGTCACACTGTGCTTCGCACTCGTCCGATCTCCAAAAAGTGTTCGGGCAAATCAAGGAATTGAATTCTGTAGAAGCCTCCAATGATGCTACAAAGACCCCAAAGAGATGGAAATTTCACAGCTAACAATAAGAAAAGTGTTGGTCTCTAGGTGCTAAACTTTATAATGAGCCTACTAGTAGAATTTGGTGACAATAGTGTATCACCGCCGCATAGCGATGGAGGCCAAATCCACAAGATCCTCTATTTAAGAAGCTACTCAAAACCTTGATCGATAGGAACCTTTCTGCAGTTTACAAATGCACTTCCCCATCCAGGTTTTTGCTTTGTATCCTTTCGAAAATCAATGCTCTTAGGGTAATCATGAACATGATGAGGCAAAAGAGACAAGGATGGCCACCGAGCTTTTGAGCAACCAAGCTTCGTAGGGGTCACATTGCTCTTAGATTCTAAAAGTGCAACCATGTATAGCTCAAGCAGGCTCTCCAAGATAAAAAGAAGAAGGAGGTTGTACCATCACCTCATGGGCTTGAAATTTTAATTCACCTCTTGTCTTAGATGAGTTATAGTATTCATGTCCATTTCTTCAAAATAAAGGAAACTATTTCCTTGGTTTGAAACTTCAATGGCTGTGACCTTCCAAGTGCATCGCCTCCCAGGATTTGACTTGGCAATGCCTGCAAAGTACAAAAAAAAAATCAAAATGTCTTTTTAAAAAAAAATAAAGGAGAAACATGGAGAACAATAGAAAATGTCTCCCTAGTGCTGTTCAAATGATGGGACAAAATCAAAATCCTCCAACTGTCAAACTTGGTTGCACTCTCAAATTCCACAAAGTGTTGATTCTCAACCCTAGCATTAAGTATTTTGGGTTTTAAGAGTTTTGACACTTAGTTTTACGTGAGATGGCTGGTCAAATCGTCAAAACAGAAGCTCATGCAAATGGACAAACAAATCCTTCCACGGTCTTCAAATTTTTGGGAAAAATCTAAAATCTCCAAATATCCAGGTGGGTTACTTTTTTAAGTTCTACAAAGTATCGCTTCTCAACCCTCACATTAAATGTTTTGGGTTTTGAGAGTCCTGATACTTGGTTTCACATGAAACCATTTGTCAAACCTTCAATCCAAGTGCCTATACAAATTGAAGTATGTCAAGAGCCAAACAAGTCCCCCAGTGCTCTTCAAATTATTCGGCGAAATCTCAAATCTTCAAATGTATGGCCGAGCTATGCGCTCAAATTATGCAAAGTATCAAATCTCAACCCTACCATTAAAGTTTTTAGGTTTTAAAAGTCCTGATGGTTGGTCTCTAATGAAATGGTGGAAAAATCTTCAAAACATACAAGTGTCCATGCAAGTTGATGAACGAGTCCTCCAACACTTCTAAACTTTTTGGGCAAAATCTAATTCTTCCAAGCCGCCGAATGGGATACACCCTCAATTTCTACGAAGTATCCATCCTCAATCATCAACATAAATGCTTTGGGCCTTAAGAGTCAGGGTACTTGCTCTCAAGCAAAACGGATTGGCTTCTACCATGCCGATCTTCAATTCGCAGGAACTGTTTGGGAGAAATTAAAACACTCCAATTTTGAAAATCTTCAAACCTTTGACTCTTGTTTGTGTTGAAAAACTTGCAAAAAAAATCCCAAAAAATAAGAGCCACACAACAAAGGATCAAAGCTGAAAAAAAAGACCCATAAAAAATGTGTAAAGAACATTTGCAGCAGACACCTTCTACCTTTCTCTTTTCCTTTTCATATATAATAGCCCTAAAGTTAACAAAGAAAATAAGAAAGTCATCATGGTTGGAATTCATCATCATAAACCTATGTGCATATATATGCCATTGTCAAAGTTGAAAATTTTTTTAAATCCCATGGTGAAGGACGACCAATTTTAGAACTCCTGACACTTTGATAGCCGATGATGGGGCTAGTCTAGGCGTGGCCAAAACTCATAGTGGCTAGCCATGAGTTAAGTTCCGATAGTGGAGAATACAGAATCAAGACACTGTTTCGAAACATGGATCCAAGAACCAAAACAAGTTGTCAATGCAATTTTGATGTCTATGCCAATTCAAGACACCATTTCGAAACATGGATCTGAGAACTCGAAACAAGTTGTCAATACTATTTTGATGTGTATGCCAATTCAAGACATCAACCAAGTCATCATTTCTGAAATCCGACTATACAAAGACGGTGAAAGTATACCTCGATTTTGGTGGTTAAGTCCGAGAACTCACAAGTCAATGAACTTCATGGATGTCGGGTATCAATTTGACGATCAAATGTTGGCAATCGGCTAGAAAACTTCAAGCAAGGACGCGGATCTTCAAACTAAGTTGTTTTGTATTGTCTTGACCATGTTCTTACACTGGGGGAATCCTCTAACAAAGCCCTCTTGTTGGATTAGTCAGGAGAAAGGAATAGAGTAAACCTTTGGATGTATATTGCTCGTGGAAGTAAAGGCAAGCTTACTACTTTTCACAAGCCACTTTTCTATGGAAAGTGTTTTGTCCATGATTAACTTTATAAAATGATGGCCAACCCTCAAAACGAGCATGTTAAATTTTGATAAGTGTTGTGCAGTTTCAATGTCATTTGGAGTTTGACATGCGAGCAAATAATAGAAAGATTTGCCATTATCCATAACAAAAGTCCACGGGGGAAAGAAGTTTAATTCAATCCCATGTGCCAAGTGCCAACAAAATTTCTATTTAACAAGCCTACTTGGAGATTTATTGGGTGCTTTGGAATTGGTTTTTTAGAATATTATATTGGATATATATTTTCTTTGGAGACCCATGTTAATCCAAATTCCATGGAGTTCTATCAACTAGCTTTCAAAGTTTGAACCGAGTTGATTGACTTGAGGATTAGCTTCACGTTCGTGCGGTTGAGTTTAAAAAAAAAAAAACCCACTAGCCGTGCAATGCAAAGGAAGCTTTAAGCTTTATCCTTAAGGACCAAAAGAGTCCACCTTGCTTCATTGTTGAAGGCATAAATTAATTTGGAGTTTCAATTTTTATTGAAGATTTTTTTATTTTTTATTGTTTATTTTTTTAAAAGAATCTTTTCGCCTTTAGTAAAATTCAAGATTTGAAAAAAAATTCTTCTCTATCTTGAGCAAAATTTAAGATTGCAAAAAAAAAAAAAAAATCTTTTATATCTTGAGAAAAATTCAAGATTAAAAAAATCATTTTGACTTTGACCAAAAATTCCATATTGGAAAGAAAAACTTTTATCTTGACCTAAATTCAACAGTTCAAAAAAACTCTTTTTATCTTGATCAAAATTCAACATTGAAAAAAATGTTTTTATCTTGAGCAAAATTAAAGATTGAAAAAATATTTTTATCTTGATCCAAATTCGAGATTTAAAAAAGAGAAACTTTTATCCTGAGCTAAATTGAAGAGTTAAAAAAATCTTTTTATCCTGACCAAAATTCAAGATTGAAAAAAAAATATTTTAATCTTGTGCCAAATTAAAGATTAAAAAAAATCATCCTGAACAAAATTCGAAATTGAAATAACAGAAGAAAATCCTTTTTATCTTGAAAAATTCAAGGTTAACTCAATTTTTTTAAAAAAAAATCCAAGATTTACCAATTTATTTATTATTATATAATAAATTGATAAATGTTGATGGGGCATTTGTAGACATCGAATTTTTTCTTAAATAAATAAATTCTTTTTGACAGGGGTGGTTTTAATTACTTAGACAATTAAGTCCTTTCAAAATTCAAGTGTCAATTAAAGTCCAAATTTCAAATTAAAAGCTCGTGAGGCCCATTGTAATTTTTTAACTTCGTCATTTGATTCATATTAAATATAATTGAAATGTATTTAGTAAATCATTTAAATTAAGTAGGATAACTAATTGATAATGCTTATTCAAACAAGATGGATAAGTGTTAATTCATTACAAGTTTATGCCATATTTGTCTATAAATACCCCATTAATCAAATCCCATTGTAGAAAACCTAGTAAGGGTCAAGAGAAGGAAAATTTACAGAGAAATCCCATAAAGGAGAAATGAAGACGAAGATAATAAAATTCTCTTCAATTCTTCAAATCAAAGCAAGAACAAATAAATAGTAAAGAAGAATGGATCAAAATCCCTTCAGTTCTACAAAATAAATCAAAGCCCAAAGGAGGAATGAAGAAGAAGGGATTGAAATCTCTTCAATTCTTCAAAACAAATCAAAGTCCAGAGGAGGAAGAAGGGATCAAAATCCCTTCAATTCTTGTAATCAAGTCAAAGCCAAGGAGAAATGTTGAAAAAGAGATTAAAAATCTCTTCAATTCTCCAATCAAGTGGAAGCCAATGAGAATCGGACGAGAAGAGAATAAAAATCTCTTCACTTCTCCGAATCAAGCCAAAGAAAAAAGAGTGAAGAAAAAAAAGGATAAGGAAAACCCAAAGCAAAAAGCTAGTATATCCTCTAAAAATTAGACAGAACAACCTCTCTCAAAGCCTCAAAACGTTAAAGAAGAGCAAAATCTTCTTGAAACAAAACTCAAAAGCTCGAAGTAAAGATTTGGAAAACAAACTCTTTTCAAAATAAAAATCAAATCAAACTCAAAAACAAGGATTAGAAAAAAACATCTTCTCTAATTCAAAACCAAATCCAATATCAAATCAAGGGTTTGGGGAACACGGCATTCTCTAATTCAAAAACAACGATTAGAGAATAAAGTCTTCTCTAATTCAAAATCAAATCCAATATCAAATCAAGGTTTTGGGAAACACAGTCTTCTCTAATTCGAAATCAAATTCAAGGTCAAAATCAAATTGAAGGCTTTGTAGAATATAGTCTTATACAAAGATTAAAATCAAGTCGAATCAAATCCTTGACGTTTGGAAATCACGCCATGTACCCTTGATCTTCACCAGTAGATCGGCAATTAGAGGATTCAGCATTATTTGCGATACAAAGATCCAATCCACTTTATGGATATTTTTTCGGACGATTTTCCTAGAATTCAGCTGGAAAGACACTTGGAGTTCGCCATTCACTTAGTACTTGGAGCATCACCGATATCCATGGCACCCTATAAGATGGCGTCGAAAGAATTCCAAGTGCAGAAAGTACAAATACAAGAACTATTGGACAAGGAATTCATTTGGCCCAGTGTATTTCCCTAGGGAGCTCCAATGCTCTTTGTGAAGAAGAAGGATGGGCCGATGATGATGTGTATTAATTATGGAAAATTTAATCGCCTCACGGTCAAGAACAAATACACACTGTGTGGATAAAGGATCTGTTTGATTAGTTGAGAGGTGCCAGTGTTTTCTCAAAGATTGATATGAGCTTAGGCTACCACCAACTCAAGATCAAGTATAGTGATATACCCAAAACCATATTCAAGACTCGATATGCCCACTATGAGTTCACTATAATGCCCTTTGGGTTGGCTAATGCCCCAGCTCTCTTCATGGATTTTATGACCGTGTTTTCCATTTGTACCTCGACCAAATCGTTGCAGTTTTCATTGATGACATACTTGTATATTCGAGAGATAAGAAAAAACATAAGGAGCATCTCAGTACGCTACTACAGACTCTTCGTAAGGAGAAATTATATTCTGAGTTCAAGAAATGCTAGTTTTAGCTCGATCGTATTTTCTTTCTGGGTCACGTTGCGTTAAGTGTTATACTTAGGTTTATTTTATAATTTTATTCTGGTTTAGTGTGTGTTTTTATACTTAGATGCGCTTAATTTTGATTATGTTAGGTAAAAATCAATATGAAGCAAGCGCATCATGAGAAAGAATGAAAAGAGACTGAATTTTCTCAATTTCAAAGAGTTTTTGATCAAAATGTAAAAGGGGATGGAAGATCGAAGACTAGAATCACAAAAAGGGATGAGTTATATATGGTATAAAAAGTTGCACCCAAAAAAGTTGAGGAAATGACTCGTCAATCTCTATGTAGGCCGCACAGGAAATGTTGTTGCCTAGGCTCGACAACAAGTCCAAAAGTTGATGCCGCAGGTCCAAAAGGTGCGGCCGCAAGTCCCAAAGTTGTGGCTGCAGATCAAAAAGTTGTGGCCACAACTTTCTGTTTCTAGCACAACGTGAATTTTCGGAATTTATTTCCTAAATGGACTCTGCTTTATTTTTGGACACGGCTTTTGATATCTTTTGGGGGCTTTTTGGGGGCTATAAAAAGAGGATAAGCGGCAAGAAAAAAATTAGAGCTTCTACACAAAAAGGAAGATCCAAGATTGGAGGTTTTGGGGGTAAATCAAAGAGTGAAGTCAAGACAATCATTACCCATTATCCGGTTATGGCTTCTTCTTGTTTTTATTCTTTTATCTATAGTATGTTAGGCTAAGTTTTTAATAGCATAAGGGCTAGATGAAACTTCGAATTTGATTATTGTCTTGGATTATTCAAGTGATGTTAAGACGTGAATTTGCTGTTGAGTTTTTAATATTGATTTATTCATTCGTAATTGCTTGATCGCCAGTTATTGAATACTTGTGACTTGTCTTGTGAATCAAGAGATCCTTGACAAGTTAGACCAATATATTGGAAACCATAGGATCTGATCGGGAATGAGAGTACCCTGGTGCTTTACGTTACATTCCCATGTTTTCACAAATCAATTTAATGCATTTGTGTGTGTTTAGATTCTCCATAGAGATATATGTGGGTTGCATGCATGAATAGGTTGAGCTCTACTCGAGAAAGATTGCTTGATAAAATTGGAAAACAGTATTTAATGCTAGCTTGTCCATATTTGATCTAAATCTCAAAGTCACTCTTTCAATTTATTATAGTTTAGCTCGTAGTTTATTTTAGATTTGCGTCTTGCAATTTAATTTAGTATTTTAATCTTTGCAATTTTAGAAATTAATCGATCTATATTTTATTTGTTTGGTTAAGGTTAGTTAAATTAAACGTAAAAATATACGGTTCTAGTGGATACGATACCAGGACTCCCTAAGTCCACTCTATTACTTATGCGACCCGTACACTTGCGGTGTGGGATTTTAACGCAATAAGCTTTTGGCGCCATCGCCGGGGACTTTAATTATTTTATCGTTTGATTTTACTAGCACTAATTCGAACTTTAATTATTTTATTTGTTTATTTTATTTTATTACTGTTTCGTTCACAGTTTCTTCTTGTCTTCTCTCAAGTTTATGCGAAGAGTTGGGGCTAAAAAAGGCCTAGAACTCAACGCGAAAATTGAGCATACTTTCCATCCCAGATTGAGAGAGACTAAAGAAACAAATAGAGAAAAAGACCAAAAAAGGGAAGAAATGGTAGCTGAGAACGAAATTCCACCCATTGTGGTTGGTGCTAACCATACAGATCAGGTAAACGATAAGGACAACATGTTGGTTTGTGACTTTATGACACCATAAATTATACAAAGCCAATCCAACATCATTTACCCTCCCTTTGGTTAGCCCACCTTCTAATTGAAGACAGATGTGATCCATCTTTTCTAAAATGGGAACCAATTCTGCGGGCTACCTAATGAAAACCACAGACGCATGCCTCTCGTTTCTTAGAGATGTGTGAGCATTTTAAATATCATGGTATTTCAGACGACGCAATCCGAATAACGTTGTTCCCTCGCATTCTACATGACAAGGCTCTTGAGTGGCTTGATTCACAACCCAGCACCAGCATCACCACAATGAACGACCTAGCTCAAAAGTTCTGCACCAAGTTCTTTCCTCGGGCGAAGATTGCCAAGTTGAAACATGATATCTCCATTTTTCAACAACATGAGTCAGAATCGTTCAATGAAGCTTGGCAAAGGTTTCAGGTACTGTTGAGGAAGTGCCCGCATCATGGGATCAGCCACGGGCAGGAAGTGCAGTTTTTTATGCTGGATTGCTTCCCTTATACAAAAGCTTGGTTGACTCCTCATCAAATGGATCACTCCGTACAAAAAAAATTGCCGAAGCACTCGATCTTTTTGAGCAGATAGAAAATAGCATTGCTATGTGGGCATTGGACAGAAGAAACCATGGTAGAGCACTGAGAGTATATGAAATTGATAATTTCACCGATCTAACCGCGAAGATCGATGCTTTAGCCCAAAAGGTGGAAAACATTTTGAAGTTCAATAATCCAAAGGTAACTAGGCTACCTACTTGCGAGGAATGTGGAGCTAACCATAGCACCAGCGAGTACCCTATTATCGCTTACCACACCATTCATGTTTACTACATTCAAGGAGGTCCGCGCCAACCCAATAGTCAGTTCTCCAACACTTATAACCAAAGTTGGCGCAACCACCCCAACTTTGGGTGGAGAGACAATTAGAATAATAGAGGATTCCAAGGATCCCTGTACCACCAACCAAAAAAGAAGAGCTCAATAGAAGAGGCTCTAGGTCAATTTATAGAGCGGACTGAGAAATATATGGAGCGTACAGACCAGTTCATGAAGAAAACCGACAATGCTCTTCAAAACTAACAGCCATCTGTCAAGAACCTGGAAATACAAGTCGGGCAATTGGCTATCGCCGTCTCCAACAGACCGCAAGGCACTTCGCCTAGTAATCCAAAGGTAAATCCAAGAGAGAAAGTTCAGGCGATCCCTACAAGCAGTGGGTGCAACTCCCCGAAATTCATGTCAAGAGGCCTTCAAAAGAGAAAGACAAAAGGGAAAGTGAGGAAATAGAACCCGAAGAGGAAAAAAGCGTACCAGCTGGCTCACCAGTTGAAGAAAAAGTGAGCAATTCATCGAAAAAGTGAGCAATTCATCAAAAAAGTTGGCGATGCCACCAAAACCTTATGTACCTCCCATACCGTTTCCACAGAGGCTACAGAAGCATAAGCTAGATGCATAGTTTGCCTAATTTCTTTAAATTTTCAAGAAATTACATGTGAACATACCCTTTTCAGAAGCTCCAGCCCAAATGCCGAGCTACGCGAAATTTATGAAGGAGATTTTGACCAACAAGAGAAAGCTTGAAGAAAACAAGACAGTAATGCTGATATAAGAATGCAATGCTATCCTTGAAAACAAGTTCCCACCCAAACTCAAAGATCCATGGTGGTTCACTATACCTTGTGCCATTAGTAAATCTTATTTTGAAAAAGCTCTTTGTGATTTAGGTCAAGTATCAATTTAATGTCATTTTCTGTTTGCAGGAAATTAGGTTTGGGAGAACCAAAGCCTACTTCAGTCTCATTACAACTAGCAGATCGCTCCATAAAGCATCCAAGAGCAATAATTGAAGATATTTTTGTGAAAGTAGAGAAATTCATCTTCCCTACAGACTTTATTGTACTAGATATGGAAGAGGATAGTAATTTACTACTCATTTTGGGGCGGCCATTCCTAGCCACTAGAGGGGAAATTACTAACATGGCCAAGGGACAATTGTGGCTCAGAGTGAATGATGAGTACATCACCTTTAATGTGTTTTGCGCTATCAAGTATCTAGCTCACTAAAACTCGTGCTTTATGGTTGACGAAGTTGATTAGGTAGTCAATGCCAAATTCAAATTGGACTACCCTACTGACCCATTGGAGGCTTCCCTTGTTCACTCCAACTCCATGAATTCTATCAGTCGGGAGGAAGTCGAAGAATGTAAGAAATATTTGGAAGCTCAAGAAGTATCTAAACATCGATTTAGTCGTGAGAGTTTTGGAGTGGGACCACCATCACAACCGCTGTCGCTAGAGCAGACGCCCACGCTTGAGCTCACACCTTTACGTTCACATTTGTGGCATGCCTATCTTGGAGAGTCATCCATGCTGCCAGGAATTATTTCGATTTCTTTGAGCGAGCTTGAGGAGGAAAAATTACTCCGAGTACTTAGAGAACAAAAAGTAGCAATTGGATGGACTATAGCAGATATTACGGGAATTAGTCCCACCATCTGTATGCATAAGATCCTAACGGAGGATAACTACAGGCCAGTGGTGGATGGATAATGATGACTAGGCCCCAATATGAAAGAAGTGGTTAGAAACAAAGTGCAAAAACTTCTTGATGCTGGGATTATCTATCCCATCTCGGGTAGCACGTGGGTAAGTCCGGTTCAGGTTGTGCCAAACAAATGGTAATACGGTCGAGAAAAATGACAATGACGAATTGATCCCAACTCGAACAATCACGGGGTGGAGAGTTTGCGTTGATTACCAAAAACTCAATGCGGTGACTCGAGAGGATCACTTCCCACTGCCATTCATCGACCAGATGTTAGAGAGACTAGCTGGATATTCACATTATTACTTTCTTGATGGCTATTCCGGCTATAATCAGATACCTATCTCCCCCAAGGATCAAAAGAAGACTACTTTTACCTATCCCTACGGTACATTTGTTTATCGTAGGATGCCATTTGGCCTCTACAACGCACCTGCTATATTTCAGCGCTGTATGACGATCATTTTCTCTTATATGGAGGAGAAATTCATTGAGATCTTCATGGATGATTTCTTCGTATTTGGATCCTCTTTTGATGAATGATTGAAGCACTTGGAGTTGGTTCTTCGGCGATGCCAAGAGATGAATCTAGTGCTCAACTGGGAAAAGTGCCATTTTATGGTGCAAGAGGGTATTGTACTAGGACATCGAGTCTCAGCTAATGGTATTGAGGTGGATAAGCCGAAAATTGAAGTAATTGGGAAACTACCACCTAAAACTTCAGTCAAAGGAATCCGCAGTTTTCTCGGTCATGTAGGCTTTGCAAGCGCTTTATTAAGGACTTTTCTAAGATCACCAAGCCATCGTGCAACCTTCTGGTCAAAGACGTTCAGTTCGTCTTCTCTGATGATTGCTCACTGGCCTTTAACACTCTCAAAGAGAAATTAAGTTCAGCACCAGTAATTGTAGCACCAGAGTGGAGTTTACCTTTTGAGCTCATGTGTGACGCTAGCGATTATGCAGTCGGGGCGGTATTGCGGCAACAGAGGGATAGAATCTTCCGAGTCATCTATTACGCTAGCAAAACATTGACAGATGCTCAATTGAATTATGCAACAACCGAGAAAGAGCTCTTAGCTATTTTCTTTGCATTCGACAAATTCCGATCCTATCTTATTGGATTGAGAGTAATTGTATACACTGATCATGTTGCACTGAAGTATTTAATGGAGAAGAAAGATGTAAAGCCTCGGTTGATTAGATGGGTGCTCTTTTTCCAAGAGTTTGACTTGGAGATCTGAGATAAGAGAGGAAGTGAAAATGTGGTAGCTGACCATCTATCTCCACTTGAGCAACAAAATGAAGGTGATAGAGCAAAAATTAATGAATTTTTTCCTGATGAGTAGATTTTTGCTTTCAATTCAACACCTTGGTACTTAGATTATATGAAATATTTGGTTGGATTGGTTTTACCCCCGGAGCTTTCAAGTCACCAAAAGAAGAAATTTTTCGCCGACTTAAACACTATTTTTTGGAGGATCAAATCTTATATCGATGCGGACCTGATCAAATTATTCGTCGATGCACGCCAGAGGACGAAATCCCACAGATTCTTGAGTCATGCCAGTCATCTCCATCTGGGGGACATTTTGGTCCATCTAAAACCGCAGCTAAGAGCCTCCAGTTCGATTTTTACTGGCCCAACCTTTTTAAAGATGGCTATCAAATTGTGAAAACATGTGATCGGTGCTAGCGGATTGGAAATATTTCAAGAAGGCGCAAAATGCCTTTTCATTCTCAAATCAATACATCTTAGTGGCAGTGGATTATGTCTCTAAGTGGGTCGTAGCAATTTCTTCCCCAAGCAATGATGGTCGCGTGGCTATCAGATTTCTTAAACAACACATTTTCATTAGATATGGTACACCACGAGCTATTATAAGTGATGGGGGTAAGCAATTTTGCAATAAGCAGTGTGAATCTTTATTAGCTAAGTATGGTGTTCGACACCGTATTGCTACCCCATATCATTCTCAAATGAGCAGGCGGGTCGAAATTTGTAATCGAAAGTTAAAAAGGATTCTTGAACTGACAGCGAGTAGGTCTTGAAAAGATTGGTCGAAAAAATGGGATGATGCTCTATGGGCGTATAGGACAACTTTTAAAACTCCTATAGGCATGTCACCATATCGCCTAGTGTTTTGAAAGGCATGTCACTTACCAATTGAGTTGGAGCATAAGGTATATTGGGCAGTGAAGAAGTTGAACTTCGATTTGAAAGCTGCAGCTAAAAAAAGGCTCCTTCAATTGAACGAGATGGATGAATTTCGTTTGGATGCCTATGAGAATGCTAAGCTGTATAAAGAGAAAACTTAATAGTGGGACGATCAACAGATCTAGATGAAAAAGTTTGTAGAAGGCCAACAAGTTCTCTTATTCAATTCTCGACTCACACTCTTCCTGAGCAAACTTCGGTCCAGATGGTCCGGACCATTCACAGTAACTCAAGTTTACCCAAATGGAGTTGTTGAGGTGTACCATGAAACTAAATGCACTTTCAAAGTAAATGGACAGCGGTTCAAGCCTTATTGGGGTGGGAATTTTTCAAAGGAAATCTTAGCCGCTTGTCTCTCACTACCATTGTAATTTATAAAGCTAAGAGTCAGGCTTGGGGCTCTAAACAGAGTGCTTGGTGGGGGGAACCCATCCCTATATCCTCTATTTAACTTTCTTTGTATTTTTACGTTTAATTTCAAATATAAGGTCAAAATTTGAATTGCATTTTTTATTTTAATTTTTTAGTTAGAACTATGCTCTTCATCTTAAAAAATAATAATAAATAAATAAATAAAGAGCCGTAAAAGTTGTGGCCGCAACCCGGGTGCACCCATGAGGGGTGCGCCCACAGGTGGGTCACGACCCGCCTGCACTTGCAGGTCGTGAGCCGACCCGATCCCCCTCCCCTCCCCCCGGCCCCCAAAACATTTAACCCATTTCCAGCTCAAATTCTTGGTCATTCTCGCTTCATGCTCTCCCAAAACCGAAAATTCTTCCACAACAACTCAAAAATCCATTGAAATTTATCTCAAATCCAAGTAATTTTTGAGCTCTACTGCAATTTCTCCTCTTGAATCATCACTTTGAAGAGATTTCATCCTAACATTTGGGTAAACCTCTGCTCACCCAATGTAAGGTAGGTTTACATGTCTTCACATTTTTTTCGTTTCAATTGATCATTGGATGGATGATATCTTCATGCAATGAATTGATGTATGCCTTGGTTAGTTGATTACCATGCTTGTTAACAAGATTATGATGGTGTTTGGGATCAATATATGGGAAGTTGTATTCTAGTAGAAGGGGTTCTAATTTTGAGCAACTATTTAGAATGAAGTGGATGAGCTTTTATGAATTGAGGATGTAATGTGTGATGGGGAAGTCTTTTGCATGACAAATGGACTTGAATGAACTAACATTCGTGGTCATTTTAGAGCTTTACAAGTTATGCATACCAAGTGTTTGTTAAAATGTCTCATTCAAGTTCTCTCTTTCTCATGCCTACTTTCTGCTTGCTACCTAATTCCACCCATTCTCAATCATGATACAAGGCATTAAGTTCTCACCATGGAGCCCATTTGGGGAGAAGACAATTGAATGTGCACATTCTTTAGTGTTTATGTTCAGTAGTGCAATTACACATTGTCTTAACATGATCAAACAACTCTTGACAAGATCATCTTTGGTACTCACCGTCCTCATTCTTGCTCATTCATTTGCATTACTCTTGAAAGCAATTCTTCAATTCTTTCAAGTATCTTGTAGGGCTTTCAAGTAAAAATGCCACGAAACACTCGTGGAACTTCAACACAAGGCAAAGGAAAAGGGGCCCAAGGAGCATCAACTTCCAATCCAAGTAAACGGGCCCGCCAGGGAGAGCCAACATTAGAGGGATACCCCACATAAAAATCATGTCATCTAAAATGACTCATTGACGGTTCTATGATAGAACGGTCGACATCGACTCATTGAATGATTGGCGTTTGCTGAAATTAATTACTGACAATGGTTGGGAACGCCTTGCTAAGAACCCTCATGAGGTGAATGAGGATATGGTGCGAGAATTTTATGCTAACTTTAATGAGCATTTATCCATGGACATTGAGGAATATAAATTGGAAGAAGATCAACATTCACACGCCACTTACGTGCAAGGGGTTTGGGTGCCATTTAGTCCGGAGGCAATTCAAGAATACTATGCAGTCAATGAAGGTGTGGAGGTTCCTCGAATTCCAAATAATAAGTAGGATACAGTTGTACAGGCATTAATCTCCCATGATGGGGGAGCACCCCTCATTTGGCCAAGAGAATTGAAGAATGATTGCTTGAATTTGGAAATCCATCTCTTGTCACTCTTTTTGAGTACCAATCTTAAACCAACCACTCGCTTTAGTATTGTTCCAAAGAGTCAGGCCACTATTTTATACGCCCTGTCAAAGGAGGTTAAAGTCCATATTGGCCACATCATTTTTTAATCTATTTACAAGCTCGCCACTAGTATTGAAGGGACCTCCAAGCTTCAGTCAAAGACACCGAGACCATCCAAGCCGAAAAAGAAAGAAAAAAAGAACTCTCTAATCTTTCCTAGTCTGATATCGGGGTTATGTACACATGCGGGATTACCATCCTGGCCGAGCGACAAAAACAGGACAAATAGTGCTCACACAATTTACATCTCCACTCAAATGAACATTCAGAAAAAGGCGCCCGTGTCGATAGGTAGCTACTGAGCATGAGAATAGTGATGAACAACCAAGAAAACATTTATTGCGCATCCCCCTACTATGAATCTATCACAATTCAGTTTTGCTCCAACCCAGTACGATCTCAGTGGAGACTTTTAGGCCATTCGAGCGATGATGGACTGCAAGCTGAGGCACTCGAAGCCAAACAGTAGCAAGTGGCGGAGACACAAGCCCGATGCCAAGATCACGAGGAATTGATGGCACGACTTGCTACTTTCTCTTTCCCTTCCTATTATGGCAATCCACGACCATCTGATGCCTGGCTCACCCATTGGGATGTTCAGTAACTTCTCTATTTTTCTTTTCTTTTTACATTGAGGATAGTGTTGGTTTTCAATTTGGGGGTGTGTTTTTAATTTTTGAACCGTGTTTAAGTTTGATTTGCTTGTCATAGTAATTGTGTGGCCTTATGTCCATGTTTTCTTTTTAAAAATACCAAAAAAGAGAAAAAATCATCTTTTATTGTTTGGTCAAGTAGTGTATCGTCGATGATTGGTTCTTTTGGACATAACTGAATAGGATTGCGGTTGGACGTTTGAACATCACATGATTTAAAAATATATATTTTTTGTCACTTATTGGTGCACGATTACCTTTATTTGAGCACATGGCCATTGTGTGACTTAGATTTATATTGGAATATAATCTAGATGTTGAGTTCTTTATTATTACCTGAAATTAAACATTGAACCTTGAAACCAGGTAATCAGCCCCAAACCGAACTACAGGACCAAACTAGCTAAAAGGCCAAGTTTGGGGGTGGTAAGATTAGTGGCTTTATGTTGGGGGGACTACAGTTTGATGTCTTGATTTTTTTTTTTAAGTTGAAGGATTTTTGGTAGGCAAGTCTGTACCGGCACCGACCAATGTTATCATTCTCCCGTGAAAAGAAAAAGAAAAAAAAGAGAGAAAGACATCGTTTGTATTCATTTCATTTGTGCCCCATTGTCTTGCGTCATTAACTCAAGTGATTAAGTCTGAGGGGTATTTTACCTGATGCCTTGAGTGACTAGCTCTGGAGTCACCGACTTAAAGCTCGCTATACTAGTCTTTGAGAAAGCATTATTATTGGGGTATTGCAGTGCACTTGCATATCATATTTGAAAAAAGAAAAGAAGAGGAGAAAGAAAAAATCTGGGAATTGAGATTGATAGGGGTTTGAAGTGCCGAGATGAGACTCAAAGGCTAGAGGTTTGGAGACTTGGAATAGAAATGGACGGATGGATACCAGTAGTTCCTTTAACAGCCAGTTACTTTTACTTAACATCTAGTGTGGAAGAATGCATTGAAATATTCTTAGAATACCACAATGCAAAAAACACATCGGGAATTGAGAGAAAAGCATGAGGAGTGAATCCTACGAGTGAGGTGAGGAAAATCTTACCACATGGGAATTGTATGGGCATGGTTTTGATTGAATATTTGTTGATCACATTGTAATATGGATTTGAGTTGAGCAATGACTAACACACACACCCCAAATGGTCGAGCACACGGTAAGTGATTCGTTTTGTGATTGTTCCCCTTGGTCCACTTGAAGTTCTATTGCTATTTTGTTGACCTGAGGCGAATGGTATAATACTTAACCTATTTTTGAGTCATGTTTCTGGTTAGTGTCGCGTGTGTGGTTCCACTCTTTGTCCTGTGACATTTTTCTTATTCAGGGACGAACAAGAGTTTAAATTTGGGGGTGTTTGTTAAGTGTTATATTTACGTTTATTTTATAGTTGTATTCTTGTTTGGTGTGTGTTTTTGTACTTAGATGTGTTTAATTTTGATTATGTTAGGCAGAAATCAACATGAAACAAGCGTATCACGAGAAAGAATGAAAAGAGTGAATTTGCTCAATTTCAAAGAGTTTTTGATCAAAATGCTAAAGGGGACGAAAGATCGAGGACTAGAATCGCAAAAGGGGAAGAGTTATATATGGTATAAGACTTGCACCCGCAAAAATGTTAAGTGCGGCCGCAAAATTTGAAGAAGTGACTTATCAATCTCTCTGTAGGCCACACAGCAAAAGTTGTTACCTAGGTGCGGCCGCAAGTCAAAAAACTGCTACCGCAGGTCCAAAAGGTGCTGCCGCAAGTCCTAAAACTGTTGCCGCAAATCCTAAAGTCGCGGCCGCAACTTTCTGCTTCCAGCACCACCAAATTTTTGGAATTTGTTTCCCAAATGGACTCTGCTTTATTTTTTGACACGGCTTTTGACATCTTTTGGGGACTTTTTGGGGGCTATAAAAACAGGTTGAGAGACAAGAAAACAAACAAAGCTTCTGAACAAAAAAGAAGATCTAAGATTGGAGGTTTTTGGGGAAAATCAAAGAGTGAAGTCAAGGCCATCATCACCCATTATTCGGTTATGGCTTCTTTTTCTATTTTTTATTCTTTTATCTATAGTATGTTAGGCCAAGTTTTTAATAGCATTAGGGCTAGATGAAACTCTGAATTTGATTATTGTCTTGGATTATTCAAGTGATGTTGAGATGTTGATTTGCTATTGAATTTTTAATATTGATTTGTTCATTCGTACTTGCTTGATCACAGGTTATTGAATACTTCGGACTTGTCTTGTGAATCGAGAGATCTTTGACAAGTTAGACCAATATATTAGAAACCATATGGTCCGTTTCGGGACGAGAGTACCACGATGCTTTATGTTATATTCCCACGTTTTCACAAATTAATTTAATGCATTTGTGCGTATTTAGATTCACCATAGAGATATAGGTGGGTTGCATGCATGAATAGGTTAAGCTCTACTTGAGAGCGGTTGCTTAATAAAATTGGAAAACTGTATTCAATGGTAGATTGCGTTGGGACAATAATTAGATGAGGAGTGGATTCGACACCTTAATGCTAGTTTTCCCATATTTGATTTAAATCTCATAGTCACCCTTTCAATTTATTCTAGTTTAGCTCGTAGTTTCTTTTGGATTTGCATCTTTCAATTTAATTTAGTATTTTAATCTTTGCGATTTTAGAAATTAATCGATCTATACTTTATTTGTTTGGTTAAGGTTAGTTAAATTAAACCTGAAAATATGCGGTTCTCGTGGGTACGATACCCAGACTTTCTAAGTCCACTCTATTACCTACGCGACCCGCACACTTGTGGTGTGGGATTTTAATGTGACATGTTGTAACTGCGAATCATATTGAGGTTGGCCCTGTGAAAGTCGAGGCTGTTTCAAATTGGTGTACACCAACGAATGTTGGTGAAAGTCGTAGCTGTTTAGGCTTGGATGATTACGACTAAAGGTTTATCGAAGGGTTTTGAAAATAGCTGGACGATTGACGCAGTTGACTAAAAAGGATTAGAATTTCTACAGATAGACAAATGTGAGAAAAGTTTGCAAACATTGAAGTAGAAGCTGATATCGGCTCCAATATTCGTTATCCTGAAAGGGTCTGAAGGGTTTGTTGTTTACATTCATGAGTCTAAACAAGGTTTGGGATGATTATTGATGCCGCATGAGAAAATGATAGCCTGCGGTTCTAGATACTTGAAACCCCATGAGCAAAACTAGCCGATACATGACTTATAAATGGTGGCTATAGATTATGCTCTAAAGATAGGGTGACAGTATCACTGCGGTAGTAAGTATGAGATATACAAAGACCATAAGCATCTCAAGTATTTCTTCAAATAGAATGAGCTAAATATAAGACAGAAGGTAGCCATATTTGATCCATTACCACCAGGCTAAAGCTAACATTGTGGTTGATGTTCTTAGCCGGAAGATGAAAGGTTAGTTGGCTACTTTTCCGACTATTCAAGACCAATTAATTAGGGACTTTGCTAGTATTAGGATCGAAGCTGTGACTCCCTGCTATGTACTACTGCAATTATAGCAACATTAGTGGTATGACTTGTACTTAGGGATAGAATTAAAGAAGCACGGAAAAACTAGAAGTTCTTGTGTAAGATCAATGATCGGGTGCTTGCAGACAATACAAAGGACTTTGAAGTATCCACACATGGAACTTTCTTAATTAAAGAGAGATTGTCCGTACTGAAAGATGAAGATTTGACAAAAGAGATCCTCGAAGAAGCTCGTTCTTTACCTTGTACCATGCATCCCGTGGGTACACAAATGTTTCAAGATCCACGAAAAATATATTGGTTTAGGAATATAAAGAGATCAATCGACTTATTTGTTGAGAAATATATCACTTGTCAGTAGGTGAAAATAGAAAACCAATGTCTGTCAGGAATGTTGAATTCACTAGAAATTCCAGAGTGGAAATGGAAGAAAACTTAGCAATTCATTTCATCATTGGACTCCCCAAAATGGTCAACGGTTATTGCACCATTTGGGTAATTGTTGACCATTTGAGGAAATCAACTCACTTTTCTGCTAGTGAGAATGAACTTCAACCTTGACTAGTTCGCTAAGATATATGTAAAAGTAATCATAAGGCTACTTGGGATACCAGTCTCTATTGCTCTGACTGAGATGCTAAGTTTATGCCTAAGTTTTGGAAGAGCCTACGGGAAGCTATGGGTACTAGATTGAAGTTTAGCACTGCGTATCACCGACAAACATATGATCAATTAGAAAGGACCATAGAGACCTTATAGGACATGTTGAGAGCTTGTGTATTGGATCTTAGTGGTAACTGGGAAATGCACCTACCGTTGGTTAAATTTACGTATAACGACAGCATCCAAGACACCATTGGGGTGGCACTGTACGTAGCTCTCTGTGGAAGGAAATGTAGATCACCTATACATTGGGATGAGGTAGGTAAAAAGAGAATATTGGCTCCAATGAAGGGTTGGCAAGAATGTTTTCATAAAGATAGCTCTGACGAAGGGTGTAATAAGATTTGGTAGGAAAATGAAGTTAAGCCCCTAGATTTGTTGGACCCTTCGAAATACTTGAAGAGGTCGATGACGTAGCCTCTTAGTTAACTTTACTGCCAGAATTGTGAGCAGTAAACAACATTTTCCATGTCTCGATGTTGAGGAAATCTGTTCATGACCCAAGCCATATTGTCAATAATGCTTCACTAGATGTAAATAAAGATCGAACATATGAGGAAACCTCTGTGGTAATCCTAGAGAGGAAAGTTCAGACACTGAGGAATAGAGGGACCCCGCTAGTCAAAGTCTAGCAGAGGAGACATGGAAAAAAGGAGGCCACTTGGAAAAGAGAAGACAAAATGTTAGCCAAGTATTCCAAGGTTCTAAAATAGGAAAGTTAAATTTCGAGGGCAAGATTTCTTCAAATGGAGGAGGTTGTAACAACCATGCTCAATTTTTCATATTCAAAGAATTACACGACGTTGTTACAGCCTTTCCATTTAAATCTAAGAATGAGTATTTAACCTCGTCTGGCAAAATAAAAATTTAATTTAATGGTTTAATCAGGCCAAATTTATTTATGGGCAAACTTAGCATGCATTAGCCCAAATATAGTATTGATCGAGCCAATTCTGACTAAGTTGGGCCAGCCAATCTCACTCGGCGTAACTCTATTTGCATAATTTTAAAAACCAATCGGGCTTGTTAAAAATGCACATACATAACCTTCACAACGTTTATATTTCAACACGAACAAGAAGTTTTCCTAAACCATGATTTTCAAATCCACCATGTTATTCTCTAATTATGCTCAAAATTTCAATTAGAAAAACCGAAGGGATGAAGAAAGAAAACATCTTGAATGGGGTCTTGGTCTTGGCGATCCCAACTTCAAAATTACTCATGTATTTTTCTTGCAAATCAGAAGAAGAGTGTAGTTCAACCAGTACTCGAATTTTAAATGATGAACTTCACCTAGGGTAACTCTCAATTTCACAAATGTTTTGTCACCAAAAACTAACCTAATTTGATAGTTGAACTTGTCGGGTTGCTGCACGACTCTGTCACCACCATTTATCGGAGGCTGTTTGGGAGTCGGACGGCTGTTGTGGCTCTCACGGGATCTTCGATCCCCTCTCGCACACAAGTAGCACTCGTCTCCCTCATCTTTGTGCTTGTATCGTGAAGTTGAGAAGAATTAGGAACAAAAAGATCTGATTTTGACTTTAATTTGGGAGATTTTGAACTTAAGTCTCTCAAATTCAAACATGAGCCCAAGTTGGTCCTCGGGCTTGTTAACCTTTCTAAAACAATCGCTTAAAGCCATTCTTCTCTTCAACTGAGTCTAACTCGGCTTTTGAATATTGCAAGTTAGCCACACTAAAATCTTGATTTCTCTCAATCAAGTCCCATTGGGTCTTATGAACATCAATTTTAGTCCCTATGTTTTGATCAAGTATTAAACTAGTCGTAGTTTGCTAATAACTTCAAAGTCAACCTGAAATCATTATTCGTTTTTCAATTAAGCCCAAAAAAAAAACTATAAAAAATATGGTCTTTGCCATAAAACTTTTAATTAAATACTTTAAGATCTGAATAAATTACAAATGTTCAATTTTGAGGTTAAAATACTAAATTATGTTTAAATTGTTCTTCGAGACAATGTTACAAGTTCGTAGAGGTAATATTATCACATCAGCCTAAATTTCAAGGATTTCTATGAGATGTTCGAGTTTTGAGGTAGGGTTTATTTTAAGCAATGTGTTTACTCTTAAGCCATGTAATGTTCCTTTGCATGTGATTATACTGGTGGTGTACTTGCTAGTTGACATCAATGTGATGGTGTTAAGTACTATTTCTATGGGATGACATTAAAGGGTGCATTCGGAGGTTTCCAACACTCGACTTTTTCTTTGGTCTTGAATGCTTATAGTTATGATTCATGTTTTGGTTTGTGATGTGGTAAGATTTGTTGGGCCCTATGTAGTATAACATGTTATACTCACCCCAACTGTTTACAATTTCCTTTCAGATTCAGGAGCTTGACGAAGCATTGTCAAGCAAGGGATAATTATCCACCTTAAATTCCATGTCTATCAAACTTCTTGATCGTTGTATGTTTTAATTCATAGCCAGTTGTTTTATTTAAATTTCTGCATCTAGTTTAAAAATTTTCAAATGGTTATTTAGTTGACGATTTCAAGTTATTCAACCATGCGATATTGTTCAATTTAGCATATGGCTTTCCTTTTAATATCAATGCTATTGTTATTTGAAATTTTTTACTAATTGTTGTAAAAAAAAAGTCCGTCAACATTTTCATATTTCACTCAAGACACAACAATTTAAGTAATAATTCAATTTCCAAAAATCGGGGAGTCACAGTTTCCTAGCCACATAAAGTTCTCTATATCTTTTGTTCAGTGCATCTCGTGCGACATTATGCTTTAAGAACTCATAGTAACCAAAGCAAACTGCACATAATTGGGAAACCAATTGAGAATAAATAATTATGCAGAGAGCATAAAAAGCACTAAGAATTCTACATAAAAAGACATGGTTTTATATATGAAAGGAGATTTGATGAGACAAAGCACAATGTTAAAGAAAAAAAGGAAACTTATTCGTCTTACAACTTAAAACAGTAAGCCGATGTGTTGTTGATTACGCTAACTTAGAACATTCATAAATCTAGACTAACATTTAAAACAAATTAATGATTTTGTACAAAACCATGAAGAATACATACAAATTCTTCATCACACAGACCACAATTCAGTGAAGTAAAACTACAAAAGAAGATGATAGGCAACTAATCTAAACCATGGAAACACAGCATTAACAACTGAACAAAAGCATGATTCATTGTGGAAAAAACACACAGAGGAAAACCACAACGAAGAACAAAAAACAAAATTATGGAATAAGCACCGCATAATAAAAACAAACATTATCTAGAAACCGTAAGGAATTTTAACCTAAATCCAAATGCCAATAGAACGAAGTGTTGGTGAGAATGTTAGCAAAGGAAAAATTCATTACATAAAAGAAAATAAAATGGCATATAAAAATGAAAAAAAAAATCTTGAGGGAACTCAGGAAAACACACAAGCTTGGAAGAAACGCTTACAAAGACAGAGATAGCATATTGAGCAAGCAATGGAGATAAATGAAGGATTTGACTTTTCATTTTGGGTGTATTTGTGCGATTTATGCATTAACCAACAAGAGAATTTCTCCTAATCTACCATGTTTTACTGATAAATGTGGTGTAAATTTTGAATCGACACACATGGATACCAAATGCATGTTATTTATGATATTTTCAATTATGAAGTGCGGGAAATCGATATTGAGGCTGTTAAGTAGCATAAAATAAAAAATGAGAATAAATGTATCGCTTAATTGATTACTATTTCTCAAACTAATAATATTTGGAGACGAATTTCATGTCTCTAATACTCCTTGTTGAAGGCAGCAAGCGGTTTAAAGTAAAATAGGAAATTGAGAATCTGTACCAATGTAAAATTGAATGTAATATCAATCCGATAAGGCTGGTTCAAGAAAACTTGAATACTTAGTATTAGACTTTTGCCCCTTAATTGTTCATGAGATCACAACTGTGAATCCACAAATAAAACGACAAATCGAATAGTAAAGTGAGCAACATTATCAAATATAAAAAGATAAAAGGAAATAATCAAAAGAAAACAAGTCAAAAGTGGATAATTACTCGGTAGAACATAAATAAGAAGCATTAACATAAACAATTCTCCTTATCAAATTCCTAAGATGCCTAAATTTACTTTACAGACTGTACAGATGTACCTGCAGTGCATTTAGTTATCTAGATTTATCAAAGAAGCAATTTACTATTCTTGGCTTGTGAGATATATCTAGATTACTTATATATGTCAGATGTATCGACGTAACTAATACGTGACAGATGTATTCAATCGCAGCTCAGAAAATAAATAGTATACGTAAATTGAATATGATGACTTAACGTGAAAAACTCCGCAGGGTAAAAAACCATGTACTGGTACCTATGAACAAAAACCAATTGACCAATCAACAAAGAGTTCAAGTCAATTACAAGGTAGTTAAGAAATGTATACACATATAGCATCCAACATCTAATAATTTAAACGAAACACTTCATATTTCCTTCTTAGCACTCAATACGGGCCGGCACCCCATGGCTCTTCAATGACTCCTTGTGATGGTGATCCACCAACTAATCTTCACTCCCGTGACGATCTCTACACGTTGGGGTTCTTCTCTCAGTGATTGGGACTCCTCCAAGAGAACCTTTGAATGGTTGTTCTGTTGTAGAACTAGTGTCCAAGAATTAAGTCTTAAAGACAACACACCACACTATGGTATTCTTGCACTTTGGAGAAGCCAAAATTGAAGCCTATATTCTTCACTTCCAGGCACGAAAATTTCCTAAGTGTAGGCATCCAGTTTGGCTTCTCCTTAACTTTGATTCAATAGGACTTGATGTCTTGTAACATATGATAATCTAAGTGCAATGAATCACAGTATTTTCCCACATTAAAAACACAATAGTTAATTGTAGGATAAGGTAAAAGAACTTTGGTAAGTTAAATAAATTAAACAAAAACTTATCAACCAATAAAATGACTTACCAATTGTTGTAGAATAAAATTCGAACAAAATTGATAAGTTTGAAACAATCTTGGACTCTTGTTCATTGCTCTAGTCGTGTACTAGGAGTATAGACCCTCTAGGACTCCTTTTTTTTTTTTAAACCAAAATCCAACGATTAAGAAAAATGACATGGCATAATTATCTAATACAATGTTCAAGAAAAACTCTCATGTGATTAAAACACAAATGTATGTTTAATTAATTAAATCTAAAATTCAATTAATTAAAATCACATGCATTAGGAAAAATAAAAATGACAACCAAATTAAACAACTTAAAATTAAGCTAACAATAGCCCACTTCGGCTTTTTTATTTTTCCGAAACAAAAAGAATTTTGCAAGCAAGTAGTCGAAGTTTTTAAAATCAAAGTCTCTTCCTGAAGCAGTAGGGAAATGGGTAAAACAACATAGGCAATTTCAAGTATGTAGAAAAAGATCAACAAATATTGATCTGCTAAAAATAACAAAATGCCTTACTTCAACAAAGGAAAAGATAAAAGTTAGTAGGGAAGCCAAGAGAATCGCATCCAAATGTGTCTTGTAACGTATTCTGAAAAGTCACAAACAAACATCCAAGGAGCAAAAGAAATGGGCAATATATGGTTACGTACCAAAATCAAATAACAGTAGTCTCAATCAAAGCATTAAGCTCAAAATCAAATTAAACTTGCTAAGATGAATCTGGTCTAAGGTCAAAAACTGAGGTGAATCTCAGGCCTTTGTCTTCGAAAGGAAAAGTATAGCATTTATGCACAAAAAGTTTTCTCCCCCTAAATATGTTGTCTTCCTCTTAATAGAAGTACAAAGTAAAAACATGAAATTGAGGAGAAATGGTATAGAAGGAATTTAAAATGCATGAGTGCTCACAAAAGAATCAGAGCAGCTTAGATTCATCTATATTCATGGCATTTAGGGTAGATTCATCTGCCGCTTCATCACCAGATTCACTATCTTCAACATTCTCTTGAAGATAGAAGATGGAAAGGGACATTGATGGCAGGTGGAGGCGGCATAAAAGCCGTGGCAGTGGGTGGTCACCAACGGTGGAGGCATACGGCGGCAGTCGCGAAGATTCACCATTTTTCTTCATCACTTTCGTTGTTTCTTCTCTTGATCTACTCTTTCAACACTCATTTTGAATTCTATGTAGACTTAAATTCAAGATCTACACAATTTAGAAATTCCAAAGCTCGCCAAATTCTGTTTCCAATCAAATTGTAATTAGTGGGTTGGGAAAACTTATTAAAGAATATGGAAATAAACCAATTACCAAAATAGGTGATACAATTCGTTGTATCTAAATACAAATGGATTCACACCGAGTGCCAATTGGACCGATCATGAGATCTCAAGCAAATAAGTTGAAGATTGCAATGACAAGATTGATTGAAAAAATGTGGCAAAATCTATCGAAGGAGGAAAGTTATAGCTTGAAGCACAGATTGGGAGCAAGTAGGCTTTGAGATATCAACTTATTAAGCATTGGGATCCATTGTACACAAGAAAGGATGATGGGGAGTCAAAACAGCCGTAAGTAATAATGGTCCTGGATATCATCCAATTGCCTAGGACATCTATCAAACTACCTCATCATTGACTTTGTTCGTAAGATAATGGTCCACTGCTCATTCTAAAGGAGTCTAAGGTCTCTATTGGAGATGTTTTGGTTTTGAACAACTTCTCTCACCTGATCTCTAATTGCAGAAAGCTCATGGTGCATCTGACGTATCCCTAAGCATGTGATGTCCTGTCCTACCAATACCAGTTGTAAGAGTATACGGATATCATCCTGTTGTACTGGTGCCTGAGCTGCGGTCTGATTTGCTTGGTTTTCCATTTTCTTCCCAGTGTTCTTCCTCGAATTTGCTAGACCCTTTAGATTGATTGGGCCTTGTGACTCAGCACGTTTTTCATCTGATGCAAGGCGAACTCCAGCTTCGACAAATACGTCACTAATCAAACTAGAAAAAATAGAACTGTATCTCACATATGTTTGCTTCACCAATGCGTATATCAATGTATAAATGTACGCCCCAAGATCAATCTTTTTGTCATGGCCCACATGATAGAGTAATCAGGCTCGAGCTTTATTAAATGTGGTTCTATGTGTACTTAGGTCCACATTATGGTCAAAGAACAAATTCATGACAACCAATGAATTAGTGAGTTAAGTGTGGATGAACCCTCCATTGGCAAGTAGCCAAGCATCATCTCTCCGATACAAATAGCATGTTATGTCACCCATGACAAAGCCCATAGGCACTAGGTCAATGTTTTCTTGTGTGAGTCCGTATTAGTTGTCAATCACCTATGGGCTAAACATAATCCATTTCCCTCGAATCCATGTTTGATTATAGGATGGAGAGCCGGGGTTATCTATATCTTAGTTGAAGTTAGCATAAAATTCATGAGCCAGTGTTTTGTAGAATTTATGAGGTTTTTTATCAACTTGTGCCATCCGCAAGTTTTGATTGCCATTGAGATCTCAAAATGAGGGAACTCATCAATTTCAATTCGTCATCCTCCCCAAAGTGCCCAATTTACAACAAAATCGAGATATCTCATTTCAATTCGTCATCCTCCCCAGAGTGCCCAATTTACAACAAAATCGAGATATCTCACCTTGTGTGCTTTAGAATAGTACTTGGAAATGCCACCTCTTCAATTTGTGCACGCGAAGATTCTCCCCGGATTGTTGCTTTCCCATATTGGAGGCGGGTGGTTGATTCCTTTTAGGTACCTTAACCTGTTAAAGCATTAATGTGGGCATAAATTAGTAAAATGGGGAAGTACAGTCTTTTCATTTAAGGCATTAGTGGAAACTCCCAAACTTAATTTGAACCATTAGTGTAAAATGATGTTTCCTATGTCAATGTCATGCTTTCTCACTTTGAGGGTTTGTTCAACTATTCCTCTCTCAAATCATGACAATGAGCCACCTAAGTTTCACAATCCTACTAGTTTACACATAGCACTTGACTCCTTCCGAAGGGTGAATTAAAAAAAAATGATCATTCAATTTTTCTAGCATTCTCCTCCTATGCATGTATAATTTCTAGACTTACCAGGCAAGACTTTTGTCTTATATGCAAATCAGACACACGCAAATAGTAGAACTTCAATGTAATCTTGCTCACCACACAAGCTCAGGTTTACGCACATTAAGGCACACAACTTCAAACAAATGTTGGCAATTTCCCATAATTAACATGATTTTTTACCTTCTTGATGTTCAAACCAATAAAATTCAGCAACTTTCAATGCTTGATTTCACCATCACTATGTACAGAAGAGTATAGTACACAAGAAAGTCTCATAAAGTTAGATAAAAATCATTCATGCTTTTTATCAAAGACATAATGTTCATCTATGTCTTTTTTTAACTCACATTCTCCATGTTTGTCTAGTACCCAATGTTCACCTCAAGAAATGGGGCCCACAGTTTCTCCTTACCTCTATCTTCTTCCCCCGTCCACTTGCACACTAGGACAAACTACTAGAGGCATTGACCACCGGCAACCACCACTCAGAAAGCCAATGGGTCGGCCTCCGCACACACGAGGCGATCAAGTCAACCATCTTATAGGGAGTATGATAATATTGAACATGGGTGGAGCTGGGAAGCCTGAAATAAGGTGCCATGGAGACCCACTCGGCAAAGTTTGAAGCCCTTGGGAGTAGATTAATAGAAGCATAATGTATAGTAAAATAGTTCAGAAACTTCCCCCTCCCCCCACCCAATTTATACTCCTCTTCTTATAACGGCGGTGCTTGGCTTTGTCATGATGACTTGCCACGCATCCAATTGTTATTGGCTATTTGATCCCATCATAGGAGTATAGCTTGGGGGCCAAATGTGACTGTACACTACGGCTTGTGTACTTGAGGATCCTGTAGCTCAGTTCATGTCGCATCAACCGCATATTGCCTGTCTTGGCACGTCGGCCACTTTGACTTTTGAGGTTGGGGGCTCCTCCACAGTAGGGTGCCTTGGCGAAGGCTTATACCTCAGTACTTAGCATTTTCCTTGGCAAGTGAGTTGCTTCTGCTTTGGTGCTATGCTGATATTGGCGCAACATGTGATGCGATCCCTTCACAGTCCACGTCAGCCTAAGTGGGCCCTTTGTTGCTACATGGTCGTTTTCATTTACTTTACTCCACTAGTAACACCCAATATCCTAAAAAAATTGACAAATCCTATATCAAGCAAGCACTAGATGCTCGAAAGGTGGACATTAGCTAAAAAAATCAACATAAAACACAGAGATCGGAAACGTGCGTGTGTGCGTTTATGTTCAATTGCCTTCGTAGTCCTCAAAACATATCTTTTTGCTCATAGATTCAACACTAATAAGCTGAATATAGCTCTTCAAAGATGCACAACTAAACACAAAACTTGATTGAAACCGAAAATTCGCAAGAAAAGTTCAAATACTCTCATTAAATTACCACGAGTTCATGTGTTGATAGGAAAAAAAATACTTACCGTGAACTTGTATTGTTAGGATGAACTACACTTGTGGGATGTGCAAAGGAGGAGAAAATGAAGAATCACCACAAATCCTCAGTGGATTTAGTAGAATTGAAAATTGAGGGTTGAGAAGTTTTGACGATTTTGAGAAGATGATTTTTTCTCGATACTATTCACAAAATATTTTACAAGACAATATATAGACTTTTGATTACAGTCAATTGTGGAGAAATATAGGCCTCGAAATTAGGGAAAAAACCTGGACACAAATAAAATGGTAACAAATAATAAGGAAATCTTGGATATCTCCAAGAATCTCACACGGGTCAACGCTCCCCCTCAAGCTGGGAATAGATATTAATCATTCCTAGCTTGCTTGTAAGAGTCTCAAATGTCACTCTAGGTAGAGCCTTAGTCATGACATCAGCAATTTGTTGTCGAGTTGGTGTGTAGATCATCTTGATCATTCCTCCATCAATCTGCTCCTTCATAAAATGCCTATCAACTTCCACGTGTTTGGTCTTGTCATTATGAACCAGATTCTGTGCAATGCTAATAGCGGCTTGGTTATCACAAAACATCTTAATGGCGTCACTGGGAGAGATTTTTAGTTCCTCCATGAGACATTTCAGCCACATCGCTTCGCAAATGCCTTGGTCCATGGCTCTGAATTCCGATTCAGCAGTGCTACAAGACACGACAGGTTGTTTTTTGCTTCACCATGTGAGAAGGTTTCCCTACACAAACGTGCAATACCTTGTTGTCGATCTTCAATTTGTTAAGTCACCTGCATAGTCAGTATCAGTATATATTTCAACGCCCATTTCCTGGTCCCTCCTGAAATACAATCCCTCCCAGGTGTTATTTTGAGACCTCTCAAGATTCTATACACAGCGTTGAGATGTTCTTCTCTAGGATCATTTATAAATTGACTGGAAGCTTATTGCAAACCTAATATCGAACCGGGTGTGAGACAAATATATAAGCTTGCCAACCAATCTTGGATATCTTCCTTTTTCCATAGGAGTACTTTTTTCCTTTATTCCAATCTTGGCATTAGGTTCCATAGGCGTATTAGCGAGCCAACATCCGAGCATACCTGCCTCTTGAAGCAAATCTAGGATGTATTTCCTTTGAGATACTGTGATCCTGTTCCTAGTTCAAGTCACTTCCATACCAAGAAAGTAATTTAGAGGCCCTAAGTCTTTGATCTCGAACTCCCTGCAAGATTGGTCTTTCTGTTTCTTTGCAGTTATTCCCTGTAAGGATAATATCATCAACATACACTATGAGGACAGTGAGCTTTCCATTGGTGGAGTGCTTGAAGAATACAGTTATGACCGTCCGTCCTTGAATAAATCCATGTCTTCTTGTAGCTTTAGTGAATCTATCAAATCATGCCTTAGGAGATTGTTTCAAACCGTCCAAGCATTTTTTTAGTCTGTACCCTTTCTTGGCATTTTCCTTGCACTCAAAACCTAGAGGAATTTCCATGTATACCTGCTCTTCAAGATCACCATTAAGGAAGGAATTTTTGACATCTAACTAATCTAGAGGCCAGTCTAAACTTGCAGCCAGAGATATAAGAACCCGAATAGTATTTAGTCTAGCAACAGCAGTCAATGCCACAGGTCTAAGTAAAGTCCTTTGGCTACCAATCTAGCTTTATACCTATCAGTGCTGCCATCTGACTTATGTGTCACAGTAAAAATCCATTTGCATCCCATAGGCTTCTTGCCTTTAGGTAGATCTGATAAACACCAATTGCCATTCTTATCAATAGCTTGAATTTCTTCATTGATTGTCTCTCTCCATTCAAGTTTCTTCATTGCTTCCTGTATATTGCTAGGAATTCTTATACAACACAAATTTGAAATGAAGGTTTGATAGCTTGCTAATAGATTTTCATATGATACAAAATGTGATATCGAATGTTGGGTGCAAGATCTAACTCCTTTTCATTGAGCTATAGGAAGATTAAGATCATCGTTAGGCATAGAAATTGGAGCTAATTGGTCCACTGGATTACCTGGATTTGCAGGCTCTAAACTCGGATTGGTCTACAGTGCTCGAGATGATTTGGATGCTTTCTCCACTTCTGTATTTTCGGCCTTCTTGAGTAAACTTGGAGTTCACTACTCGTTTCACCAGGTGACTTAGAGGGTAGGACTAACTCGAGTTTAGGAATGTAGTTATCATGAGGGAACGCAGGAGGTTGGATTTCATCTTCAAGTTCGAAAGGATCTGATGGAGCTAGACTTGGTTCCTTTAGAGTTTCAAATGACAATGGGACTTGACTCAAATCCTTTGGAGTTTCAAATATAGAGTCAAGTTTTCAAAACTAAGAGTCGACACTATTCTTCCCATGAATGGAAGTTTTGGTGAAGAATGATTCGTTTTCAAAGAATGAAACATCCATAGTGTTGCAATATCTTTTAGTGATGGGGCAACACCATTTATATCCCTTTGGTAAGGTGAATACCCACGAAATATACATTTAATTGCCTTATGATCGAGTTTACTTCTCAGATGATCAGGAATATGAACAAAGGTAGAGCAGCCGAACACTCTCAAAGGAACCTTGGAAATGAGTCTAGTATTAGGGCAATGTTTAAGAAGTGCCTAACAAGGAGTTTGAAACTTGAGAACCTTTGAAGGCATTTGGTTCATTAGATAAGTGGCTGTGAGAATAGCATCCCCCCAAAAATGTTTTGGAACATTTGAGGTAAATAACAAAGCTCGCGCAACTTCTAGGATGTGGCAATTTTTTCGTTTAGCTATCCCATTTTGCTAGGGGCCTCCTACAAATGAACTCTTATGGATAATTCCTTGAGCACTCAAGTGCTTCCCAAGATTTGAGTTGAAATAGTCCCTGGCATTGTCAATTCGAAGAACTTGGATGTTAACTTGGAATTGATTTTGAATCATCAATTGAAATGTTTTAAAGATTTGGGTGGTTTCAGATTTATCTTTCGTAAGAAATACCTAGGTTAGCCTAGTGTGATCATAGACAAAGGTAATGAACCATTTGGTACCAAAATTATTTTTAACTCGAGATGGACCCCAAACATTACTATGAATAATGGAAAAGGGACGAGAAGGAGAACATGATTGAGTAGGATATGGACTTCTTGCATGTTTTGCAAGTAAAAAACTTCAAATTTAAAGGAGCTAGGATTTTTATTAACAAATAATGAAGGAAATAATTTAGCTAGGTACATAAAACTGGGATGACCTAATCTATGATGCCAAAGCATTATTACATCACTTTTAGCAATACTAAACATTGACAAAGATGACTTATTCTCTGTGGATTGGTGCTCTATGGTAGGGTTAAATGACGTGCAATGAGAATTCTGAGTTTTACTTGACTTCAGCTTGCCATGTTGAAGAGATAAAGACCCGCACAATTTTTAACACCTGTTAATAATCCTCCCAAGACCAAATCTTGAAAAAGGCAACAAGAGGAAAACAATTTGGCAACACACTTGAGGCCTCTAGCGAGTCTATTGAGAGATAACAAGTTGCATGAAAGATTGGAACCAAAAGAATAGATTGCAAAGTAATATCTTGTGAATTAGGAATTGCTCCAACGCCTACTATAGGAGACAATGAGCCATCTATAATTTTGACTTTGTATTTCGTAGGACACGAACAATAAGAGTGAAATAGGGAAGCATCACCTGTCATGTTATCAGAGGCTTCGAAGTAGACAATTCAAATGCCTGCTTTTTTGGTTATTCAATTGAGTGCATTGATAGGAGTGCCTTTTGAACAATAGACCCTGTTCCAATGATTGATGATGAGGTTTGATTATGCCGAATTTTTTTACAAAAGCTCTAGTTGGTCATCACTAAACAGGGCTTGCTTTAGGCTTAGGGGTCTCATCAGTAGTATTGGTTGCTAGTCCTCGACTTTCGCGCTCTTGATTCCCTGGACTTTCGTGCTCCTAATTTCCATGTTTTAACTTCAAATTTGTGGGCTTTCCATGAATTTTCTAGCACATTTCTCTTATTTGACCAACAAGTCGAGAGTGATCACACCACGACCTTCCGAAACGAGTGCAGTTGTCACCATGCTGAGAATTGTGGGCTGCAAGTGCTGGGTTTTCAACAACAATTGAATTTCCTTTGGATCCCATCATAATCTTCTTTCTACTCTGTTCTTGTTTGACTTTGGAGAAAGCAGCTTGGTTGCATCTTTAGGGAAATTCCACTCAAATTCTTCGGAGACATCAAGAATCTGTCGATATCGTATAAGGAGATTGTAGTATTGTGTAATAGATGAATCATCTTGTCTCAGATCGTGAAGAAAACATTTTATCTCGAAAATCTCTGAAGTGTTCTCATTGTCAGAGTATGTTTCTTTGGGTATATCCTAGATTTCCTTTGCTATCTTGTGGAACATGAAATTCTGGCTAATCTCAACGCCCATTGTGGAAAGTAACTAGGACATCACCATATGATTCTCAGCCTTCCAACACTTGTCTTTAGGATCATCTTTCGATGGTGGATGCAGTGCACTTATGAGATAGTCATCCTTTCCCTTCCCACTGATGAATACATGGTCGAATGAGACCATTGAAGATAGTTCTGACCGTTCAGTTTGTGGCCAGTGATGGGAATAAAAGAGGTCTCAAAGTTTCCTTGAGTCGTGACATCCGCATGAACAGAGATAGCGTCGAAGTTGGAGCTCTTCTCAGTTGTCATTCCTTGGCCAAATTTCAGCATGGTTAGGGTTTCAAAGCAAGGCTCGATACCATGAAGATTTGAGAAGAATGATTTTTTCTCTATATTGTTCACAAAATATTTTACAAGACAATATATAGACTTCTGACTGCAATCTTTTGGAGAAACATAGGCCTAGAAATTAGGGAAAAAATAGGAAACAACGAAAATGGTAACAAATAATTATGAAATCTTGGATATCGCCAAGAATTTCAGACAGATCAACAAGTTTAATTCTAATAAGAAATTGGGGAATGATGTGCTATAAATAACCTGAGTTAAGTTGTTTCTAGTTTCTAAAATTATTATTTTTTAATTAGTTTTAAAAGAAATGAGAATGGGTTGGTCGAGTGTGGGCTATACCCTTCACCATAACATCACAAATCCTTGCAGCCCAAGGAAGAGGTGAATTGGCCTCGACTACTATTTTGCAGCCAATTGCGGTCGTAAGGAATTTGCTCCTTATGACTGAAACATGCTGTACGCAACTTTTTATTTAAAAAAAAAAACTTTATGCATGACCAACCTTCAATATTGGGGCAACAAATAAAATCCTAAAAAAATTAAAAATAAAAATCCTAAAGGAACTAAATCATGAATTAAACATGCCTACCTATTCTAACGCAAATCCTTAAGTTATATGAGATGCATAAGGCAGTAAAGAGAATGAAAAACGGGTTGCCATCCATTAAGTACTCTATTTATAGTCTGATGCTCGACTTTTTGAAACTTTACCCTGGCATGACAATGCGAATGCTCGACTTTGCGCAGGGACCCTTCAACGTAGTGCTTTACTCTTTGGCCATTGACTTTGAAGCTCCCTTTGTCTGGATGATAAAGCTTAACTGTACTGTACGAAAAGACCTTTGAGATAATGAATGGCCCTAACAATTTTGAGCGCAATTTTTTGGGAAATAGCTTTAATCAAGAATTATACAACAAGACTTGATCCCCTTCCTTGAAAATTCTCTTTTGAATATGCTTATCATGCCATCGTTTGGTTCTCTCTTTATAAATCAATGAATTCTCATATGCAGCCCATCTCAATTTATCGAGTTTATTCAATTGACTAAGCATTCTTTGATTACATTCTAACACGAACTTAAGTTGAGCAATGACTAACACACACACACCGGATGGTCAAGCACATGGTAAGTGAATAGCCTAGTGGTTGTTCCTCTTCGTCAAGCTAGAGTTCTGTTACTATTTTATTGACCTGAGACATATAGTGCAATACTTGACCAAATTTGAGTCGTGTTTGTGGTTAGTGTTGAGTGAGTGATTTCATTCTTTGCTTTGCTTTAGTTTACTTGTTCGGGGGCTAACAAGGTCTGAGTTTGGGAGTGTTTGATAAGTAATATATTTATACTTATTTTGGCCATCAAATTAGAATCTTGTGGATGAATTCTCGAGTAATTGTTACTAATTTCCGTGTTATTTTATTTTTTTAGGTTTAACCCAATGACAAAAGAGCTTTGAAGAGATTGGAACAAAAATGAAGGAAATAGAACCAAAATAGAAGATCTCTAAGAAATGAGGGCTTGTGGTGTGAAGTTGGAGGGTCGGGAGAATGGTCATGAAGGTTAAGGGTTAAAATGAGAGAAGAAGCACTTAGAAATCAATAAGAAGACAAGTACAAAGTTGGAGGAGTGGAGGTGCAATTAAAAAGGAGGAAAAAAATTTTTTCAAAAAAAGGCAAAAATTTGTACCTTCCGACCGCAAGGTAAAAAACCCTTGCAGCAGCAAGGGTTCCCGAAAAAGGATCAGAAGAAAATTGGTCATAACCTTGTGACTACAAGGATTAATGCCTTGTGGCCGAAAAATACAAACAGGCAGCGAGATTTTTAGATTATGTTTCCTTTTCGGACTCTACTTTCTCTCTTTCCTTTGCACAATTTTGAGGACTTTCTTGAGACCTAATTGGGGCTATAAATAGGACCATTAAGACATAATTGAATGAGGCTTTTGACATATCATGGTTGGGAGATTTCTTGAGAGAAATTCTACCCTTTTGAGGAGATTGGAGCACGAAGTGGATTCTTGGTATAAGATCTGCAATTTCAATTCTCAAATTTTGGGTTTTTAATTATTACGTGTTGATTTTACATCTATTTTTAATCCGTGAATTGCTCGATCACGAGTTAATTGATTTGTGAATAATAACAAACCAAGAGGTGAGTTATTTATTTAGACCACGGTGCAATATCTGACAATTTACATAAAAGATAGAAATATTCTTCTATAATTGTTGAGATTAATTATGAATTCCTACGAACGTTAATGCGTCTAATTAAGGCTTATTCAAATTATACATAGAGATGTGGTAGTTGACTTGATTAGGTAGGATTAATTTGAACTCGAGAGAGGTAAATTAAGTCACCTTAGTGAATTCAATCTAACACAACTATAGGATACAATTTCAGAGGAGAAATCAAATAGGATAGGTATAGATAAATTGGGATTTCCAACTTCGTTCTTCATTAATTAAACCAATCTTTTGTTCCAACTTCGTGATTTGTTTCTTGTTCGTTTCGCTTCTCAACCGGTGAATCATTTTTTTCTTCCTCCCCCTTTGGCTCTTTATTCACTGAACTTTCAATCTCTTTCCCTAGCCTTTTCACATGAATTTCAGTTAGTTGCACTCCACTTCTAGTCGTGATTTCTTGCACATGTTCCCTTGGGTTCGTCATTATATTGCTTAGCAAAGTTACTGGGTGCTCTCTCTAAGAGTTGTGGAGCCAGTTGTCCCAACTGAGTTCCAAGCTTTTTAATTGAAGCTTGTTGATTTTGGTAATTAGCCTATTGTCCCTCAAGCATTTCGTCAGTTTTCTGCATATACTATTGAAACATCTCCCCAATTTTGTCTCATCTTCGGTGGAGGATTATTTAAGTTATCACATATCTCAGATTTGGGTGGAATTTCCACCCAGGGTTGTATGGCTCTGAATAGGGATTGAACTACTGTCGGTTGTTGTTGCTCACAAAATTCACCTAATAGCCTTGAGCGACCAACAACATATAGTCTGAGATAGAATGGTTTGCTCCACAGTTTTCACATATTGAATTTGCTTGAATTGATTGCATCCCTTGAGTTTGTGCGCTTACAACTAATTCCACTTGCTTGGTCAATGCAACTATTTGAGCATTAGTGGGTGCAAATGAATAGCTCTCATGCTTCACAAGTCCTTCCTTTAAGACTACTCGATCAGATAGGAACATGGTGTGCGTCCTAGCAATTAGCTGCAATAAGTCCGTGCTAGATTCACTCTTTTGTTTGTGATGGACTATTAGATGAAGAGTCCACAATGGATTTGAACCGAGGAGATAATCCCGAGTAGAAATATTGCACTTGAGTTCCCTTGTCAATTCCATGATTAGGACATTTTCTAAGCATGCCTTTAAATCTGTCCTAAGTTTCATAGAAGCTTTCACTGTTGAATTGTTGGAAAGCCGAGATGTCTAGCTTCATTTTTTCTACCTTAGCCAGTGAAAAATACTTGTTGCAAAACTTTTTGGCCAAATCATCCCATGTAGTGATACTCGCATCCAGTTCAGAGTCGCCCCAACTCTTATGTATACGAGGAAAAGTCTAAGCCTGATAGCATCTTCATTGACTCCGTCATATTTAAAATTTTGGCACATCCTCAAAAGTCTGGCAATGTGAGTATATGGACTCTTAACGGAAAGGCCGCAGAACTGGACATTATTGCTAAACAGGTTGATCAAATCAACTTTCAATTGGAATTCATTTCTCCCAAATGGAGGGTATATAATGCTCGATCAAGTTGGAACTATCGATGGAGTCAAGAATTATGCCATCGGCAGATTGTCACCATCAGTTTCCTCAACCTCTTCTTCGTCCTCTTCCTATAGCAGATTGGGCCTTCGTTCTAAAGCAGCTATTGCTATTTGTTCTACTTCCAATGCAGCCGCTCTTGCAACATCATCTCCTTCTAGGTGTTCCATTGTCAGTTGTTCCAAATTTTCATATTTTTGGTGTGTTCCTTGCGTCGACATCTAAACGTGCGTTCAATCTTAGGATCAAACTGTTCTAGATTGCTACCTTGCGAGTAGGTCATGCAACGAACACTTTTTCTAAAAAATTAAAAGAAAAAGTATAAAGATTTTTTAATAACTAAAAGTTAAATTCACCTAAAATTAAAAATTAAGATCAATATAACTTGATGTTAAATAAAAATAGTACCCGGCAAAGGCGCCAAAAGCTTGTTGTAAAAAATATAGATCGCAAGTGCACGATATCCCCAAAATGAAATGGACTTTTTGAGTTCAAGTTATCGTACCCATGAGGACTATTTTATCTAAATTGGTCTAAATTAACCTCAACTCGAACAAATGAGTATTAACAAGAATGTGGATTTTAACTATTAACTAGAAAATTAAAACGAACAAGAAACAAATCACCAAATTGAAAAGATTGGTTTAATTAATGAAGAACAAAGTTGGGAATGCCGATTTATCTACAGTTATCCTACTTTATTTCTCCTCTCAAATTGTATCTTACAGTTGTCCTAGATCGAATTAGCATAGGTGACTTAATTTACGTCTCTGGAGTTCAAATTAATCCTATCTTATCAAGTCAACTACCATATCTCTATATATAGTGAGAATAACCCTTAGTTAGATGCATTAATGTTTGTAGGAATTCATAACTGATCTTGACAATTATAACAAAATATCTCTATCTTCTATGTAAATAGTAAGATTTTACAACGTAGTCTAAATAAATAACTCACCTCTCGGTTTGTTGTTATTCACAAATCAATGAAGTAGTGATCAAGTAATTCACGCATGAAGAATAGATGTAAAATCAATACGTAATAATTAAAAGCCCAAAATTTGAGAACTGAAATCAAATATTCAAATTATATTACATCGATCATCCCAACAAATAAAATTAGCTATACATATTAAAAATAAGATAAATTACAAGAATAAAAAAGTTCATCACCGGATTTTGAAGAAGAATTAAGTAGAAGTTGCTGATCTTCCACCAATGATACACTTCATGCTCCAATCTCCTCAAAAAATTGTTGAATTGCTCTCAAGAAATCTACCAACTGTGATGTGTCAAAAGCCCCATTCAATTGTGTCATAATGTTCCGATTTATAGCCCCAATTAGGTCCTAAGAAAGTCTTCAAATTTGTGCAAAGGAAAGAGAGAAAGTAGAGTCCAAAAAGGAAAGAAAATCTGAAAATCTCGCTACCCGTTTGTGCCTTGCGGCCACAAGGCATTAATCCTTGCAGTTGCAAAGTTATGCTGAATTTGCTTCTGATCCTTTTTCGTGAATCCTTGCAGCTATAAGGGTTTTGCCCCTTGCGGCCGCAACGTACAAATTTTTACTTTTTTTTTTTTTCCTTCTTTTTAATTGCACCTCCACTCCTCCAACTTTGCATTTGTCTTCTCGTTGATCTCATTGATCTTCTTCTCTCATTTTTAAACCTTAACCATCATGCCCCTTCTTCTCGGACCTCCAATTTTGCACCACAAGTCCTTTACTTCTTAGAGATCTTCTATTTCAGTTCTATTTCCCTCATTTTTGTTCCAATCTCTTCAAAGCTCTTTTGTCATAGGGTTAAATCTAAAAACAATAAAATAGCACGGAAATTAGTCCTGATAACATGAAAATTCATCCACAAGATCCTAATATGATGATCAAAATAAGTATAAATATATTACTTATCAAGGAGCAAGTGGGTTGAGAGAGATCAACTTGTTAAGCATTGCGTTGTTTTAGCATAATGGTTGATTGTCATGTTATTCTAATATCATGATATGGATTTCGAAACCACCAGAAGTACTCGATGTGATTATCTATCCTCATTCTAGTGCACTAGGGGGCTTTGGCTACGAGCTAGATTTGGTTATCCACTTTTATGCACTGAGGGGCTACGACCATTTTTAGGGTATATGTATGTATATGAGGTTGTTGGGACCCACTTTCATACTCTGAGGGGCTTTGGGCTGTGTACGGAGGTGTTGACCTACCTATACGCGTATGTCTTGATACAGATTATAGTTTCAGCAGATGATTTTGTTAGGTATCTTTTGGTGTGATTTTCTTATGTATTATAGGCAGTGTTTTAAAAAGCGTAAAGCATGGCAAAGTGGCATGAACAAACTTCAAGCTTTTATGAGTTTAAGCGGGTCTAAGGATAGGCGATGTTGAAAAGGGGTGAAGCATGATGAGGCAACAAAATCAAGTTTCAAGTCTAAGCGCCGCTTAGGGGAGCTCGGAGTGAGCTTTTTAGATGACAGATTACAGGTTATTAGTTATTATACTGATGATCATCTCATAATGCCTTTTACTGGCATTTGTTGTAGCCCGTGTGTTACACGTGTTAAGTTCTAAGGCCTTATAAAATAAATCGGTTTTTAACTTGAAGTTTACAAGTCTTTATTACAGGGTTTCCACTCATTTGGTTATATACTCACGCTTTCCCATAACTCTTTATATTATACGAAGAAGATAGTATTTTGAGCATCACAACGGAGCTTTTGTAGCATTCATCAAGCTATAAACGTAGGCAATTTGATGGTCTATTTTGATTAATCCCTTCAAAGTTATATTATACTTTTTCCATGTAGATTGGATTTGGGGTGTATCTTGTTAAGTGCATGTAAGCATTTAGAAGTTCTATATTTTGGGATGTAACTCTGATAAAGAGGTGAATGAAAATTATTTTACTTGGTTAAGCGTGCTTGGAAGGATTGAAAGTATTTAATTTACCTAAGTATGTTTTGTTTGGGGATTTGTAATGTATTACAGGTTGGTTAAGTCAATATTACAGGGGAGACTTTGTCGAAATTTCTTGTGAAAACTTGAATGAGACTAAATTTGCATGTAGCTGTTTTTCAAGGATAGCAAGGTCAAAATGCCTTGGTGGTGGGTCCCGCATCTAGTTGGCACCCGTCGTCGGCGCTCGCCACGTCTCAGGTCTAATAGGATGATTAGGGGCGGGTCATGACAATTAGGGTTTACCAATTTAATACTTCAATACTGTAGTTAATTTGTTTAGCTTTAATTAATTAGTTTAGCGTAATAAAGACTTTAGTATAGTATTGAAATTGAATAAACAATTGAGCAATGGTCTAAGCTTAGGGTTACAAATCGAAATCATATTAAGTAGTTCTTGTTATTATTTTGAGTTGTATTGGATTATATTTTAATATTATATGGTTTCTATAATTTTTGTGAATCTATGCATCTATTAATAAAGTTTTAATATTATTTAATTACATAAAAATATCATTTAACTAAATATTATCGATAATAGTGAGCGGTTAACAGTTGATGGTCAACAATCAACGGTCATCGCTACTCAACAATGACCGACCACTCTAACTGGACTAGGATCACGGAATTCCCACCCGCCCGATTCGATACCAAGTATAAGAGCTTGTTTTATTCAACATAATTCAACACAAATTTTATCAACTTTTTCTCCCTCATCATTTACAATTACTTATTTAATTATTTAATATACTTTCTCCAAATTTTAACCACACATTCAACACGAATATCAAGAAAATTAACTTTATCACCAATCAAACATACCTAAGATTATAAGATATCATTACATTAGTTCCAAGAACAGTGTAAAACGAATGTTAATTATAGCAAATAAATGAGAGAAAATTCAAACCGGTATGTATAAACATTAGTCATATACTTATATGTGCAGTAGAGTTTATTGAGAGAGCATGTGACTCAGAGGCACTGACAAAAGGGAAGTGAAATCCAAAGTCTGCAATCCAACCCAACCATTTGGGATGGGTGAAAGAAAACAATAATAAATATAGGGTCTCGTGATTGCAAGACTGGAAATGCTTTCTGACTACTGAGTCTGATTCTGCTGACCACTCCCGACTCAGATTTCATGCATGCCTTCCTTCCTATTTGTCATTAATAAATACACCAGATTTAGGCCCTACGACAACCACTGCATGCTAAACCCTGCTTCAGTTTTATGCTTTTGTCTCCACCCTACCTTTTTACAGCATTTAATTTATTGTACATCCTTTGTGCAGTACAATATAATCTTGGCCCCATTTCGACACACATTATAACATGTATGAAATATATGATATCTCAATATAATATGTGATAACTGCCTCAATATGATGTAGGTAATCATTTCAACATTTTTCAACATTGTAATGGCATGTGTCACATGGACGCAATAAGCCATGTCCATCTGATTACTAGATATTTTTGTTATGATGAATACTATGGCACTTCTTCAATTGTTATGGGGACAGAGCTCAGTCTTTGCATAGATTTCTTACGAGAATATAGATATGGTTTAGATGCTATAATCTCTATACCATGTTCAGTCGTAAATGAGTTGAGACAACATGATGTTGAAAGATCCAAAAAACACCGGTTCAATCCTTGAAAAATTGGTGAAATTTTAGTTTAGTTGTTGTATTAAATATACTTTCTCAGAATCGCTATCACTAGTATAGATGTAGCATCATGTCGTTCAAACTAATATAAGTGCATTTAGGATACAAGACTTTGTCTATTTATCATATACTTTTTGAGAGATTGAATATAAATTTAGAGTTGTGTGCCAGGTTGCACAGAAAGAGAAGCCGGCACCGAATAAAAACGGGGGAACATAATTATTTAAGATGTACGCAATGAAATGCTACAGAAACGTTATCTAGCAATTATTAGTTTTACTATATCATTTTAATATCCAATCTCAAAAAACTCTTCAACATGAATTAGATAGCCGATCAACGGAAATGATCCAGTGCCATCGATGGTGCTATAGTTACGGCACCATCGATGGCATTTTGGGGACCGATTCGATATCCGTTTTGAAATCCGAGACTAGATCTGGAATCAGCATGGCGATGGGGAGTTCCAGGAATTTTTCGAATTTTTCCCCAAAAATAGTGCCAAAACTTTGACCGGTGGCCATGGCGGCAACGGTATCGCCGGAAAAAAATCGAAAAATTCCTAGAACTCCCCATCGCCGTGCTGATTCCAGATCTAGTCTCGGATTTCAAAACCGGAGATCGAATCGGCCCCAAAATGCCATCGATGGTGCCGTAACCATCGATGGCACCTTAACATTCCTGAGCCTATCAATCCACTCTATTTAAAATTCATAATTCAATGTCGTCACAGAATAATTACTGGAATAATCAAATCTTAGACTCGAAAATTAACTTAAATAGTTAAGTTTATGAAAATAACAATTTGCAATATTATAGTTTGATCAACTTTTAATTGTAAATTATAGTTATTGATTTTTGCCGGTTTTTGTTTTTAACATTCTTTTTTTCCCTTTTACATAAAGTTTCCTAAAAATTTTTTAAAAGTACTTATGTGCAGTGTCCATAAAGTTTCTAATTTTAATAAAAAAAAATACGAAACTTTTTAAGACTTCCCATATAGTTTCAGTTTCCAAAACAAAATGCTGGCTTTTAGGAGTTTCCGTATCATTTTTATTTAAACACAACAATTAAATTCAAGATGATAATCGGACTCGACATACCAGAGGAATGCATCTCAAACCCTGTTCTAAAGCTTGAGTTCCGTCTTCAAAGATTAACATGTTAAAGAGGAACAGTCCAACCCTTTATATGTTGGTTTTATTATTTTATAATATTTTTAGGAGTGATTTATTCTTTCATCGATGGGTGAATTTAATGAATGGTTGCTATACTTTGAAAATGTAACTACTAACTCACCAAACTTTAGAATGTAACGAATAACTCGTCGAATTTTTGACTATGTTTACCATCCCTTACCGTTATCATTTACGTCCATTTAAAGTTAATGCCATTGCTGATGTGGCTAACGGCCATTGTTTTGAGTTAACTCACTATACTTTTAAAATGCAACTATTTACTCATCGAACTTTCAAATGTAACCAATAACTTACTAAAATTTTCAAATGTAACAAATAACTCACTACTAAATTATGAGAATGTAATAATACTCACTAAGGGGTTGTATTTAATTTGGATTTATAAGAATTTTAATAGACTTTTAAATTGAATGATTTTCATAGAATTTAATGGACTTTTACTGATTTTTGATAGACTTCCATGGATTTCATTTCCGCAGAATCCATAAAAATCTTCAATAAATTTGGAAGCACTTTTATTTCAAAACTTTTATAGGATTTCTTGGAGTTCGTTTGACAATGTACATTTTCATTTTCATAAAATAAATATTATTAAACTTATTAAGATTAGACTTTTATTATCTTTACTCATTAAATTATTATCGTTGCAAAATCTGAAATTAGTAATAATTAATTATTTTCTATACAATATTTTTATAAAAAGATAATAATTTTTTGAGCTACAAAAATACATGACTGTTACAAACAGAGATTTCACAACATTTTGATATAATTTAACGAGAAAAACAAAAAATTATCACGTGTTTGATCAGTATGTCAAAACATATATCAAATTATTAAAATAAGGAGTAGATATAAAATATTTAATTATAAATTTTAAAACTTTTTACAAACTTTTATAAATAATTTTCTTTTTAATGAAAAGTTGAACAAAAAGAAGATAAAAATATTATAAGAATATTTTTATGTCATTCTTATTGTGAAATTAAAAAAAATAAAAAAAATAAAGAAGAAAAAGTAATGAAAGATGTGGTGCTGGTGGTGGCGGTGGCGGGGGCGACGATGGCGATTCTATTGGCGAGATGGTGCAGTGGTGATGCGGTGGTGTTGGTGGATGCGGTAGCAACTGTGGCGGTTGGCGATGGTGATGAATAAAAGTCCATCAAAATCTTAAGAGTGAGTGATAGATTTCATATGACAAACTGTGTTTGTACTTAATTTGTGCTAAAAGATGAGTACTTAAAGGATTCCATTAAAATCTTTAAAAATCAAATACAATTTTGAATACCTCATAATTTCATAGGATTTTTAAAAGTCATCATTTAATACCTCATGACTTTGATAGATTTTTAAAAAGCCCATAAAAATCTATATTGAATTCCCCAATATTTTAATTGACTTTCAGAAATCTCAATTAAATACACCCAAACTTTTCTAAATCCATCAAATTCCTTAAAAGTTTTTAAAACTCCTTTAAAATCTCAATTGAATACACCCCCCTAAATTTTCGAAAATATTAGCCATCACCAAATATACATTAATTGATATCATAAAAAAAATAAATGGCTTGAAATTTGAAAACACCATGCTTACACACACCTATTAATACAAATAGGGCTGGGCAAAAAAATTGAAAAATTGAACCAAACAAACCGACTCGAGGTCAGTTCGGTTCCCTTTTTTTGGTCAATCAATTCGATTAACAAGTGGAAAACCAATCTATTAAAAAAGCAAAAAAAAAATGACCAAACCGACTCAATTCGATAGGTTTCGGCTCAGGTGGAAAAAATTAAACCGACTGACCGACGCCCACCCCTAAATACAAATAATTGGGGGGTTCATTATTCAAATTCGAATCACTTAGTCCAAGATTGACAAATTTGAAAGTGTTGTTTTATATCTTTGTGGAAGTTTCATGTTGCGAAAACTTTTTAGTTTTTCTTGTTACTTTTCTATTTGCAGAATGCTGCACAAGATTGTTTTTTTTTCTATACTTTTTTTTTCGTGTTTGTGTAATGTAAAATAAAATTTTTCAATATTCAAGTAAATTATTCTAATTCTAATATTGAGCCCCCAATTATTTCTATTAACAGGTTTGTGTAAGCATGATGTTTTCAAATTTCAAGGCATTTATTTCTTTTATGATATCAATCCATATATATGTGGTGAGTGCTAATATTTTCGAAAATTTAGTGAGTTATTAATTACATTCGAATAATTTAGTAGTAAATTATTCGTTACATTTGAAAACTTTGGTGATTTATTGGTTACATTTGAAAGTTCAATGAGTGAACAATTACATTTCAAAAGTATAGTGCGTAGTCATTAACTCAAAACAACAGTTGTTACCCACGTCAACAACGGCGTTAACTTTCGATGGATGAAAATGATAACGGTGAGGCATGGCAAACATAGTCAAAAATTTAGTGAGTTAATAGTTATATTGCAAAGTTTGGTGAATTAGTAATTATATTTTCAAAGTATAGTGACCATTCATTAAATTCATACGTTCATCGACTCAAACATACTTAGCATTTGAGTATGCACCTCGAGCTCGATCACACAATAGATGGGGTTACCAAGTGGGCGGTTAAGCTAGGCACAAATGGTGTATGTGAGACTAATAAATAGTGAATCATTAATACGCGAGATTACAAACACGTATTTCATATACGACAGTTGACTTGTTTTATAATTTTTTTTAATAGTAGAAGTATTTTGTTTAAGAATGTATGGGATAAAAGTTTTAAAAAAAAATCATTATTTTAAGTTTTATCAAACAAACACGTCTATGAAATTTATTTCATCGTTTTGGTTTGGTCTAACCTCAATCGCACTCATTTGATGATATATTTGATTTGATTAGTATTATATATGAAAACTCTGCCCGGCCCCTACAAGCCTACATTTTAGCTACCCTTGATATATTATAGTTGGTGAGTTAAATTTAGGGGTCAAGTGTTCTTTGTTACATTCTCCATTTAAATAAAATATAGTACAATAAATAAATAAATAAAAATGTTAACATTGTTTGTAGAGCATATGTTAATTTGCTCATTAAATTTAACAATGAGCTAAGCAGCGAAGTGGATGTTTTTTCTCTCTTCTTTTTTTTTAATTTTTTTTTTTTTTGGGAAACGAGTTAACTAGTTAAATGTTAACTTGCGTAAACAAAAGCATTTTTTTAATGGGTGAATTTAATGAATGGTCACTATACTTTAAAGATGTAACTACTAACTCACCAAACTTTGGAATGTAACTAATAACTCACTGAACTTTTGATTATATTTACCATCCCTCACCGTTATCATTTCCGTCCATACAAAGTTAACGCCATTGCTGATGTGGCTAACGGCCATTGTTTTGAGTTAATAATTACTCACTATACTTTTAAAATGTAACTATTTACTCATCGAACTTTGAAATTAATGTAACCAATAACTCACTAAAATTTTCAAATGTAACAAATAACTCACCACTAAATTATTCGAATGTAATAAATAACTCACTAAATTTTAGAAAATATTAGCCATCACCACATATATATTGATTGATATCATAAAAGAAATAAATGACTTGAAATTTGAAAATACCATACTTACACAAACTTATTAATACAAATAGGGTTGGGCAAAAAATCAAAAAATTGAACCAAATAAACCGACTCGAGGTTGGTTTGGTTCTCTTTTTGGGTCAATCGATTCGGTTACCAAGCCGAAAATCGATCTATTAAAAAGCCAAAAAAAAGGACCAAACCAACTCGATTCAGTAGGCTTTGGCTCGGGTGGAAAAACTGAACCGACTAACCGACGCCCATCCCTAAATACAAATAATTAGGGGGGTCAATATTTGAATTTGAATAATTTACTCCAAGATTGATAAATTTGAAAGTGTTGTCTTATATCTTTGTGGAAGTTTCTTGTTGTGAAATTTTTTTAGTTTTTCCTGTTGCTTTTCTATTTGCAGAATGCTGCACAGGATTGTTGTGTTTTTTTTCTTTTCTTTTCTTTTTTCTTTTTTTGTTTTTCATGTTTGCATAATGCAAAATAAAATTTGTCAATCTTCGAGTAAATTATTCTAATTCTAATATTGCGCCGCCAATTATTTGTATTAACAAGTATATGTAAGCATCGTGTTTTCAAATTTCAAGTCATTTATTTCTTTGATGATATCAATCAATATATATGTGGCGATGACTAATATTTTTGAAAATTTAGTGAGTTAGTTATTACCTTCGCATAATTTAGTGGTAAGTTATTTGTTACATTTGAAAACTTTAGTGAGTTATTGGTTATATTTGAAAGTTCGATGAGTGAACAGTTACATTTTAAAAGTATAGTGAGTAGTAATTAACTCAAATCAATGGTCGTTAGCCACGTCAGCAACGGCGTTAACTTTGTATGGACGGAAATGATAACGGTGAGGGATGGTAAACATAATCAAAAGTTCAGTGAGTTATTAGTTACATTCCAAAGTTTGGTGAGTTAATAGTTACATCTTCAAAGTATAGTGATCATTCATTAAATTCACCCTTTTTTTAATTGTTCTTTTCTTTTCTTTTTTTTTTTCCTCTAATGAAAAAGTTTACATGACTTGTGACAACTAAAGTTAACACATCCATTGTAAATGTCAAACACAAAGTAAATTTAATTATAACTTAATGTGTCACTTAATATCTTATTTTTTGTTTATGTAATTAGCTAAACTTATAACATCTATTATGGATGTTCAGAGCATATCCATTTGGAAAACAGACCCAAAAAAAAATTAAAAAAAAAAGATAAAAATAATTATTTTATTTGGAGAGAAAGAAAAAATTGTTCACGAAAAAAGAAAGGAAAAGCGAAAAGGATGGGAAACTCAAACAAATTTAAAAATAATAATAAGCTAATAATGAAAGATGTAATTTAAATGTCTATTCATAGAAGTTGTTTCGGATATATAAGATGAGAAAAAAGTAGGATAAACCCAAGAGAATCAGGAAAAAAAAAGGAAACATATGCCCGTGTTGGATCTATTTAAATATCTTCAAAAAGAGATTTGTCCCTTCCTAAAGCGCCTTATTCTAGTAGTGGTTGTCGATAAAAAAAAAAAAAAAAAAAAAGAGAAGAGAGGGATAAACTTAACCATTGGTAAAGATGTTCTCTAAATAGGGATGGATCGATTCACGTACATTGCCTTTACATGTGTCCGGCAGTATAACATCGAATTGCAAATCAATATCCACTTTATTATTACCATTTACGCAAATTATTGCAATGTAATAATCTCAATAGTTTAGATCCTTATAGGTGATGAGAATAAGACAGAATGTCACGACATATCTTGACATTCCGTGACCTTACCATTAATTCCCGAGCCTTTTGCTTCTCTCCTATCGATGAAACGCGTGTAGTTATATTTTATATATATATATATATAGTCTATACTCACCTTTGCATTTCAAAAACAAATACTCACAGAGAAGATAGATAAAAATGTCATCTAAAATGCAGAGAAGAATGGCACTACGAAGAAAGCTTCACATTTTGAAAACTCTTACCAATTCAAAATCAGTAATACATACTCAGTCATGTGTGATTATTTCTTGAGATTTTATTTGAATCATTGTATTGAATGTTGTTTGTTGTTGTGTTTTTGAAGGTGAAGAAAAGCTCCATTATCATGGATGCTTTCGTCTACATCTACAAGTTGAAGCTCCAAGTAGAGGCCATCCAAAGAGAATACCAATACCTCATAAATCATATCCAAGTTCTCTCTCTCTCTCTCTCTCTCTCATGCATGCACAGCTACACTGCCTACACACAAACCACTATTCTACAGAGCTCTTTCGAACTTGTTTAAATCATGCTTGAACGTGAAGTTTGATTTTATATATTATGGATTTGCATGTTTAATCTTTAATTTATTCCGTACAGTAGGCACTCGCATGCACATAAAAAGCTCGAAATTTAGTTTTTATTATATCTTAGTTACACTTTACGCTTTTTAAAACTTTGATTAAAACTTAGAAGCAAGGATTGATCGAATCCACTTTGGCATTCAAAGATGCTCTTGCGTTCATGCATTATTATCAAATTAAATGGATATTACAACGCTAACCTATTATAAAATAACACATATTTTGTTCAGTATGAGTTAGGAAATTTAAACCGCCGCATAAAATATTCAATTTCAACTTAATTTAATTGTTAATACAAAAGGATATCAAACGACCAAACTCATTAAAAAGCCTCGATATCAAGATTGCTTAGGAGTCCGGTCAATAGCAAATTTAGCCTTTTTTTGTCATATGCCTTAAACACTTAGTTTGAGCTGCGTTCGGTATTATCTATCGTATGTGCATAACTGCTTTTAAGGCATATTACGATTGCAATTTTTATACAATTTTATTCATTCTTTATAAACTTGAATTTGTTAAATCAGTCATATCCACATAGCTTGTGGGATCTACATGTATTGCATAAATCTCCACCATTTAATTTCAGTTATTATCTCTCATACTTCGCATAAAAATTCATAAAAATTTCAATCCTAACATGGGCTTATGTTAAAGATTGTGTGTGTGTATGTGTGTGGAATTTTTACATAATTTTTTGAAAACTTTTACTTATATGGTTTTGATAGGAAGTGAAAGTGGAGAAAGATGGGACAAGATATGTAGTGAGGGTTACATGCAAGAAGGGACAAGATAATTTGTTGGTGACAATTATTGAAGCCTTTGAAGAAATGAATTTTAATGTCCTCGAAGCAAGAGTTACCTGCAATCACTTCTTCAGAATGGAAGCCATTGTAGAAGCTAAAGGCCAAGTTCACGTTGATTCAACAATCTTGACTCAAACTATTCTCGATGTCATTCAAAGGCAAACACGAGATGGAGATATCGATTGATAGTACTAAGATCAGATGCTTAATTATTAATATTTTAAGTGTGCCTTGTTTTTTTGTGATTTTGGAAATGTCACTTACCTTTTGGAGTGAAATGATATAAAGTGACACCCCTACCCTGTCCCGGGGTCTACTGCGTATAGCGCTGACAAAATTGAAAAATCACACAAAAAAGTTCAAGGGCAATATGGAATGTTGTTCTATTTAATTGCTTTTAGCCCATGTCATAATTCACGAGGACCATCCCCTCATTTTGACCGTTCTATTGGAATAATATAAGGGAAACTAAGTGAGATGTTCACACAAGTTTTGTCACACAAGTGGGCTTTGATATATAATGGTTAATATGTATAAAGTATAAAAGTCATTTGCACTCTGATTTTAATTTATTTTTATTCATTCTTTCATAAGAATCAATCACATGTTGCTTTTCTCTTGTTTTTCGTTCAATTCAAATGCAAAAGAAACAACATTATTCTTCTTCCGGCATTACAAATAGACTTGTGTCAGTGTCGGAATGTAGTTTGTAATTAAGTATCCAGAACTAATAATTGTCTAGAATTAAGTGAGTTCATTCATATTAAGTCTTATCTAGAATTAACTGTAGAGAATTTACTGCGGGTTCATGAGTTAGGCTAGATTCATGTGAAGTCTTATTTATAAATGCCCATGTAAGTCAAACCATTTAAGCAATCTATATTCCTTCATTTTTCATTTTCTTTTGCAATCGATTCCCAACAAATTTGTGGTATCAGATCCGAGTTCCATGTACATATCACAATTCTTATTCTCCCTCTCGAAAAGATGGCCGTAAATCAAGTTTCTACCACTGGTAGCGAACGGGGAATGGGTGCAGGGCAAGCGGCATCCGCCTCAGGGCCAAAAATTTTGAGGTTTTTTGGGGCCCGAAAGTTGACAAATTTTGGTCTATATATGGTCTGTAAAATATGTTAATAAGTGGTTTGGTGGTGCAGTGGCAAGTATGTAGTGTTGTGTTATTTTCTTACTAGATTACTAGATTCGAATCTCCAGTTGCGCCTTATATTCGTTTTGTTTCCAACTAAGCCATAAGCCATAAATGGGCCGGTGGCATACTGCACAAGTCCAATTAGTAGGATAACAATTGGCCAATTGCAATTTATAATAATTATCCAGTTCTAATTAAAACCTACACAAATCCAATTGTAATTTTGATTAGTATTCTACCCATCCCAAACGACTAGAATATAGACGGCACCATTCCTTTTGTCTTTTTCTTCAATTCATGTCAAAAAAGATAAAAATTTGTGCGCCATAACCTTTCATCTTCATTATCCGTCAAATTTTTAAAGATTATTAAGGTTCGTTGGTATTTATATTTGATATTACAATTTATATATTTCATATATGAAGAATAAAAAGTTATAATAACTTTTTTACTCCATAAAAAATAATATTGTTTTATTTAAAATTTTAGTGTTTTATTTGTAGTCTAATTTAATTGAAGTTTTTCACTTTGACTTTAAATTTCTAATTCTCTAAGTTTTTGACTTCTTAAATTTAATTTATAGTTTGCCTAAAAAACAACGAGGCGTGTAGCTTTTAAGTAATCATTTAATATAAAGTCCACTATAATATTTGCTATTTAATATTTTACATGTGTTCTATAACTCTATTATTTTTGTTGTTATAACTTCTTAAATTTAAGTTATAGTTTGGAGGTCCATATTATATATTTGGACGCAGGGCTTTAAAATCTCAGGTACGACACTAAATGGGTGACGTTTGTTTAGGGGAACGGGTGGAGGTTTTAAAAACGCCACCTAACAGGCGACCCCCAATGTATGCGAAAATGGTTGGCGGTTCTAAAAACGCCACCCAAAACCCTTTTTTGCACATTTGGGTGGCGGTTCCAATTGTAAGAACTGCTACCGGTTCCCACTTGTTTTTTTTTCCCTTACATTTGGGTAGCAATTCTATTGTTAAGAACCGCTACCGAAAATCCTTTAAAAAAATGAAGCACATATTACAGATTTATAAAAAATACGAAATGCAAATAAAGAATTTGCAAATTACAGAAAATCGAAGCAAGATGAAGGAAAAATACATATGAATATATAAAAAAATGAAGATCAATACATTAAACTTGCAGATCTGAGATGAACATACACAAAGATTCGAACAAAACTTGCAAATCTAAGATGAAGATATGTGTTTTCTGCAGAGGATCGACCACCAATAATCCTCCCCACCAAAGATCTTACCATACACTCAGCCCGATAGAGGAGTCCTCCTCCCCTGCAACTATTCTCGGTGTCTCCTCTCCTCCAAGCGTAATTTGTTACAAAGCCTCACGATCGCTTCAGAGTCCATTAGTTAGCCACAGAAATAGCAATAGAGAAAAAGAGAAAAAATTAGCATGCCAGAAGAGAGAGAGATAGGTAGTATAACAATGGTTTCATTAACCCAAATGCATTTGATTAACTGAGAGGCAAAGATTCTTCCTATTTCTAGAGAGAAAAAGTAAGAGAGGGATTAGTTTTAGACGTGTTTGAGAAGAAAAATGAATGACAAAAAGCACAAATCTAAGGCTATAGGTTTTTTTTTTTTTTTTGTCCAAATGAAAAGTTAGCGGTTGCCAAAGAATAATCGCCACCCAAAACGTTAAATTTTTTTTTTTGGTTCACCAAATGGTGGCAGTTCTTTCGAGAAACAGCCACCCATTATATATATATATTTCAATTTTTAAAAAACATAAGCTGGCGGTTGTAACCCAGGAATGTCAAAGAACCATCAAGTGTTCCTTAACTACAAAACCATCCGGCCATTTTGAGGACCGTTCGGCCTTCGTTTTTAAATTCTTGATCAGATCTAGAATCAACACAGCGAGGGAGAGCTCCAACAATTTGGAAAATCTTCCGACTACATCATGCCAACCAATGGCCAGTCAAAGTTTTGCAATAATTTTGGGCTTGGATGATTAGCAAAACTTTGACCGGCCGCTATGGTATCGCCAGAAAATTTTTCAAATTACTGGAGCTCCTCCTCACCGTTCTGATTCTAGATCTAGCCCCAAATTTCAAAGCGGTGGTTGAATGAGCCCTCAAAATGGCTCGATGGTTCCGTACTTAAGGAACACTTGATCGTCCTTGATCATTTTCCTTCTACAACCATCACTTTTTATTTATTTAGTTTTATTTAAAAATTTTATTCATTTTTGGTGGCGGATTTTTGTTACAACCATCACCCTTTGTGTACCATAAAATTACAGGTGGCGTTTAAAAAAAAAAAAGGCCACCCAATGAACGACCCCTAATGTCTACTTTGTACTAGTATACTTCCATGTTTTCCTATGCTCCTAAACAAGTTCCCATATTTGATGGAAATCATTTTGATAATTAGCGTAGTCAAATGAAGATACTCTTCATCTCCCAAGATTTGTAGGAAGTGGTAGAAGATGGATTTCCGAAACAACCGAAAAAGGAAGATGGCAATGATGAGTCGACGGCCGAACAGAGGGCTGCCTATGATAAGTGGGTGAGTTCCAATGAAATAGCTCGCTGCTACATTCTTGGTTCCATCTCGAATGTGCTACAGCAGAGACATCAAAATATGGAAAAATCTGCTGATATCATGGAAAGCCTAAGGGATATGTTCGAGCATCAAGGACGTCGAGCCCGTCAGTCTGCCATTAGGCACATCATGAACTTGCGCATGAAACCAGGGATGCCCGTGAGAGATCATATGCTCGAATTGATCACTAGTTTAACGTGGCTGAGGTTTTAGGGGCCGAAATTAAGCCGGAGACTCAAGTTGACATGGCTTTAGAAACTCTCCCTGAGATGTTCTATCAATTCAATGTTAATCATAACATGAACAAGCTAGATATGTCACTGACCGAGCTTATGAAAGAGCTCCAAGATGCTGAGAATGTTCTCAAAGCCAAGAGTGGTGATGTTTATGCTGTTACTTATGCTAGGCCAGCTTCTTCTTCTGGACCGTCATCTTCCAAGCTGAAAGGCAAAGGAGGTAACAAGAGAAAGAGGTCCAGCAATAAGGGACAACAGCAGAATCAGGCCAAAAAGGCTAAGAAGGATGGAAAGCCTAAAGGGAAGTGTTTTCATTGCAATCAGAAGGGGCACTGGAAGAGAAACTGTCCGACTTACCTAGCTCGCAAGCAGGGTAACGGTGAGTTACACTTCATTGAGTCATGTTTAGTGGTCGATTCTACAAATACTTGGATAGTAGATTCTGGAGCCACTAATCATATTTGCAATTCATTGCAGGGGTTCCAAGTAACCAGGCAGCTCAATGAAGGGGATCACACTCTTCGAGTTGGCACGGGGGCAGTAGTGTCTGGGAAAGCCGCTAGAGAAGTTTATCTTTATTTTGAGAATAAGTTTTTAGTATTGAATAATTGTTATTATGTTCCATACATTTACCGAAACTTGATTTCGGTTTCTTTATTATTTAGACAAGGTTATTCTGTTAAATTCTTTAAATTTTCAGTAGAAATATCCTTGAATAATACTGTGCTTTGTCGTGGAAATGTTGATAACGATTTATACATTCTAAAGCATCCAATGGCTCACTATGTCATACTGCATCCAACAAACGCATTAAGTTATCTCCTACTAATGAAACTTATCTTTGACACCTCAGACTTGGTCATATTAACCTTAATAGGATTCAAAGACTGACGAAGGATGGTCCTTTAAGTGGCTTAAAGGTAGAATCCTACCCAGTTTGCGAACCCTATTTGGAAGGAAAAATGACAAAGAGATCATTCTCTTTGAAGGGTAATAGAGCCAAAGAAGTTTTAGAATTAGTACATTCTGATGTATGCGGACCGATTAATGTCCAAGCTAGAGGTGGGTATGAATACTTCATCACTTTCATTGATAATTATTCCAGGTACGGTTATGTTTACCTAATGGCTCGCAAGTCTGAAGCCCTTGAAAGGTTCAAAGAGTTTAAGGCTGAAGCGGAGAAGCAGTTAGGTAAGAACATTAAAACACTTCGATCAGATCGAGGTGGTGAGTACCTATCCCACGACTTTAGAACGTACCTATCAGAGAACGGGATTGTCTCCCAGCTGAGCGCACCTGGCACTCCCCAACAGAATGGTGTCTCAGAAAGGAGAAACAGGACCCTGTTAGACATGTTCAGGTCAATGCTAGGCTTCTCAACTCTCATTACATCTTTTTGGGGATATGCCATACAAACTGCAATCTACTTGCTGAATATGGTTCCATCTAAGTCTGTCCCAAAGACGCCCCAAGAATTGTGGAATGGGCGTAAGCCCAATTTGACACATATTCGGATATGGGGTTGTCCCGGACACGTGCTAAAAGGGAAGATGGAGAAGATGGAATCAAGGTCAGAAGTATGTATTTTTGTGCGGGTATCCAAAAGGAACGAGAGGTTACTACTTCTATAATCCTCAAGATAGAAAGGTATTTGTGAGTACCAATGCAACTTTCTTAGAGGAAAAGTACATAGAAGAGCGTGGATCCATGGGTAAGGTCCTTTTGAAGGAGATGAGGGGAGATGCTTTCAGCTCATCGACTTCAGAGATCCGCACTGAACCTACCCCAAGTGAATTCACATTTCCACAAATTACGGTGCCTGAGTGTAGTGGGAGGCAAATGGAGGATCCACCCCCTAGTCCCGCTTAGACCCGGACACCTAATTTGGAAGGACATAAAATCCCCATGGACCGGTCACCATTAGGTACTGGATCAGGAAATGAGGGAATTGATGCACGAGAAACATCAGAAGTACAAGCTCCAATCAACTAGGAACCTCCACAGCTTCGACGTAGTGGGAGGGTTATTTGACCACCCTCTAGATACTTACTCTATGGAGAGTCGTTTCAGGCGATCTCCACTGAGCGAGGGGAGGACCCCATCACATATAAAGAAGCTGTAGAGGACATTGACGCTAACCATTGGAGGAGTGCTATGGATTCAGAGATGAAGTCCATGTACACTAACTCTGTTTGGGATCTTGTAGATTTGCCGAATGGGGTGAAACCCATTGGTTGCAAATGGGTATACAAGAGAAAGAGGGGTGCAGATGGAAAGGTTGAGACCTTTAAAGCTAGATTGGTTGCTAAGGGTTTTACCCAGCGAGAAGGCATCGATTATGAAGAAACCTTCTCACCAGTGGCCATGCTTAAGTCTATTAGGATCCTCTTATCCATTGCAGCTCACTTTGATTATGAGGTGTGGCAAATGGACGTCAAGATGGCATTCCTTAACGGAAATCTTGACGAAAGCATCTATATGATGCAACCAGATGGTTTCATCCAAAAGGGTCAAGAGCAGAAAGTACGCAAACTGAATAGGTCCATCTATGGACTTAAACAGGCGTCAAGGTCCTGGAATATTAGGTTTGATCAAGCAATCAAGTCTTTTGGTTTTGATAAAAACCCTGATGAGCCTTGTGTCTATAAAAATATTAAAGACAACAAGGTGACATTTCTCGTGCTGTATGTAGATGATATCCTACGCATTGGGAATGACGTAGGAGCATTGACATCAACCAAACAGTGGCTGGCACAACAGTTTGATATGAAGGACTTGGGAGAAGCTAGTTATGTTCTAGGTATCCAAATCCTTCGGGATAGGAAAAACAGAAGCATAGCGTTATCCCAAGCTTCGTATATAGATAAAATCCTGGCGAGATTTTCTATGCAGAATTCCAAGAAAGGTTTAATGCCTTTTAGACATGGGATGCACTTGTCACAGGAGCATTGTCCCAAGACTCCTAATGAAGTGGAATACATGAAACGGGTTCCCTATGCTTCGGCAGTAGGAAGTCTCATGTATGCTATGTTATATACTCGTCCAGACATCTGTTATGCTGTTGGGATTGTCAGTCGATATCAGTCGAACCCAGGACGAGAGCACTGGACTGCAGTAAAACATATACTCAAGTATCTTCGCAGAAGTAGAGATTATATGTTGGTTAACTCAGCTCCAGACCTAGTTCCTATAGGTTACACTGATTCTGATTTTCAAGATGATAGAGACTCTCGCAAGTCCACGTCAGGGGCAGCGTTCACTCTAGGTGGTGGTGCCGTCGTTTGGAGAAGTATTAAGCAGTCTTTTATTGCGGATTCCACAATGGAGGCAGAATATGTGGCGGCTTGTGAAGTAGCCAAAGAGGCCGTATGGCTGAAGAAATTCTTGCTAGACCTTGGAGTGGTCTGATTTGCATCTCAGGCCATCACCTTATACTGTGACAACAGTGGGGCAGTGGCGAATGCAAAGGAGCCACGTAGCCATCAACGTGGGAAACACATCGAGCGAAAGTATCACTTACTTAGGGAGATTGTTCAGCGAGGAGATGTGAATGTATGTAAGATTGCGTCAGCAGAAAATCTTGGTGATCCTTTCACAAAAGGCTTACCAGCTAAATGTTTTGAAAGACATATTGAAAGCATGGGGCGTCGTAACATGTCTCATTTACTCTAGGGCAAGTGGGAGAATGTTGGATATGTTATGCCCGTCAAGTAAATATTATATAGTTGCGACATTTATTTGAAATTAAATAAATTATTGTTTGGTTGTGAGCTTGCATTTGTCCACGAATTGGTCGATATCATAAATTGAGTGTTTATTTGTTAAACACGGAAAGATTTGATTTATGATTCAATTCGAAGTTTTATAGTCCACGACCAGTAAATAAATTTGGACAATTTATTTTGCAAGATCGTCTTAGTGTTATTAAAGTCTATCTTTGGCTTGGCAATAATATTGAGAATATATATATTTATATATATTGGATTGGACCACGTGAAATTAGGATTTGACTGCATTTAATTAATTTCACATGATTGTCGTATGAGATACCTTAATCCTTCGCGAGTAATGGACTTTGATTACTAACTTGAAGTTTTTTGAAGCACCAATGGATGAGATTAAATTACTAATCGAAATCTCGGTGTTTTGGAAATTAAAGTGAAATAACGAGGAACATATATTCGCAATATGAAATCCGTCACCTATTCAGTAGGCACGGTCATGGCCTCATAAGTTCTTCTAATAGACAATTTAAATCTGAGCTCAGTAATTTGATAGCGACTATCGAATTAATTATGTGATGTGATCACATGGTACTGTCAAATAGAAATTGGGATTGAGGACTTAATAAATATTGGGAAAATGGTATTTTGGTCAAAATTATTTTTCCAAATATTTTAGTTGATCGACGGGGGTATTAAATAAGATCGATAAATCAGACGATTTAACTATTGACTTCAGTAATTACAATTAAATTGAGAGTGCAATCACATTCTTATAGTGGTGTGGAATGTGGTTAATAAATTATTTTAATTGGGCAAGAGTTGACCAAATTAAAATTAATTTATTGGAGCTTAATTTAATTGAGTCCGATCAGGTCCCTTTGGTGGCTTCATTTAATGGATCAAGATAAACTATAAGCGTTATAATTTATCGCTTAAAAAGGAATATGGTGAATTTTGCTAGTAATGATGTCATATAGATGGCCACGTTATACACACATGTGCCATGAAAATTGTGTATGAAACGTGTGCCTCATTAGTGGAGTTGGTTGAGCTTTATCTTTAACCAACTTCATTTGGTTTGAATTCAAAAAATGGGATGAAATCGTGGGCTAGTGATTTTGTCTCTTTTGTTGAGTTTATCCAAAGTTTTTTTTACTACCAGGACTCTTATCCAATAAGAGTGGTAAATACAAAAAAAAGGGAGACATCCACGTTACAAAGCAAAAGAAAGGAAAAAAAAAAGACTTCTCTCTGGTTTTTCTCGTGAACCACAAGGTGAGAAGAGAGAAACATTGCACTGTATTCTTTGGTGATCTGTGGAGAACATCAAGGAAGGCTTGGGGGCCTGGAGTTACAAGAAATCAACCAACAGCCATAGTAGAACTTTTGGAAAGCTTCCAACGGTATCTTTCTACTATCCCTCTCCTAAAGTTGTTCGTTAATATCGTCAATTAGTAGGCCACATATTAATAGAAATATGGCAATGGGAATTTCTCGTCACAAGAAATTAATTTTTGTGACCGGGCATCCCGAGTTTCATTCCAACAGTTTATGTATATGATATGTCTAATGTATGATTACAAGTGTGTTTGATGTATTGGAATATGATATGGCCTTCAAATCCATGTTCCAAGGAAAATTTCAACAGAATTAAAAATACACCGTAAGAATTTATGATACGGCAATAAAAATTTAAGTTACGACCATAAAAGTTATTGTATGATCGTATAAGATATAAGTAAGACATATCAAAATTTTTAGAAGCATTTTTACGTTCGAAAAATTTAAGTATATAGTCGTAATTGTTCAGGTACGGCCGTAACATATAATTATGCAGCCGTAATAGTAAAGAGAAAGATGGCCAAAATTTTTAGAAACTTTTATACGACCAGTAAATTATATCGATGCGGCAGTGCTTCAAAATTTATGGCTATAAGAAGTAAAGTTATAACCGTAATTTCAAATCGGTAATTCATATTGTTTAGACATTTCCAACCATTTGCTTGATATATAAATACCCAGTCTTGGTTCTAAGGCTTCATAACTCACCTAAGAACACCTCTAAGCATTTCTAAGATTCTCAAACCTTGTTTGATATCTATTAACCAATATGCATCTATATATTTCCATGTTTTGGTGGTAAAAAGAAGAGGAAAGGAAAAGGAAGAGAATGAGGAAGCTACCAAACATCCTTGTGCTTGTTTTATTCTATTGAAAGGTGGGTAATAGATGTACTTACATGTGCTGAGACGTAAGTTATCAATACATGAAGTTATGTCGAGGGTTGTGATTGGATTTATGATATAAAACGTTAAATTTCTTTGTTAGCAGTTAGATGTGAAGAAGGTTGAAGTATGTGATTATATGATGTGTATAGATAATCTTGGCATCCTAATATGTTATATGTGAAGAGGTCATGATATTAAAGATGTGATGCCTTCATTAACATGATGCTTATATGAATGAAAAGCTCAAGTTCTCTTTAATTGAAAGCTTGTTGTGAACCTATTGAAGTATTTGGCCATATGATGTGCTTTGATGAACTTGGCATCCTATTAGGTTATTTGTGAAGCCTTGAATATAAATGATATGAACCTTTGTATGAAAACAAGGCTTGAAGTAACATGTTTGCACAATCATGGCATGCAAATGTTTGAATGTGAGGTTATATGATGTGATGCTCGGTAAATAGAATCAGACAATGAGATACTTTTTGAGGGTAAGTATGATTGTTATGTGTGCACAAATCAAGTCACGTATAAGAATGTATACATATGGTTGCTTGTCATGTGCTTATAGTGATAATGAAAGATACATGACCTAAACCGGGGATCTAAGCCTTGAAATGTAATGTGAAGCCTCACGGGGAATTTAAGCCCCGATACGTGATATGTGGCCTAATGGGAGAGCTAAGCCCCAATAGGGATGTGAAATGGCATAACAGGGGATCTAAGCCTCGACTATGTGAAACAAGGCCAACGTGATACGATACAAAAGGCCAAATATGTGAAACGGGCTAATATAATACGATATGAAAGGCCAATATGTAATGTGACTTCGATGACACCATTGTATTCACATGATTCGCAACAGGGCCAAAGTATTGCATGATTCGCCATTGTATTCATGTGCTAATGTATTGCATCTATTCCCACGGAGTCTTTACGACTCATTTTGTTCCCATTCATGTTTTTAGTAGATGCCGAATATGAAATGTACGTGGAAGTTGGCGAATAGTCCCTAAGTCTTGATGTGTGAAGATGTGTGAGGGAAATGAAAGGACAAGGATCCCACGCCACGATATGTATGAGAAAATGCAATCTTTTTAGTCATATGACGTGTGAATGAAAGTTTGGTAAGTTATGTTAAAGAATCTTTGTCTTGAAATATGGACTCGGGATTTCAGAAAAGTATATAAGATTGAAATGATGTGTGACGTTGCTTCTCTAGTTCCGTAAATGTAAAATAAATTTGTATATGATACGAAAAAATGCACATTATGTGATGATTCGCTTACTTATAAGCAATGTAATATGGAACTAGGGAGGGCATTATACCCACTTAGGTGACAAAAAAATTTGTAGGCTACTTTGCGAGCTAAATCTCGAAAAGAAAGGTTATTGACTACAAATTTACTTAAATTCGTTGGCAATTTTAGATGCTACAAACCTTTTGGATACAAATACAATTTGTAGAGAAAGATTAGAGATGGCCGAATTTTTAAATTCGGGCTAAAGTTTACTTCTTACAGACCTTATGAAGACAAATATATTCTGTAGGGCTTTGTAAGAGACAATAAAATTTTGAAATTGTGGGGAAAAGTTTGTGCTAAAAACATTTTAGAGAAAAATACAATTTGGAAAGAAAGGTAAAAGATGACAAAATAGTAAAATTGTGGGTGAGTGTTCACCCTAACAAACCTTTCGAAGACAAATACAGTCCTTAAGGAAAGGTTAGAGGCCACAAAATTTTGAAATTCTGGTTGAAATTTGCTACTACAAACCTTTTGGAGACAAATACAATTTGTAAAGAAATGTTAGAGGCAATAACAAATTGAAATTGTTGGCTAAAGTTTTCCAATAAAAACCTGACCGAGACAAATACAATTTGCTGGAAAAGGGTAGAGGTAGCAAAATTTTGAAATTGTGAGCTGAAATTTGCCCTTAAAAACTTTTTGGAGATAAATACAATTCCCAAGGTTGCCTTTAAAAAACTTTTTGGAGACAAATACAATTCGCAGGGAAAAGTTAGAGGTGACAACAAATGAAAACTATTGGCTAAAGTTTTCCCTTATAAACTTTGTGGAGACAAATACTTTAGTGGCCGCAAATTTTTGTAAATAAAATATTTGTTTAAATTAAATTTCTTAAATGTGCCGCTACAACTTCAACCAAAGAATTTAATATGCTAGGCTCGTCTAGTCGAATTTTTGTTATTTATTATTATGTTTAATCGCTATAATAAAAGAATTTATTTAATTTTTCAAATTTAGAATTGAGGATGAAAACTTTTGAATTTGCTCAATTTAGTCCCCAGAATCTTAGTTTCTATTCATTAAAGCCCAATTTTAACTTCAATTCCAATTTAAAGTTCAGTTAGAGCCCAATTGCAGAGTGAAAGCCCAGTGCAGCCCAATTTATAGTCCAATGTGAGTTAAGATGCAATCAAATCCGATTATAAGCCCATTTAAAGTTCACTTATATTTCTCGCTGATCAAGAATACTTTAACCAAGTTCTTTACCCTCATATTCCCTTTAAATGCTTTTGGTTGAGATTCGTCAAATCTTAACCCTCCAACTTCATCCCCTTCAACCTCACCATGCTCATCCCTACCCAATCTTCTATTTTCACTATCAACTAGCAACCTTCAACATCCTACAAGGTTCAACTCATTCTCATTCCATCTCCATCAACACCGTATTCACATTCATTTCCTCCATCTCATTCAACATCAAGAAAGTGTTTTGGAAGGTAAATACTTAGCTGCGTTCTCCATTTTAACTCTCATTCTAGCATCTAAATCACACACAAGCAATTTCAAGTTTTTAACTGCATTTTTAGGTATTTCCTCCCTCACCAGCAGCAACCCTACAGCCACATCCCACACTTGAACACATACAGAGAGCAACCTAGCAACAATAGTTGTTGCTTCTTCTCTACCACACCACCACCACCTGCAACCACGAAGCAGCCACCACAACACTAGCAACTTCCATCGTGTGCGCACACACAAAAGCAGCTCATAGAGCAACATAGAAAGATAATGCAAATTCATGATTACATGCATACATCTTATACATACACAGTTCACACAATTAGACAAACACACACACACACACACTAAGCAATACCATAACCTCCATTCCTTTACCTCTTTAGCACTATGAAGAAGCCAAATAGAAAGAGAAAAGAGTAGGATAGAAGGATTTAAACAAGAAATTTTCTAATTTATCCTCACAATTGAACTATAGGATTTCCCCTAAATCTTCACCAATTCCTTCAATTAATGCCATCTATAGCATCACCACCACATCCATTACCTTTGCTGGCAGCCGCCGCCATCATCATCGGATATTTTTCCTGTTAGCTCGGGTACCAATAATAAACGAACTAGCATTGAATTTGGGGATTTAATTGAGGATTTGTAGCTTAAGTCCCTTAATTTGTTTAAATCAGTCCCTACATTTTATTTAGTTTTAAGCTCCTCAACTCTTAATTTTTATACTTTAACCCTAAGTAATATTTGCAATTTAGATCTCCACCTTTTTTTATCCACTTTTAAGTAAGCTCTTAAAGTTTTTTTAATTCTTGGTCCCTAACTTTTAATTCTCATAATTTGACTCGTAAACTTTTATTTCAATTTAAATCCTTCGATTTTTCATTCTTATTTAAATTAGCTCCTAAAGTATATTTCACCTAAGTCCTCCATATTTTAGAAATCTTATAATTTAGTCCAAAATATTTTTAATTCTATTTTATTGCACTGTAAGCCCTCAAACTATTCAATTCTTTCAAATTACCATGATTCTTTAAATTCCTTCAATTTTAATCCCTAAGTTCTAGATTATTTATAAATATCTAATATTCAAGTTTCTTAATGTAAATTAAACTCCTTAACAATTAGACGAGACGTATGAGCAACTTGTGGATTGATTTCTCACTACAAATTGAGCTCAAAACTCAGAAAACATTTAAGGCAAACTCAAAAATCAAAACTCGACTTTACTTTTATATACGTATAGTTAATAATCTATACTATATGAATGCACTTAGTATGTAATCGAAAGGCAGACTCAAAAATCAAAACTCAACTTTTCTTTTACATACGTATAGTTAATAATCTATACTATATGAATGCACTTAGTATGTAATCGATGTCATTTCTTGCCTTCGGGCCTAGAGTTCCCTTAGAGCAAAGACTTGTCTTAGGGCCTAGAGTTGCCTTCGAGCACAAGATTCACCTTCGAGTGTTAAATTACAGAGTTTGCATATTTATTTACCTTATATACCTGTATCGATTGGTTAACTTGCACAGAGCCTACTGAGCATTTTCTTAGAAATATTTACAAATTTCATTTTAATAATTTGCAGATTGAGGAGTTGGAAGCACAGCGAGGCGTGATGGCTAATTAGGGTTTTTTCAATAAATAAGTTCAATTTCCGTTGCTATTTTAAGTAACTTGAATTGTTAAGGTATGTTATTTCAAATGTTTTGAGTTGTTAGAGATCAAATTGTTGTAAGATACTCTAATGTGTTTACTATTTTAAATAAATTTTTGTATTTTAAATATTTGCAATTTTTTCACATTTATTATCATTATTACAACAAAAAAAAATAAAGGAAGAATTAACGTTCCGGGTTTATAGAACTCAAGGCGTTACAAATACAAGCCTTCGGAGTATATTTTCTCGACAAAGTAATTTTTATACTTAAGTTATTTTACCCCACAAAGCGCCATTTGCGGGCAAAGCTATAATTTTCTTGTGCAAAGAAATTCTGAGATTTTTATATATTTTGTTTCCTATTTAGTAATCTTGTATTTTCTTTTTTGCTCTATTCGAAATAATATAAAGATATAAATAGCAATAAATAAACTAAGACATTCTTCCAAATCATTGTGTTGTTAAATAATCCTCAATATCATAAAATTAAACACAAATAACCGTTTTCGCTAAGCATAGTTTGCATCAAATATAAACATAATTGCAATACATTAGATAACAGCGTATTGTCACAATTAAAAACCATGACCGAACCATGGTCATGATTTTTTACCATAACAATCATTAAGGTAGATCGACCCATGGTCACGGTTAAAAACCGAGAGAAATGGATCAAGTCACGGTTGTCTTTCGAGACATAAACTGTGGCATCTCAACAGTAACTCTAACAACATAAGTCTTGGGTCATAGTTATAGTTAGTGACGATATTTGGCAGTGGGTCACAGTCTATAACGTGACCTATCTTGACGATCGATCATGGTTTTTGACCGTGACCCGTCTTCAACTAGATCACGATGGTCATAGTTGGTGACCTAGACTAATGTTGACCAATAGTACGTACCAGACTACAAATTTGCTTATTTTGTTCTATTTCCAGGTATTAAACCACCAAATTAATTTGTTCTATAGATTAATAAATTTTCATTCACAAAATAATGTATCTCACCAGAAAACCAATATACAATATCCAATATTTCATAATTTAACCATCATTCAAGCATCTAATCACATGGAAATAAAAGAGACCTTTTTCTTACCTCAAAAGCTTAAATAACATATATATCCATTAATTCATTGACAAAGAGGGATAATTATATTATCTCCTTTAATAGGTATAGAGGCTACGCAATAAATGAGTCATAATAAAAATCTCGGAATGTAGTCGCACAATGTTGTTGACCCAAATACACTAGCTCATTTTTCATATCTGGATAGATACACAAGATAATGAGTTTTGCTTCAAGACATCACAGTAGATGAGAGTGAACAATAGTACCTCCTCGACGGTTTCAGCTTTTGTCATTGCAATGCTCTTTTCATTCTTCAAATCTCTCAGATAATAGCAACTATTGTGTGCCTCCAACAGAGAGTTGTCATTAGTCATTAGATGCGTAGAATAGCCTTTTCACTTTGACATGTGCCCCACAATAAAATCTCCACATCTTGAGTGGTTCGGCCTTGTAAGAGGCTGAGGATGTTGTTGATCTTGGAAGATTGGGCTTGTATCAGACTCTATATTTTCAGTCCAAGACACTATAGGTTGAGTAGCCTTGTACTTAGTTCTAGAGACTTTGCTTCCTACTCCATAAGTTCGGCCGCACTTGTGCTTCCCAAAAACTTGACTCAATGGATCGGTGTCGTCATTTCTTTTAGTTGAATCTCCTTGATGTGAGCCATATTAGAATTGCAGAAGCAACCCACACGAGATTAAAACTTAGATGAATAGTTTAATGAAAAAAAAACTTGGATTTTAACTTATTTCCCTATTGATAAATAACTTGTTACTAATAAATGGGAGTTTAAGATAAAAGAAGGTAAAACAATGGAAGGTGAAATCAGATTTAAGGCAAGATTAGTTGCCAAAGGTTTCACACAAAAATAGGGAGTGGATTATACAATTTTTTTCCCATGTTGTTAAATTTACTTCAATTAGAGTCTTGCTGTCCATTGTCACTCAGTTTGAGTTGCATCTCGCTCAATTAGATGTGAAAACTGCATTTCTATATGGCAACTTCGATGAAATCATCTACACACACAAGCCTTTAGGCATTATTCAACCTGCCAAAGGAAGGAGGTCTGTTTACTTAAGAAATCTTTATATGGCCTTAAACAATCTCCTACACACTGGTATAGTAGATTTGACTCCTCTATTAAAGATTAGAGTTTTCAGAAAAGTGAGTATGACTAATGTTTCTTTTTTTTTTAACAACTATTTTGGCTTGAAAATGTAAATCCGAGATAGGATTTTATTTATAATAAAGAAAATTTACACCTAGTCGAGGGGAAACATGAGCTTTACTTCCCATATTGGCTGAGTACAAAATGCAAAATAGGTCAGAGGCTTTATGAGGACTTAAAAGGAGTGAAACAGGTTTTATGTATCTTTTGTTGTACGTAGATGCTATATTAGTTGCTGGTTCTTCTCTTAATGAGATCAATATTCTAATTGATATGCTAAAGTGTGAATTTGAAATGAAGAACCTTCAAATCCAAAGAAAATTCGAGGAATGCAAATTACTAGAAGAACAGAAATTGGTAAACTTCATCTTTCTCAAAGGACACACACTCAAAAGGTACTTGAAAAGTTTTCTCCAGCTGATGCAAAACCAATTTCCCTTCATCTAGGTAAAAGATATAGATATAGAAATAGATATAGATTCAATTAATTAAAAATATTGGATTAATGTTACAATTGAACGATTAATTAAAAAAATTAATATTATATGTTTCTTTTAGTTTTTGTGTAAAATTTGATGAATTGTAAGTTTTAATCAATCGAAAATTAAATTTTAAAAAATCGCTAATTTTAAGGAATTTTCATTTTTAGCTAATTTTATTTTTAAAATTCATTAATTATTTCTAAAATAAATAAAAGGACTAATCTAATCATGTTACAAGTTTCTTTTAATTTTTATGTAAAATTTTAATGATTTCTAATTTTGTATCAAACAAAAATTAAATTTTAGCGAAATTGCTAATTTAGGTTAATTTTCGTTGCTCGGCTAGTTATTATTTATAAAAATGATTCATCATTTCAAAAATTAATTAGTGGGTTGAATATAATTTTTAAATTTTAATGTTATACTTTCTTTTGATTTTGTGTAAAAATTTAATGAATGCTAATTTTGTGTCACTCAATAATCAAATCTTAGTGAAATTGTTAATTTTAATTAATTTTATTTTTTAAGAATTAATTTCATTTCGTGGTTAATTATTTATAAAAAGGCTCTTATTTACTTTATAGATATAAATCTTTACATTTAGATTAAAAAAAATAATTATCAATACTTAAGCAGGGAAACGAAATTCAGATTTAATATTTAATATTTAATATAAATAATGATTTATTAATTTATTTTTTAGGGTTTATTATTAATTAATAAAAAATAAAAAAATCAAAAGACAAAAAACTCGTACAAGATAACTTCGCATCAGTGGAGATTTGAAAAAAGCTAATTTTTACTATGCACATTTCCTTATTTTGGTTAGGATAAAATTTAATATCGATAATGATTAGTTAATTTGGTTGTTAGAGATTGATTATTTATTAATTAATAAAAAAATCAAAAGACAAAAGAAGGTCTTGTTTTAGGCGGGAAAATTAATTAATATAATTTAAAAAGTAGGTTGAAAATTGCCTATTTTTCTTTATATATATATATATATAGATATAAATTTGAAAATTAAAATAATTTAATTTTTTTATAAGATATGGATAGTTGTAAAATTTTGGCTGAGCTTCTAAAACTTATCAATGTATAGATTTAATTTGTTAAATTGGGCCAGTGGAGATTGAAAATGGATTATTAGATCAATAATTGGGCTCAAAGCCCTATGGGCTAATCTAATAGGCTTTAAAATAAAATTGACCTGATTAAATTATTAAAGTAAATGCTATTATGCCAGACGAGCGCTAGACATAAATTCTTAATTTAATCGGTAAAATTGTAACGACATCGATTTGTTTTGAAATTTTAAAAATTTGATTGCGTCGTTACAATATTACTTTTTAATTGTTGAACTCTTAGTTTGTGTTTGGTCCAAAAAAGAAAAAGAAAAACTCTTAGTTTGTTGGAGTCATAATTACAGGTCCCAATATATAAACTTGACTTTGGGCCCTAAAGAGATAAAGTCCGACTCTATTTGGTTGAGAGGAATTAAGAAGAGCGTGATACAAATGGCATTGATTCAGAAATTGATAGCGCTCCTGTGGCCAAACAATTTGGATAAATTTTAAAGAGTATTCTTGTTGACCATCTAAGAAAGGGGAAAGCGAGGCCGGAGGGTGTTTTGAGCTCTAGCGATGAATTCCAATGTAGGTTTGATGCAATTTATTAAAAATTATTTTTTTAATATCATTTTCAATCGTTCGTTGGACTATTTTTAATTTTTATTTATTTTTTAGTTCGCAACAGTTCATTAAAATACAAATCAAAATCATTTCTTTACTATGCAACAAACCCGAAATTCTTTAACACGGTAGTTGAACAACCCCTTCGTTATCACATTCTTTTGGTAAAGGGCCGACTGACTACTGAAGCACTTTTGGCACCCCAAAACGGAATTTTGTCCCACGGCAGACACCTGCTCGTTAAACATGGTTAATTGTCTGTGGACCAGGTGTACATCTTCTCCCCGGCATTATCACCTTTTCTTGCCGACAATTCAGAAATTTCATGACGCATAAGCACTAATTTTCTTTATCATTGGTCATATATGATGCATATATGCGATATCATTTAGTATTATCCATGTGCACTAAGTCAAAAGTATGGGGTACCTAGGTTATTTGCATTATGTATTCGTGGTTTTACCTCGATTTGTGTGTTTTTCTTCGTGTTCTTCATAATTTCGTCGTCTTGTTACGGCGTTTGGTTTTTCATCGTCTTGTGCGGTGCTGTTTGTTCGTTATTCAGACTGGTACATCAACTTTGAATCCTCATTGATTTAATCAAAATTTGGGCGTAAATATTGCAGATCCGGAAGCATGGGCATTCCGGTCACTTTGAGTTTTTCACATTTGCAGGCATTTTTCCGTTTCATACTATTCACCTGGGTGCTGTGAGTTTATTCGCAGACTTATCCTTTTTTGTTTTTAGCGGTGTTGAATTTGTGTTGCTTCGATGTATTTTGCCAAATTGAATGAATGAATAGCACATTTAAAAAGAAAAAAAGAAAAAGAGAGTAACGTTACTTGTCTATTAAAATTACATTCGTAATATTTTCTACTAATATAACAATTATATATGGTGAATTTAATTAAAAAAGAATCAAACTAAATTTATAATGAAATGAAATAGTATAAATTGCATATCTGCATCATAGAGGTCAGAATCGATCGATGCTATAATCTATTTCCCGAAAGAATATGATTCGACTGACTCAACTCGGCACTTGAGTTACGGTGGATTTCGACCTATCTTATAAGTATGTTTGTTAATCATTTTCTAGGTTTTGTCCCGTACCTAAACTATTTTTTTTCATTTGTTCTAGGCAATTTTTATTTTATACGAACTCACAAGATTTTCTGTTCTTTGGATGATTTTAATTCACGTGTTTTTAGGATTTCCTTAGAATTTCCTTTTTTTTCTTCCAGCAAGCTATATATTTATTTACTGAAATTAATGTCTCTATTTATATTAACATCATGTCAAGGTTCTTTTAGAAGCTAAGTGAAAAGAGTTGATTGTATAGGTTTTTTTATTTTATCATGTCTTTGTATTTACTTATAGTTGTTGATCTTATAATAAACAAGATTTTAAAGACAAAATTCAAATTTATGAAGACTAAAGTATGTGTTATGTTAAGTGATGCGTGACAAAAGCCCCTTTTTTTAGAACAATTAATATGACTATGCAATTTCCTGTGCTCATTAGGGCATCTCAATGCACAAAATTTGGACATTGTCTATTGAGAGGAAAGTGAAAGACACATGAAATCAATATGGGTCCCATACTTTTTCAATTTTTTTTTTAATTTTTTATTTTTTTAAAATCACTTTTCACTTTTCACTCCGGTCAAAAAGGAAAAAAAAAATCACTTGTCACTCATTTATCCCATTTTTTCGTCACTTTTTCATCATCATTTCCCACACACTTTCTAAATTTAGACATTCGTTCAGACATCATCTATTATTATTTTATTATTATTTTTAAATTTATTTCTAACTCTCTCCCCCTTCACTCTTTCCTATCTTTTTCTCTTACACTTCTTTCTCTGTCTTTTCAAATAAAATAATCATCTTATCGCTATCTCCCTCCTCCACATATTCTCCAATCCACACCAATGCATTGGAGATGCTCTTAAATGTCTAAATGTAATAGTAGTAGTAGCGTGCTTAGGCATAAGTTTATGGACTAATGTTGTAGTCCCCATTCCATGAATTCATATGCAAAAGGATATTATAAATTAACTTTGGTCTGCATAATAAAAATGAACTACTGATTTATAATGTGATGAGAAATTGTTTGTTTATTGACATCTGTGCAAAAGTATGTTCATCTTACGATTTTATTGCACGCGAGGTGTTTATAAATTAAACATTAGGTGTTTAAGAAATAAGTAATTAAATCACCCAACATACATATAAATTATGGGAATGTGAAATTATTATTAATTGCCGATTATTTATTAAGCTGAATATGAATGACGATGTCAACAGAATCCGCATGGGCGCGCACGAGGCCGAGTGAAAGTGGGTTGGTTATTCAACGAAAACGAGTTGATATCTGCTACACGCACCAAAAATTGTATTTGCAGGACCCGGATCAGGAAAAAGCTCAGGAAAACAAGTTTCTCTTCCCAAAATACCCCTGCTTTGAAAAAAACAAAAGAAACCTTACAATAGTGAATCAGTTCCCCTGATTGCAGATCTGAGAAGTCTCTCTTCAGCAAAAATGTTCCCAAAGAAAAATCCCATGGTTCTCGTTCAAAAATAGGGGAAATTTCATTGCCAAAAAATCCCAAAAAACACCGAATTTGGCTGTTCTCGTTCGAAGTTTCCGTCATTTCCGAAGGTAATACTCGGGTTTCGTTCGAAAAGTGGCGAATTATAGCTGCGAAATGGAAGAGATGGAGATGGGTAATGCAGAGATCGACGAAGGTATGTGGGGATTTCTTCTTTCTTAAATGTGTCACCATAATAAAATTACAAAATGTATGCATTGCTTTGTATGTATTGCTTTGTGGTAAATTATCTTCACCGCTTTCATTGTCCACACTAACTCCAAAAATCACTACTTCAATAGCAGCCCTCCACGGATTACCAAAATACCCAATATGATGTCTTAAAGATTCAACCAACTAAAGAGTTTTAGTTGATCAAGTAGACTAAAGGAAACATTAACTTATTTAGAAGCAGCAAGACTTCGTCTAAATGCAGCACTTAATGTGATTAGAGACCACACAATTCCAATCCTCCAGATATCGCTTTGACACTTAAAACCATAAATTTTGAACAAATATCAACTGGGTTGTGAGCTCTTAGGTCGCCCAGCATAGTGCTTCCAGTTGATTGCCCCATACATCATCAATCAGATGGATGAATTGGTTGAGATGAGGGCACGTTGCTGCAGCTTGTTCTTCTACGCACCAAGAAAGAGAGAACTGAAGAGCCGATAGAGAGAAATGGAGAAATGAAGAGGCGAAAGAGAGAAATGAAGAAAGGAAGAGGCTGATTTCTGGAAAGAAGTCAAAGGAGTCCATTCCTTTTGTGTTTTCAATACAAGGGTATTTTGGGAAGTCGAAATTGTTTTCCTAAGCCTTTTCCTGATCCCGGTCCTGCAAATACAATTTTTGCGCACGCACCGTTTCTTTGTATCCCCAACTGACGTGGACAAGTGGACGCCCACAGAAGATGTTGGCCTCAAATAATAGTGCCCACACTAGGCAGTAGATGATTTTCCATCAACCATATCATCGGAAACGCTCTGTTTCCCCTATGTGGGTACATACCTATACCTACGCGGAGAAATGTGATGGTGTCACATCACCACAATTTTTTTTTTAATTTTTTAATTTTTTTAAAGTTTTTTAGTATCTACGTTAAGCCAGATGAATAATATGTAACTGCCCCTGGTAGTTGGAGCGTCAGTTGCACAAATTTTTTTTTTCCACTCTGGGTACCTACCCAAAGTGGGGAACATAGCATTACCCACCATATCATTTAGTTGTTTTTGCTCCAAATTAATGATATTGTTTGGACTTCCTTAACATAATTATATTTAATTTTGAACAACCGATTGATTTTATTAAAAGAATGACTCCCCACACTGTGAGATACAATCAATTCAAAAACCATCATAAGAAAATTGAAAGACAATAAGAGCCACACTAATCACTAAAGAACAGACTACGAACATCGTAAACTACACGGCCAATAGATGAGAAAGGCTCCAAAAACACCAGGCTTTGAACAATACGCAACCCTTCACACTTACACACACTTAACCTCCAAACGCTGGTCACGCTCAAATAAAGGGCCTTCCTTAATTGTGAGAAGCTCCACTGACTCAGTCAAAAAGAAGCCGCTCTAACACAACGCGAAGGTACCTCTACGGTACCATACTCAGCTCTCAGTACTGTTAGTTATGATGTACAAGGCCCAATTGTTGGATCGGGTTAGTTATAAAAGGTTTTGAGTTGTCATGGGGTTTAAGAAATCCCAAGTCCAATAGGTTTATCAAAAACCTATAAATAACCCACTATAGCCTCATAATACATATTACATTGTCCCTAAATCCTCTCTACATATTTAACTAGCATTATGATCTAGAGAGATATCCCATTGCGAAGTTGTTTGTGATTCAAGAAGGTCTTGGGGTGTAAATCACCGTTGGAGGCCGGATGTTTGGACGGTTGTGGAAATGAAAGAACAAATGAGATATTTGCCATGAGAAACGCTTCGTTGGATACGTAATCTCTTAATCACATATCTCATCTAAGAATCGAGTAGATCCGGTGTTTAGGAATTGTTTATTTTTATTTCCGTTGTACATGTTTATTTGAGTAATTCCTAACAAGCACACCACCAAGCACAACCCACCACTCATTCTGCCGTATCGCCGCATCTACACAAAGCACGAACCCTTCATCACCACCCCCTCCACCCTGCCACCTCAGTGTGTCGACCACCATAATATCCCTACCCTTAAGTGCTTGGGCAGCCTGAAAAATTTGCTAGAAAAAACTCATTCGATGCCACAACCACCCTCGCACACCAAATCTCCCCGCCATGACTACCCTATTCCACTCGTGCCAAATACTTCACAATCCCATACAGAACAACTCAAAGTCCCTGCGCAGACCACCTGTTGTACCCTCACCAATAAACCTCCAAGCTCCCTGACCACCCCACGCTCCACAATGATCTTCATCCTCTCCCATAGCCCCAATACCCTCGAGAACGATGCAACAAACACTTACTAAGTTTTCCTTAATGTGATAATCAATCATTCTATAGCTCGATACTTAAATATTCTAATCAATTATGTGCCCACACGTGACTGACAATATTTAATGTAAAACCAATGGACTAACTTGATGTAGTATCAATAAATGACAATTCAACGCAGTCTTAATTAAATAAATGAAGTCGCAACACAAAGGGAAGAAGATCAAGAGAGAAAGAAGAAAATTAAGAGGCCAAGGAGAGATGTCAGTTTATTCAATAGTCGAAATTTGCCAAAAGTTAAAAATAAATAAAAAACACTGCATTTATAAGGGTTTACAAATCTCCAAATATAAAAAATATTGAAATACGAATAAAAACGCTAGTTAAAATAGAACAACTAACATAGAACTTTAAATAAATCATATACTAATAAACCATATACTAATTCCCCATCATAATCGCTGACAAAACAAATTCACTCACACATGACAAATAACTACATAAACCATGAAAAAACACCACATTTACGAACAAAAATGAAACACGGAAGAAAAAACACGACATTTACTAAATTTTAATTAATAATTACAACCACCACATTAAATAAAGGCGTATTTGTAAAATAATATAAAATAAATTTCATTATATGGAAACACCACTACATGAGTGGGAAAAATAAAAACCGAAAGATGGAGTATATAAATCAGACGGAAACAATTGAGATTTTTATATATTTTTATGTGAAATATTAGAAAAAATGAGTGGAGTTGAATGTTCGAGATTTGTGCAATATCCGACGAGATATGTGGATATGATTAATTTCATCAAATTCAAATTTGTAAAAAATATATCAAAATGAGTTAACATGACAAGCCTAACATTAGTCAAATAATTGTTTACTGCTAATCTCGTTATCGACCACAAAAATGTAGGCATTTAAAAGTATCTCACCTAACCTACCATACGTTTATTATCATTAAATGTGAAATATGGTATGGCTACTCTCTGTGGAGCCTAACTTTTTTCAGACTGAAATCAAAGTTGATTGCATAACTGATAACTGGTGGAATTTTGAAACATAATCAATAGCTTGTTTGGCCTCTTCTTTTTCTGAATCTCATCAAATTTGTTTCCAGGATTCGTGATTTTATCATTTCTATATCACATTCAAAACTCGGATTCTAAATTAAAAGCATATAGAAAACTAGCGCTTTAACTGATTTTTTATTTTTATTTTTATTTTATTTTATTTTTAAAATATTGGAAATGCTCTAAATCAAGCTAGTTAGCAGAAATCTTATGATATCAAATTATTATATGTAGCTGTACTTGTTGAAATTATTAAAATATTGAGAATATTATCTCAAAGCGTTGTTCTAGATAACCTGTAAATGTGTAATTTTAAATTGATTGATTAAAATGTACTACAAAAAATAGAATATTTAGCGGCGCTATGTTATTCCACTAGCCTTACGGATGTAGAGCAATAGCACGAATATACTCTAAAGGCACGAGGCTATAGTGGCAACAGACCCCCCTAAAAATCCAATTTCTTATGGTGGTGCTAGATTAGATTTTCATTACTTTCATCGAGACGTGTTGTTTTAGGTTAGATGTGCAGTAATCATATCGTATCATGTGGAAATAGCTTATGATGACAATTTAGTACATTTATATGCACACAGAGGCAATATTATGCATAGTTATGAAGTGGTATTCTTCATCACCTAGATATGGGGATGCATTGTGTAAACATGAACATAAAATAATTTTGAAAATGAATTACGAGAGACTATTTAAGCAAATGTCATGATTGAAATTTTTATTCATTTTTATGTGAAATAAGAAAGAATGAATGAATTAGAATGGTGAAGATATATGCACTATATGTAGATCTCACTAGATATGTGGATATCATTGGTAGGGGTGGGCATCAAGTCGGTCAAGTCGGGTTTGGACCCAACCCGAAACCGATCCGATTTGTGCCGATTTGCACATTTGCAAACCAAAATCGAACCAGGTGTTTGGTGTAATGGCCTGACAACTGGCCTGACCCAACTTTGGTCTGTTGGATTTGGTTCAGGTATTATCGGTTGCTGTAATATTTTTTTTTTTAAGCAAGCCAACTGGTTTTCAGGTTGACAATTGTCAACCCAAAAACCAACTTGGGTTGGTTTGGATCGTCGGGTTGGCGATCCAGTTGTCCACACCTATTTATTGGTTTGACTAAATTCAAATTTAAAAATATTATATTTAAAATATATAAAAAATTCAATCCTAACATGGGCTTAGAAATGTAGTTTACATAGTCACGTATAAGTGTTGCTAAATATTTAACCAATTAGCATTGATATTAGTAAAGCTCGAGGTTTCATTACATTATATTGCACATAATTAGGCATACTAGGTCTCAATTCTTAAAAGTGAAATCTAGACACGTGAAATGACCAATAATGATCCAAAACCATCAAAAGTTTTTTAATTATAAAACCATCGGCCCATTTGAGGGTCCGTTCGACATCCGTTTTGAAATATGGGACCAGATTTAGAATCAGCACGGCGAGGGAGAACTCCAGCAATTTTGAAAATTTTCCGGTGACACCGTGATGACCCACGGCGGCCGGTCAAAGTTTTGTAATATTTTTAGGCCAAAATTATTGATAAAATTTTGACCGGCTGCTATGGCCGCCACGGTGTCGCTGGAAAATTTTCAAAATTGCTGGAGCTTCCCCTCGCAGTACCGATTCCAAATCTGGTCACAGATTTTAAAATGGAGGTCGGATGAGCGCTCAAATAGGTTGATAGTTCCGTAGTTAAAAAACTTTTGATAGTTTTTGAACATTTTTTGTGAAATGACATTTCATCGTAATTTTTGATACTCCATGTAATGTACTTCAAAAATGGCCCATGGGCAGTCAATCCAAAAGAAGAAAAATTGACACTTTTCCACACTAACCTCAGTCTAATCTTTCAATCTTTGACCGTTGAAATGGAAGAGATTAGTAGGAAAAATGGCACTAGGCCGGTGTGACCTTATCTCGCTCCCCACCTAGTTCAACTTCCACACGGCGACCATTCACATTGACCATATCATTTCCTTGCAAATTCTCTTCTTTCTTGCAAAAATTCAACTTTTACTTGAGTGTAATTCGTAATGTTAAATCGACGAACAATGCTGTTTTTATAAAATTGTACAAAGGTACTATTACAACTATATTGCTATTTCAAAATTTATATTTGCAATAAGAATAATGTAGGGCAGGGAGATAGAGTGAATATTATTTTTGTTTTGAAAGGGAAAAAAACAAAAAAAGTGCAAGAAAAAAGAAGGAAAAATAAAAAAGAGGAGATAATGAAAAAATATTCATAAATATTACTTTTTAAAAATATTAATTGAAATTTGATAATTTTTGTGAAAGTAGAAATTAGACTACTTAATTTTAGGAAACGATTGAGCAAATATATCACTTCTATAAACACAATTATCGAATAATAATTCATGCAAGATCATTTGAATGATCTTACTTTCACCCATACTTATTAGTTACTCTTATATGCGAATTGATATGCTCTCGTTCTCCTACTAACTAGTGAGCACCGTAAAACACCAATTAGTGCTCTGATGGTACCACGTATCCCACCATCAGGTGGTGGGTAGGCTTTGATTATGTGGCAACGATTCGAATATTAATTAGTATTTTATAATGCTAATTAATTGGTAGGACAACGAGAACTCGAATTGATAAGGTATGAAATATTGCCACATCACGCGTGGGTATGTCATTGGACAGTAAAATTAATTTGAGTACTAGTAAAACTAGCATTGACAAAGAATTAGCAGTCAAGAAATTTGTTTTCTAAAATAACTTTGACTTGGCTACCAATATGGACCCGCAGACGGTCTAAAAAGGTTGAATTAAAATAAAAATAATAATAATCTTAATGTCTTGCTCCACCAAACCATTATAAAATTCTGATGAAAGAAAAATTCAAACTTGACTTGGCCCCAATTAACTTGAGCTACACGAACCTCTATCTCGCCGTCACGCGTTGCCATTACAAATCTTCTCTCTCTCCACATTGTATATATTCAACCTCTACACCTAAAAATCAAATCTCATCAATCACCTCTTTCTCTCTAGATATCTCTCTCTCTCTCTCTCTCCTTGTTTATATTATACTTGCAAAAAGAGCAAAACCCAGAAAATTTCTCCTCTAATGGCTCAAAAAACCTTAGTATTTTTTGTGTTGTTAACAATATTGTTTGCGACCTTTGTGACATCGACCGAGGGTCGAAAGCTGTTGGAAGATAAACAAGATACGACGAAGAAGGTGCCATCGATCGAAGATCGGTTGTATCTAACTTCTCTTCCGAAAGGCCGTGTGCCTAATTCTTCACCCAGCAAGAAAGGTCACGCAGTCACCATCGACGAAAAGCTCATCGCCCGCCACCTCGCCGCCATCGACCGCATTCTCCGGTCGGTTCCTAGTCCCGGTGTTGGCCACTAGTGGATCTCCTCTCATCATATATATATTTTTTTATTTTTCAGAAATTTTGATTAATTGAATATTCTTTTGTTGTTTAGTACATAGGTAGTAGTAAAATACTTTTAGGTTATAATTTAAACAATGAAGGTTCTATATAGCACAAAAGAGTGTTATATAGCTTGGTTATTATATATATAGCTGGGATTAAATTTTTGAGAAGTTTGATCCCCATAGACATTTCAAGCTATTATTGAAGCGTCAAAGGTTGTAATTATTCAGCCATGTATACTTGTATCTCGGTTATTCGATGCTTTCAAGGGAATAATAAAATTGGAAATTAATCTTAACTTAATTTTTGTGTTTTAATTAATCGTTTCGTGTTTACTCTTATGTGTTGATTATTGAAAATTAGTGAAATTACCAATGAATATATCAATGAGAAATATCTACTAGAATGTTTTTTTTTCCCTCTCTCACGAAGAGATTAGTTATCCATCAACTCAAAAGCTCCTTGATATATATGAAAGGAGTCTTTCCATTTTAAGTAGCTTGACTTTATTTGTTTGCTTGTGAAAAAAGTTAAAATTGCATTCCTCATACTGGATTGGGACATTCAAGTAAAGCAATATTTACCAAACATGCAACCGAGTCAAATATGAACCCATTGCATCACCATTTTTAACGAATTAGCATAAAGTGGTTACGTGGCCAGTATGGCCACATCATCACTTGATATATTATAAATTTATAACATTAATAATATGCCGATATCCGTGTCACCAAAATGTATTACCTATATTACTCCTACGGTACGTAGAAGATCATTTCTCCAGATTGAATGGTTGTGATCGACTTCTTAAATCACCATTTTACCTTAATTTCCTCGTGTAGGCAGCAAGAATTTTTCTAAGAATTACACGCGTTTTTTTAGAAATTGCACATTTTTATACGTAATATTTAGAGTTATTCTACATAGACATTTGAATTTAATATTTTTCATTGACATTAACAATAAGAAACTGAATCTTTAGCGGTAACCTATTGTCCATATAGCCTTATGCCTATAGATTTTTAGGGACGGTATAACGATATATCACCTCTAAAAGTATATTATGTCGTCTCTATAGGTTTATAATAACAATTTATCACCCCTAAAGATCTTATTTATAATAGTGATGGTTGATGAGTCATCTTTTTATTGAATAATATAAATTTGCACTAAATGATAGTCACATCGATCCATCTTCATCATTTAATGAAAAAATGACACATCTACATGTCACTTATAAAAGACAACAAATATTTTGTCAAAAAATTTTGACCTCTCATTTTTCCTATTTGTAAACATTATTATAAATTCCGTATTAAGAATACACTCGATTCACACACCTAGCAGAAGAATGAATGTCAAATGAGATTCTTGTTTCTCATGGCTGTGTAACATGTGTTTTAAATCTCTTACAGGCTTACAGCTTGGTTTTATAAAATTTTCTAGTTGAGAAAGTCGGTGAGAATTTGTACTTAAAATATGGAAGAGTCGACAGAAAAACGTAAAAATAATAATTTTTTCAAGTGTAATTGAAAAATGAGAACAAAGAAAAATAATTGACAAAAAAAATTATTACACATAAAAACACTTAAAGAGTGTATGAAGAAAACTAGCGCTTGTTTGATATGGCTAGTTTGACAAGAAAGAGAAATTTCTTGAAGATGTAAATGCTTTTCATTGGAAAAAAAAGGGTGAAATAACAAAGTTATTTGTTTTCGTGGATAATATTTGTTTCCAAAGATAAACTTGTCATTTATCAAATCTCCATGGAAATAGGAATATTACTTTGGATATTTTAATTAATCTTTTAATTAATTGGATTTATCTATTTCTTCAAATAGCGATCTTGTGAAGGCCAGCAAGAAAAGGTAAACGAAACGCGTTTTGCGGGCCTTTTCCTGGTCTACATTTGTCGGTTACTTTTCATAAAGAATCACAGCGTAAAGTTTCCAGATTTAGTGCATGTCAATGCCCAAAGTCCAACACAGTAAAATGCTTCAACATGTCTCCAAATTCCAATGAAATTTTCGAATATTAGAATATAATAACGTTGAACTATTACTCATTGGCACAATGGCACTCATGATGATCAAAAGTCATCATATTGTTAATATAAATTATCAATATATCGCCGATGAATGATACATGCTTCCCCCGAAAATCATTAGAGAGTAGTGCCACGTATCATTCATCAATGTGGAGGAAATAAAAAAAAAACAACAACGTGGCGCATCAATAAAGTTGGCATTTGGGAATTAAACATTGCCATTTGAGAAAAAAAAAAAAAAAGAAGTTGAAACTATCTATGGGTTTGGACTAGCTCGTGGACAACTCAAGATTGGCTCGTGGCCAAAATTGGCCCAACCTAAACCCGAGCTCTTCATTTGGGACACGAGCCTAGCCAACTTTGGCTAATGGACTGAACTCGAGTTAAATGTTAATGGGCCACTCGGCTCCACACCCTACTCATAAGTTGGTGTGATAGTCCAACCAAGAGGTAATGATGGTAATGGATTTGGTTCGGATCGGATTGACATAATCCAAATCCAAATCCAAATCAATGACCACGATCTAAATCCAAATCAAAATCAATGACCCTGATCCAAATCAAAACCCAAATCCAAATTTCTCTAATCAGATTCGGATCGGGTCGGATCGGACCAAATCGAATCAAGAAAAAAAAAATCCAAATAAGATCCATATTGGTAGAACTTTTTTTTTAAAAAAATTTTAAACACTAATTGTATAATTAAACATCCTAGAATCGAAAACACATAACTTAAGCATTAAGACAACCCAAAATAACCAAAAAAATGCATAAATAGATAAATAACAAACGAAAACATTATTTTTTATTTTCATAAGTTCATCTTCATGACTTAAAAAAAACCTCCGTCTTCGTGGAATTAGAAATCAAAAATAAAAGTGTTTATATTTGTGCCAGACGTGCCTTCATGCAATAAGAAATTAAAAAAATGAATATTGTGTTAAAATCATCAAACTATCGTAATTGTCATATTAATTTAACGAAAACTAAACTTATTATTTTCTCATCAAGTTCTTCACCTTTAAACCTAGTGAAACTATATTTTATAAAAGAAATCAATTCAATTCGGATTAGATCGGATTTGCCCTAATCCAATCCAAATCCAAATCCATCTCGGATCGGCCGATCCACAGATCGCCAGATCAGCAAAAAATTGCTCAATTCGAATTAGATATTCATTGAATTTAGATCGGATCGGATTTTTCTGCCATCACTACCAAGAAGTGGGTGTTATATCAACATTACACTAAATTAATGTGATAATTCACATTTGTATTGTAAACTTTTGAAAAAAGGAGCTTGGGATATTTTACTGTTCTGGAAATGATATGTTTTTTGTTGTCAAGTATCATAAAATGTCTGATAGAAAGCAACATATCTTTACTTATGCTTTGTCCGATGATACTTTTGTTATTCCTAAATTGGCAACGAAGTGATCTACTTTGATTTTTCAATTTGCAAACAAGTTAACGTGGGACTTCTCCGAATTTACTTCCAATGTGATAATTAATATGTTGGTTTAAAGAATTCAAAGAAAGTAGTATTGACAGGTGAATCTGGATCACGCCACAGGTACATCAATAGATCTCCCAGTCAACGTCTATCTGATGTTGCTGGTGCCTGTAGCCCTGTACATTCAACCAAAACCATTAAGCACTAAGGTTACCGGAGAAAAAGGGGCCCTAGCCATTGGCACTTCGACGGTCAAGTTACTGCCAGTGAAATGGAATAGCAACTACAAAGGTTATGAACTTTGTGTGGATAGTGCATTGTGAGATGACGGTGAAGGAGTTAGAGAATGAGGGGTGATATGTGCAAAATAGAGTAGAGTTTCAATATGTAAACTTGTGTTCCGTTCACCTTTGAGTTACCTACCTTTATATGGAGTGTCATGACTAGAACTTGGTGCAGAAGAGAAGTTTACTCGGGGAGAAATTCTTTCTATGTTTGGCACCAATGTAACAACCCACCATAACCCGCTTCCATTTCGTAGTGTGATAAGTTAATATCATTAGAGTGAAATTATATAGTTTAATTAAATGATTAATGGGTGAATTAATCAAATGGATAGGAAACTGTTAACTTTATAGTTAAGGTTAATTAATTGGCATTTTTATTTTTCCATATTTATAATTAAATTAATTGAATTTTACATTTAGTTAATTTAATTATTGATTTATTTGGCTGTTGGACTTAATTATCACCTGTATTATTTTTATTCCTAATTTCATTGTGATAATCATTCGTTATTTTTTAGGGAGAATAAACAAGAGAGTCCATTGAGCCTACAAACCCTAGTAGGCGAGTAACTCTACGGTTTGTGTCCACATTCGATGTATCATGTATCATGGTAAGAATTCTATACCATATTAACTTGATACAAGATAAGATAATGATATTATTTTGTATTATTTAATTGCCTTATTTAATATTATCCTACAACTAACAAGAGTGTTTGTTTAATTCTAGGATTGAGTGTTTTAAGGAAAGTAGGTGTCTTGACTAACAAGACGACTATGTGCAATAGAAACATCATTGTCGAGAAGTAATACACACATTTGGAGCTAATAATTTTCGTCCCCCTCAATCTTGAGAAACGCGCCACCGTTCATCCACCGTGCATGAATTGTTTATGTTAATTTCTCGATCTAATTCTTGTACAAATCCTTTGAAAGCTTTGCATTGGGTCTAAAATCTCTTGGAGGAGTCCATTCACTAAATAGAAGAGTTTTAACACTCATCACGGGACGTGCAAATCCGTTGGAGGATCACGAATGCAAGAAGCTATTGAGAGCAGCGGGACGCTGACTCACACTACATGCTAAGGATTCAATAGGGAGTGTTTATTTATATTTAGGTGTTTCTTTATTTATGCGTAAATAGGCCTTTAACTTGCTTGTAAAATTTAAAATCTTCGGATTTTAGTGGATTGGTTTTGGTCGTAGACAATGAGCACATGGTTTTTCACCCTGCGGGATTTTCCACATTAAATGCGATGTTTTGTTGCCTATTTACTGTTTTACAGTTTCTGTCATTTGTCCCAGTGTACCTGTTATAAATCGGGGTTCACAGATTAGTCTATTGCTAATTCACATATCTGTCTAAGTATAAAACAATAACTATCTGCTAGACGCATCTAGGTTACAAAACAAGATTCAGTTGCATCTGAATCACTTTATTTATATTTATTTGACAACTTAGTAATTTCAGAACTTTTTCTTAGAATCCTTAGTGAAGCATATTTCTTGTTGTGAAGTTCCATTTATTAATATTGAATTTCCATTCCTTATTGTTGAAATTCCATCGCAATTGGAATAGTAATTGATTTGAATTGCAATATATTTACATACTTTGAATTGTGTATGGATTTTTATTGAGGATTACAAGTTTTAAATCACAATTACATTCATCATCATTCTTCATTACAAGCATTTTAGGATGATGATAGATTCACGGCCATTCATGCACTACAGGGTTTTCGAGAAAATATTTTTACAAGAATTGCCTAGTTTGTTGCTTAATCTTTTTAACAAACAAGAACAAGACAAGATCATAACAAGAATTGTTTGGTTGCGATGGATTTCAAATGGCATGCCTATATACCGGGCTATTACTATGTATATACACAAGTCAAGCTCATTATTTGATTTTATAGTTGTGAAATCTTCCCTTGGCGCTTTAGTACGCAACGCAATGAAATTATTGTGAAAGCTTTCCTTCGCACCTTAGTAAGTGACACAACAAAAGCAACTGGACTCATTATAAGATAATTACAAAAGGTATCAAGAATTTTCAATCAAGCATTTCCGGTCAAGCATTTATATTCATTAAATCATGACATTAACATAAAGCCATACATTAGAAGTTATCCATTGAGCTCTTTGGATTCAGTGTGCGCTATTTTCCATGTTTTATTTGTAGATGATATGAAGGACCATGCATAAGGTGAAGCGCCAATTAGCATGAATTGGAGAAAGAAAGGGCAAAGATTTGGATGACGAAAATTGATGTTTGGGGTATATACGTTGATATACCGGGTTTCAAAGCTTCCATTTGTTCTTTCTTGTTGTTTGAAGTGCATGATGCTAAGGTCGAAGTGTTTCCTTTTTGTGAGTTTCATGAGTACAACCCTTGGATTAAACTTGTGTTTGATCATCCCATTCTCTCCTCGTCACCTCGTGATTAATTAGTTGATATATGTGTTTGTGTGTGCGTGCTTGAGAATGGATCATGTGTTTTGGCTTATGTGCAATCCACAATCTTTTGATCGTTATATGAAGCCATTACTATATATAGTACTATGTGATCAACTTTTATTGAAGCTTCCCATGATCATTGATGTTTTGCAACATAAAGTGAACATTGAAGATGAAGATATGTGGAACGGGGAAGGGATGATGTATTGGTTGTTATTATGTAATCTTGAAGTTCTGACTTTTGTCTTTATGAACTTCTATGTAGTTCATGTTAGGAATTTCCCAATAGACATGCACAACGGAATACAAAATAGGCAATTCAAAACCGGATCTACTCGTTTCTTAGATGAGATCTGTGATTAGAGATTACCGATATAGAAGCGGATTTCACGGGGAATCTCTCGTTTGTTCTTTCGTCTCCACAGCCGTCCAATCATCCGGCCTCTAACAGTGATCCACACGTCAAAACTGTTCTTGAATTACGAACACCTTCGTAGTGGGGAGTTCTCTCTAAATCTTATTGCTAGCTATATTGTAAAGAGAATTAAGCGACAACTAATTGATTAGTTATGGGACAATAGCGGGTTATTTATAGGTTTCTAATAAACCTATTGGGTCTATGATTACTTGAACTCCATGACAAGTTAACCCGGTCCAACTATTGGGCCTTGTACATACCATAACTTACAGTTCAAGTTGGATTCTAGTAATGGAATAGTTTAAAATTGTTATGTAATGTGTCGTGGATTTATCTATGTTATTATATATTACATGTGTTCAATTATCATGATTGAAACGAGCTTTGATGATGGTGCTTGCAAATAGGTATAAATTTTATAGCAATACACTGGGTAAGATGGGGATGGCAAAACGACTCGTGAAACCCGAAAACCATGGGTACCAAACCGAATGGGTCGAAAAAACCCGAACCGACTAGTCGACGGGTCGGATATGGTTTTCGATATGAAAACCTGAAGTGGATATGGGCCGGACATGACATAGATTTTAGACACGTACCCAAACTCAAACCAAATACCCACAATTTTTTGTGTGGATTTTAGATCTATTTAATTTTTAACAAACATATACAATTATTATTATTATGATTATTTGGGGAATTAACATATACAATTCATGTTAATTAACTCAAGTTACTTAAACTAGTTAAGTGATTGAAATTATTTCTATTCTTTTAATTATTATAATAATTCAACGTTGATTTTGTTTAATTTCCATGACCAGTATATGAGTTGATGGAGAGGGGAAAAAGATAAATATGTGAGAAGGAAGTAATTTCTATATTACAGTTAGTTGGCACTTGGCAGACAAGGAAAAAGACAAAGAAAACCAATATGTGAGAAGTTGAAGGAGAAAAGAATCAGGCCACAAGGGATTCACACACAACTCAGCAATCCCACATCAGAAGTTGGCACTAAAACAAATGAGGAATTCCTTCATTTATACCAAGGCATGCGTTGATGAGATTTGGTGCAATTTACAGTCACATATTTTGAGGTCGAATAATGATTAGGTTTTCTTATAAACTCATTCTACTAACAATACACAATGGTGGGTTATAAACTCAAAAAAATGGGTAAATGTATACCCGAACGGGTTTGAAAACGAACCCGAAAGAATACCCGAACCGAACCCGACCCATTGTCATCCATAGGGTAAGAACCCAGTATGCTACTACCTTTTAGAAAGTGCATTGGAGTTCTAGTACACTAACCCAATGTACTGGCATCCTATGGGATAGCATGTATATCACTATTTTATCTCATTTTGTTGTGATTTACACATTTATTTTGGTATATCAACGCATGTTGTAATTGCAATGAAGTTTGAATGGAATGCCATTTCAATAATCCTGAAAGATCATTGTTGTTTAATTAATAGTTAAATTTTAAAAGTTAAGATGAATGATATTCTCAAATGTTATGATTAATTGATAAGTTCAATTTATCCACCTATTTGGGCCTTTTTAAACTATGTGTTTTTCTTGTTTTTAATAATTTCGTGTTTACTTTGGGTAAATTTGCTTTTATTTTAAGTTAAAACTAGATTTGGAGAAAAGATAGAAACTTTGGACTAAAATGAGCCAATTTGGAACTTGAAGGACTTAATTGGCAGCTGATGGGAAGCAATAAAAGTCAATGAAGAGCTAAATTGAAGAAATCTACACTTTAAGAACTCAACTGCACAAGTCTAGAAGTCGAGGACCATGACTACGAGTAAAATCCAGGACCAAAATTGAAATAATCAATAGTTGTAAAATTTATAACTCTGTGCTGGCATTGGTTTTATACCATGCGGCCACATAGTGTAATCGGGGAGAAAAAATTTCCTTTTCGAGATTTTTGGCAGCATTTCGTTGCCAACAAGCTTGAGTTCATCTTCATGAGCATTATATGGGGGTTTATTGTAGATGCTTAGAGGTATGGGCATGAAATTTAGAACTTTTCATTGTAGATTTTCCTGATGAATTCAAGGTTAAGCTCAGTTTAAAGATTCAAGTCAAGACCTCATTTTATTTCGTTACATTTTCTTTCATTCGTTTTTCTTCTTTTAAGTACAACATGCTAGGCTAAGTTCTTAGTAGCATTAAGGCTAAATGAAACTTTTTGATTGATTGTTGTTTTTTGATTACTAAATTGACATTAAGATGTATTCATGCTTGATGAGTTTTTGTATTGAATTATTTTGTTCGTAATGTCGCTTGATCATCAATCTTGTGAAATTTGTGGTTTGCTTTGTGTATGAAAAATCCTAAACAAACTAGACATATATTAAAAATCGTTCAATTTGGGATAGAGATATACTGCTTTACTTTACATTAATTACTTTAAAATGTTTTCACAAATTCTTTTTAATGCGTTTGTGTGTGTTGATAGATACCATACTGGTATAGGTGATTTGCACACATCAATATTTTCAACTCTACTCGAGATAAAATTGAAAAAAATGTCTTCATGAGTAAATTGCGTTGTCAATTCAACTATCAGGGGAATAATTATAAGAAATGTAGATTCGAAGCCTTGATGCTATGTTTTTCTCATTATATTTATAAAATCAACTTTGGTATCATTTTTATTTCATTTTAAATTTTCAATTCGTACTCTTTATAATTTTAGCTTACTTTAATTGTTAATGTAGTTTTACTATAAAAATTCCATCATTTTAGTAGTTTCAGTTAAGGCTAGTAGGAATTAAAAAATTTTGCTATCAGTCATCATTGGTTTGACACTCTATTTTTCAATATATTGCTTGTTAACGGTCTGTCCACTTATGGGATAAAATCTACAACATTAATAAACACTTAAATGATGTCTTCTGCTATTAGTTTGCAGCAATCATGGCACGATTCACGAAGTGATCTTCCCATCACACTCTATCGAGCCAATGTACTATGTGATGCCTCTAAAGATTCGACTTGATCTCTCCAGGATTTGGTTAGTGGGGCTTTCCCTCGCAAGGTCGGATTCTTTCCTTGATTAGAGTCCTTACATGCTCATGTGTTTAAGGAGGCAGTGTTTGCCTAGGTGTTCGGTTCGTGCGAGGTGGCAAATCTTCTCATGCACTATATGGAGTCGATTTGGGCTAAGCTAGGTGCTAACTCACCGATTGTGTGGGCATCCTAGGTACTGTGTCACAAATTTGGTCTAAGTAGGGTGACATATCGAAGGCGATGGATTCTACATACAACAATACTCTCCGAAGTCCTTATTCATCATTTATGTCGAGCAAGAAGTTCGAAGTTGAAGTTAGAATTCATACTCAAAATAGTTGGGATTCGTGCCTTTTTGGAATTTGCACCGCGAAGTTGGAGCTTCACATTTAAAGTTAAGTTAGGCAGAGCCTCAATTTAGCAATCCTCGTTGTGAGAGGTGGGCAACTCTTGATGAAGTGAGATAGAGTGATGATGATTCTATTTCAAAAAGGAGTGACTCACGTAAAAGCCTCAATTTGCGATAGCGTCCCCAAAGTCAAATAGTCTTCCAAGTTAGGCGAAGCCTCAATAGGTCGGCAAAGTCCCCAAGTAATGTGTGAGACCATGCAAGGCACGTAGTGAATCGTGGAGAGCCTTGTTAAAATGGAGAAACTCTCCCAAGTTATGCGTGAAGTCATGCGAAGTAGCATATGTCTCAGTCCCTCCAAGTCCGAGTCATTCAGTGATAGGTCGGCTAGAACTTGAATTGCGAAGATTGACAACTTGATGAAGAGCGCGGATTTTGGCGAAGTAGTTAGAGTTTGCCATATTTGCAGGGTACGAATTGTCTACTAGCTATTGAAGATTGTGTAAGGATACAAAACGTCGCCACACGCATTTGCCGTTAGTCAACATTGATGATGCATGCTAGCGTCGTTTTGTCACTCCTTGTTTACTACCCCATCCTCGAATCACACATCACAAATATAATAACTATGATTAATGTGAAAATCTGCCCATGCGGTGGTTCAAAAAATAGTTTTATTTAATCATACTAGCTATTTCACCTATGCATTGTACGAGGAATAAATTTTTCAACTAATAACAATAGTGATAGATGTTAATAATATTAATATAAAATCTAAAAAAATAATTAAAGTTAAAATAAAGAATTATTTACAGGAATAAATTTAATTAATTTAATTCAAAACAATTCTATAAAAAACTTCAACAGAATTTCCCATATATTTCATACTAATCCATTATGCAAATATGCAAGGAACGACTCGCGAAAATCTACACAACTTAATTTATAATTCTCCATAGAATAGTAACTTAATTAGCATTTACACTCATACGTTGCACGGGATAACAATTCCTGGCAAAGATTGTGATAATATGTCACATTTTACTCATTGAAAAATTAATCTACTAATATAAACCCAAAATAAAATAACATTAAATGTTATTTTATCAAAATAACCGTACTAAAATGACTCTACTAACATTTGTAGAGCTCATGTTTTTTTCTTTAAATTTATTTTGCATTCTATTATATGCAATTATAAATTTTAGGAGATATTAATTATACATTAGTGTGATGTATGTTATTAACAATTATTATGCAAATAATAATTTTTAAATTTTAATTATGAAATATAATCAATATAGAGATATATTATAAAAATAACAATATAGTGAGTACAGTCTGACAAACCCTAGTACCCTGTTCCTATCACGTTGGGAAACACTTATCCTCGCTCTGACTGATCCTCATTTACTCTAGGTTGAGCGAGCATGATATAAGATTTATAATCGAATGAGAACTTCCATTCTCCATTCCTGCCCTACTAGAAAATTCTCATCACCATCCACACCCCATCATAATAGTTTAATTGAAGACTTTTATTTCTACTTTTTAATATATGTGTTGCTAACATTAATTTATTTCTTCAATAAATAGCTTCTAAATATACTTGACACATATATTATTAGCATATTATTTATAAACTCACTAATTTAACATATTCGGCATATTAAATATTGAATGATTTGATATAAAATTTAAATTAATTTTGATAAGATAAATAAATTGAAATATATATGATTAATACTTAAATTATACAACCTAATAATTGATGATACTTAAAAATTAAATAAAATCTCGATTGGAAAATTTTGGTATAAAATAAAGAATTTAAAGTAGGTAGGAATCTTAATCTTTATTTAGGATATAGAAACTTAGATAAATATATAACATAGTTGAAAGCCAATTAAAATATTCCAATTGAGCCGTATAATTTCAATAATTGATTGAATCGATAGCCAATTCTTCAATAAGAATTCTTGCACTAATTCTTTAATGAAAGCGATAGATTGAACCAATTGTTAGTTCGAGCAGTATCAAAATAAAAAAATCATTACTATTTGAATACCTATTTTTGAGTTTGTTACTTAAAAAAAGCAGTAGATCCGTTGAAACACCTTTACATATACACAAAGAAATATTAATTTTTTGCGACCAACTATGACTCAAAAGAAATATTATAGAAAATACAAAAACATACGAGAATCAAAAAGAAAACTATGTTTTGAAAAAGAATGATATTGAAAAAGTAAATGAAGTTCATTAGTGACTAATAATCAGTCGATTTACTCTGCATTAAGATGTAACACTCCAATTCTAAGAATCCAAAATCTTATAGGTGTTAACTTAACTTTATTCTAAAATATGTAAAAAAAAAAAAAAATTTGAAAGGACATTTTTCTTCCCCATAGCAATCTAATTAACTTTAATTATTTTTCATTATTTGAAATAATTATGTTTCTCCCCTTTTAGCAATTTGATTAATTTTGATTAATTTTCATGTAATAAAACTATCTCAATTTTTGTCCATTGAAAATATATCCAACTAAGTCTAACAAATATAACTAATTATGATATAATTAATTATAATTAATTCTTTTTTATCTAATTATTTATAAAAATAATTTATTATTTCTAAAATAATTAGCATTTCAGCCGTAGTTTTAAGAATTGTACGAATCTAATTTTAAAGATGTTTTATAACTAAAAAGATATCTTACAAGTCAAAAGATGTCTTTCATCTTTTAGGAAAATCTAGTCAACCATGGCAATCTAATTAATTTTAATTATTATTTATATTTTAATTGATGCTATTTTTCTGCTTTAGCAATATAATGAATTTTAATTAATTTTCGTTCAACGAGACCATGTCAATTTTCGTCCATTGAAACCAAGTCTCCAATTAAATCATAACAATATTATTAATTTTAATTAATTGTAATATAATTAGTTTTAATTAATTTTTATTTTTATCTAATTATTTATGAAAACAATTAATTAGTTCTTAAATAATTATTTTAGTATCCACACTTTTAATAATTGTATAAATCTAAGTTTGAAGAAACTCTTGTAATTTAAAAGATTTTTCTTTCATTTTTTAGGGAAAACCCATGGGAATCTAATGCTTTTTTTTTTAAATTAATTATATTTCCACTTCTAAAAATATAGTTAATCTTGATTAATCTTTGTCCACTGAACTCTTGTCCAACTAAATATTAGCAATAGAATTTAATGTTTTAATTAATTATAGTGTAAATAATTTTAGTTAATTTTTGAGTTTAAGCTAATTATTTCTAAAACAATTACTTATCTCCAAAATAATTTGCTTGATAGCCATAATTTTAAGAATTTTATGGATCTAATTTCAAAAATATCTTATAACTGAAAAAATATCTTTGAATTTAAAACATATAGATATAGATCCAATTAATTCAAAAATCGATTAATTTTACAATTGGATTATTAATTCAATAGAACTGATGTTACACATTAGTTTTAATTTTTATGTACAAATTAAATTAATTGTAATTTTTTATCGCATCAGAATTAAATCTTAGCAAAATTGTTAATTTTAATAAATTTTCATTTATTAGCTAATTATTATTTTTAAAAATATTGAGTTGTTTCTAAAATTAATTAAAGGGTCGATGCTATGCTTTAAATTTTCATATTGCACATTTATTTTAATTCTCATTAAAAAATTTTATGATTTTAAAATTTTCATCACACAAAAATTAAATCTTAGAGAAATTGATAATTTAATTAATTTTTTTAATTATTTATAAAAAGATTGATTATTTCTAAAATTAATTAATGGGTCCAGCCTAATTTTCAAATTTTTTAGTACAAATTGGGGATCGTAGTGGTGAGATTTTATCTCAAAGTTGGGCCAACTTACGGTAACTTTTTTTTTATTTTTGTGAAAACTTTAATAAATTGTAATTTTTTATCACACAAAAATTGAATCTCGACGGGATTTTTAAATTTAAATAATTTTTTCTTCTTAGCTAGTTATTTATAAAAATAATTAATTATTTCTAAAATTTAGTAACAGGTCTGATCTTATTTTTTTATTTTAATATTACACCCTGATTTAAAATTTGTTAAAAATTTAATCAATGATAATTTTGTACGTCATAAAAATTAAATCTTAGCAAAAATTGTTCATTTTAAATAATTTCATTTTTTAAATGCGAATGATATTAAAAAAACGATCTGTTAAAAATTCATTCTAATTCTTGGAGCACCGTTATACTGCTCAACACATAAAGTTATAAATTGAAGATTTGAAAGCAAAAAATAAAAAATTGAGATTTACTGATTCAAAATAAAATTGAAATTTATCGCAAATATATAATATTTGTGCAGATTAACTAAATTACAAGTAATAATAAGATAGGCTAGTGAGGTAAAAAATTTAAATTTTAAATTTATTATTGATGTTTGTATGTAAAAGTAAAAGTATAATGAGATTTATTTTATATACTTGTTAAAATATAATGGGATTTATTTTATGTATAAGTTGTTTTAGCTTAATTGGTTTTATTCCTTGTTTGATATACGTTAAGAATAAATGAAATCAAAATCTCCGCTATATAAATTGAGTCTGTTTTTTGTAATTATACAAGAGTTTTAATTTAAGTACCATATTAATATATCTCGTATTCTTCTTTTCTCTTTATATTATTCGTATAAATTAAAAACAAATTGCATAGATTTTGTATAATTACACGAAAACTTGTACTTAAGTACCATATCAATATATAAATTATTATTTTTATAAATTAAATATTTTTAGGAAAAAAATATTCAGTTTTAAACATAAAATAAAGCTTGTTTTAGCATATATTTGTGAAATAAAAAAAAATTAGGCATTATTTTTTATTTAATTTATTCTTGAGGTGAATCAAGCAAAGAATAGAACTGAAAGCTAAAACAATTCATACATCTCTTTATATTTGAATTTTACGCACAAATATCAATTGACTGTCATAACAAATTATCAATTTTTTAAATCTCATTGCGCCAGTAGTCATTAATCTATTTTAATATCAATTTATATTTAAGTCGGACACAAATTCATGTATTTGCTGTAAATTTTAATTTTTAAAAAAATAAAAATCTATATATTGATAGTATACTTGTTTTAAAACTCTCATCAAATCTAACAAAATAGAGTGACAATTTCTTTTTGATTTATAAGTAGAAAATGAAAAAAATGAGAGAAAATAATAGAGAGAGTATTTAGATATAAATAGAAAGTTACCTGTAGTTTAAAATGAGTGAAAAAGAAAAATATGTCCATTTTTGTGGGACAGAGAAAGTAAATTTTTAGAAAGTTTTGTTACCTGAAAACTTCTTTGCTAATTAAATTATCTATAGGTTGCAAAGAACCATATGCTCTAGTGGCATCTGGGTTCATCTCCACCTTTCTGTCTAGAATCGATTTCCCTCCCCTACACTCCCTCTTAGCATTATAATTCAATATATATATATATGTATATATATATATATATATATATATATGTTCATAAATTATGAATTTATAATAGTTTATAAAAATAAATTTTTAAAAATATAACCTCTTAATTTCCTACCAAAATTGTCTCAATATTCTTCTCCATAATCCAAGCTAAAAATCTTAGCCAATCACATCCAAAACAAGAATTCGAGAAAATCACGTTACTCTTCTGCCTTATCAAGGAAATGAATAAATTTTTTTTCTTATTTATTATTTTTGGCATCATCATTTTTATTTTCTAGATTTGAATTTTTAAATCTACATTCTTATTTTACTATTTTTTCCATTGCCTTTTTTTTATCTTCCAAATTTGAATTTTGTAAATGTGCATTTTGATTTTGTTGTTGTTTTTCTCTGTTACGTAGCATTATAGTTAGTGCAGCTAAAGTATTCAAGTAAGTTAATGCTACATTGTTATTCTCGATTGTTATACTTCATTTTCTTATTATTCCAAATTTAAAAATATACATGAATTTCAAATTGTTTTTATTTAAGTACGAAGTTATTATAGATGTATTATTGAATTATTGAAGTCATTGTAATATTATAATAAATTTTGTCCGGAAATTGATTAAATAAGCTTGTCATTTTCATTATTTTATTTTATTTTATTTTATTAGAGGAATACTTTTTGAATTGAATAAAAATGATCTATCTGCCAACTAGATGTTAAGAATGCCTTTCTTCATGGTAACTTACACAAAGAGCTTTCTATGGCGCAATCACATGGATTTGTTGCTCATTGGAGTCTCGACTGGTATACCACATTCACTGCTCCCTTTATGGGCTAGAACAATCACCGCGGGCATGATTTGGGCGTTTTAATTCAATTTTCTAATGATTTGGCATGATTTGTACGTAGTGAAGTTGACCATTAAGTATTTTACTACCACTATTCTTCCAATTGTTGCATCTACTTAGAAGTTTATATGGATTACATCATTATTGCAGGGCATAAAAAATAAGGCATAAAAAAGCTAAAGCAACATCTCTTCCATCATTTTCGGGCTAAAGATATTGGAAAACTTAAGTAGTTTTTGGGGGTAGAAGTTGCTCAATCCCAATAGGGTGTTCTTATCTCCCAACATAAATGTGCAATCGATATCTTAGAAGAGAATGGCATGTTGAACTTCGAACGTGTAGAGACACCGATGGATTCGATTATCAAGCTTCTTCCTTGTGGGACGGAGGCCTTATCAGACACTAGCAAATACCGGAGATTTATTGGCAACCTCAGTTACCTCACCGTGATACGTGCTGACATCTCATTCATTATAAGTGTTTTGAGTCAGTTCTTTAGTGCTCCATGTGACAACCATTTGGATGCTGCCATTCGTGTTCTCAAATACATCAAGAAAACATCAGGTAAAGGCTTACTGTATGAAGATAAAGGCATATCGAAGTCGTTGGATATTCAGATGCTGATTCAACAAGCATCCCTGAATAGTAGACACTCAACAACTGGATATTGCATCTTTGTTGGGGAAATTTGGTGTCTTGGAAGAGTAAGAATAGTCAGTTATTGCTTTGTCCACCAATGAGATAGAATATCGAACCATAGCTAAAGTTACATGTGAATTTATATGGTTGAAATAGTTACTTTAGGAGTCAAGATTTACAAAGTGTTAATAATGAAGTTGATATGTGATAACCAAGCAACGCTCTGCTTCACCTTCAATCATGTGTTTCATTAGAAGACCAAGCACAACGAGATTGGAAGATTTTTTAAGGGGATATCACTACTTGCTACGTGAAATCAAACGACCAACTAGACCGTATATTCACTAAGTCTCTCAAGGGGTCCTCGGGTCAATTATATTGGTAACAAGTTTGGAACTTACAATTTTTACGCTCCAGCTTGAGTAAGGGTGTTAGAGTATATTTTTTATATTATTATTAGGGTATAGAATGGATCGAGCCCAATAGATCATGTGTAGATATGATATATGTCCCTTGTATAATGAAGGAATACATAACCTTTCCACAAATCTCTTGTATTCTTTGGTAAATTTTTATCAACTTGAAACTCAGTGCTTACTGTCACGCCTCGTATGTTTTGCTATTGAAAGACCTAGTCATTTGCGTGAGGGAAACCACCTTGCACAAGGCATGCACAAAAGGGACGGATGGAGTAGTGGATGGGACATGAAGCCTAAGTCGTAGAGGGACGAAGGTGAGAGTTCATGCAAGGAGGATAGATCACAGGCATTAGTAAGAACATCAAACATGGCATTAAGGTCAACGGAAGATGCTGGAAGATTGAGGGAAATGGTCGAGGGCATACGTTCTAGAGGAATTCGTAGTGGAGCAATTGAAGAAGGATGTAGAATGTTGCGTGAACTTGTAAGAAGACTCGGGATCCAGAGCCTTCAAAGCGGCATTCGTAGGGACTAGTCTATAACATTCTATTTAAATATCTTATATAGTTGAATTGTTAGGAATAGTATAGAGGTGTATAGAAGAATAGAGAGTTCTAGAAGCTCGACATAGGCCATTGGTTATGATCGATCTCCACCATCCATTCGAAGGAGGTGACTGTATAAATAGGGAATGGCCTCATTTGCAACCATCAAGCAAGATCCAGCAAGTAAGAGTATACAAGTATGAGCGGTCTCTAAAGGTAGAGGTTGTGAGTTCCGGTAACGAAAATACTTTAAAGTACTTACAAGTGTTGGTTGTAAAACTTTAAAATGAATATAAGAGGTTGTATTAGTCCAAGCATTCTCTCTGTTTTCCAATTTTCCCTTAAGACAGAACTTTAGTAGTGCATATCACGGGTCCTAGGCTGCTTCTCTAGTAATCATCGAGACTATTCAAGGGTAAAGGCCGGACATAAGTTGTTGGAAAATGTGCCCAATAAAGTATTTGGGCATGGATAAAAATACAAATAAATAATTATTTATTTAGGAATAAATTGAAATATTATTTATTTAATCAATTTGATTGAATAAAGTAGTAATATTATGAGCTAGCAGATGAAGAGCCCTCGATTGCTTGGACTGCGTGTGAGATATTGTAGTGACCCCGAATTTCCTTAAATAAAAATATTTAATTAAGAAAAATCTCAAACACAAATACTTGTTGTTGGGATTCTTCTATACCTTAGCTCCATCAACATCCTCATTTTTCTCCATTATCATTATCAGCCTCATTCTATCCATTTCCATCAACACATCAAGGAAGAAAAACAAGAAGTTTCTATAGGTAATTCTCATGTCTCTACATTCATTTCATATTCAAGCATTATTAATTGATATTTCATTCACTATTACTCTACCACCAAGCTTTTCACAATACATAGTAGCAATCTCACTGCAACAACTCACACACAAAGCACACTGCTAAGCACTTAGGGAAACACTGTCATTACTCCAACACCCACGCTACATCATTTCCCCCAACAAACAACATCGATTTCCCCCAACAAACAACATCGACCACCCCCTCTAGCCACCATAGTACATTGATGGATGTTTATACACACGCAATAATATACCGCAACCGCATGGATCGTACAACTAGTAAAGTAGACCTACAAGTCTGGATATCATACCCACAAAGATTGGTATTTGTAATAAATTGCTTATTCTAGCACGAAATAGAATGAGGAAAGAAGAAGAAGGAAACACAGTTAAGAAAATGGAAGGAGATGTAAACTAAGTAAACTCACAAAGCAAAGAAACTAATGACCTAAAATGGGGCATGAATGGGAGTATATTCGGATTAATAGGTAGTTTGGAATCATGATATCACTTCACACTAGCTTAACTAATCCGTTGATGAGCTAAACGCAATACTCATCTTCGATGTTAGACCCAACTCTCCAAACTTAACCAGTTACCGCTCTCGAGCATCAAACCGGTTCTAATAGATTAATCCAACCTATTATATCTCTATTTCGATTGTAAACTAATCTATTACATTAAACATTGTGAGGGTAGCTCAGAGGATTAGATAGGGTTAGGGGTATATCTCTATCCCCTACAAGAACCTATGGCAGTTGCTTCCACGATCCAAAATATGCCCCTTCTCTTGAATAATGACATAAATTGCCAATGCATAAATTCATTGATTAAGTAAATCATAGAAATAGCTCAAAAGCAACCACACATTAAACAAGTAAGTAATCATACAACAATTTCGCCGACAATATTGGATTAATTAAAACTAGGTTAAGCTCAAATAATCATCCCAACATATACAAGTTTAGGTCATAGTAAAGAATTTACAAGACATATACAATGAAAGCAATGGAAATAGAAATGCAAAAGCAAGGCAAGATTATAGACAATCTCCCTTTTTGGAGTGAAGTCTTGCTTCTTCAATTCCAATCTGTTTCCTCTTGATTTGCTCTTCTTCTACTCCAAAGGCATCATCCCCAATCAATACCCAAGAGAAAAGAAAAGGAAAAGAAAAGAAAAGAAAAGAAAGAAAAAAAGAAAGACGAACACACAAGAGAAGACAAGAAAAGAGAAGAGGTATAATGGAAGAACCCTAATCTATTCTAAACTAAGGATGGATTAATGAATTGGGGATGAATTGGTGTCTATATGCTCCCAATGTAGTGTACAATTCATGCCCAAAAAGTCCTCCCAAGTGGGTAAAAGGAAAGGGACAAAAATGAGAGAAAAATGGAGAAAATGCATTTTTGCCGATTTTTGGGCGTTATGTTATGGCCGTAATTAAGCCTCTGAAAAAATTTGGATGCAGGATTTTTAAGAGTTGTGGCCGTGTTTTACTTTAGTACGGCCGTACATTTTTTTCCAAATACACCTGAACTTCAAATGGCCATAACTTTTGATGCAGAACTCAGAATTGAGATCCGTAAAAAGCGTTGCAATCCACTTTCAATGATCTTTCAATTGAGCACAAGAAAATTTTCCAAAAAGTTCTTCAAAAATTGCACCCAAAGTCCTCCATCGTTTGACATGTTTCGTTTTAGTCCTTAAACTTTCATTTTTGATCATCTTTGTTCTTCTTTTGTCTTGTTCTCTTCCACATTGAGGCTATAGACCCAAAACCACAATATGTACATACAAATTAGTAGATATCCACTCAATCAAATGATAATCAATCCGTTTAGAGATATGAATAAGTGTGTAAATGCACACTTAGCATACGCCGTCATCACCATCATCTCAACAATACGCACACGCATATACATGCATATACATACACGCCATAACTCATGGCCAAGAAATTTCACCCACACTCAAACTCAACTTCACAACGTAAAAATTACACATACACCTTTTCCTACCTCCACATATCATCATAGAACCATTTAATTTGAAAATGGCTAAAGATTAGGTTGAATTTTGAAAATGTCCAAAAATTTCCCAAGTTTTCTAGCTTTGATTTCTCCCTATGTGCTCAATGTTTCTCTAAATTTAGATGACCACTAGGTCCACCGCTACCAACACCTTCGCCTGAGACCATCGCCAACACCATTGCCAGAAAACCAACTCACTTTTTTCCTCAGTCGAGTGCACCACCAAGAGAGAGAGAGAGAGAGAAAGAGAGAGAGAACATAGCCTGTGAACTGAAGAAATCTTGGGCCACTTTCTTGATTTTATATAGGAAATTGCAAGTCAAGTCCCCAGATTTCTTTATTTGTTTTAAGTTGATCCTCTTACTTTATTTAAATTCTAAAACCTCAACTTTTAATTGTTACTATTTAATCCCTATGTTATATTTACAAAATTAAGTCCACATACCTTTAAATTTCTTTTAAGTTAGTCCGTATACTTTATTTAAATTATAGATCCCCTGCTTTTAATTTCTATAATTTAACACCTAAACTACATTTTCAAATTTCGTCCCCCAAGTTATTTATTTTAGTTAAGTAAGCCCTCAAAGTTTATTTAAATTCTAGTCCTTAACTTTCAATTTTTACAATTTGACCCCTCAACTTTTATTTCGCTTTTAATCATTTAATTTCTTATTCTTATTTAAATTAACCCCCAAACTTTAATTGCATCTAAGTCCTTCCTGTTTTAAAATCTTATAATTTGGTCAAGGTGTTTTTAGTTGAAATTTATTGCATATTAGGTCCTCAAACTACTAAAGTCTTTCAAATTGACCCTAAACTTCTATATTCATTCAACTTTGGCCCAAAACTTCTATATTGTCTATAAATATTTAATATTTAAGAGTATTAACATAAATTAAATTTCTTATAGACTAGACGGGGCTTACGAATAGCTAGATGACTGATTCTCACCTCTTAGTAAGTTCAAAACTCGGGAGAGACTTAAGGTAGGTTCAAAACTCAAAACTAATTTTTCCTTTCTGCATTTTAGTTAATAATCTATACTATCTGAGTTCTTTTAGCTTGCCTTCAGGCCTAGAGTTGTCTTCGAGCCCAAATTTTCCTTTAGGCCTAGAGTTGCCTTCGGGCAAGAGAGTTTCCTTTTAGCCTAGAGCTTCCTTCGGGCCTAGACTTACCTTCAGGCAATACATTATAGAGTTTGCATATCTATTTGCCTTATATACTTATATAGATTGATTAACTTGTGTAGGGCTTACTGAGTATTCTTAAATACCCATGCCTTTCATTTTAACAAATTACAAATTGAGGACATTGGAGGCGTGGCGAGGCATGGGAGCTCTCTAGGGTTTGTTAAATAAGAAATTTCGTTTCCGTTGTTATTTTAAGTAAACTTAATGTATTGAAGTATGTTGTTTTAAATGTTTTGAACTGTTTAGTATCTAACGATGAATGCGACGAGAGATCGAACAGATGTAAGATACTATGAAGTGATTTTCCTTTCTAATGAATTTCTACATCTTGATTATTTGTCATTCAAATGAATTTCCGCATCTTAATTACTTGTCATTTGTCCACATCTATTTGTATCATTATTATTTCAGAAAAATTTAAATGTTTTAGAGAAAGAACCAACATTCTGGGTTTTTAGAATTCGGGCCGTTACAGATGGGCGCATACAGAGACATGCAGAACACCTAAATTGAGAATATTATAGTCTCGGAAAGAAAATAAGAATATCGCCATATTCTTGGAGATCTATTTGTTCCAACTCTAATTATGGGGTATAGATGGTCTATCTTGACCATCATGGCTAGCGGACTCGGGGATCAGCGTTGATATACTTCAGGATAAGTATATTGGACTAGCCTATTGTGTCAAACTTAATTCCACATTATCACCGTGTGAGTGAATTAAGTTCCATGGGACAGCATATAATTTGACTTAATCCGTCTTGGATGGCATTTATCGCATAGATGATATAGAGGAACTTTGATGTGCCACGAGTGAGATCGGTCGTTTGACTAGGTCAAGATTCTCTGCATGTTGGGAATCGAAGGAGAATAAAAACGGTAAAGTATGCATCGCAACTGGTTACCATTGCTGTTATTAAAATAGTTAAAGAGTCCGTCTAATTATTTTATGCAAGAGTGATTTCCAGAATCTAAGTTTATTATTTACCAGCGTTGCTAAATAGAAATTGCTACAATAAAATAAGAGACTTAGACAAAATGGACAAGTAATCAGCAGATACAATAAGTTACAACCGAACTAATTGTCGGACTAAATCGGGAATGAATTGTTAGAGTGGTATGTCAAGAGGAATTTAAATGAGGAGTAATTAATTAATTAGCTTCCGTGATTATTATATAATTAGGACTTACAATAATTGGCCTGTAGTAGAGTGTGCGAATTCTATATTTTATAGCTTTTTTTATTGTGTCAATGCCATGTCATGTTAATGTCATTCATTCACAATATGGACTAGGAATAATGTCACCCCGAATTCATATGTCCTATGTGTGCGTGGTTAGCCTTAAAAGTCTATTAAATTGATTTCACAAGGAAACTACAAATTATTGCCATGCAAACTTGATTAATGAAAGGTTGGTAATAATTTGAAATGGAAATCCATTACTTGCAAAATATTTAGTGGGAGCAAGTCCAGGACTCACGGCCTCCTCTAGCCAATTCATCTAAAATAGAGTGCTGCGCCGATTCCTAAGGTAGCCTCCGTAAAAGAGGACTTGATTTTTTTTTTGGACCATCTTAGTGGGAGGATTTGCACAAAGGAGATTGAGATATTTGATCATCCTAATGATAGGAATGCTTCTCAAGTCTAGATACGTTTGTGGATCTAGATAGACGTCGTACGCTTACGATAACTCTTCTAACTAACATTCTGAAGGGGCTCTAATTCTAAGAGTTGATAGCCAAAGAAAACTATGTGGGTCTGTGGTTGAGGATTTTTGAGCTTGATTAGCCTACATTGAGTGGAATTTGATTCCATCTTAATCATCAAGTAAATGTGACATTACCTAAAGCGAGGCAGATGTCTTGGCAAAATTAAGTCATTGTAGTGCTTTGTAGTTCAATGAGTACTGCACGTGCATTCATGCTTCATGTACTAAAACGTAGTCGTAGCTTATATTAATATTATCTATCTCGTTCTTCAGTCATCATGTCTCTCTATGCTCTAATAAATAATCCGGAAAAATTCACCTAAATAGGAAACAATTATCTCGAATGGAAAGTGAAAATATTTTATGCACTCTCTTAAGAGAATATTGACTATGTGCTACATGGTATTCCTCTGTGTCGGCCTATTGAGAATTCTGATGAATCAATCAAAGCCCGTTATCTCAAGTGGACAGCTGATGATTACAAAGTACAGAGTTGCATCTTGGCCACCACGAACGGTGAGGTCAAGGGGAAGTACTATAATAAAGATTTACTCTGTCAGATGAATGATAATCTAGATCAAGAATTTAAACACTTCAACAAGCAGGCAAGACTTAAAACAATGTGTGACCTAACATACGCCCAACAAGCCAAGGCAATAGTATTGAGAGTTGTATGTGGCATATGATGTAATGCCCCAAATCCTAAGGATCCAGAACTCCACATCATCCTTTTTAAAACTAACTTTCAAAAAAAGCAAGGGGAAATAACATAAATTCAAATATGAAAATTTATTTAAACAGTAAATACACTGGGTATCTAACAAGGGTTTGATCTCAAACAACTCAAAACAAGGTATTTAATTGTTCTAGGAAATATTCAAAATGCAATAGAAATAAATTTATTTTTACACAAGTTCCTTGATAGCCTCCACTCTCACTCCACCATTGGCTCCTCAATCTGCAAATAAGTCATTAAATGGAAGAAATGTAGGCATTATAAATACTTAGTAGACCCTACGCATAACAATCAATACATATTACAATTAAAACGGATGTAATCATCAAGCATTATCATTTTACTAAGAAGTATATAAGCGAGGTTCCTTTATCATTTCTTTTTTATTATGCAATCAAACACTTATGCTTTAAAAAAGCATGTCGTCGTTCTTTATTAGGCTGTTAATTTATCATCATAGTGTTTAAAAGCATATCTCTTTTTTTAAAGCATTTAAAAGTATATCATTATATAACATTTATATATAATTAATCATAATAGATACCGATTGAATATGAACAAATTTGAAATAAAAGATTTTTAGAAAGGAAGTCTACATGAAATTTTCCAAGTTCGAACAAAAACATGGTGAATACGGTTGATCCTCTAGCTGCTCATATGCCTCATCTTGTACATAAGAAATTGAATTTAAGTCAGTCAACTTGAATATTTAAAATTTATAAAGGATATAAAAACTTAAAGACTAAATTATAAATTCTTAAATAGTTGAATGTAAAGGCGTTGGGCTTAATAAAGCATTAAAAATAGTTTTTTAGGTTTGAATGAAATAATTTTAGAAACTATGCGGTTACTTTTAAAAGAATAAAAGAATTTAAAGGTAAATAAGAAAGAAATTGAAAGCTCAAGGGCTAAAACAAATAGTTTCAACGGTTAATTGGACCATTAGTGAAAGAAACAGGGAATTGAGGTTCAATTTATAAGAATTGGATAATTCTAGGAGCCAACATTCAATAATAATAAATTAAATCATGTTTGGAACTGACTTTAAGGATTTTCAATACTAGTGTTACCTAAGGTGAAAATATGATCAAATGAGTAACTTAAAAGAACTTAACAAGTTAAGGGAATTGGGGCCGCACTAACTCAAATAAAAATCAATCTTCAAATTGAATTTAATCCTAGTCCTAATTTGTGTTATTTCTTCTCTATTGCTACTTTAAAACAAAAAAACGAGATAGGGAAAATTTTTGGTGGTGCTAGCGGCAATGCCGCTTTTGGATGGCAACAAGGTTATGGTGGTGGGGGCAACCTTAGTGGCCGTAGCAATTGAAGGATTTGGTGGTGGCATGGGGAAAATTTGAGAGTATGAGTTCAAGAACAAAAATTTTGAATTTTCCTATAATCCACTTCTTCTACTCTTTTTATTCTTCCATTGAGCTCTTAGAAGGTGTTGTGAGGTAGAGAAATGGTGGTTGTGGTGGTGGGTGTGAGTTGTATGTGTACATGCCATGTCTATAGTGTGTGTGGCACTATTTTTGAGCATATGGTGTATGAGTGTGTGGTGTTGGAAATTTTAGTGTGAATGAAAATGATTATAATATAAAGTCTAGCACCTTATTTGCAAATTAAATTTTAAAGGTGCCTATTCATTTAAAGTTGCACCAATTCGAAACAACTCCTAGCAACCTAAAAAGGGCCCCATAGTTTGGAAATTCTACATGAAATTCATTCTTCTTTTTACATAGCTTTCTCTTCCTTGCATGAATAGTAATCTCTTTTCGCATTATTAGAGGTATACAAATTAATTCCGTGCTTGTTTCTTGTGGACAAAGTGCTGCGTACGCGAAAGAGTGGATCGTAGTATTTCCTTGTTTTATCTTTGTTGAGAAAATTGAAGTCAGTTTTCTAATTTAGTTGCATTCTTAAAACACCATATCCCCAGCATATGTGAAGATGATGGTGCAGTGGTGCGGAGTGCACTATTGTGGCGTTGGCGAGTGATGGAGGTGGTGGTGTACAATGCTGATGGTGTATTGGAAGCTACTACTGCTCATTGCATCTTATTGAAGAAACCAACCGTTGTTGCTGGTGTTATGGTGGTGGTGTTTTATGTTGGCAATGGCGGTGCACTAATGGAGGTGGTGGTCCTATGGTGGTTGCAGGCGTGAGTAGGGCAGGTTGTCAAATGGGTTGCTATTAGGATAGAGATGTTGGTATTGTGATATTTTTGTCATTATGTGAGAGTTTTGGAGTAGTGGTGATGAATCTATGCATACAATGGGGATGTAAATGCTTGTGTATGCGATAGTGATGATGGAGAAGAAATGGAAACGAGAGAGAGCAAACAATTTACGTATTGAACAATGGTTGAATGCTTGTGTAAAACCTTGAAGAAGATAGATATGAAGATGATGATAAAGATCAAAGTGACATTGGGAAAATGTAGGAAAAACCTAACATAGGGTGGGTGGGTGGGTGTGGGGTGGGGAGGGTGTGTGTGTATATGTGTAGAAGGATTGGGGCAATATTTAGTGGAAAAGCTCTCTTATTGGGCTAAGATAATGAAATTTGGCTTTAAATGGGCTACAACATGAATTGATTTATACTTGGGCTCTGATTGGAATATAAAATGCTGGGGTTGGTTTTGAGTTACAAATTGGGCTCAAATGGAATAAATAATAAAATTGGACTAAACTTCATTGGTTTGAAATAATCTTAAATTTTTTTAATAATATTTTCTGATAAAAATTAAATAAAATAATAAAATAACTAGACGAGATTACACGATAAAATTTTTAGGTAAAGCTATGGCAACACGCTATAGAAAAGTAGCGAGGATGATATTTTATTCACAAAAAATTCTTGGTTGCTACAACCTCGGCACCCTAAAATAATTTCATCCTCGAAATTAAACTTAGTTGATCGATGAGGCTTAGGTATTTGACAAGAATTTCCTATTCGTTTTCCAAAGTTGTTTGTTCATTGCCGTGACTGCCCTACTAGACTTTGACTAGATGGACTTCTCTATTTGTTAAGACACAAGCCTTTTGCTCTAAAATGCACACAGGCATTCCTTGATATGATAAGTCCTTTGGAATATCAAATGATGGAAAATTAACCACATGAGTAGGATCAGAGATGTACTTCCTCAACTGAGAAACATGAAATGCATTATGCACGGATGAAAGCTCAGATAGGAAAGCCAAATGATAGACTGCATTTCCAAATTCTTCCAATATCTTGAACTATGCGACAAAACGTGGTCTTAATTTCCCTTCCTTACCAAAACGTGAAGTACATTTCATCGGAGCCACTTTGAGAAACACTTTTTCCCCAACCAGGTATAACTCTTTCGTTTATCCTGAGCCGCCTTAATCCGTACTCTGATTTCTCTATATGCTTAACTATTCCCTCTACCATTTCTAGTCCTAACATTTTTCTCTATCCGACCTCATCCTAATTGACAGGTGATCAACAAGGCCTACTAATTTCAATAGAATACCTCATAAAGTGTCATCCCAATGCAGCCCGGAAACTATTGTTGTAAGCAAGTCTACTAGTTGAAAATGAGTTTCCGAACTTACAGCTAGGTCTAAGACACATGCTCTTAGCATATCTTCCAATATCTAAATGGTATACTCTGATTGCCGATCGGTTAGGAAATGGTAACTAGTACTAAAATTTAGCTTAGTGCGACGGCAGTTTGCAAGCTTTTCAAAAACCCAAACTAAACCTCAGATCCCTATCTGAAACAATGGATATATATACGAAACGAAGTCAAACAATCTCTTTGACATACAACTATACCAATTGATTGACACTAAGACGGATTCGAACTAGTAGAAAGTGAGCAGATTTTGTGAGTCGATCCATAATAACCCAAATTGTATCATGTCCACTCACTGATCTTGGTAAACCAGTCACAAAATCCATGGTGATCTTCTCCCACTTTCATTCTGGAATCTTTAAGGATTCAATAGCCCAGGAGGTCTCTAACGTTCAGCCTTAACTTGCTGAAAAGGCATCAAGAAATGAATCTCGCAATGCAACTCTTTACGTTTCTCCAGTAGAAGGTATCTTTCATATCACGATACATCTTTGTTCAATGAAGATGTGCTACCTACGGAGCCAAGTGAGCTTCTGTCACTATCCCATTCTCGATTTTTTCGTTTTTCGGCACACGGAGTGTAACACCTCGATCTTTTGAACTCGGGATTAAAAGATGTAACACGTCGATCTTTTGGACCTGGGATTAAAAGATGTATCATACTAAAACCTATGTTTATTCATGAAAGAAATAATTCCAACTGAAAGCTTGAATAAAAAAACACATCGTTTGTTACTGGGAAACACTGAATATGAAATAAAACTTAAATGAAAACATCAACTAGCCGACGCTGCCATGTCACATCAAGGCCCAGTCCACCTCACAAATAATTACCTAAAACATGCATAATGCAAAAGAATGAGATTGAACCTCAATAAATACAACTTAATATCATGGTGATAATTCACATAGTCATAAACTTATCATAGGAGGTCAAAGGAGACCCGACTTCATAGAGTGTCGTGAATCCCTAAATGTAGCGCTACTAAACTCTGATCCCGAACTTATAACTTACATAAGGGATCCATAGCATATCATGAATTAAATGCATAGCATAAAGTTGTTCTTATCTTTGCTTGCTAAGGCAAGAGCTTCTACTACACAGCTAGAACAGAGGGAAGAGAACTAAAGCTTCAGAGAGTATTGATAGCTCGCTGTTGGTGTGAGAATAGTGAAGGGATGAGGGGTCTATTTATAGGGTTAGAGAGGGAGTTCAGATAGGCTTATAAAATATCTTAGCTAAACCAAAATAAAGGTAAATCAAATCTTGCATATTTATCCCATACCAAATAGCTTTAATTAAAATTCTAATTGATTAATTATGGCTAATCACAAATCATATAGCATGTCATAATTCAAACTTTGCCAATCACATAATTCTTTCATATAGTTTAACATTATCTTGAATAAAATCAGATAGGATAATATCATATTATTATCTTTATACAATCATAATTAATTTTATGGTGGGCTAAAACTTACTTTTGGGCTCCAATATATCCTAAAAGGAGCCCAAAGGTGTATCTAACATATTGGGCCTTTAATTCTAGGGTTTAAAGGCCCCAAAAAGAAAAACCGGGTTGTTACATGGAGATCCCTTCTGAACATACGTTCTTTATCTGAGGTAATTTCAAAACCTACTTTCTTACCAATCCCAACTTCTAATTTGATCTTTTTTCGAGAAATTTATCATCTTTCTGAGTTGTCACGATTCGACTTCTTAAATTTGGCTCAACAGTCAAGTTTGCTAACTTGCTAGGTCTTCGACTCAGTGCAGCTCGTACTTTAATTCTCAAGTTATAAAAATTTGAAATAATCTAATCCTGTATAGTACCTAATGATAAGAACTTTCCAAAGCTTTTCCTATTCAGTGCATTAGCAACTTTAGCAGCTTTACCTGGGCGGTAGAGAATGGTGAAGTCATAGTCCTTAACGAGCTCTAACCAGCGATGCTGCCTCATATTCATCTCTTTCTGGGTGAAGATGTACTTAACACTTTGATTGTTAGTGTAGATCTATCTCTTACTCCTATATAAGTAATGACGCTAAATCTTTAGAGCGTGCACTATGCCACGAGTTCAAAATCACACATCAAATAATTTTGCTCATATGGATTCCACTATCTTCAGGCATAAGGAATCATCCTCCCTTTTTGCATCAATGCACATCTCAATTGATTCTTGGAGGCATCGCTATAGACGACCAAGCCTTCAGTACCGTCGGGTATGGTAGCCACTAGTACTATAACAAATATGCTAGTTAGTACCGGAAACTCTTCTCACACCAATTAGTCCACTGGAATTTAAAAACGTTCTTGGTCAAATGAGTCATGAGGCCTACAATCTTTGAGAAAACTCCTCACCTCACCAACATTATAGGTGTAGACCAATTCGCCACTGTAGACCAATTTGCCACTGTCTTAACCTTGGCGGGATTGACTTCACTAACCTTATCTGTTACAATGGGACCCAAAATCCCCTTTTTTTTGAGCCAAAACTCACATTTCTTGATTTTTTTCGTCAACTTCTCTACCCTCAATACTTCTAGTACAATCCTTAGGTGACCATGCTGCTTTGAATCTCTCAAATAGATCAATATGTCGTCAATGATCATAATGATGAACTTGTTCAAATACTTTTGAAAGACTTGGTTCATCAAGTCCATGAACACTGAGGGTACATTTGTTAGATCGAAAGCTATCACTCGTAATGTCCGTATCGCATCTTAAACACTATTTTCGGTATGTCAGACGGCTTGATTTTAAGCTGATGGTATCCATATCTCTCTTTGAGAAAATTGCTCACCTCAAAAGTAATCTCAAGTGTATGATATCAACCAAGCAGTAAAATGGACCTCTTGAATCCGGATTATTGTCACATGAGGATTTGATTAAGTAACAAAATATGTTGAATATCTACTTTATTTGAAGAATCAATATTGAAATTAAAAACTAAAAACAATCAAATAAAATTACCTACGAGAATTTTGAGAAGATCTAAGAAAATTGTAGAGAAGCCATATATGATGAAAAATTTTAGGACTCACAATTTCATCGTAATTATTCCCCTTAATTCTACAAATTAGGATTCAGTTATATACATTATGATTTGAAATCAACTAGCACAATTAACAATCGAATCTCAAAAATATGGTTAATTTTTTTCCCAGTCAATTAACCCTATTTAATTAGGTCAATCGATATATCTCTATATGAATTGAATAGAATAAGTTCCTAATTAACACATTCAGGAGAAAAAGGAAAAAAAGTTTCTTCTAGATCTCACCAATATTAAACCTAGAGTGACTAAACAAAATGCGGTCTATCAAAATGCATTGGAAACTATATGAAAAGATATACAATTTTGTAGTAAATAATAAAATCCAGATTCCAACTTCAACCTTGTCAAAATTTGTCCTTAATGTTCGTTTCTTTTTCATTCTCGCCCCAAAGTTCTTCAAACTTATGCAAATCAAAGCCTTTTCTTCTGATATTGAGTCACACTTTATCCAAGTTGGTTTTTACCTAAAAATAAATAAAAGTTCATAAATGAAACTAATTAGACGAGTTTAAGACTATAGAATAGCATAAATTTAACGCTTATCAAATACCCCAAAACTTAAACTCTTATTCGTCCATAAACAAGAAAAGTAAAAAGAAAATAAAGGATCAAGTCACACAATCACGCACTAGACACTAACCACAAACATGACTAAAAAACAATTGAATAATGTACCATACACCTCATGATGTGAACCACGCTAGAAATGAGCTAACGCAATCTAGATGAGATTAGTATAATCCGAGAAAAGCTAATCACTGGCGGAAGAACTGTAACAACTCATCACTCTCAACCGAGCAAAAAGATCCCTCGACTCAACTCAACAACACCGACAAACAACGAGATTTGAACGCCATGAGATTTGATCACAATCTCAATAAGTTTGATTGTCCAATAAAGATGGGAGGAGGAGAAAATTCTCAATTCAAAAGCATAAGCTCTCATTAATCTTCAAAGTTGTCTTATACAAAAGAACTTGTTTCATACCTATACAAAGCTAAGGAATTGAAATAATAATAAACTAATAAATATCCTAAAAGTAGTTACAAAATGCATTAAGTAGGCCAAAATTATGTCATAAAATTTGCGGGTAGGGCTGTAAAATTCTAAGTTACGGCCGTAAAAATCCTTTTACTCCTTTTCTGCCAAAACCTGTGATCTTCAGTTACGGTCATGTAAACAAAAGTATGGCCGTAATTTACTCTTTGAAAGTTTTGCCCGTATAAAACCATGTACAGCCATATAACCAAAAGTACGACCGTTTAAATTGAACGTACGGCCATAAAAGATCTCTACAAGTTTTGGAACTTTGGCTCCAAATTGTACGATCGCATGTCGAAATATACGGCCGTAAGTCTTGAGTTACGACCGTAAGGCTAAACAGTACGACCGTTAATTTAATCTATTTCCTTAGCTTTGATCTTGCTCGTCTCCCATGCTCAACAGGTTGATCGCTTTTATCCTGTTTGATTTCAATTCACTTCTGCCTCCGTAAAACATCTTTAGGCATTGGTGACATGTTTCTTCAGTCAACCATCCCAATGCCGTCTTCAATTTGGACGCTCTAACCCTCGTGATCAGCGCGATCGGGACATGGAGCTCATTCCATGAGCTTGATGACTTCGGGATCACATTATCCCCTCTCTCTTTGAGATAATTCGTCCATGAATCAAAACTTGTATCAAACGGAATGAGATCAAATATGTTGAAAGTCGTAGAAACCTGGTACTCACTTGGAAGATCCAACTTGTAGGCATCATCATTCACTTTTTCAACAATTTTAAATGGGGGACCGTCGGCTTATTGTTGTACCTTCGATCTGCATTGTTGGGGAAAATGTTCTTTTTTCAAACGAAGGCATACCCAATCGTCCGGCTCGAACAAGATCTTCTTTCTTCCTTTGTTCACTTGCTTGGCCACTTTTTCATTTCTCTTCTAAATCCTTATTTTTACCTTTACCTTTTCATGCATCCCACGAATAAGCTCGACTTTCTTTTTCCCTTCCAAACTAATTATGTTACTCAAAGGTAAAGGGATAAAATCTAATGGAGCCAAAGAATTAAATCCATACACAATTTCAAATGGAGAAAAGTTAGGAGCAACATGTCTCTGCAAAAGGCAAACATTCTTCCCAAATTTTCAATTTCTTTTAAATTAAAAATAGTAACAACTGTGATAGGGTCGTATTGACTACTATATTTGACTTTCGGTGTATGGGTGCCTCATGGTAGAGAGCAACAACTTAGTTGCTAGTTTACTCCACAACATTTTCCAAAAGTTGCTTAAGAATTTGATAGTCCTATCTGACACAATTGTCCTGGGAATACAATGCAAATGTATTCTCTCCTTAAAGAAAAGGTCCTCTACGTGTGTAGCATCAGCAGTTTTGTGATAGGATATGAAATGTACCATTTTGCTAAACCTATCAACAACTACAAAGATAAAATCCCAACCATTCCTAGATCTAGGCAACCCCCAAACAAAATCCACAGAAATATCCTTCCATAGAGCTTGTGGTATCGGTAAAAGCGCATACAATCCTTGGGGTACGACTTTTGAGTTGGCTTTTGACATGCGATGCAGTTGGAACAAATTCTTTCCACATCACATTTCATTTTTGGCCAAAAGAAGTACTAGTGAAGGACATCTAATGTTTTGTACATTTCAAAATGTCCCATAAGTCCTTCACAATGTACTTTTCTCACCAATAACTCACATATAGAACTAATGGGAACACATAATTTGTTCTTCCTAAACAAGTATCCATCTAGCTTAGAAAGCTTATCAACAAAATCATTTTCCCAAACAACAAAAGTACTAGAGAAGTCAATATCAATGGAATATCATTTCTTCAACATCTCAAGCCCCAACAACTTAGTACTTAAAGCGGAAAGTAAAGGATACCTCTATGACAAAGCGTCGGCTACAATGTTCTCTTTACCCTGCTTGTACTTTATCATGTACAAGAATGTTTTGATGAATCCCATCCACTTTTCATACCGCTTGTTCAATTTTCCTTGCCCTTTTAAGTGCTTAAGAGATTGATGATCCATATAAATTACAAATTATTTCGGCCACCAGTAATGTTGCCAATTCTCCAACAAATGGACCAATGCATACAATTCCTTGTCATACGTCGGGTAATTAAGTGCGACTCCACTTAACTTCTCGCTAAAGTAGGCAATCGGCTTCCATTCCTGTAACAATATAGCACCAATACTTATCTCCCAAGCATCACATTCAACCTCAAAATTTTTACGAAAATCAAGTAAGGCAAGTACGGGTAAAGAACATAACTTGTCTTTAATGTTTTGAAATGCATGTTCTTGCTCAACAAACCACTTGAAACCAACATATTTCTTGATTACTTCAGTTAGTGGTGCAGTTAAAGAGCTAAAATTAGGCACAAAACGTCTATAAAAACTAGCCAACCGATGGGAGCTCCTTACTTCCGACACATTTGTAGGTGTAGGCTAATTCTCAATTGCTTCCACATTCTTTTCATCTACCTCTACTCCATGTGAACTCATCACATAGCTAAGAAATACTGTCTTCTAAAGACAAAATTGACGCTTAGTGGGGTTAGCATATAATTGTTCATGCCTTAGGGTTTCTGACACAAGCCTAAGGTGTTCAACATGATCAGTCAAGCCCCTACTATAGAGCAATATGTCATCCAAATAAACCACGATAAATTTACCTATGAAAGCGTATAAAACACGATTCATAAGTCTCATAAAAATGCTTAGTGCATTTGTCAACCCGAATGGCATCACTAACCATTCATACAAGCCATGCTTAGTTTTGAAAGTCATCTTCGACTCATCCCCTTACCTCATGCTAATGTGATGATAGCCAATTTTCAAATCAAATTTACTAAACACATTTGAACTATGTAATTCGTCTGTCATATCATCAAGCCTAGAAATAGGGTGGTGATACTTTACCATTATATTATTGATTACTCAATAATCAATACACATTCTCCATATTCCATCCTTATTTGGAACCAAAAGTATCGGCACGACGCATGGGCTCAACCAAAAGTACTGGTATGGCACATGGACTCAAGCTTTCCTTCACATACCCTTTGTTCAACAAATCTTTCACTTGGCATTGTAATTCCTTTGTTTCTGGCGCATGGACTCAAGCTTTCCTTCGCATACCCTTTGTTCAACAAATCTTTCACTTGACATTGTAATTGCTTTGTTTCCTCCAGGTTACTACGATAAGTAGGACGATTTGGAATTACAGCTCCGGGTACAAGACCAATTTGATGTTCAATGCCTCAAAGGGGAGGCAATCCACTTGGCAATTCCTCAGGTAGCACGTCCTCGAACTCCTATAAAAGAGAGTTAACAATATTGGGAAAGGATTGGTTAGAGTTAAGGACATATAAGGATCCTTTATGCATCGACAAGAACATTGATTGGTTCTCCCAAAGGGCACTCGATATTTCTTTTCTTGTTGCCAAGAAACTTTTTTTCTATTTCCCCTCTCGAATCTTTGCTCTCATTTTTCCTTTTACTCCCTAATTCCTTTTTCCATTTCTCTTCCCTCTTTCCTCAAACTCACTCTTCAATTTTATTTGGTCCTCATAAACCTCTTGTGGTGATAATGTAGGAAGAGTAACCAGCTTTCCATTCATCATCTTGAAGGTATATCGATTTCTATAACTATCATGCATAACTTTCCTATCATATTGCCATGGACGTCCCAATAAAATGTGAGTTGCTTGCATTGGCACCATATCACACAGCACTTCATCTTCATAAAAACCAATAGCTATACGTACTTTCACTTACTTGTTCACCTTAACATCTCCCAAATCACTAAACCATTGTAATCGGTAGGGTTTAGGGTGTGGAATAAATGACAAATCCATATTTTCCACAAAAGTGTACTAGCTACATTGGTGAAACTACCCCCACCAATAATAATAACCCCACAAGGCTTACCAGTCACCATGCCTCGGGTGTGAAAGATGCTCTCCCATTGAGGAGCACTCTCGTTCACCTTCGCTTGGGTGCTCAAAGATCACCATGTCACCAATGATTTGGGAATAATTGGTATATTTTCATCAATCTCTTCCAACTCATCTTCTTCTTCTACGAAGTGAGTCTCTTCTTCTTAATCCTCGGTGACCATCTCACCACTTTCATACACCAACATAGTCTGTCTATTAGGGTACTCGGATGCATAATGGGCAAACCCATAGCATTTGAAGCACTTGGCATCGTGGTTTCACCCGGGTACCCTTACTATCAGTCCCTTGCCTTTATCTTCCGAACTAGGGCTTGCTTTCGGTGTTTATTTGTGTGGCTCACTCCTACCTTCTCAAGTTTCATTATCTCCATGGTCGTCAACCTACTTTTCCTTTATAAAGTTGCTACTACTCCCGACTTGAGGCTTGCTACGTAATCTCCTTTTCTGTTGAGCCTCTACTTTCACGGCTTTGTATATCAAATCCTCAAGATTGTTATATTCTTGTAGCTCGGTGTAGTTGGCAATCTTTCTATTCAATCCACCAATGAACCAAGTCATGGTAGCTTTCTCTTCTTCTACAACATCGGCTCGTGTCATCAATGACTCTATATCTTGGTAATAGGTGTCAACGGATCGTCCCCCTTGGTTCAAAGCTTCCAATGTTTGAAAACCTCAACTCATCCCAAGTATCAATGGGGTCTTCATCATTTCTTCTCCTAGCTGTGGTAACTTGCTTCCACCAACTTAGTGCATATGAGCATATCTCGTGAATTCTAGCCAATAGAAGCACCTTCCTAGTTTCTGGAATTCGATGACATTGGAACAAGACATCAACTCTTCCTTCCCAATCTAGATAGGCATCCGGATCCGAGTTCCCTTGGAATGATAGAATCTCGATCTTTACGTTTTCATTTCCCCATCATTTTTATTTCTCCCACGTCAATCCTGTTGTACCCTATCTAGCCTCCCATTTTTTCTAGGCTCATCTTCCTATTCTAGGTCCCCATCCTAGGTATCTTCACTACCATTTCCACCTCTAGGTCATCTTTGCCTAAGCTCCATCATATCTATCCTTGTGCTCATGGTGGCTATCAACTCCATAGTAGCTCTAGCTTCTCGCAAACTTTCCTCCAACATTCTGCTCATTTTGGTATCCATTGTTCAATGGCCTCCTTCATTGCAGTAGAATGAATGTCAAACATAATGAGATGCAAATGTGTGAATGTGTCTTCTTGTGAATTATTTCTTTCATGTTTGTCACTCAATAAGCCTTTTACCCTATAGTACCATCACCAGTCGGCCTTTTACCTCTTGCTTTCTCCTCACAACTCAACCCTCAAAGGACTAACGAACTCAAACAAGATAGGAGAATCCCACTTAATCCAATCCCAATTAGAATGCCGAGTTGCCAAGATGAAACGAAGGTAACTCAAGTAACAATAAGTTCCACGAGTTAATGCTTGACAATCCATCACAATTCACAAAAACAACTCACACTTATACTACTCGAGTAACTAGGATGTTCAATATCAAAATAACGACTAAGTGTAGCCAATCAATGGGCTAACACTCGTTCAACATTGTTGTGGATTCCATTGTTTGTTTGAGGGCTCGTTTCAACTTTTTTTTTTTATTTTCGGTGCCTCTTCTTCTTCTTCTTTTTTTTTTAAAATCCAACAACAACAATGACACAAACAATACCACTACAACACAATACTAGAAGGTAGATGTATTCTAAACATAAACTAAATTTACAACTAGAACACCAAGAACACACACTAATCTCTACACTTTTTTTATGGAATAACAACAAAACACACACACACAATCACAAGTTCTTAAGACTACTACAAGAAACTCAAAGTTATTTCAAGAATCACTCAAGAACAACTCAAGTTCATCAAGAACACCTCAAGAATGCCAAGTCTCTACTCAAGAACATAAAACGCAAGAAAATGATTTACGAAACTAGATTCAACCATTAACTTAAATCGAAATTCTAAAAATTGAAAATAACATAAACAGATAAAATAAAGATAGGTACCAGATGATTAGAGCCTCCCCTCTGATACCAATTGATGTGACCCTCGCTAGAACTAAGCTAATGCAACCAGATGAGGTTAGTATCATCCCAGAAATGCTAATCACGGCCGGAAGATCTATAAAAACTCATCACTTTCCGGGTAGGAGAAGAATCCCTCGACTCAACTTAACAATACCGACAAACAACGAGGTTTGAACTCCACGAGATTTGATAACGATCTTGATAAGTTCAATTGCCCAATGAAGAAGGGAGAAGGAGAAAATTCTCGACTTAAAAGCGTAAAGGAGAAAATTCTCGACTCAGAACGATAAGCTCTCATTAATCGTCAAAGTTCTCTCATACAAAAGAACTTGTTTTCAACCATATACAATGCTAAGGAATTGAAATAATAATAATAATAAACTAATAAATATCCTAATAGTAGTCACAAAATGCCTTAAGTCTACTAATATCACGGCCATAAAATTTAGAGGTACGGCCATAAAATCCTAAGTTATGAGCGTCAGCAAAAGATGTATGGCCGTAAAAATCCTTCTGCTTGTTTTCTGCCAAACCCTTTGATCTTCAGTTACGACCGTGCAATCCTGTTTTGTAGCTGTATAAACAAAAGTACAGCTTAATTTACTCTCGAAAGTTTTTTCCCAAAATCTTTGAAACCCATTTTACAGCCGTATAATACCATGTATGGCCGTATAACCAAATTATAGCGGTATAAATTGAACGTATGACCGTAAAAAGCTCTCTACATGTTTTTGACACTTTGGCTTCAAATTGTAAGGCCGTATGCCGAAATGTACGACTGTAAGTCTTAAGTTGAACATATAAATTGAACTGTAGGTCTTAAGTTGAAATGTACGGCCGTATGCCAAAATGTACGACTGTAAGCCGTATAATACAATGTAGGTCTCTACATGTTTTTGACACTGTGGTTTCAAATTGTACAGCCATATGCCGAATGTACGACTGTAAGTCTTACATTACAACCGTAAGGATGAAAAGTACGGCCATAAATTTAATCTATTTTCTCAGCTTTGATCCTACTGCCTCCCACGCTCAACAAGTTGATCTCTTTCATCCCATTCAATTCCAATTCACTTCCTCGGCCTCTGGAAGACATCTTTAGGCATTGGTGACATGTTTCTTCAACCAACCCTGCTAATGCCATCTTCAATTTGGACGCTCTAGCCCTCATGATCAGTTTGATAAGACATGGAGCCCGTCTTGTGAGCTTGACGACTTCGGGATCACATCACCTCAAGCAAATAAAATAATCATAGAACTCCAGCTGGACTAAAAAATATTCACCAAAAATTTGCTTGCTGTGTGCAACCATTCTGTTTGTCTATGCTATTCATTATTAAATTCAAATTCATGTCAAAAGATGATCAGTGAATGCTCAAATAAAACCATGCCAATACCCCTATGTGGTCAAAATTTTCCTCACTCTATTTGTAAGATTCACTCCTCAAGTTTTTCTCTCAAATATCGACGTGTTTTTAACAATGTGGTTGCTAAGAATATTTCAATTCATTTTACCACACAAGACGTCAAGTAAAAGTGACTAGATGATAAAGAAATTTCATCCATCCATCCATCCATATAAACTCCAAGTTTTCAAACCTCTACCATTTAAGTCTTATCTAGGCACATTAAACCTTTCTTTATCCAAATTTCCTTTTATCTGTCTCCTCACTACTGCCTGAGATTGGCCTTCTTTTGTTTTCTCCTTCTATCACTCTGCATTCCTCTATTCGTGCCATTATCTTAAATTTTCTATTTCTTCTTTTTGGAAGGCATTTCGTTCATAAATTTCAAGTAATTGGACATCTTTGCAAGGGATTCTGGAAAAGTAATATTATTATATAATTTCTTAAAAATCTCAAGAAATTTAGCAAATTGCTTATCTAGTTTATTCTTTTACAGTCATTGAGGAAATGGAATTGGGGACAGATAAGCCTTAGCTGGTGTTGGTGCCTTATTTTTATAACACTCTGAATCAATTGGCTGGTCTAGTATATTTGAAAATGTGGTTCCATCAACTACTTCATTTTCTTCTGGGGCCATTTTCTAAGTTGCAAACGGTTGTTTCCCTTTGTTGTAATAGCCAGGATTGGTTCTAAATTGCTGTAGCATGACTCTACAATATCTGCTCTTGATTACTGAAGATCTTGGTTAGCATCTCTTTCATAGCATTGGCTTTTACTTATTGTGATTGTCGCTGAAAACCAGGTAAGCAATTATCTCCTTGATTATCCCTCCAAGAAAAAATTTGATGATGTCGCCAACCCGGATTTTAAGTTGGAAACATTGGCCACCTTGCTATCTAGTGCCCACATAATTTGCATGTTTCTTTCGTTGTGGACCGAGATGTGCAACAGGAAAATTTACTATCTCATGATTACAACAATAGTTTTCACATACAAAGGATGTTAAAACGAAGTTAACTAACTGCTTAGATAATTGTTTGACTTATTGGGGGAGCGTGGCAATCTGTGCAGACAATGAGGTCAAAGCATCAACCTTATAAACACCTATTATTATAGTCTGAGAGAAGTTTTAGTAGCATTGGTAATAGTCGGATGCTATCTTTCAAGATTTCAGATGCCTCATCATAAGTTTTATCGATAAAAGAACCGCCAACAATTGAACTAACGTACCTCTTATTTTCATCCATTAATCCGTTGTAGAATGTTTGGACAATAAACCAATAAGGAATTCCATGACTGGGGCACTTCCATAAAAGATCATAGTACATTTTCTATAATTTGAATATTATTTTTCATGATGCTATCCAAAGCATGTAATCTCCCATCTAATCTTCAATATTCTGCCGAATGGGAAAAAATTGCATAAAAATGTCTGCAGCAAAGCATTCCAAGATGCAAAGCCGTACCCTAAGCATGGGCATTACAAGCCATTGCTTTGGGCCCAACTTGCTTGAGGGCCACTGTGTTCTATAGTTTTTTTTTTTTTTTTTGGTGAAATTTAGCACTTTCTTCCTTATTAATAGTCGATCCATCTGGTTATTGTGCAAACTAAAAGAAGTTTTAATTGTTTATTTTGAATTGTTAATTATTTAATTAGTTTTCTAATTTTTATAATTGTTTATTTAATTATTTTTATTGAGTTAACGTAGTGAAAGTTAAATGTTAAATTTTTTAGTTAATCTATTAGGATTTAGGTAAAATATAGTTTGTGGATGAAAATCGGCAATTTGAGATTAATCTTGATAAACATTCAAGTAAAGATTCTAATAGCCATTCATCATGAATAATAGCATTTTACTATTTTATTATTTTTCTGGTATGAATCTGAACAAAGAAAGGAAAAAATGGTGGTTTCAGATCAAAGATAGTGTTTGTAATGACCAGGACCAAAAATTTTTAAATCACTTAAGTAAAACATCGTCGTTACGACTTAACCTATTAAATTGAGATTTTTACGCAATGCTCGTCTAGTAGAAAAGAAAGTAATTATTAAATAATTTAATCGGGTCGAACTTTATTACGGGCCATCATAATTAATTGGGCTTCCAACCCCACTGTAATCTAAATGCCCAACAGATCCTCTATGGGGCCAACCCACTCTCAGATAAATTTTGAAGCGTGAAATTTTGACTGATAAGAACTCCTCTCTCTACTAAATTTCCTCAGCCCACGTTTTTTCCTTCACTCTCTACTTCTTCAATGATACAACCACTCTGCCCCTTAAATCCCCATAAAGGCACGTTCCCTTCTTCTAGCAAGAAAGTCTCCAACCAGTTTCTCACAACACCCAGCAAGCACAGATCGAAAACCAGGTAATCCTTTTAACTCCTTGTTCTTGCCGACAGTGTTGTTCCTATACCACTTACTGCCATGGATTCATCATACATGCACATAATACGCATACACGCAGGCATACACGCACAGTGTATACACAGCCGATGCATAATTTTATTCACATGCTCCATTACAGAAATCGTCCAATCTGATAGGCACACACAAAATTCACCCTACTGAGCAATCAATACCAGATTATATGAACAAATTCTCAAATCAAACTCCTATTCACAACTAATTTCATTCTCGGAACGAAGAGGGCAGATCATGTATTAATGCAAATCACACAAACACTGAATCTATTTAGCATCACCTTCATCATCCTCATCGTAAAAAAATAAAGAAAAAAAAAAGAGAAAGAGGGACGAAATTTCTGAGATTGCCGAGGAGAAATCGCCCGGGTGGCTTCTTCACTTCAAAATTTCTCCCATATTTCAATCCCAAATCAACAGCCGAGTATAATGGAACCAAGACTCAACTTTATTTTCGCGAATTTTGGCTAGAACACTATCAATTCCGCCGAAAATTCGCACCAAGCTATGGCCGGTTGACTCAATGCTAACTCCCCTCGTCGACGGCAACTGCTGCCCCATCGGACACCGCGGCGGCGACGATGGCGAGTCATCTCCTCCACGCGATGGTTGCTCTCGGTTTCCTTTTTCCCTCTTCCGTCAAATTGCCAATCGAGAATGAAGATGAAGACAGGCCCAAACCCGGTTTCAATACCCAATTCGAGAAATTGCAACCTCAACCCCTTAACTTCTAACTCCTATTTAATTCAGTCCCTTAGTTTAATTATCTCTTTCCAAATAGTTTAAAACAGTCCTCAAAATCATGGTTTTACTTCAACTGACTTCAATCGAATTTATATAATTTACAATTGAAGTCTCGAAGTTTTGATTTAACTTTAAAACAGTCCCCAAATCTGCTAAATCCTCACAATAAATCCCCAATCAAGTTTTAAAAGTTCAATTTCAACCCCTATAGTTTTGATTGAGCTTCAAACTAGCCCTAGTTGACCAATTACTTCAATTACCACCCTCAAACCATACTTCTCTTTAAATTAAGCTCAAAGTAACTTTTCAAGTTTGCTATCCGGCCCTAAAACTTTTAAATTAAATTCGATAAGACCCGAATAAATTATTAAACTTCAATTTTAAGATTTAATTACCAAAGTTATGTTTAATTTCTTCTATTAGACGACGTGAAAAGTCCATAGAGGTGCTAGCATCACACCAGCCCTAATTTCGAGGAATTTACAAGAACAAAGAATTGAGTTGGGGTTTTTATTCCTTCAAAAATCATCTTACTTTAAAGGCGATTGTTTATTTTAAATCCATATCATGTCTTTATGTGTGGTTATAATTTATAGCATATTTGCTATGTGACATGCATGTGATGGTGTTAAGTACCATCTTCTATAGAATGGTTAAGGGCCATTCGGATAGTCACAGCAACTTTCCCCCACGTTGGACGGGAGTTTCCAACACTTGACTTTTCTATAGTTTAATTACCTCTAGTTGTAATTTCATGTGTGGATATGTGATATGGTGAAATGTTTTTCTACTGTGCCCCACTGAGTATAACACGTTATACTCACCCCAAATATTTTAAACTCTTTTTCAGATTAAGGAGTCTGACGAAGTGGCGCGAGACGAGGCGACACCATCCACTTAATTATTATGTTAAACTATTTTCCTTTTATTAGAAAATCGTTCAAAAACTTAGTAGTATATTATTTTTTGAACTTCCGCATATGGTTTAGAAGATTTAATTCGTTTATTTAGAAAACGAACATTGATTTTCAAATTGATTAATATTATTTCTAAGTACGGGGATTTTGAACCTTATTATTGTTATCCTTAATATTATTATTATTATTATTGTGATTACTATAGTTATTATCATTATTATTGTTATTATTATTATTATCAATTGAAAAGGGTTTTAAAAAAATTTATCATCAATTTTCCCCATTTCAATTAATTAAAGGCTAATTTAGTAACCCTTCGATATTTTAAAAATCGGGGCATTACAGTGTTGCACTCATTTTTTTTCACTATTGACATAGAATCTTTTGCTAAGTGCGTTGCTAATTGCTAATTTGACATTGGTAGTTCTATATGAACTTTTATTTTTTGGGTTTTTAGATTATGGTAATACTGACATATCAATTTCTCATTGTTGTTACTTTGTTGACATATTGATTTTTATTTGTTGCGTTGACGTGGCATTTGAAGCACAGTACTTGTTAATCATTCAACTTTGATTTGCTCATATATTAAATTTTTAGTTTTTATATATTATTACGAGGTTCAACATATAGAACTCGCTTTGGGCCTTGTGAAGGTCAAGTACAACTCTGCCAAGATGTGATGGAATTGGCTGGTAATGAAGAAAACCATGCCTGGACATTGCCACTTAATGAGAATGGAAATGATTCCATTTTAATTGCACTACTAATCTAACCCGTGCGTTGTACGGGGTGATTTTAATAAATATTATTAGTATAAGAATAAAATTAATAAAAAATTAACATAATATTGGTCAAAGTATTAAACCTAATTAATTTATTTAATAAAAATACTTAGATAAATTGCAACAGAGTATCCCCATATGTCGGATAAATTCATATGTAATTTTATGAATTTTGAAACGTGCATGGCAAGGGAAGAATAACTGAAAATAAATTAACATATAAGAGTTTGAGAAAGCATAGCTATATTACCATTATAATTTTTATTGATCACACGACATTATATACACACCACAATTGTGATATAATTTCAAATATACACCACAATTCATTTACGAATTTAACCCCCAAACTTAAAGGGGAAAAAACTCCAAATATGTTATTCTTCTTTCCTCGATATGATTAGACAAACACAAACATTCTCATGATAATAATAATATCTTCGATATCTTAAACGTATTAAATGTTCGTAACATTTGCTTCACACATCATTTGAATAGACGATGAAATCCTTGTGAGTCGTTGTCTCGAGAATTAAAAAAAAATTAGACCGCAAATTTTGCAAAATGATTATAATCAAAGTTGTCGTTGTTTAGGAAAGCACAATAAAATAATATGGTTGATCACATTGTAATAAGTCACAGCAATAGATTTTATGGAAATTTAACATAATAAAGGAATCAATAAATCAATCAAACGTTTTTCTTTTTCTCATGTATTTTTTGCATTTGTCAAACCAAATTGTTTTGATGTCGAAGAAATATAATAGAGAAAAGGAAACTAACTTCACGAACTAAATATAAATATATAAGCAAACCCAAGGCTAATAATGACATTAAACTTTAGACATACTAAATTTGAAGTTACAACCACACAAAAATGGAAAGAACTTCAATGCCTTACTAACAAAAAGCTACTTAATGTCAAAGCTAGTTATCTTTTATTATTAAGCATGCTACAACGACTTGGTTCGTGCATACTACAACTTGCATCATCATTGTGATTTGAAGCTCGGGAAAATGAAAGGATTTCAACCAAAATCAGAATGACTTGCATCATCCTTATTCAAGCATAGTGTTTAAATGCATTAAACCAAGAGCAAAAGTAGCATATTATTAAAATTATAACCCAGCAATAAGATGGAATACTCACCGCTGGCAGCTAGCTATATTCACTAAATGAATGAAAATCACTTCTTAGCCTCTCTCTAACTGATCATTTGCCTCTATTTGATTTGAATAAATACAAGAACTACTCAACGGGTCTTCCACCGTTTTCACCACCTGCAAAAGCTAATGGAATGAAGAAATCTAGGTCCACTTAGCACTTAGTTCCTAAATGTACATAGGCTTCAAATGAAGATAATTACATGCCATCTAGATTTTCCAAAACATATAGACAAAATTGATAGAGATACATTTCGTTTTACCCAAAAAACAGATACACACAAATAACTCAGGGCTTATCATTGATTTTTGAAAGTTATCTATCAACAACCGGAAATTTTGAGCCGCCAACCTATCCAATTGTCTCCCAAGAACGAAGACCTACACCTATAACAGCAACAAAAGAGAGAAATAATAGTCCACATCGATGACCACACTAAAGAACCTTACCCACCAACTAATCCCAAAAATAGATGCTTTTAGATTGTAACACAAAATTGAATCCCTTTGCACAATAGATTATCAACTGCTTATACATTTGTTGATTGTTCCAAATCCAAAATTATCTTTAAAATGTAGCATCAACCTTTAAAAAAAATCAGCATACTAATAATTAACTAATAAAATTGAATCAGTCGTCATACACTAACCAACACAGATGTCAATATTAAAAAGGAGGGGCAAGAAAACCATAAGTTGAATGATGAAATTGATGAAGCAAGATACCACAATATGATAATATAATTAACCCACAACATGCATATCACTACTAAAATTGAGAATATTAAAGGCATTTAGAAGTGTCTCAATTAATATAAATAGGGGCATAAAAAAAAAAAGGTTAACATGATGGATAGATTAGTATATGTCCCTATAATGATGTCACTAATAGTAAATAGGGTCACTTTGGACTCAAAAAATGTCCCCATTAATATACATGCCACTTAGGATTAGTAGCATATGTAATTTTATTAGACACGCGTAATTAGATGTCCCAATTAATTTCAAAATGAAAGGCTGCATAAAAAAAAAAAAAAAAAAAAAAAGGAACTCCTACTACAATTGGAATTTTAAATTAATATCAATTATTGAGACACATCTATATGCTCCTATTGCATTCAAATTTAATTAAATAATAATGAAATTCAACCTTGGGTCCAAAAAAATAATGAAATTCAACCCTGAACTTATATATGTGCCCCTAGTGCATTGAAATTTAATTAATTTAAATAATTATAAAATTGGATCTGTAAATACTCAATAACAATCAATTAAATTAAATATTTCTAACTAAATAAGAATGAGCAATACATTAATAACAAATATAAATATAAAAATTATAATAATTCGTTATTCAGCCTTAAAGGCTAAAAAGTACATAATCAACCATAAAAGAAAATGAAATAGAATGTCATCCCAAGAGTGGGATTGATACAATGAAGTTGTTCCCGTGCCATATCCCACGCACCAGTATTCCAAGTAAATATCTGTTAATAATGAAAATATAGAGTGATTACAAATATAAAAAAAATAAAAAATAACACTTTTAGAGATTGAAAAAGGCTCGATCAAGTAAATTACTCTCCTCCTTGTTCACTCTAGTTACCCGAGTAACTTCTCTAGTTCCATAAAAAGAGGTACCAGAAGGGAACTGGAAAGCAGAAAAAATTGTAACATTATATCATGTAAACTTGTAAAATGTGAAAATTTAAGTCAAATCAAATTTGAAACTATAATGCCTAAAGAGTGATGATAAATATTATTATCACCTCAATATTGACATTGTATGCAAGCAAAGATAGGTGATTAAATTGTGTGAACAAATCACAACACTAAAGACTTGCTAATGCCAGGCATCGTATGCAAGCAAAAACACATGGCACATACATGTTGACATATATTAAGTAAGTTAAGAGATTGTAGCTTGAAATTGAGAATTTCTTAACACAGTGTGCAAGCAATAAAGTAGTGGATGTAACACCCTCCTTAGTACGTCTAGTTATATCATATCAATTGCGGTACTAGAGATGGAATTACACATATCAATTACGTCTAGTTTTAACATTAAATTTACAAAAGCAGCTTTATTACAAAATATAACAAAATAAGGGTTACAATCATATTTTTCCAAAACCTTTAGTTTACCCATCTCCTGCACACTGCTCGGCTCAAGCTGGAGAGGATTCCCCACCGTCTCCTGACAGTCTCCTACTCCCGGCATCATCTATACTCACAAATAAAAACTCAAAATGAGTCATAAAGACTCAGTAGGAATAGATGCATATGCAAATTCCTATCACATTCTCAAGTAGGGCCCGTTGCGAATCATGTGTTTGCATTGACACCGTTATATAACAGTTGGCCGGGCCTACTATCGTAGTTGGGGCTCAAATCCCCCATTAGGCCAACACGTCATGATTGGGGATTAAATCCCCCATATTTGCAGTTCAAAACTTTCATATATATGCTACACATGATAGGCAACATACATGTCATAGATGTGCAAGCAATATCTTATAAGCCTTAATTCCAAATAACGTTCGTACCATATCATAATGGCAACATAACCATGTCACTTATGTCCTATTATGATATTAAGGCATGCATGTCACCACATAAAACATGGTATAATGGTAAGAATTGCATAGCATATCATAAGCTCACTGCACATGCATACAAGTGAGGAAAAACAATAATTCTTTCATGAATTTCTAACCTAAGGCTTATTCCAGTGTAATCTTACCTTCTAAATGGTAAATCCATCTATAACCTACCTCAAAATCGATAAACCAAGTTAAGAAAATGATTGGTTAGCTTCTCCTTTTCCTCCTCTTCTTCCCTTGGTAAGCAATTACGGGCATAATTGATGATATAGCCGACTTTCCACTTCACAAGTACTTAGAAACTCTTAGAGATGGTTTTGAGGTCATTTGGGATGTATAGGGATGCTTGGGACTGAGTTGTGTAAGAAAATACCAAGCCAAAGGGTTTAAACCTAGTCCAAACAGTTTCAGCCGACTTAAATTTACTGCTGTAATTCTTAAATTTACGGCCGTAACTCTCGCTTTTGCGGCTGTAACAATACTTTTTACGGCCATACAAAAGTCTCTGTAAATCTACCATCTTCCTCGCTTAATATTACGGCTACAACATAAAACATAGGGCCGTATCTTATGAAATTACTCGTATCACTCAAATATACAGCCGTATAAAAGTCTCTAAAAACATTCCACCTTTCCTTCATTTTATGGTTTACGGTCGTATGCATCCGTTTTATGGGCCTAACCACACTCTTACGGCCGTATCCAACGAATGTACGATCGTATAAAACTCTTTGAAAATTTTGGGATCCTCTGCTTACCTTTTTACGGCCTTACCTAAATTATTATGGTTGTACCTCAAAAATTTACGGCCGTACATACTACCCTTACGGCCATAAATTCCAATCAGCAGGATTTCTTACTTTCCATACTAGTTCTGAAGGCCGTATCGAATCCCAACACATCCTGTACCATAATAAACAAATCCTGAACAAGTCAATCACACCTAAATCATTATCAAACTTCATCATATCATCATAAGGCACATAAGAAAATGGATGGGGTATTACAGTGAAGCCGTATGAATCCATTCTATCATGGCACAAACTTTGATCAACACTACTAAAGAACATTTTTATGAGTGAAACCTACTCACCGGTCAAGATTCTTCTCTTCAAAAAAGTTTATCAAGGAAACACATGTACCCTTCACTCTCTGTTTGGAAAGTGAAGAAATATTTAGAGATCAACTAAAATAAAAAAATAACTTTGTCATTTGTTGCCAATACAAAGCTCAAGCGCATCTCTATATAGATAATTTCTCTTACTAGAATGAATTGCATGATGCTATGTTTGGAAGAACGATTATCGGGCTATGTAGCATAGGCTTTATGCTGCCAAAATCAACGATTTTGATATGCCCATGGGAAACAACCAAAAAATTCTCCAACCGGGATTGATGAATCGATTAGAATTTATGTTTTGGTTCTATAAAGGCGGGATATCTTGATCTTATATAATACTTTAATATCACTGTGGCTCAATCGATGTTGTGTATATCCTCAAGAGCATCCACAAGTTCGATTGCATAAAAAGATGCTTCATTGTCCAGTAAACAACCTTTCTGAACCCACAAAAAAGTGTTGCAAGATTATGCAAGAACTCAGATAAATGGTTCAAAATGATTTCACATTAGTCATTTTAGAAAACAACATATAGATTGAAGATCAGTTTACATTAGGCAAATAAAAAAGATTTATAAATAACTCTCTATACTTGGTCAAGTAGGAAACTGGAAAAGAGATATAGCTAGCCTCATTAACATCAAAGAAAAAAAATGAAAACCAAATAAGAAGCCTAAACAATAATCTCATATCTTTGTCTAAAACATTAGAAATAAACTATAGACTTTGTATTATACAAATAAAAGATGAAAATCATGGAATCGCTTATAGCCCAGTAATGTTTTTGCATTGATATTTCATCCTCCCCTGTGTTTCTTGAAATCGTTCAGAGGATCTTCTCTAGATGTCCCTTTTGAAGCCAATATAAGAGTTGAATTCAGTGGAGGCTCATTAGATTCATCAAGAAATCTTTCAATTCTACTCCATGAAAATACAATCCTACTATGTTTATCCCCTTATTTCCCTAAAAAAAATTCCAGGAAATAATTAAAAAAAAAAGTATTTGAAGCGGAATTGTACAATTTGTGAGATTTTCAAAATTTGGCTGAGATTTTAGGATTTACGATTAAGTAGAGAAAGATTTTCGATTAAGAATTATATTCAAAAGTCAAAGTTGCAAAAATTATTCTATCAAATAAGGATTTGAGGGCTTGTGGAAGATTTGCAATGAGGCTGAGGTGATTGCGGTGAAGATTACTGTCTACTGTGATGATTGTTGATTAGGGATTTGGGGATTTCGTGTTAGGTTGAAAATTAAGGCTGGGTCGGGGCATGTAATCTGAGTGGGCCTAGTTACTAAGTGGGATGAAGGCAACTTACCGAACCTTGGAGTCTTGTTGCAGTTCACAAGGAATTGGGCCGCAAATGAGGCTGAAGTTTAGGGTGGAAACCCGAACAGGCCCAAGTAATGCTTTTAATATTAATATATATATATATATATATTAGCTAGTACTCGATTAATTTTGAAGATATCACAGATTTTATTGAAACCCCTCAGATGCGCATTTGGATCCTCATTTGGTAGATCACAAAATTGCACATTGTGTTGAATGAGCTAAATAGCATTGGACTTTATTTCGAAATTAGTACAGCTTGTGGAACTAAAAAATTCAGATGTGGCCCAATAGTTGCTACCACATAAGCTCTTGGAGGTCGTGCAACTAGTGCCTCGCGCTCTTCATCATTTGTCTTTTAGCTTTGTCTTTAGTCTTGACTTCTGATTCCTCTTCTAACCTTCCTCTCATAGTACGTTCTATTTCCGGTTCAATCTAGTGGAGCTCTTGATATTAAATAACAAAAATAACAAAATTAAAAATTAAAACGAATGTAGAATTCAATTTGCATTTATATCCAAAAAAAATAAAATTCCTGCAATGGCGCCAAAAACTTGTTCTCCTAAACAAAATGACAGGTGTACTATACCAAATAAGTAGTAAAGTGAACCTTTCGAATTAGGACTATCATCCCATGCGTTTGTATTAAGTGCCGAAATATGTTGGATATCTACTTTCTTTGAAGAATCAATAATTGGTTGAAATTAAAAACAAAAAATAAAATAAAATAAAATTAGAGAATTTTTAATAGATCGCAAACACTTTTAGAGAAACTATATAGGATCAATAATATCAAGACCGAATGTCTTTGTAACTGTTCCACGTAGCTTTCTACAAATTATGATTTGACATCAACTGACCCAATTGACAATCGAATTTCACGAATATATTTCATTTCTTTCTCAAAGAATATTAACCCTATTTGATTAGGCCAATCCATGATATCTCTCTATGAATTGAATAGGACAAGTCCCTAATTAAACGCAAACAACAACACGAAATTCTTCTAGATCTCATAAATATTCCGCTAGAGTGATTGCATGAATAACAATATTATATTTCTATATCTTAGTCACTCTCAATCTTGATTTAGAATCTAATTCTATTTGTATTTGTCATCTTTCGATTTCAAATAGAACCAACAAATTATTTATCAGTTGGCTAGAAAGACAAACGCAAGATAAACACCAATAAAGATTTAAATAAGAAAATCAATTAACAATGAGGATACATTGTTTCCCTTAAATGAAAAATTAGAAATTCATCCTATGAAAAGAAAATTTAATAAAATAAATCCAATGCATCACCAGATTAATAGAGATTAATTAGAAAGATGAAGTCTTGCACTAGATCTCCACCCCAAATCTTCAAATCTTTGAATGTATGAATTAAACTCTTCTTTTTCTCTCTGATGCTTTTCTCTCTTTTTTCTGACTGAACTCTAATTAAGTTGTCCTATTTTTGGCGAAGAATTATCCCTTTCATAGAGTGTTTGAGGCCTTAAATTCATGCATAAGGAAAAGGACTTTTTACACAAATACACAAGTACAAGATATAATATTGAAAATTAAGGGAAAACTAACGTATTCATGTGGATAACACAAACTATTAAGTATAATTACAAAAATTAGGTTTCGGTGCCTCTATATATACAGTATCATGCAGACTTTGTAAAGCTTGGCAGTTTGGCCTAGCTGCTTAGGCTGTTAAGTGAAAGCATTGGCACAATACAGTGCGTGGGTTTGACACGAAAGTCTTGCACTTCTATTCTCTTTTTTTTCCCTTCTTATTTTTTAACTTTTATCTGTAACTTTTGTTATAATTCTACCTTTATTCATTTTTTCCATAGATTCGATATTTTTAACAACTATTTTCTACAATTCTTTAATAGTAACTTCTTACTACAATTAATTACAAATTTAATTTTTAACTATAATATTAAATTAAAAAATCTTACAATTTGAGTCATTAAGAACGTTTTAGCTATATATTCGACATTTTTGGTGAAAATTTTTTTTTCATTTTAAGAAAATGGTTTTCTTGTTCTCTTTTATATTTTATTTCCTTTCTCCATCTCCTTGTCCATTTTTTTTTTTCATGTTTCATGAATTTCAAAGATACTTTTAGATTTAGAGTTTTTACATTTTGAGGAAACCGCTGTCCTTTTTTCAGACATTCCTAAATTTTTTGATTTTCATTTTCATCATTTTTTAAAATTTTTTTCTTATAATTAAGGATTTCAATTTTGCATCACTCATTGCAATACTTTGTAACCTGTTACAAATATTTTGTAATTCATTGCATATTCTATATAATTCATTGCAAATCCTTTGTAATCTATTACAAACACTTTGCATTACATATGATTTGTCATTTATTATAGTTGCATTGCAAGTAATTTGAAATTAATTACATATTGCGCGATTACATATTACTTGTAGTATGTTACAGATATTTTTAATGACTTGCAATTCATTACGTATTATTTGTCATTCATTATAGTTGTATTACAAGTAATTTGTAATTAGTTACATATTACTTGTAATATGTGACGGACACTTCGTAATGACATACAATTCATGCATATTATTTGACATTCATTATAGTTGCATTACAAGTAATTTGTAATTAATTACATATTACTTGTAATATGTTACAAACACTTTATAATGACTTCTGATTCATCACATGTGGTTTGTCATTCATTAGAGTTGCATTGCAAGTAATTTGTAATTAATTACATACTACTTGTAATATGTTACCGACACTTTAAAATGAATTACAATTTCTGTGTAATATATTATTACAAAAAAATTGTCCTAGGATCCCGCTCCTTGTCAGTTTAGATGCCCAAAAAAATCGAAACTGTTATAAAAGTATAGAAACAATAGAGAGAATTTAGAGAGAATGAATTCTAAGGAATTCTCAGGAATGAATTTCATTAATAACTGAAGCCCTATTTATAGGAAAACTTCGAATGGTACAACCGTAATTACATAATTTCATCAAGGGTATAATAGTCATTCACATATAATAATTACATCTTTTACCAAATTATTCCTCCACCAAATTATTCCTCCACCAAATTATTCCTCATAATTCATAACCACCAAATTATTCTCAATTATTCATAACACTCCCCCTTGAATGACTATTAATACAAATGTCTTCTAGACCTGTTTGGAGAAAAACCCAGTGGGAAAAAACTTCCAAACCGATTGCAGGATAGCTTGGAGTGGTTATATACTGCTTCATCAAAACATTGCTCCCCCTGATGTCTTCCAGCGGTATAGGAGTATTCATGTGCTGCCTCGTTAAAACCTTGTCAAGAAAACCCAGTGGGAAAAAACTTGATCGAAGGAAAAAGAGTACAGCTGCTCCGTTTGATTTCATATCTTGAGAACTGATATCTTTACTTCTGGTAAATGATTTCAATATCATCATCGTTTGGATCTAAAGCATTAGCTCCATTATAACTTGATCCAATAGATACACTGTATCAATTTCTCCTATCGTTCTCAATATACCATGAATATGCCTCGTTAAAACCTTATTAGGAAAAACCCAGTGGGAAAAACCCTAATGAAGGAAAAAGAGTACATTATTCATGTGAATACGCCTTTAAAGTTGCCTCATTAAAAACCTTGCTAGGAAAACCCAATGGGATAAAACCTCACTAAGGGAAAAAGAGTGCAACGCGTATTTTATACAAGTATCTTTGCAAGCATTTCAAAATCTTTCATACATTTGTATGAGTATCATATACATTGATTTTATACTCTTCGTTCATTTAGAGTGCATCAATTTTCTTACACAACTACAAAACATTCACCATGAACACATGTCTCCAAATACACAATTTAAAGCATATAAATTCATCGTAAAAACATGTAAACATATAAGTAAACCTTCATAACTAACTAACACTTAAAATATATCATTTAACATTTAATACTCACTTAATAGGTTATTTCATTCCAGGGCTTAGCTCACCCTTTAGGGTACTCATAAACACGAGCTTAGCTCATCCGATCCTTTAATTTCCTTTTCGGTACTACACACACGATCGGTAATTTAACTTTCATGAGCATGCAACATATAATGGCCACCATGCTTATCTTTAAACTTGAGCAATAGCCATCATCATCTCATCATCTCATAAGTTAAGGATTTCACATTCACCATTTATCATCTTCAATATATCTCAATATTTTCATTATCATTGATCATATGTAGCGCTACATTTTCATATCGTGTCGACACTTTTCAATTTCATTTCTTTCCCCATATCGACATAACTTATCGAGATATCTCATTATCAATCCTCTTGTAGGATTACACAATATAGTTATGTCTATATACTCTTCAAGAGCATATGCCTCCGTTATTAAGACCATCTTTTATAATTTACTTTGATATATATGATTGGGGAAATATCAACGCTTCTAGCGTGCTAACTTATCAAAGCATCGTAGCTGATATATGTGATTGTTCATAGCCTTTCATGCATCTTTGAACTTCAAGTTCGTATTTCAATTTCGAGGATATAACATGATGCATTTCACATATTATTTTCAACCTTTAATACTCCCCCTCATGCTGAGAAAATTTAGAACACCAAAACTCATACAGTTGGTATGATTTTAATCATATATGTTCTCATCATTCAGCCTTAATATGGGAATTTAGACCGTTTGCATTCTATTCTCGATATCGGCAATTTATTTGAGGACTTTAAATAATTTGCCATATAATATCCCACTTGTATGCGCATACTCAAATCCTTCAGGGATTTATTCAAGTATTGGGATATACATTTACTAGCTTTATCATTAAATCTGGAAATCATGCTCATCCCGTGAGCAAATATTTCAGAAATTTCAAATTACGAATCATATACACATGTGACTATCTAGTGGATCCATATCATAATATCTAGTAGTCCACATGTAGGATGAGTGGGCCCATACTTCTCATCCTTTATTCCAAATATATTTGGGATTTATTCCCAATATTGGCTAGTAATGATTTCATAATTTATCGAGAACAATCATTGAAGAATTCCTTTAAGTCTTCACTTGAAATATTGATTTCAATAATTATTTAAACCGGGATGGTCAGTCCGGTTTTGCAAACGAGTATTATTGAACTTCTAGTTCAGTAAATTCTTATATCGATTTCACTAGTATCTGTATAGTGCTCAATATGATTTATCATAGAAATAATTCACCGACATATTCCATCATCTTTTGGTGACATTATTGTCTACTACTGTTCAAACACGGAGTTACAGCTCATACGCATCACATCCGGCTATTATTTAATTCCGAAATCGTAGCTCTTACGCTTCATATTATTTATTTAAAATCGGAGTCTTATTTCATACGCGTCGTATTATTCTATAAATAAATCATCAAAATTATTGCAAAATTCATCCTAACAAGGGTCTATACATTATAATGGATCATATGCTCTCAAATCTTCGAAAATACTATCCATCACTCTGATCAAAATCCTAAAAAGGATTTATCGATGTAAATTTGGAAAGATTAAGGATGCTAATGAATAAGGGTATCCCACAAGATATCCGATGCTTGATTGAAGCAAAGGTTCGATTATCTGGTGAGGTTTCAATTCCTTCTAAATACATGTCTGGTATGGGTAAAAGTAGTTTTTCAAAGAAACGGAGAGCAAAAAGATTAGGAGGATGCTACAAGTGTGCTCGGTGGACATGTGACACTCGATGTAAATCTGTGGGGTACTTGTCCAGAAATCGAGAAGATAAAATAGCATTCATTAAGGATGGATTGAGTAAGGAGCCTTTGGATGATATTCAACAGGCTCTTGAGACACATCCTAGTGGACACGCATAAGGTGAGCTAATGGCCTTATGGGCCAAATTCAAAGATCAACAAACGTTACAGTCTTGAAAAACTTACTTTAGAAGATCCTGTTTGTAAATTTAGTAGAAAAATTTAGCATAATGATTTTCCCATATTTATGTAAGAAAGCTCGGTGTAATAACAAAGATCAATATATTTCTTTTATTTGTAAATATCGTTTTTCAATTTTAAGATATATATTATTTTTCAATCACTGACAGCTATATGTCATATCACTAAAGAAAAATTTACGCTTTTTCTCTTTCATATTTGTCAAAAAGTAAATAGTGCGCTCAATTATTGGTTTTAAAATTTTTCTTTAAATAGAGGATTCATATATCTCTCATGTTGAAAATATAGTGCAAAAAGAGAGATAGGAGTAGAGATGGATGTGGAGATTTTAGAATCATCTCATACAAGTCGGTTTTACCTCGCCATATTAAAACCGTATGTATTCTTGGTGGATCTAATCGGTAGGCCATATCCAATATGTGGATATGGCAAACCGACTAAAAAGAGTTAGGGAGACAAGAAATCAATATACTATACGGAGGAACCAACAACAAACTTTTAGCTAGACTTATAATGGACGCACAATCATGGGGAATAAGAGTTTTGAGTGTAATACCTTTCCATCTAGTTGGATCTAATACTCGAATTAGAGCCGCTTCTACCATGGGTCCAGCAGGTTGGTGCTACAAAGCGCAATCCATCCACAACCGCATGATGTATATGATGAATAATAGTGATGCTTTCATTGTCCTTCCAGCGGCTACAACACAATCGGAGGAAATATTCAATATAGCCTCGTTGGCACAGTGGAATTTTCATGTCAAACCAATAGGTTTGTTGAATATTAATAATTTCTTTGATGGCTTACTAGCGTTTCTAGATCGTGGTGTAAATAATAAGTTTATCTCTCATTCAATGAGAAAAATACTTATTTCTCGCTAGTACTGTTGATGAACTACTCATCAAATTTCATGCATATGTTCAAGAATCATGGAAGCTCAGTCCGCTTGGCCACGCATCATCGTGTCAGCGAAAAAGAAATTCGGATCCTTTAAATATTTCATTATGAATCCTAATGTTGATGGTGGCGAGTTACTAAGTATTTATACTCTCGAGACGCATCCCTCATTTATGGATTCAAGATGTATATTCTTTTGCATTTCTATATTTTCGAGTGTTTAATGCCATCTTTTGATATTCTCAATATGTTCCACTTCGACCTGCTTTGTACTTCTTCCGAGTAATAATAATATCATATTGGCTTTATTCAAATACAGTAAATCTAGTGATTATGCTTCTTCAAGAGCATTTTATTCTCATATTAATACAATCTCATATCATCGATGAGATTACTTCATATAATTTCTCCATGCGATATATTATCTTTGATTTATCAACATGGGATCTATTCAGCATTTTACTTTCGTCTATTTATCCAATGGTAACTTCAAGTACCACTTACTCAATTTTCTCCATTAATATTCGGTATATATGGGGAAGTAATTTTATTCTCATCGTCTACTTCTTCGAGAGTATGATTAGAATATTTGATCAACTACTTCTTCTGGAGTAGGATTCGTTATAACCAATCGTGTAGTATAACCCACCACCTTGGAAATATGCACACCAATCGTGTGGTATTACCCACCACATTGGAAATATACTCAAACTATAAAGTGCATAAATTTAAATTGCCGAAATTAAATTTCCTCCAATAGGTGGTCGAACCTACCTTATGGGAATTATTGCAATAAATATAAATTTACTAATTTAAATTGAGAATTAAATTGCATAATGTTTAACTACTTCTTCAGGAGTAGGATCTGCTTAGTAGAAGGTATTACCCATCACTTAGCATATAAAGTGCAGAAATATATAAAACCTTCCGTTTAGTGACAGTTGAACCCATCATCAAGTAGGAGGTATTGCGATGAATTAAATTGCAAGAAATAAAGTCAGAATTAAATATTGAATCGCTTTACGGGAGCAAATTTGTTCTTTTAGAACAAATACTCATTACTTCTACAAGAGCACACTTATCCTTCTAGAATAAGTACATTATGTAATTGAACTCTTGAGAGTTACATTAATATTTCGATCTATTAACTCAAATGGACTTCAGTCATAATTAATGGATTTAGAATTTCTTGAATATTCTATCCATTTTTGTTTATTGTCGTCAAAATTAGGTCGGTCCTTCCTTTTACAGTTCATAGGGTAAAATTGTCTATTCCAATCCGCAATGGTTAAATTATCAAACATATTCTATCAATATTATACGATTGGAAAATCGTCTCTTTTCACTTCCATTTATAAATATCAAAATATTTAATGACTATTTTGTAACATTTCAAAAGTTGGTGTACTAATTTGTAAATTTTGAAAGTTTGATAATAACATATTTCAAAACGAGTTATTACCCTATCAATGTTGGTGTCAAATCGAAGCTCTCGTTAAATCGAGTATAATGGAGTCGAGAAAATTTGATTTTGATAATGTATACTCCTTATATCTCGATAAAACGAATGTTATAGTTTAATATATTATTATATTATAAAATCATATGATTTACCTTTTTCCCTTTCTCTAATTATTCTATGGATGAGATTTACTTGCAATGCATTTACGTGATCGGAAAATTCTTTGGACTCCATTCTTCCAATTTTGGGATTTCAGACATCTCCAAGCAGGTTGTGTAGAATGAGGAATTGTGGGAGAAGAATATGAACAAAAGGGAATTTTCGATGATGTATTTGCAAAGAGAGAGTTATTTAGGATTGATGAGGATGAATTAATTCATTGGTAATAATCCAGGTTTAAATCTGAGAAGATCATCTATAAGATGCAATCAGAGCATACTTCTTTCATATTACTCAAATGGCTAGAGACTCGTCTTTGATAACGTGTTATAAAAGTATAGAAACAATAGAGAGAATTTAGAGAGAATGAATTCTAAGGAATTCTCAGAATGAATTTCATTAATAATCAAGCCCTATTTATAGGAAAACTTGAATGGTACAACCGTAATTACATAATTTCATCAAGGGTATAATAGTCATTCACATATAATAATTACATCTTTTACCAAATTATTCCTCCACCAAATTATTCCTCCACCAAATTATTCCTCATAATTCATAACCACCAAATTATTCTCAATTATTCATAACAGAAACAACCACTTATAATTAATCAAATAGTGAAGTTCTATGAACAGTAAAAGAAATAGTACAATACCAACAGATAAAAGGAAAAATTAATCACATGATAAAGTTCAATGAATATGAGTTGATTATTATGTTAGGAAGATTTACACCTGGCATTTGATGGGACCAACTTAACAGTTTGGAATAAAAAAAAATTCAAAATTCAATGCAGCAAATAATTTATACATAACTTTCTTCAATTAAATTGAATTCTAATTTGTATATAGCAAAATGAAAAAACATAGCGCATTGTATTATTCATCATAATCACAATCCATTGACTTTTAAATTATAAAAATTATTGAAAACTAAATTTTGATGATTTCTTTTAGATGCACAAGTACGGAATTTTATATAAAAAATCAAATTTTTTAAAATGCAAAATAACTAAGGTCTTTGAAAATGCACACTTATAAAAACTAAAATCATTTAAAATTAAAAAAAAAAGAACAATAACTGCCTTTTAAAATGAAAAATTACTAAATATGATATTAATGTTGTGTAAAATAGAAAAATGGGAAGAAATGAACAATTGTGCACAATTATGGCTCAAAGACCCACCCTTTAGGTTGCAAGTTGTGTTGCTTGCCAACGTAGCAAGCTGTAGATTTAGAGAGAATAAGAAAACAAGACCAAGAAAAACAGGGTAGTGCAGAGTTGGTACCAAGGCCAAGGTTCGAGTCATGGCAGCCGCAGTGTGGGGATTTTCACTCCTTTGGGGGTGGTCCCTTGTGGACACCATGCACGGAGCCTCCACTATGCCTGATCATGGAGTACCTGATTTACCTCCTTCACGATACCTGTGGGGCCAGGGCGGTGAGGGCCGGTTGGGGTGTCCGGAATTACACCTTTTGGTACCAAGAAAAACAAGATTATGTAAATACTATTCAAAAACAGAATTTTTTAATGACTAAACCCTAAAAAAGAGAATTGGTGTAATTTCCTTGAAGGAAAAAGCCCAATTGGCCTCAAAATCCTGGACTGAATAGAAGTCCATGAGCGCATAACCTAGCAATCTGACATTCCTCCCGTGTTTTATGATAAGTTTTGTTCTCGATATTCTATTGAGGTGATTCAAAATTCCTAGAAGACTAAACAAAAATATCTACAATTTTGAAACAAATAGTAAAATCCAAATTCAAATTTTATCCTTGTCAAAACTCGTCCTCTATATTTCATTCTTTTGCGTTCTCTCCCCTAAGTTCTTCGGCCTTGTGCAAATTTGATCCTTTTTCTTTTCATATTAAGTCACACTTCATCCAAGTTGGGTTTTACCTTAAAAAATAAAATTAAATATATTTAAGCAAAATAAAACTAATTAAACGAGTTTAAGACTCTAAAATAAGAATAAATTTAACTCGTATCAAAAACACCTGCACCCTTTAACTGATCGATCAAGTCTTCGATCCTATGGATGGGGTACTTATTCTTTATTTTTAGCTTTTGAGTTCCCTGTAATCAATGTATACATTGTAACGATCCACCGTGACGTGCATGCTAAAGTGACTAATTTGATGACATGGCATTACCAAATAGTGGTTTAATTATTTAAACTAAGATTAGTCACACATTTAAGGAGTTAATTTATTAGCAATTAAATAACCAAAATTCTACGTAAAAGAAAAATTAAGAAAAATATAAATTTGGTGGTAGTGTTTATAGAAATAGAACATGAAATATTTGACCAAAGTACGTAAAATAATTTACATATGCATGCATGCAAAATCTAATGTCCCATGTATGCATAATTATTAAAGTTAAAATTGATTTATTAATCGACCTTGGTTATTTTAGACAAAAGAAATAAATTATCCTGTAGTATAAAAATTATGCCACACAAATAGTAGCTAGTTGACTAGTTTAAAGTGTAGAGAAAAGTTAAAGAATAAATATCGTCATTTGATCTCTAAACGAGATAAGCTAAGTGATTCTAACACTCAAAGTTGGAAAGAAAGTGACAAGTGCCATGAAATGGAATCACCTCACCATCATCCCCACCACTTCACATGTCCAAGGCTTCCACGTGGTACAAAGGGGAATAAATATCTCACAAAATCACCATTTTTAATCCCTAAAACAATGGGCTCTTAAACCCACTTACTTATATACCCCCCCAAACCTTCTAATCTCTCATTTTTGCAATACAAGAAAAACGCTCAAGGCTCTCTTTCTATCCATCTCCTGGTTAACACGGACACTCGCACACTCAAGGGACCAAGAATTCTTCCAATTTTCCAACCAAATTCCAAGTTTTATCTCATCTCCTAAACAAGATCAAAAGGTAGGTAACTTGAAATGTGTGGCGATGGTGTAATTTTCGAGTTTCATCCTCCTTTGATTGGTAAATTTCTAAAGCCTCTTCTTTCCTTGAATCCTTGAAGTATCTAGTGCTAAATTGAAGTGTGATCGATCTTCATGTTATGGTGTAAAACAAATGTTAAAATTTCCCATTCTTGAAGGGTGTTTGAACCATAATCTTTGATCTTTATTACAGGAATAATTTTGCTTGATTTCTAGCTAAATTCTTTAGATTATTTCCTAATGTCTACATGATAAAACAACTTTTGTGAAAGAAATCGATGGAAAAATTAAATGGTTAGTGATCAAGGTTGGACCTGTGACTTGGAGTTCATGCATCGCTAGGGTTTCGATCTCATTTGGCCTTGATCATTGGATATGTTGTTTATGTGATGATTTGCATGAATCTAAGGTTGATTAGAATTTAAATGAATAATTTAGCAAAAGCCCCATATTTGCTTTTTTTTTTAATGGAGTTTTGCATGGATGATCATTTGAAGATATTTGTTCAATTTCAAGTCATAAATGAGTTTAGAATTAAGGATATAACTCAATTATGAGGAAATTTTGGTGATTGAAACATCGTTCTTTGAATTGGCGGCCTTGGAACCGTGGACTCTACGGCCTTGCTTGGCTTGGAAATCTTGTTATGTTTGTTGACCCAACCTTCTGTAATGATTTCTAAAGTCTATAAGTCCATGGATTAAAGTTTGAGAACCATTACATAAAATGTGATAGACTTGAAGATATGAAAAATAAAGTAAAGAGATGTAATCGTTGCCAATTGAGTGTAATTAGTCCTCTAGCATGTATAGGACTGTTTTCATAACTTGAATTTTGTTGGGGGGGTGGGGGGGAGGAGAAAATCAATTACATTACTGATGCATTTTTGTAGTGGACTGCAATAACTATGCGATGGACTGTAATTGATTTTGAATGGACTGTAATGGCTGTAATTAAGTGTAATCCATATGTTGAAGAAGAGAATGGAGCTTGATTGCATAATTGAAGTTGCCGATATTGCTTTAAGGTTAAATTACATCCCTTTTTATTGAAGTTTCATCGTCCATGAGCATGTAATTTGTAATTTGATTGTAATGTGATATATGGATGGTTTATAATACTATAAGTATTTGCTTTGCTCGACAATGAACTACGGATGCGTTGCTTAAATTATTATTGTGAAGCCACTATAGATGATTGTTAGTAGCTATAATATTTGGATGCTCGTTTATCTACTGCCATTGATTTTCATTGCATTCTTGCATTGGCATATGAGCATTGGTATATAAAGAGAATGCATTTGAACGTCCATTGAAAAAGAAAAGAAGTTTTGAAATAAAATTGCAAGTTATAATGGCCACCTACTTTTGAAAGATGTCATGACATTTGAAAGATCGGATTGTTTTATTTATCCAAGCATAATCTCGTAAGGAGGATATGGCTTGATGATGTTTTGAATATAGTACCATAAATGATTGCTTTGAAGAATTGACCTCGAACTTTTATCCAGTAAAAAATAAAGCCTTCCCACGAGTGGAATATGAAAATGAGCATGTTAGCCTTCCCAAAGGGAAAGATGGCGAACTTGTCACCCTTTTTGGCACCTTGGTAGCACCGTAACTTTGCAATTTGGGCTCTGTTGAAAGAAAAGACGAGTTTTCAAGAAATTTGCAAAGCATGGTCAATAAAGCATTTGCAATTCATCACGTCACTTCATTTTCATTTAGCTATGCATTTTAAATTACCTACGGAGTCCTTTGGACTCATTATACTTTATTTTCACATTTTTGCTTGTAGATGATAGGAAGGACTATGCATGAGGTGAGGAGATGCTAATTGGTATGTGTTGGAGGAAGATAGGGCAAAACTATGTGTGACTAAATTGATGTTTGGGGTAAATACGTTGATATACCGGGTTTCAAAATCGCGGGAACTCTTATGGTCAAGTCACCAGCCGGAAGTGCAAAAAAGCATATTGGGGGGTTTGGGTTTTATTTGTGGAGTGAATGAGCCTACCTTTGCAATGGAGGGATGTTACCTATATATAGAAGTGGTGAAATGGGCGTAATGGGCTAAGCCGAGTGGTGGGCTTCGGTGTGGCCCAATAATTGTTTTCTTTAGTTGATGAGGCCCATTATTATTTTCATGTAGTAACAGTGTGTTTAGGAATATTTGTGTGATCATATGGTCCAACAAACGGTTATGTGGCCTTGATAGAATATAAAATCTATTAAATATATAAAAACAAAAGTATTTTCCTTCTAGTTTCCCACCTATTCCTTTTCTTACCGTTATTATATTATTATTTTTTTAAATACACGTTTGTGCCTATCTATTCTCTATTTGCATGTTCCTCAAAATATAATACTATCTATTTTTCACATGCCAAATAATTCAAATCAAATCCAAATTATAAGATGAGATACACATACAAATTACAAAAATATTGCTTTCTCTATAATCTTCAATTCCAACATCTGTTTTATTGTTTAAAGGGATTGATTAAATATATTATTATTATCATTTTCCAACCACTAGTGATTTACCTATGTGTGATTTTATTGTTTATTTAAATCTTTCTTTAATCTTTTTAATTATTTGTAGATATTATTATTATTATTATTATTATTATTATTATTATTATTATTATTATTATTATTATTATTTTTGTTGTTGCTGCTGTTGCTGTTGAGAGATGAATTTTAAATATTATCGTGTTTGACTAAATATGTTTTTATTATTGTTGGTGTTGGTGGTGGTGGTGGATATTATTGTTATTATTATATTATTATTATTATTATTATTATTATATGTTTGAGAGACGAATTTCAACCTTATTGTATTTAAATACTTTTTATTACGTTAAATAGATACGGTGTGTCATTATTTTTCTTTATTATAAAATTTTAGATTTAAATGTAGATTTTAACAATTTTGTATCATCCAACATGGATAATACATTGATATGAGCAATTCTTATCAAGTGCATATTTTATGGTGTGATATTTTGGTATGACGAGAGGTTAGAGAAGCGGTGTATGAAAAATCAAAACCCAAAAATTTTTGTGTAATATTCAAAAGGTACACTTAATTATGTCAATTATGTTGCTACAAAATATAGATCACTTAGTGGGGTTTTGCAATGGAATAAGATTAGTCATAATGAATCTTGGATCTCATGTTATACAGGCCCAAATTTTAGGAGGAAATAATGCACGTCCATAGGTTTGAATTCCAATGATGACGTTGACTCCATTTGATACATAACTACCTTTTAGGTTCATTGACAACAATTTCCTTGTCCGCTATGACAATTAATAAAAATTAAGGTCAGTCGCTCTCAAAAGTGGGTATTTTCTTGAAGAGACCTGTATTTACTCATGGACAATTTTATATTGCAATATCGAGAGTTACGAGAATGATTGAAGATGTTGATATGTGATAAAGATGAAAGGCAATCGGACACAATCGCCAATGTTGTGTACAAGGCAGGCTTTCAAAATTTGTAATAATTTGTGTCAAAATAATAATATTGACTAAGTTTTCTATCGTAGCGTTAATTTGTATTAATTTAAATGTTGTGTTGTGTAATTAAATACAATTATTTATTCCCAAAAATAAATTCTCATGTATCGCACGAGAAATACACTAATCTATATATATATATATAAGCAGTCTTTTTTCCCGCCTAAATGCATCCTCAAATTTTCCCGCTTATTAAATTTTCCTAATATAATCTTCTATCTATATAATATATAGAATAATTTTTATATATATAGAAAATGATGATTTTTTTATTATATTTTTTATTTTCTTAAATTCGTCTTCCCATTAAAAAAAATCTCTTTTTATTTTTTATTTTTTATTTTCGAATCCATATCCAACTTTCTTTATTTTTTCCCTCCCTAATATATTAATATTAATGTATATATATTTTATTTTATTATTTCTACCCTACTTTATCCAATCTCATAACATCTAAATACTCTCTCTATCATTTTTTCTCCTTTTCTTTTCATTTTCTAAATTTTTATTTTTTGAAAAATAAAAATTTACCATAAATATATAAATTAGTGTCCCACTTAAATATAAATTAATAATTTGTTACCACACTTAATCGATATTTGCGTGTAAAATTCAAATATAATGAAATGTATAAATTGTCTTAACTTTTAATTCTATTCAATTTGTGATAAATTTCAATTTTATTTTGAATCAATAAATTTCAAAATTTCTTTTTTTTTCTTTCAAATTTTCAATTTATAAGTTTATGTCTTGAACAATACACGGGTATTCTAGAAATTAGAATGAATTTTTGACTAATCATTTTTCATAATTTTCGTATTTAAAAAAATAAACTTATTTAAAATTAACAATTTCCACTAAGATTTAATTTTTATGTCATAGAAAATTCCCATTGATTAAATTTTTACACCAAAAATCAAATAAAGGATTAACATTAAAGTCAAAAAATAAGATCAAACCCGTTACTTAATTTTATAAATAATTAATTAATTGATAAAAAACTAGCTAACAAACAAAAATGAGTTAAAACTAAGATTCAATGTTTTTGCAATACAAAATTAAGATTCATTAAAGTTTTACACAAAATAAAAGGAAACACAGTGGCAGTTGGCCCAAGTTTGAGAAAAAATCCCACCACTATGATTCTGAATTTGTACTAAAAAATTTAAAAATTAGGTTGGACTCAATAATTAATGTTTCTCTTGGACTCAATAATTAATTTTAGAAACAATCAATCATTTTTATAAATAATAGCTAAGGAAAAAATTCATTAAAATTATCAATTTTTGTAAGATTTAATTGTTGTGTGATGAAAAATTACAATTCATTAAATTTCTACATAAAAATTAAAATAAATGTGTAACAAGAAAATTTAAAACTTAACTTGGACCCTTTAATTAATTTTAAAATGAATTTATTATTTTTGAAAATAATAATTAGCTAATATATGAAAATTAAAAGAAACGTGCAACATCAATTTTGTTTAATTAATCATTCAATTGTAATATTAATCGATTTTTTAATTAATTGAATCTATAACTATATCTTTTAAATTTCAAGATATCTTTTCAATTATAAGATATTTTTAAAATTAGATTCATATAATTCTTAAAATTATGGTTATAAAGCAAATTATTTTGGAAATAATTAATTTTTTAGAAATAATTAAATTAAATAAAAAATTAACTATAATTATTTAAACAATAATTAATTAAAATAATAAATTTCGCTGCTAATATTTTGCTATGCATGTATTCAATGGACAAGGATTGATCCAAATTAATTACATTCTTAAAGGGGAAAATATAATTAATTTTTTAAAAAATTATTAAATTGATGCGGGTTTTCCCTAATTTTTCCCGCCTATTGAATTTGTCTAATATAAACTTCTATCTATATATGAATAATTTATATATATAGAAAATGAGGCTTTTTTCTTACTATATTTTTTATTGTCGTAAATCCGTTTTCCAGCTTAAAATAAACTCTTTTTTTATTTTTTCTTTCCTAATCCATATCCAACTCTCTTTTATTTTTTTTCCTAATATTAATGTATAGAGATTTTATTTAATTATTTCTACCCTACTTTACCCCATCTCATAATATATAAATATTCTCTCTATCATTTCCTCTCTTTTTTTTCTACGTATAAAACATAATAATTTGTGATTCTATTTTACTCGACTTGGTGAGAGCTTTAAAATAAGTATACTATCAATATAAAAATTGTTATATTTTAAAAAAAATTAAAATTTACCCCAAATATATAAATTAGTACCCAACGTAAATATAAATTGATATTAATATAGATTAATGACTACTGATGTAATAAGATTAAAAAATTTTGATAATTTGTTACGACACTTAATTGATGTTTGTGCGTAAAATTCAAATATAATAAGATATTTCATTATTTTGCACTTTAACATCCAAACTTCAATAACAAATTACAAATTTAATTTGTTACCTCATTAGCTTCTGTTATTATTAGTTGTAATTTAGTTTATGAGGAAAAATATTATATATTTTTCTCTCAAAATATTACAAATTTCAATTTTTTTCTATTTTTTCTATCAAATCTTTAATTAATATATATTTATGTGTCGAAACAATATAAGGGTGTTTAGAATTGGAATGAATTTTTAACTGATTTTTTCATAATTTTGGTATTTAAAAATAAAATTATTTAAAATTAACAGCTTTTACTAAGATTTAATTTTTATGCGACAAAAAAATTACCATCGATTAAATTTTGCATAAAAATTCAAATAAAGGTTTAACATCAAAATTAAAAAATAAGATCAAAAATAATTAATTATTTTTGTAAATAATTAACTAAGAAACAAACAATAATTAAAATTAACAATCCTACTAAGATTCAATTTTTTTTACACTACAAAATTATGATTCATTGAAGTTTTACACAAAATTTAAAAAAAAAACTTACGAACAGCTGGCTCAAGTTTGAGACAAAATTCATCACTATGATCCCTAATGGGTGCTAAAAACTTTAAAAATTAGGTTGGACCCAATAATTGATTTTAGGAACAATCAATTATTTTTATAAATAATAAGCTAAAGAATAAAAGTTAATTCAAATTAGCGATTTCTATAAAATTTAATTTTTTGTGTGATGAAAAATTACAATTTATTAAATTTTTACATGAAAATTAAAATAAATATGTAATATGAAAATTAAAAACTTTGCTTGCACCTTTTATTAATTTTAGAAAGAATTTATTATTTTTAAAAATAATAATTAGCTAATGAATGAAAATTAATTAAAATTAGTGATTTCACGAAAATTTAATTTTGATAGGATAAAAAATTATAATTTATTTAATTTTTAAATAAAATATTAAAATAAATGTATAAGATCAATCTATTGAATATATATTTATATCTTTTAAATTCCAAGATATCTTTTCAATTGTAAGATATTTTTTAAATTGGATTCATATAATTCTTAAAATTATGGCTATCAAGCCAATTATTTTGGAACTAATTATTTCTTAGAAATAATTAAATTAAATACAAAAATTAACAATGATTATTTAAACTATTATTAATTAAAACAATAAATTCTATTGCTAATATTTAGCTAGACATGGGTTTAGTGGGCAAAGATTGATAAAAATTAATTTCATTGTTAAAAGGAAAAATATAATTAATTTAAAAAGTGCAAGAAATCATTAAATTGCTGGGGGTTTTCCCTAAAAAAGAAAAAAAAAACCGTTAAATTATAATATATCTTTTAAATTACAAGATATCTTCAAAATTAAATTCATACAATTCTTAAAAGTGAAGATATTAAAATAGTTATTTTATAAATAATTAATTCCTTTCATAAATAATTAGCTAAAAATAATAATTAGTTCAAATGAATTCTATTACAATTAATTAAAATTAATACTATTACAATTACAATTAATTAAAATTGATACTACTGTTAAGATTTAATTGGACTTGGTTTCAATGGGTGAAAATTGACACGGTTTCGTTGGACGAAAATTAATCAATTGTATTGTTAAAATAGAAAAATAACATTAATTAAAAAATAAATAATAATTAAAATTAATTAGATTAGCATGGTTAGCTCGACTTTTCTTAAAAAATGAAAGACATCTTTTGATATGCAAGATATATTTTTAATTATAACATATCTTTGAAATTAGATTCATACAATTCTTAAAGCTGTGGTTGAAAACAAATTATTTAGAAATAATAAATTATTTTTATAAATAATTAGCTAATAAAAATAATTAATTAGAATTAATTATATTACAATTAATTATATTTTTTAGATTTAATTGGATATATTTTCATTTGACAAAAATTGAGAGAGTTTTATTATACGAAAATTAGTCGAAATTAATTAAATTACTAAAAAGGGGAAACATAATTATTTCAAAAAATTAAAAATTATTAAAATTAATTAGATTACTACGGGGAAGAAAAATATGCTTACAAAATTAATTTATCTTTTTAAGTATTTTAAAATAAAGTTAAGTTAACACCTATAAGATTCTAGATTCTTAGAATTGGGGTGTTACATCTTATTGCAAAGTAAGTCGACTGATCATTAGTCCATAATTAACTTTATTTACTTTGTTCAGTATCATACTTTTTTCAAAGCATGCTTTTCTTTTGATTCTCGTGTGTTTTTGTATTTTCTATGATATTTCTTTTGACTTACAGTTGATGACAAAATATAATATTTTTTTTGCATAGTTATGGGTGTTTCAAAGGATCTGCTCATTTTTTTAAAGTAACAAGTTCCAAAAATACGTTTTCAAATAGTATTATTTTTTATTTTGGTACTACTCGAACCAATAATTATATAATAATTCTTTGGTTCAATGTGTCGCTTTCGTAGGGAAATAAGTCTAAGAATTTTTGCCAAACAATCGGTTATTGACTCCTCAATCAATTATTGGAATTATATGACTCAATTAGAATATTTTAACTGACTTTCAAATATGTTAAATATTTATCTAAATTTTTATCTCCTAAATAAATATTAAAAATCCCACCTACTTTAAATTATTTATTTTATATCAAATTTTGGCAATTGAGATTTTATTTAATATTTAAATATCATCAAATAGATTGTATATTTTTAGTATTAATCATATATATTTCAATTTATTTGTCTTATCCAAATTAATTTAAATGTTATATCAAATCATTCAATATTTAATATGCCGAATATGTTAAATTAGTAAGTTTATACATAACATGTTAATACACATGTTTAGTATATTTACAAGGTATTTATTGAAGAAATAAAATATTGCAATAAAAGTCTTCAATTAAACCATCACGATGGGGCGTGGACGGAGATGAGAATTTTCTAGTGGGGCATGGACGGGGAATGGAAGTTTGTAATTCTCATATCATCCTCGCTCGCCCTAGAGTAAATAAGGGTGGGTTGGAATAAGGATAAGTGTTTCCCACATGATAGGAACGGGGTGTTATAGTGCATGGATATCACTTACTATATTGTTATTTTTATAATATATCTCTATGCTGATTATATTTCATAATTAAAACTTAAAAATCATTATTTACATATTAATTGTTAATAATGTACAGCATACTAATGTATAATTAATATCTCTCAAAATTTATAATCGCATATAATAAAATGTAAAACAATTTTAAGAAAAATAATGAGCTCTATTAATGTTAGTAGAGTTATTTTGATAACTATAATATTTAGGGTTATTTTATTTTTGATTTATATTAGTAGATTAATCTTGCAATATGCAAAATATTATATATTCTCTCAATCACTACTACAAATTATCATCCCGTGCAAAGCATAGGTGTAAGTGCTAATTAAGTTGCTATTCTATGGAGTATAGTAAATTAAGTTGTGTGGATTTTCGTAAGTTATTCCTTGCATACTGGTAGGATGGATTAGTACGAAATATAGAAGAAACTCTTTCGAAATTTTTATAGAATTGTTTCAAGTTAAATTATTTAAGTTTATTGTTGTAACTCATCCTTTATTTTAATTATTTTTTTTGATTTTATGTTAATATTATTAACATATATCAATATCGTTCTCAGTTAAAAAATTTGTCTCCCGTGCAACGCATGGGTGAAACAGCTAGTTCCATATAAAAAGCAAAAGCACGCCATTTTGGATTAGAAAAATTTTCGTTGGTGGAATAGCAGTCGAATGTGTACTAGCCAACAGTAGCCTTTTTTTGACAATTTAGTTATACTAGGGTTGATCCAACGTGCGTTGCACGTTATGCTAATTTCGTATAAGCTAGCGTAGAATGAAATTCAACGGTAAAATATTCAATTGGGAAGCAAGCTTAGAGCAAAATTAAGTGACATTTAGACTGTACCATAATAATAGTATGAACATGGTAGTTGCGTGGAGCAATTGAATGCTATTCTTACAATGTATATGTCATATAAAAAGACAACACAGAATCAAAAGAAGGTATATATATGCTAAACATCGTTTCCTTAAGCCAATGCAGTGGACAACATGGTGTCCATTCTGTTTATCAAAAAAAGTATAGCAAAATGTATTTTCTTCAGTGATCAGTCTTAGTGGGACTGGAGCTTCTTTGCTGCTCCAGAGTCATCATCCTGAAAGAGAAGGCTTTTTGCTGGTGGAGACGATGCAATAAGGTAAGTTGTGGCAAAGCTCTGGGTCGAAGCAGTTTGAGTGTGAGTTTGTCGAGCAAGCATTTCCAAGGCAATGTTTTTGTGCGATTCAGGATTGTACTCATCAATTGCCACAATTTGAAATTTCTTTGCTAGATTTTGGCATGGCAAATAAGCTTGGCGTTGCATGGTCCCCTGACCACTGCCGATTGGTAGCTCTCTTTATGTAGAATAAGTAATCATTGTTCAGGTCTAGACGAATGTTTTCCCCAAGATCCATGTGCTATCATTTAGAATGGAGATGTTGACCTGTGTTAGAAAATATGTATACCATATTATATTGGTGATGTAATGGGCAGTGCAATACAGTAAAAACTGAACATAGTTAAACAATTAGATGGGGGAAATTTACACTATCAGTTGGCAAAGAAGAAATGAGGAAAAAGGTAAGATGTAGTTAGATGAATTTAACACAGTACTAATTTGAAGCGGTGAATGAGAAATCAGTCAAGAATGTAAGGAAAATAAGTTCTCGATGAAGAGGGCAAGTAAAAAAACTAACTGTGAAACGCAAGCATCTCAGGCAAGCTATCAGCTTTATCAAACTAATACCAAGAATTCTAGGAACATTGAAACAACCAAGCATGATCTTAAAAAATAGAGGAAAAGCAAAAAGAAATTTTCAGACTAGCAACCTCATTATTAACTCATTAGCATGTATGGTTCGATTTGTTTATTCTAGCATCAATTGTTCGAGACCATAATTAAATTATAACTGGTTAAATTGAAGTGTGATATGAAACGAGATATACTTCCTATACCAAAGATCGCTCAATTAAAAGGATAATTGTTAGGTATATGAATTTCACAGTTACAACGTGAGATTCGTAAAGAATTAGGAAGTGTGGTTAAGAAGTGATTGGTAGTTTATTCAGGTATTAAATATGGCATAATATATGGTTTTAGATATATATTTAATCTTCCAAAAGAGAAGCCTTCAATTAACCTTAAAGAAACTTATGTAGATGTCAAATTTCATAAATAGAACCAAAGAAATAGTGAATTTTATCAGTGTGAGAATATGATTGTAAGTATTTGGTAAAGATCAAAAGCAAAGGAAGATTTAGAGCTTGTTCTATACAACTTAAATTTCACCAAATTAAATCTACTTTTTTTCTCTCATCATTTTTAACAATTCATTCATTGATTTGAAAATTACTTTATATTTTTTAATAATCCATCTTCAAATTTCAACCATACATCCTACACCAAATTTTATCCCACGAACTTTGATCTGAAAAGAACACATAGGTAACATTTTCTCATAATTTTTTAGAAACCTAAGGTTTTCTAATATTCTAAAACTTGAAAGGTATGAAAAACTAAAAATGTGGAGGGAAACACACAACAATTAAACCAAATGGCAAAGAAAGAAAACAAACTTAGCAAACGGAAACAAATAGAGGTCACGTTGAATAAATAGCTGACGAATATAACTAATTTGTTCTAATTTAATTATCTAATGAAGAAGTTTGAACAGTGAAAGCGTTGCAGAATTCTAAAGTGGTTAAAAAAAATGAAATTTCTTACTTGATGTGCAAAATGGATTCAGAAAAATATCTAACAACTGATAACCTGGTTATGATCATTTATGGTTGTGATATAAGTTAGTCCTCAGTACTTAAATATCTAGTTCTTAGAGACTTTCATGAAGGCGATTAGACAAAGACATTTACGGCAGACAAAAATAGCTCGTACCACTATCTACGACAAAACTCATAATTCAATGCTCATGAATTCAATAAACAATTAACTAATTAATGAACAAGCACCCTTTTAGTACTGAAGTAAGATATGGTAATGCATCATGCATGTCACTTTTCAGACCATTTCTATAATTCTATAACCCTGTTTCGTTCATATGGCTGAAAATTTAAAAGGGAAAAGTATAGTTAAATCTTGAGACAAGTGTAGTACAGAAACAGTTATCTGAATGCACAACGCACATAGTTATTTTATACATTCAACATACATAGAATGTTCTATACACATTGTGAAGCACAAGACAATAAGGTTAAAGAAATGTATACCTACTTTATATAAAAGAACGACAAACCTGTATAAGTAAGGAAGCATTTTTTTGACGGCATCAATAGCCAAAATGTTAAGATACCCTTTTTTTATATATAAGCGACTTCAGCTGCAATACAACACAAAAAATAAAGATAAGTTACACAAGCAATCTATGAATGGAAGATATGAAATACATATTTTAAGTACAGTCAAAACAATACAACATTTTTAGAACACTGAAAGTATGATTTTGTTTACTTGTACATCCGGTCTTATTCACTAATTCGAGAATCTCACGGTAAATGGCATTTTTCGTACATGCAGGTAATTTAGATTCGATCGAGGACGAAAGAGCATGTCAATTTATAAATTTTAACAGATTTTTATACATTTTGTATACATTCTTTTCAACTCAACTTATTTTTTTCCTATTTCACATCCACATATCTCTTGAGACCTACATGTACTATACAAATATCTACCATTTAACTCTAATTATTCTCTCTCTCATTTCACATAAAAATCCATAAAAAACTATAATAACTTACTCCCTAATACATGCTTAAAGCATAAGATAATTGATTTTAATTTTAGCAAGATAATTCAATTTGTACGGGTGAAGGGAATAACGACCTTTTAATTTATGATTGAAATGCCTATTAAAACTTTGAAATCCTTTCTTTCAAATGTATTTTCAAAAATGCTTATTTGGCTATGTTTACTTAAAAGTAAATAAATCTATTGTTCTTTTCCAAGACAAGTAATTTTTTACTTCAAATAACAAAAAACATATCCAAATATCTTTGCAAAAAGAAGCAACACAAGATAAATATTTAGTGCCTGCAGTCACTCAAAATATTAGGGTGTGTTTAATTGGAAGAAAATATTTTACATAAAAAGCATTTTACATGTAAAATATTTTCCCGCCCAAACCCATAGGAAAACATTTTACATGCATGTGGCCAAAATAGTGCATGAAGTGATTGTACCTTGTAAAACAAATGCATTTCACATGTTGCAATCAAACAACAAAAGTAGGAAAATATTTTCCACGATTTGACATTTTGCATGTAAATTGTTCCAATCAAACACACCCTTAGTAACTTACAGAAATTTTAGTCAACCATGACACCCCCTTAAAACTACATCAGAAATTGGTGGAGGCATCAAATCCATGTAATGAAATCTATACTTTTCCTTAAGCTGAGAACAAAAAGCATGAATATGCCACATTTATATAAAGAAAAGATAGAAGGTGAAGATCAAAGCAAATATAGCTACAGCTTCACTGTCATAACTTCCAACCACAAATCGTGATAGATATGATAGAACCTACAGAAACCATGAAACACATATGACAATCTAATTACTGTAGAGATTCGACAATCTCAAATAAAAATGCAGCACTTAACAAATATACAACAAGCTCATGCAAGAGCAAAAGATACCAAAATTACTAATAGAATGTACCGAATAAAATCAGACATAAAAATGTCTTAATACGAATACAACAACTACAGAACTATATGTAATTGACGGTAATTGGTAAAGACAAGTGATCCTATTGTTACAATTCCATTTCTGATACACCAAACGAATCAGGGTCTTAACTGCTTCAATCTTAAATTATCAATAAATTTTATTTTATTTCCTTCAATTGATAAGTTTAGCAAATAGCGGTATCTGAATCTTGATTGTTTTCAGCAACTCAACCTCATTACTGCTCACAAAATGTTTGACACATTATATGGCATCTATCATCATCAATAGCCTTCAAAATGATGCCCAATTGCGAGGTTGTTTGGTCAAGATCTTTACACCATATACTTTTTAAGTGACCATTAAGTATTACCCAACCTGAATGACATATTTTATTCAACGAAATTGGATGATATTATGGGAATCAAATATATTTTAACTTCCTGATCAAAATGAAGGCCAAGGTTACTTATATCCAAGTGAACATAAGATTGAAAAGTTCCAAATATAAATTTTGACAAAGTGTATGAATTTACTTTCCAAAAGAATCCTCTTATGTCAATCATATGCAAGCAAATGCCTTGGGACTTTCAAAAATTATAGATTATGGAAAGGAAAGCCATCACTTCCAAATTAGCTCGAGAAAGATGATTTTAGAATAAAAAGGTCATCAACTAAAGACAAGTTATATATATATATATATATATATATATATATATATATATGTTTTCCATTTGCTCTCAAGTTGTTCAAAAAAAATTCTTTGTTTTCCATTTTTTATGCATTTTTATGTGAAATTGGAGGGAGAGTGAGTAGAATTGAATGGTGAAGATTGTTTCTTACATGTAGGTCCCACAAGTATCTGAATGTGATTGGTTTGACCATATTCAAATGCTAAAACGAAGGAATTAAAATTTGTTGCCTAACATGACCAAAATTGTCATGAATTAGTTAGGCCACAATGTGTACGTGACAAGGAAAAATGGAGAAAGGGAATCCAAGATGCAGTTGAAAATTTAAATGCCATGGATGGAAAATGAATGATAGTAATAGTCCATGATAAGAATACCATGGCCAAAAGAGGTGTTGCAGTCAATCCAGCACCAACGCATTTGACGTCCTATACATATAGATATGATTAAGAGATTTATTCCAAAAAAGCACCTTACGCATATCCATCTAGCTAACGTTAAAGCCCAATAGTTACATAAGATCATAGTTTGATCAAGCAACAGGAAAAACCTTGTTAAAAGATGTAGCCAAAGAGGCAAAAGCTGAAAAATTGGAGCTGTAAACACGCAGACGACTTCCACTGATAGAGGAATACTCAAAGAGGTCAATATCTTGGGAAAAAGTGGCAAAGAACAAAACAATTGTGGTTACATGCCTCAAGCATCATAAATAAATTGTAGGGCAAAGTGATACAACTAAAACTTCTATAAAAATTAGATAGAGTGAACGGATCATAAATTGGCTAAAATCAAAATGAAAAGTTTAAGAATTTGTTAGTGTTGATAATTTAATACAAATTTTGATGATATGAATGCCGTTCATCCACAATTATTTATAATATACAAACCGCCATAATGTTCCAACAATCAGAGTGAATCCGGGTAAACAGTCTCCCCTATGACACGTCCAAGAGGATACCTTTGCAACATTAGAGAGAAAAAGGGGGTTAATTTTATATATTAATCACAATTGAGAGAGAGTAGTTTTTTATAGTAACATGTGTACTAAAGCTCTAAAACATATATACACATATATTGGCCTACCTCCTGATATTCATTGAGCTGGCCGGCTATTGTTTGTTGATATCTTTTACTTCTCCCCACAATTGAGCTAATTCATCATTTTATAACTCTTTTTGCGAAATGAACAAAGTTCACAAGTTGATTTTTACAAGGTGATACAATGTGGAAGGCAGTAACTACACTTTGTATTAGTGGGAAAAAAATTAAAGGAATTAAATTTCAATGAAGCACAACAAATTAATCTTGATTTTATAAAGGCAAAATGATGAGAAGCACACATGAAACCCCTTGTAAGAAAGTATACTAACCGAAACTATCCTATTAATACCGATAATTGGAAATCAATTCTAATCGAAAGGGAAAAGACAGATTTAAATTTCATTTAACAATTTGCAACAAATATAGTAGAAAATAAGTGAAACACACGAATGAAGTGAAATGGAATACCTAATTTAGGGGAAACCCTCGCAAGCAATTGTATCCAATAATTGTAACAGGCGAATCTGGGGCAGCAGTGAACCAGAACAAATATGTAAAAAGAAAGGGAAAACACCTATTCAATGTTTTAAGGATAAATTTCAACAAATATAAAGAGCAAGGAAACAATTCATTCAAGTAAAATTTAGGGCAAACGTAAGAATCCAATAAGGAATTGAAAGGGAATCCTAATGGATCCAAACAGAGATTCAAAAGGGTATTAATGATTTGCTCATATGGAGTTCGATGGCAAAGATTAAGGGTTCGAACTCAACATGTAGAAAACCATGAAAAATCGTACCTATCTTTTGTTCGAAAGAAATAGAGTCCCCGAAACACCAAAATAGGACACAATAATGGTAGATCTAATAGAGATGTAGGTCGCCTGAAGTCCTAGTAGACGGCCATGAAGGATCGGACAAGAGTGTTACTATACTGGAAGAGGATTTGGTGACCTGAAAATGGAAGAGAGAGAAATCTGAAAGCAACCCTGGCTCGCGTAAGGAACAAAAGTAGAAACTCGGGTCGGATGTACTCGCGGGTGGGCCGAGATCCGCGAGCCTTTTGCGGGTCATATTTAATGGGCATACTTGAAACGACGTCGTTTTGGACTGGAAGGGACAAAACGACGTCGTTTTTGCATGGTCGTAATGAACAGTTCCACGCAACTCCCTCTTTTATAATAGGAACGATATGGTAGATATGCATTGTAGCCCATTCCTTTGCTGTATCTGTAGTAATAAATAATAATCGCAATATGTTTGTATACTTAAATATTCATATTAAAATATCTTTCACAGTGTAAAATTGGGGAAAAAAAAACAAAACAAAAGCATTAACTCTCTAGTAATGACAGGTGATGGCAGCATTCTTTTGACCATAACGAATTAACAAAGTATTTTAATTCATATAAGCGATCAGATGGTGCATTTAGGATGTGACCCTAGAAATGAGTTTGTGCTCTTAGCTTTCCTTCCTTCCTCCTTTCAACTCATCGGTATTGTCATCTTTAGGTTTTGAAATGGGAGGAAAATCGAGATCAAAGATGTTGAAGATGTTGAAGATCTTTAACGGTGTTGACAAGGATTTGTAGGCCTTGTTCGTTTCTCCAATATTTTTCACTAATTTTTATTAATTTTTTTCTCTCATAATTTTTAACTATTCATACAATTATTTTATATTATTTAATATATTTTCTTTAATTTTTAACCATACATCTAATACGTTGTTCAAGTAAATTTATACTATCAATTTACATGGTGCAAAGAACAAGTCCTAACTTATCTTGCAAACGAGTGAAGTTCGTGCCATCAACATGATTCAACCTTAACAAGTCATGGTTCATTAGTTTGATCATTATTCGTAACATCGTGGTCGCACTTTCAAATGTCATATCAACGATACAACTGCTATGTTGTTAGAAAATTGAACTTGATGCGGTGAATGGACCTTCAAAAGAAAGAAGAGGTCTACAACTTTAAGTTCTAATCGCGAACCAAAAGTGTATCACATAGAATGTGTCCTAATTAAAAGCTATATTTACCACCCCCTCTCCTCAGGTTGATAAAGATGCCTTAGAGCCTCAATTGCAAATAGCTTTAGCGGATTACCGATTTTGCAAAATCACTAATGAAAATCGGAAAGAAGGAACTTTAAGAACTTTGAATTATCTACCTTTTGACTGAATTTTGGAATGATTTGAATGGTTGAATGTGTTGCAATTGATGATTGAACTCAGCAAATCCATGCCTTATTTATAGATTTCCAACAATGCCTTTGAAAATGTGTAAGCGCATTATCAAAGGATGTGTTTTTTGACAAATAAGTCTCACATTCTATTGGAGTAGTGTTGGCAGTATTTCTAGGATATGGCCATGTAATCGCATGGTTTCAAACCATCGATCGCTTGGTTAATTTATGTGCTGAAAATTATAACCGTAAGATAACATATTCAGATTTCATCTTAAAGAAATATTTTTGCATAACTTCCTAGTTTTCATGCCTTTTACAACTGATGAACTAATTCTAGCTAATTGTTTCCCAATAACTTGAAATAGTGGAATCGATCATGTTTATTGTTGAGATAATCCTACATTGCATCATCAAACTTTTAAGGGTGTTAGCATGGAGATTTTTAATACATTTTAATGTATTTTTTTTTCAAATTTTAAATTTGGTCAAACAAATCATATTCATATATATCTCTATTCATTAAATCTCCACCATCCAACTCCACTTATTCTCTCTCTTTCTACTCATAAAAATACATTAAAATTCATCCGCTAACACACTCTTAATAAGGTGTTAGGATGTGTGTAAAAATGAATTTTTATGTATTTTTATGTAATATAGGAGAGAGAGAGAGAATGAGTGGAGTTAAATGGTGAAAATTTGTGTAGTATAGGCAAGTCCCACGAGATATGTGAATGTGAAATGGGAGAGAGAAGGTTGTGTTAGCATGGAAATAAAAATACATTTTAATGTATTTTTTTGAAATTTCAAATTTTGACAAACAAATCACATCCATATAAGGGTGATTGTGAGTGTTTTTTAATGGGTTCTAATGGTTTTTAATGTAAAATAGGAGAGAGAATGAGTGGAATTTAATGGTGGAGATTTGTGGATGTGACGTGATGTGTGGATGTGATTGGTTTAGAGTAAAAAAAGAATGTATAAAAATATGGAAAAATTTTGGAAAAAAAGATGCCAATCATGTTTTATATCTCTCAACTCATTAAAATCTCCACCATCCAACTCCACTAATTCTCTCTCTTCCTACTCATAAAAATACATTAAAACTCATCGGCTAACGCTCTCTTTAGTAGGATTGAAAAAATGTATAAAAATGTAAAAAAACGTATAAAAATATGTAGAAGAACAGGGGCTATTGTAATGTATACGAGACTTGCCTTAAACATTAATTTTGCCAAACTGAGGGATGTTTGGTCAATAAAGCTTTTTCCTCGTTCGAAACTATAACAATTAGGTGAACACGGCAAATTAGGAAAAAGGAAAATTATTGTTTTTTATTTTTAATAATATATATTTAATTTAATTTAATTTAATAATAATTTAACAAGAACAAGAACAAGAACAAGAACCATGCCCAGCTTTCCTTGCCCCCATTGTTTGACCTTTGAATGTTTCCAAATTCCAATCTTATCCAATTCCGTTACACATTTACAATTCCAATTGTACCCCTCATGGTTTTCCTCTTTTTTCGAAATTAAAAGAGAACCCCGGTACCGACTACTGTCCTTGTCACAAAAAGGCAAAGGTCAAAGGTGATATTTCACGTAACGTCTAGTTGGTTCTGTTCAACTAGACGTTACACAAATTCTTCCCCCACCGCTCCACCAAACTCCGGATAACTCTAGCCACGTTGGCCGATGACCTCAGCAATGACGTCGCCAGGTCAAAGAATTTGTGATCTGCTGTTTCGCGTTACACAGGGAAAACAAACAATCACAATATTCGGCACGTGGTAAAATGTGTGGATTTTGACCGGGGTCCACTTTTATCCGATCTGACGGCTAGAGCGATGAAACGCAGGTAACAACTGAAGGAGGACACGTCTGTGATCGTATGGAAAATAGCGCGTGACAGAGAAACACAAGTGTGCCAGCTGGCGCCACTAGGTTTCTGCTGACCGACCTTATCCTATTGTATTTTTTTAATTTCTCCTTTTCTATATTTTTCCGGTTAAATTTGTATTCTTGTCTAGCGAAAAGCATTTGAAAGAGAAAGAATTGTGTGCGAGTGCGAGAGAGAGAGGGAGGGAGGGAGGGAGGGGAGGCTGAACCCTAGATTTCTCTCCGACTGGAAGCAGTGTTTTTGGATATTGGCGGTTGGATCCTAAGAAACGATATAGAACAATTCTATCCGTGTGAACAGAGGTTAGTGGTTTTCGTTTTTGCCGTGTTAAATTTTGATTTTCCGTTTTTTGGTGTTAATATTATTAAATAGTACGTAAGAGTATAGTTTTGTAATCTAAAGGATAATGTTGATGGAAGTTCTCTTGTAAATGGTTTGATTCTTTTACTGCATTTATCACGTGGGTTTCTGTTTTATTGTATTGATCTAATGCTTTTGGTATTTTTAGCTGTTAATCGGTGTAATGATTTTGGCTTTATTTTTTCTTCTTTTGTGCAACCGCATTTCAGATCTCTCTTAATCTTGCTAGCTTCCCCTGTAGAAATCCAATCTCTCGTCATTTCTGGAAATTAAGGACAAGTACTGAAAAGCAATCTCGGGTTGTTTGAGTCTGCTTTTATCTTAATTAGATAGATTGGGGAAGAACTCTTGGGTTTAGTTGTTTGAAGGTTTTGTTGAGGAGTTGTGTGTCAATTAAAAAAATTTGTAGAGATGATGTCAAGGTCGTATACCAACTTATTGGATCTGGCATCTGGGAATTTTCCAGTGATTGGGCGAGAAAGAAAGCGCCTTCCCCGTGTAATGACTGTTCCAGGGGTAATTTCGGAGCTTGATGACGATCAAGCTAATAGTGTGTCATCCGATGCTCCATCGTCTGTTGTTGGAGATCGAGTGATTATTGTGGCAAATCAGCTTCCTGTGAAGGCTAAGCGTAGGCCAGATAATAAAGGATGGAGTTTTAGTTGGGACGAGGATTCACTGTTATTGCACATTAAAGATGGTTTTCCAGATGAAATGGAGGTTATTTATGTAGGATCGTTGAGAGTCGAGGTTGATTCGAGTGAACAAGAGGATGTTGCTCAGTTACTGTTGGATAGGTTTAAGTGTGTCCCAGCTTTTCTCCCACCGGATATCTTGTCTAAGTATTACCATGGCTTCTGTAAACAATATTTGTGGCCACTTTTCCATTATATGCTTCCATTCTCAGCAAGCCATGGTGGTCGATATGATCGATCGTGGTGGGAAGCTTATGTTGCTGCAAATAATATTTTCTCGCAGAAAGTGATTGAAGTCATAAATCCAGAAGATGATTATGTTTGGATTCATGATTATCATTTAATGGTATTGCCTACTTTCTTGAGGCGACGATTCAACCGATTAAGAATGGGATTTTTCCTTCACAGCCCTTTCCCCTCGTCGGAAATATACAGAACTCTACCTGTGAGAGAAGAGATTTTAAAGGCCTTACTGAATTCTGATCTAATTGGTTTCCACACCTTTGATTATGCAAGGCATTTTCTCTCCTGTTGTAGCCGTATTCTGGGTATAGAGTATCAGTCAAAAAGGGGTTACATCGGCGTAGAATATTATGGAAGAACAGTTGGAATAAAAATCATGCCTGTTGGGATTCACATGGGGCAGATTGAATCAGTTCTTAAGCATGCTGATAAAGACTGGATAGTTGGAGGCTACAACAGCAGTTTGAAGGGAAAACTGTGTTACTTGGAGTTGATGACACAGATGTATTCAAAGGTGTGGATTTAAAGCTCTTAGCAATGGAAAAAATGTTGAAGCAGCATCCAAAGTGGCAAGGAAGGGCAGTGTTAGTACAGATTGCAAATCCAGCTCGAGGGAAGGGAAAAGATCTTGAAGAAATACAAGCAGAAATAGAAGAGAGTTGCAACAGGATCAACACGACTTATAGGCAACCAGGTTATGAACCAATTGTTTTTATCAATAAACCAGTGTCACTTAGTGAGCGAGCTGCATATTACACTATTGCAGAATGTGTCGTCGTCACAGCCGTAAGGGATGGAATGAACCTTACGCCATATGAATACATCGCTTGCAGGCAAGGAATCACTGCAAATGAATCATGTACTGATTCAAATGCTCCAAAGAAGAGCATGATAGTGGTCTCTGAGTTTATTGGCTGCTCCCCTTCGCTTAGTGGGGCCATCCGAGTCAACCCGTGGAACATTGAAACTACTGCAGAAGCAATGAATGAAGCAATTTCAATGTCTGATGCTGAGAAGCAGTTGCGTCATGAGAAGCACTACAAGTATGTGAGTACGCATGATGTAGCATATTGGTCAAGAAGCTTTTTCCAGGATTTAGAGAGAAGTTGCAAAGATCATTTTAGACGACGCTGCTGGGGAATCGGGTTGAGCTTTGGTTTTAGGGTTGTTGCTCTTGATCCTAATTTCAGAAAGCTGTCCATTGATGCCATTGTCTCTTCTTATTCAAAAGCCAAAAGTCGGGCAATACTTTTGGACTACGATGGTACTGTTATGCCTCAAACATCCATCAATAAGCATCCCAACAAAGAAGTCATCTCCATTATCAACGGACTGTGTGATGACGTAAAAAACACAGTGTTTATTGTCAGTGGACGAGGCAAGGATAGTTTAGGCAAATGGTTTTCACCATGCAAGAGACTTGGTATTGCTGCCGAGCATGGATACTTTATTAGGTATGACATCTCTTTTTTTTTGTAATTATTATTTTTTTAAAATATATATACATGTAGCTTTCTGCTAACTAGTTAAGAATTTTAGGCGGTCAGCGGATGAGGAATGGGAAACTTGTGGTCAAAGCACTGATTTTGGTTGGATGGAGATGGCTGAGCCTGTAATGAAATTATATACAGAAGCTACTGATGGTTCTTATATTGAAGTGAAAGAGAGCGCACTTGTTTGGCATCATCAAGATGCAGATCCTGGTTTTGGATCTAGCCAAGCAAAGGAGATGTTAGACCACCTGGAAAGTGTGCTTGCTAATGAACCTGTTACTGCTAATAGCGGTCAATTCATTGTTGAAGTGAAGCCCCAGGTATGTGAATGATCATAATGGTAACTGATCTTTAATGCACATGAAATATAACAATTTCACATTAAAGCGAATACCTTTTCTTGACTAAAGTTTGAATATTGGAATGCTTGACCGTATGTCATCCCATATTTTACACCTGTCACTGTTCACATTAACGATGGACAAAAAGAAAAAGAGACGTAGGACTTTGGCATATCCAAGGGTACATCTAATAAGGTGTCTTAGCTTTAAAACTAATGAAGTTAGACGGTGAGAAACAGTACTGTAACGGTAGAAATTGGTAGAAATCATCAACCTGCTGTGAAGTTTAGTGACAATCTTCCCCGGGGGAAGGTTTGGTGACCATCTTGCATTGTTGGACATCTTTGTGCGCAAATTTCATAAATTGAGGAATGATATTATTCTTGTCATACTTGTTTCTATTATCTTGAAGGAGATCTAAAAGGGTTTGACATTTTCTTGTGTGGATTAGTGTTGTCCAAATATTACAGCCCCATCTTTTAACTTCAACGATGTATTTCAGTCATAAAATTTGCTTTACCTTTTTGTGAATGAAGGTCAACATGTCTTCAACTAATTCATGTCAACTATTGCAGGGTGTGAGTAAAGGTCTAGTTGCTGAGAAGATCTTCACATCGATGGCTGAAAATGGTCAGCGGGCTGATTTTGTGCTTTGCATTGGTGATGACCGATCGGATGAGGATATGTTTGAGAAGATCGAGAATGCAATAGATAGTGGTGTCCTTGCTTTAAATCCTAGTGTGTTTGCCTGCACTGTTGGGCAGAAACCAAGCAAAGCGAAATACTATGTGGACGACACAACCGAAGTCATAAACATGCTTCAATTTCTTGAAGATGCCTCTGACCCCTTTCCTCCAACAGAAGATTTTCGTGCACTTCAGGTTTCTTGATCATCCGTTCATTTGGTTTCTCGGTTGGAGTAAACAATGGTTGAGATTTAGTGCAACAAATGGTTGAAACTTGTGGTCCCCGCGTGGGTGGTCAACTAAAAGCCTTGGATAAGTGGACGTTCAGCCGGAATGGTGAGTGTGAGGCGGAGTTGGAGGTGTTTCAACTGGGATTATTGGATTCTCCGGTTTTTGAAGTTCAACGCTGCACTTTGTGGCTGCATGTGAAGAAGGTAGATAGAGGCGCTCCTAAAGGTTTATTCTTATAGGCATCTATTGTACACAGCAATTTTTAGCAGCTTTCTTGGCCTTTCATTATTTCTTATTTCCATTTTTTGGAGCTTAAAGGACTTGTTTAGCGTGTGCTGCACCAGTTCGTAGATAATTATAGTAGTAATTGTAAATATTTACAGGAGAAAACATTTTTCTACCATTTTCGATACTGATGTTTGCATACTTTCTTATGCGGTCGCTTTTTTTGCACCACGTTTCACTCTGGTTGGTGGCCTAAATATGTTACAATTTAATGATAATTGATCTATCTTGACAATTAATTAGATTTACGATAAAATAGATATGGTAATCAAATTTTATTTCAATTGAATCAATTCTATAGGATTACTAGAAAGATTGGAATACAACTATTTTTTCGGCTTGGAAAGGACACATTAATGAAGAGAAGGTTCTGTCTATTAATTCAGGTTTATTTCGTTCTAAGAACGATTGGATGAGAGCACTGAACCTTTCCTATTTAGGTTCAGGTTTCAAGCTGCTCTTATTGCATTTTGATTCTAGAAATGTAATACCCCAGAATGCGAGACCGATTAGGAGAGGTTAAAATAATTGATTAAATACTACTCATCTGACAAGGTGCGTAGCACTAGGAAGCGTCGTTAGAAAGCTACGCGATTAGCGTGCTTGGCGCAGGGCGATCTATGATGGGTGACCCCTGGAAGATTTTCTCGGGAGCATGCAGTGAGGACAAAACATCTTTGAAAAACTCGTGTTGATGCAGTGAACGATGCGGTCATTCTGAATGGTATCGAGCATTCGTCAGTCGGAAATCGGGAACTAAGTGCTATCGCGGGACAAAGTGCTACACCATAGGGTGGGAGCCACCTCTTGAACCCGTAGGAGCCACCTCTAGAATCCCAACGCAGCGGCAGATCTTGAGGCGATTCGATCGCGGCGAGGCGTCGCGAGTCAATGAGGGTGATTGTAATACCCCGAATGCGAGACCGATTAGGAGAGGTTAAAATGATTGATTCATACTCTTCATCTGCCAAGGTCTTCTTTTCCAGAAGCCCATCGTTAAGAAACTCGCGATTAAAGCGTCTTGGCGGGGCAATTCTATGATGGGTGACCCTAGGAGATTTTCTCGGGGAGCATGCAGTGAGACAAAGCATCTTTGAAAAACTACGTGTTTATCTGATGGGGACGATGCAGGGTCATTACAAATCTAACGACCCGATCCCACGTCATGCGCCCACCGGTTCGGCTGCTACGCCCGGCGAGACCATACGGATTTGGAGTACGGTCCCTGGCCCGCGATCCAACTTTGGCATGATATTGTCCGCTTTGGGCTGGCCGCGGTTTTGTTCTTGGGCTCCTTAAGCGCCATCATGCCTAGTTGGATGGGTCTCTTAACTTATAAACTGAGCTGCCCTCTCATGCCCAAGCGATGTAAGATTATAAAGTGTTATTCTGATCCACCCCTCTAAAGAGGGCCCAACGTCCTCGTTAGCGCGCTTCCGGTTGGGTTCTAGCTCTGATACCATCTGTAGCAGACGGCCGATCCCGTCATAGCCCACGGATTCGGCCTGCTACGCCCGGCGGGGCTCATGCGGTTGGGTACGGTCCGCTCTGACCGATCCACTTTGGCGTGATATTGTCCGCTTTGGGCTGGCCGCGCGGTTTTGTTCTTGGGCTCACCCCAAGGCGCCATCGCAGTTGGATGGGTCTCTTAACTATAAATGACTGGCATACCGTGCGGCGATGTGGGATTGTAGGTGTTCTGATATGTAATGACCCGTCTTGTCATCCCATTGTCTGTACAAACAGTCTTTTCCAGCGTCTTTGTCGCCTCGCGTGCTCCCAGAAAAACTTCCAGGGGTCACCACGTCGTAAATTGCCCCAAGTCAAGCCGCTTAAGCTGTGGAGTTTCTAGCGATGGGCTTCGGAAAAGAAGGTGCACCTTGTTGGTATAGTGGTATGAATCAATCATTTTAACCTCTCTAATCGGTCTCGCGATGCAGGGTATTAATCACCCCTCGTTGGACTCGCGGCGTCCTCGTCGCGATCGAGCTGTCTCAAGATCTGTCGCCAGGCGTTGGGATTCTAGAGGTGGCTCCTCTGGGTTCAAGAGGTGGCTCCCACCCTATGGTGTAACACTTTGTCCGCATAGCATAGTTCCCAATTTCGGTGCCAGATGCTCGATACCATTTGTAATGACCGTCTTTGTCCCCCTTTGTCTGGCTTGAGAGTCTTTCGGCATGCTTTGTCTCGCTCGCATGCTCCCGGAAAACTTCCCGAGTCACCCATCATAATTGCCCCCAGTCAGCCGCCAGCGTGGGTTTACAACGATGGGCTTCAGGAAAGAGTGCACCTTGTTGGTATGGTAGTATGGATCAATCATTTTAACCTCTCCTAATCGGTCTCGCGTGCAGGGTATTACAATCTTTGTAATGACCCGTCTTGTCCCCAACGTGCATGCCACGAGAGTCTTTCGGTATGCTTTGTCCTCGCTTTCGCATGCTCCCAGAGAAAAACTTCAGGGGTCACCCATCATAGAATTGCCCAGGTCAAGCAGCTTAAGCTGTGGGTTTCTAACGATGGGCTTAGGAAAAAAGAAGGTGCACCTTGTTGGTATGAGTAGTATGAATCAATCATTTTAACCTCTCCTAATCGGTCTCTCGTGCAGGTATTACAATCACCCCTCGTTGGACTACGCGGCGTCCTCGTCGCGATATTTAATCTCAAGATCTGTCGCCCGGGCGTTGGGATTCTAGAGGTGGCTCCTCTGAGTTCAAGAGGTTCAAGATCTGTAACGGACGATCCACGTCATGGCCCACCGGATTCGGCTGCTCGCCGGCGAGGTTCCATCTGGTTAGATGCGGTCGCTACCGACCGATCCACTTTGGCATGATATTAATAACGCTTTGGGCGACCCGCGCGGTTTTGTTCTTGGGCTCACCCAAAGGCCTCATGCCTGGTTGGATGGGTCTCTTAACCTCGTGAGCGCCTCTCATGCCCAGCGATGTGGGATTGTAGGTGTTACAATCACCCTCCTAAAGAGGCCCAGCGTCCTCGTTGGCCACACTTCGGTTGAGTTCTGGCTGCGATACCATCTGTAACGACGATCCCGTCATGGCCCACGGATGGCTGCTCGCCGGCGAGGACCATCTGCGGTTGGGTGCGGTCCGCTCTGGGCGATCCACTTTGGCATGATATTGTCGCTTTGGGCTGACGCCGGTTTGTTCTTGAGCTCACCCCAAAGGCCTCATGCCTGGTTGGATCGGAGTCTCTTAACTATAAAGCGAGCGCCCTCATGCCCAAGCGATGTGGGATTGTAGGTGTTACAAAAGAAATGATGCCGATTGATGCATTTCGGTCTTTATATTAACGTTTTCTCGGTACAATCACGCCTTTTGGAGTGAAACTATGAAAGTATTCATCTTTTCAGCCGCTAATAACTGCCAGTGAAAGATTGTTAGCTCCTTGTTCTGATGACTGGAGGAGTTGACTTTCCATTCTTCCTCCTTTAGGCTGCTCCAATGGCTAGAGGAGCAGAGCACCATGCGGTGTGTTTCTTGATACTAGGTAAAGAAGCAAATTGGTTCCTTCTTCAATTTGTTACTACTATATTAGTGTTGACTTTGTCATTAGACTCAGCTACGGTTCCGGAACCAGCGGTTCCAGAAAAAAGGGAACCGAACTCGAACTATGCATCACGGTTCCGATTCGGTTCTTGAACCGGCTATTCCGGTTCCGAAGCGCCGGCTTACTGCTTTTTTTTCCTTCTCTTTGACCACCCTTAGGCCTTAACCCCAACCAAAATTAAGAAAAATAATTTTAAAATAATATAAGATTTGAACTTAATTTTTTACCAAAAATTAAGCTTTCTACGTATCCTGTCGCGAGGAAGCAAAGCCGATGTAATTCTCTTACCTCTTTAATTTAGTCACTTCTTAGGCAAGAAGTTGCGGTTCCACTTCCTTAGGTAGTTAAGGTCATAGTCGTCATTGGCATCGTTCTCACATTATTGGGCTCTTTCATCTACTTTGTACCAATCGTTGGCACATGTTTGCTCTTCTAATGAATCGAAGTGCAAGGTAGATCGTTTTGGATCCAAAATAAGTCCTTCCATACTAAAAGCTTGTTCTACGAAAATGGTTGACATTGGGCATACAAGTATATCTTTTGCAATTCGTAATATTATAGGATAAGTATTTTGATGACGTTTCCACCATTCAAGGATCGAAAAATCTTTACCTACTTTACTATCACCAAACTCAAAAGTAGTTGTTAGATAAATATCAAGTTCGGGAGATCCATCATGAATCTTTAGGTCTTTTATATCGTTGCCTCAATAATCGATCACCAACCCCAAGTTTAGTTAAATCTTCCCGAACTGGACTAGAATTAGAAGCGGTTGAAGATGAAGAAGGTGATCCATAATGATTTAAATATTCATCAAATAATAATTTTCTAACTATTTTTTTAACTTGATACAATTGCATATCAACATCAAAATTAATATCCAAACTATTGTAATAATAAGTTAAATAAATAGTTAAACTTCCATTTTAGTCATAGGATAAAAAACACATGCAACAAGATTAATTAAAGGAATTTCTGTAAAATAATTTAGCCATTTACTTTTCATCAATATTATTGACTCACCTAAAACCATATCATCGTGATATTAATCAAATGCACTAGCCATATTAATACATTCAACTAAAACTAAATGTGATGTAGGATAGTAAACACCACTTTAAACATGTGTCGCATTATAAAAAACTTTTAAAAAATCTAAAAGATTAGTGCAAATGTTTCAACTTTATGGATATAAAGTAATTTGAGGTATATTTTGTGAAATAAAAGTGCATAACAAGTCTTTATATACAAAAGAGCCGTTTAGTAACTTATAAGTTGAATTCCAATGAATCGGAATATCTTTAGGAATCTTTTTGGTCTCTTACTATTGTCTTTATAATAGTTCTGCCAACTTTTCATTATTGTGTTATGTGACCATAAATAAGAAATTGCATGTTTAATTGGTGTAAGTGCAACATTTAAATATTTCAACCCATATTGTACATATAAGTTTAAAACATGACATGCACATTGAATATGAAAAACTTTAGCGCCAATATTAAGTTGGCAAATACTTTGTAAGTCACTAGTTGAAGCAGTATTTGTTGCCACATTATCTAAAGAAATAGAAAAAACTTTCCTAGCTAAACCATATTCTTGCAAAATATTTTGAATTATTTTAAAAATATTATTAGCATTTGTCGATCATCAAAAATCTCAATGAAATTAGTATTCAAAATATCGGAATTAGAAATTCTCGTGTTCTTCATGTTCGAGTTCCGATTCTAAACTATCACTTTGTGGATCTTTATCATGTCCGCTTTTTTGCATTGAAAAATCAGCAAAACCAAAGATTTAGTTTAATTCATCTTCACTAAAGCCACACATTTTAGTACAATAATAAACGTATAGTATAAAAGGTGTAATAATAAAAATTGAAAATATAAAAATTGTATGTAGATTGTAGAAATTTGTAAAATTGTAACAATGTAACTTATAACTTGTAAGTATAAATTTGAGTTGATGCTTGAAAGAATGAAAAGTAAGATTTGAGAGATTGAGAATTGCGGTGTGAAAAAAATAGAGAGAACGTAGGATATTTATAGTAAATTAATAAAAGAGGTAAAAGAAATAAAATTAAAAAGTAAAACTTGTGGGGTGGGGTGGGTCAACCCCTATTAGATCCCACATCGGGTAATCTGATGGTATAAAAACCAATTCATAAGGTGAGAATAAACCTCCCCTAGCAAACCGATTTTTTAGGTGGAGTTAGGTCCGATATCCTTCTTCACATGGTATCAGAGCGAGGCCCAATTTCGGTGTGGGATACCACCAATATCGATTTGTCTATAGTCGTTTGGTATGGTCAATGCTGTGCATGAGGGGGCGTGTTAGATCCCATATCGGGCAATCTGGTGGTATAAAAACCAATTCATAAGGTGCGAGTAAATCTTCCATAGCAAGTCGGTTTTCTAGATGGAGTTAGACCCAATATCCTTTTTCACGAACCCCACCCTCCCCCCACAGTCCCATTTGTGATCGTTTGTTTTAAACGGTCACAAATGTGACCGGTAAGTTTTTAATTTTTTTAAATATTGAGCCGGTTCCTGTTTGGAATCGAAATCAGACTGTTCAAACCTGGAATAGTCGGGTTTCGACTCCAAAAAAATGAGAACCGGATCGGAATCGATAAACCTGGTTTCGGTTCGGATTTGACTGGTTCCAAACGTCCCGATTCTCATTTGGAACTGGAACCATGGCCGGTTCTATTTGTCATAACTCATAAATTACTTTTCATTTTCCAGGGAAATCACCTATTGCTCAATCCTCAATTCAACTAGGAGCTTGTTTGACATGCTTAAATAAGTATCACATTTTCAATCCTACACTTGTTTCCTATCTATATGCCTTAAGAAATTATTCTCATTTTTCCTTTTACCTTAATTAGCAGTAGTGCACGGGCGACATGTCTGTTAATACGTAATTCCAACAAATCCATATCTATATATATAGAAAAGTAGGGAAATTTCAGCCTATATTTTTTAATTAGATTAATTAATTTTTCCACCTAACATAAAGTCCTTTTTTGACTTTTGATTTTTTCCTTTTTTTAGTAATTAATAATTAATCTCTAACAATTAATCCTTTTTTGTCTTTTGATTTTTTCCTTTTTTAATAATTACTAATTAATCTCTAACAATCTAAATTTTATTTCTTTACATAAGTATTGATAATTATTATTTTATTATATATTTTTAATCTGAATCTAAAGATTTATATTTATATATAGAATAAGAGACTTTTTATAAATAATTAACTATGAGACAAAAATTAAAATTAATAATTTCATTAATATTTGATTATTATGTGATACAAAATTAGCATTCATTAAATTTTTATACAAAATTAAAAGAAAAGTATAACATTAAAATTTAAAAATTTGATTCGATCCACTAATTAATTTTTTAAATAATTAATTATTTTTATCAATGTTTAGAAAACTGAACCGATCAGCAAATTGGAGATGGCAACGGTTCAAGGGTCAAACAGTCGAACCGTTTTTAATTAAAAAATTAAAAAATAAATTAAAACTAATGAAAATTTTTTTAAAAAAATAAAAAAACAGGCTGAACCGTTACCGGGTCACCGGTTATGCCGGTTGAATTGGTCGGTTGACTTGTTTTTGACTAATTTTCTAATAGTCCAATTTTCAGCAATAATTGGACTAGATTTTTGATTGGTTCATGGTTGAACCGGCCAGTCCAGTCCAGTTTTCTAAACATGAATTTTTATAAATAATTAGCTAAGGAATGGAAATTAATCTAAATTGGCAATTTCGCTAAGATTTAATTTTTATGTGATACAAAATTAAAAGTTATTAAAATTTTACATAAAAATTAAAATGAACTTGTAACATGATTAGATCGGTCCCTTTACTTAATTTTAGAAAGAATTAATTATTTTCAAAAATAAAATTAGCTAAAAAATGAAAATTAATTAAAATTAGCAATTTCTTACAATTTCATTTTTGTGTGATAAAAAATTACAATTCATCAAATTTGTATACAAAAACTAAAAGAAACATGTAACATTAATTTTTTTAATTAATCATTCAGTTGTATCATTAATCCAATATTTTTAATTAATTGAATCTATATCTATATCTTTTAAATTGCAGATATCCTTTAGTGAAAATAATTAATGGAAAACGAGTTTTAATATTGCATTTCAACAATTATATCTTTTAAACGAATTTTAGATTAATTTGGATGGTTTTGTTATTGGATTTGATTAGTAGTCAATCAGCTTTGAGAACGGTATTTTACTATTGCATTTCAGCATATATCTAATTTGAGTTATAGTTCTCATCAATTTTTTATGGTTTTTATTATTTGGATTTGACTGGAAGAACTGATAGTTTTCATTTCTCGAATATTTCTTTTTGATTGATTAAGCTTTTTCTAGAAAGCAAACACACGTTAAGCCTTTTGTTAGGCTCTATTTCTTCTTGATATTGAATATGTAGCTCTTGACCAATATTAAAATCACACCATAAACTACAATGAAAATTATCAATAAGGATATTTTACTGATTAATGTACCAACAAGATATCGGAAAAGTCATTTTTCAAAATAATGAACGACGATTGCATGAGTTGTTAACGGCATTTTTGAAATTGTTAAGTTAGATCTATAGATTCATAGAAGTTTTTTCATACTTTGAAATTTATTTTGTATAATTGACTAATATTTTTAGTTTACATAATTGGTTACAATTGCAAAAGTCCAATAAACTTTATAATTTTTTTATAAAGTTGATTAATTTGCAATACATCTATTACTATTCAGAAGTATAAAATAAATTAAAATATGAATTGATCCAATTGAATGGATTGTTTGCGGTAAATTATTGAAATAATTTTTCTTTCTCTACATTGATAAATTACTTTCTCCTTTTTTTCATTAATTTTTTATGCCATTGGTTGAGACGACGCAATTTTTTAAATATTAAAGGTAAATTTATGGATTGATCGTACTCTTTTCGGCACTATCAAATTTTCTTATCTTGGATCGTTTATTTTTTGTACCCATATGGAAAATACTTTTTAATAGTGGAACAGAGTTTCAATCAAAAGAGTGTTGGACTCACTTATTATAAAGAAACATTTGTAGTTTCTTCGCACTATAAAAGTTTTATGTATATATGATCAATTTTTAAGTGATTAATACAAATCGACACAATATTTTAAATTATTAAGGTAAATCCGTGGATTTATCGTACTTTTTCACACTATTAATTTTTTTTCCTTGGTTCATTTAGTTTTTATGATAATATTCATTGTGAAAATTAATTATACTTCTATGCTTTCTTTGTATGGTTGATTATATTTTTAGTTCATATAATTTGTTACAATTGCAAAGTCCAATATGATTTGTAATTTTTTCTATAAATTAATTTTTAATGTAACTATTGTTATTTACAAGTGTAAAATAAATTAAAATATGAATCAACTCAATTCGATGGAGTGCTTCCGGTAAGTTGTTGCAGCAACTATTCTTTCTTCAAAGTGATAAATTTTTTCCTCTCTCTCTTCTTTTCTCATTCATTTCTTATAACATTAGATTGAGGCGACACAATTTTTAAAATAGTTAAGGTAAATTCATTGATTGATCGTACTTTCTTCATACGATTAAATTTTCCTCTTGCATTATTTATTTTTTGTGGCCACATGAAAAATATTTTTCAATAGTGAAAGAGTTCCAATCAAAAGAGTGTTGTCCGTGGATTATTTATTTATTTTTTTGATATGATCAATTTTTTAAACCATTAATAGGAGTTGATATAATATTTTGAATTGTTAAGGTAAGTCAATGGATTGATCGTACTTTCCTCACGCAATTAATTTTTTTCCTTGCATCATTTGGTTTTTATGCCAATATGTTCATTGTAAATTATACTTCTTTTGTACGGTTGATTAATATTTTTAGTTCACATAATTCGTTGCAATTTTAAAAGTCCAATATACTTCATAATTTTTTCTAGTAGATTAATTTATAATGCAACATTACTATTTGCATGCATAAGATAAATTAAAATATTAATCAACCCAATTCGATGGATTGTTTTTCATAACTTTGAAACAATTATTTCTTTCCTCACACTAGTAAATTGTTTTCTCTATTTTTTTAATTTAATTTTTATACCATTAGGATGAGACAACATGATATTTTTTTAATAGTAAAGGTAAATCTGTGGGTAGATCGTACTTTCTGCGCACTATTAAATTTTTTCTTAGATCATTTATTTTTTGTGCCTACATGAAAAATGCTTTTCGGTAGTGGAAGATAGCTCCAGGCAAAAGAGTGCCGAACTCACTTCGTGTAAAGAAACAATTATAGTTTCTTCGCAATAATAAATTTTTAATATTTTTTTGTATTATCAATTTTTTAAACTATTAGTATGAGTCGACACAATATTTTAAACTACTAAGATAAATTCGTGAATTAATCGTACTTTCTTTACAATATTAAATTTTTTTACCTCAGATCATTTAGTTTTTATGCCAATATATTCATTGTGAAAATTAATTATACTTTTTTTGTATAGTTGATTAAAATTTTTAATTCACGTAATTCGTCATAATTGCAAAAGTCCAATAAACTTTTTAATTTTTTTATAGTAGATTAATTTGTAATGCAATTATTACTATTTACAAGCATAAAATAAATTAAAAGATGAATTGACCCACTTTGATGGATTATTTTGCATAAATTGTTAAAATAATTATTATTTCTTTGTACTGATAATTTTTTTGTATCATTAATTTTCTATACCTTTTGGTTGAGTCGACACAATTTTTTAAATTGTAAAGGTGAATTCGTTGATTGATTGTACTTTCTTCGCACTTTTTTCCATGGAATATTTATTTTTTGTGCCAAAATGTTCACATTTTAAGTTAGCAAATTAGTGCCTCATTGGTCTAATGAACATCTCAATCATGAATCAATGTTATTAGTTACGTATGCAACATTGAAGTAGAAAAGTTAGGAATATGAATTGTGTTCTTATTCTAATTGTATCACAATGAATTTTGAATGAATATATATGGAAAAAAAAGAAGGAGAGATTTAAAACTAAAAGTACATATTTATTGAGTTTAAATTATATTTTATTATTTTTATTTTTCTAATTCATATAGAGTTATTGCAATTTTAAAGTATGAATCAAATCATAATAAGGTAAAGAAATAGGCTTTCAAGTGGCTATTAGTTATTCTTATATTCTAATTCTTATGATAATACAATATGCAATCAGTGTATAAGCAAAAAAATAGATGTTGAAAAATTTGCCCCCTACACAACACACAGGTGAAACAGCTAGGGTTTGAATAGGAATGGTATGTTGCAGTCGCGATGGTAACGCATATGAATGGTTTAAAGTTTTTGATAGATGATGACGATGATTGTCCAACTACCATGACCTCAACTATCACCTATAAAGAAGTGTTTAAACTTATAGTTTCATACTTATTAATCGCATCAGGTACGTTGTTCACTTTATTTATTTTTTTACACACATCCTTTATGTCATTCATGGTTTGATATATGAAGTGAATGATTGTATTTGTATATTATTGTGTTTGTGCTCTTATATTTATCTAGGTATAATGTTCCCGTCATAAATTTGGTGGAGTTATACAAATTGATTGGGTGTACCATGTATGCATTAGGAGATCCTGTACCCACGCCAGAAAAAAATTCTCCTGCGAGCCGCATCGCTCCCCACCGTTAGGGACAATTATGTATTATTCATCTAACCTAATGTAGATACTAAAAGAAAATTTAAAAAAATTGGGTGATGTAGGGCTCTCACACCACGTAGCATGGGTACCATCTCGATATGAGGAACAGAGCATTGGCATATGCATTAGTGGCACTGTGTTTCAAAAAGGTAACTCCATGTACCTAGTGATCGAAAATTACACTTTTAGTGAGTTTTATTGATCATATCCAAAATATGAAGTTATTTCTAATATTTTTAGAGGTTTCTTATGCTAAAGTGCCAGTATTTGTGTAAACGTGATGCCAGAGATATTCCGCTCATCTAACATTTATTTATTATTTCAATACAATTCAATTGTATAGCAACACAAATTTTTATATTCCATGTGACAATTATGTATGCGAGTTATATTTGAGTGCATTCACCATTTTTGTCAAAACACGAAAATATTTCTTTTTTTTGTGTTGTTGTTGACTATTATTGATGGTGTTATATTTGGATTGTTTTAATTATTGATGTCTTTAAGAGTATTGTAAATTGAATTTGTATTTTTTGGTGAGTTTTCTCCCAGTTGTTATAGGATGAATTGATATAAAATAGAGGAAAACTCTGTCAAAATTTTTCAAGAATTATTTCATTAGTTATATTAATTAAGTTTATTATTGCGACTCATTAGTTATTTTATTTTGTTTCAAGATCTTATGTCAATAGGACTAACACCTATTAATAATGTTATTAACTAAAAAATTATGTGCTTGTACAACGCATGAGTGAAATAACTAGTATAAATAGAATAACATTAATAGTACTTGAAAATGATCATAAAAACCCACCACAATCTAGAACATTACCTAATTTAAGTAACACATATTCAAATTTTGTAAGAATTTTGACAGGGTATGGCTTATATTTCGGACAATTTCATCATATAAATATCCCATAGTTTAGGTATTTATTTACCATTTAGCAATATAATTAATTTTGATTAATTTTTTATTTAATTTTTTATCACACAAAAATTAAATTTTAGCTGAAATTTTTAGCTTTAATTAATTTTCATGTTTTTTATTAATTCTATTTCTAAAATAATTAATTATATCTAAAATTAATTAAAGGAACCAATCTATTTTTAAAAAATTTTAATGTTACAGTTTTCTTTCAATTTTTATTTAAATTTTTAAATAATTTTAATTTTGTATCATACTAAAATTAAATCTTGGCGAAATTCCTAATTTTAATTAATTTTTATTTCTTTGCTAATTATTTGTAAAAATAATTAAGGGTTATTTTCACAAACCCTTCAAATCTTTCAAGTTTGTAACAATTTGAACTCATTTTTCAATGTGGAAACCCCCCTTTAAATTAATTGTCTCTAGACCCCCACTAACGGATTTCATCCAATTCAGCCCTTAGATTAGTTTTTTTTGCACACTAAAATTTGGGATAAAATTTGAAACAATATTTTATTTTGCAATTTTAAATCTTTTTAAACTTCACATGTTTAACTTTAATTTTTTGCAATTTAGTCCTTTTTTTTATTTCACAATTTCAACATTATTTTTGGAAAATGGTTCGCAATGGTCTATAAATTTTCCAATTGCAATGAAATTAGTACGAAAGTTAAAAAAAAAAAGTAGCGTGACTTTAATTTCATTGAATTAATTAATTTAATACTAATTTTATTTTGTCGATAATACATTTTGCAAATTTATGTGACACTTATAACTGATCGAAATGGTCCATAAATTTTGCAATTGCAATAAAATTGGTACGAAATTAAAAAAGGTAGCATGATATTAACTTCATTTGAAAATTTTAAGTTGTCTAAACTCTATTTAAAATGTTCAGATGTATCTGAATAGTAGTCTGTTAGTCTGATTTCACTCGTGACAGTTTACTATTATTAGCAAAATACGTCTATAAATTAACGTTGACCAAATTCGTCTAGCGAAATCGAATGTGACAGATACACTAATCGTGATGTAGAACGTAAAACAGTAAAATGGACAAGAACACCCGATTTTAATGTGGAAAACCCGTGGGTGACAAACCACATGCTCGTGGCCTACGAGCAAAACCTATCCATTAAATCCAAAGTGTTTAAATATTTACAAGAATTAAAGCGATCAATGGGTTTGTACAAGAATTAAATCAAGAAATTAACTTAAACAATTCATGCACATTGGGAGAAGGGTAGCACATTTCTTGAAGTATGCAAGGGGACGTAATTCTTGCTCCAAATGTGTACAATGGCCTCTCTTATGCTGTGATTTTGTAGAGGCTCACAATTCTTGTCACACAAGGTATTGTCGCTGTAATGAATCACTTGATTTTCCTACAATAAAAACTAGCTTAATTAGATGTAGGGAAAAAAAAGGTAACTTGTATAAAATAATTAAGGGAATTATAATATAAACTCACTAATCATTGTATAACTAAAAGTCTTACCAAAATGGCAAAGTGGAAAGAATTTTGGAGTCCAAAGAAGTCATGGACGTGTACTTCCTATAGTCCTAGTACAATTGGACTTTTCAACATTTGATAAACTCCAAGATTATCAATTGCATGATTAATTAATTAAAACTAGCATTCAATTAATTATTTTTATGTGTAATAGTAAAAATGAAATATGGTAAGAAGATAATAGAAAATAAAGACTTACCTTATCACACACCAAGTTAATATGGAATGAATTATTACTATAAACTAGGTGCAGCGAATGTAGACACTTTTAGTAGTAATAGGCATGTACTACTAGGGTTTCTCTGCCCAAGTTGGACTCTCTTGTAATTATCAATACAAGAAAAGATTATTACGATAAAATTAACAATTAACTAAAATCATGTGATAATAAGTCCAATAAAATTACAATATAATTAAATTAACCAAATAAGATATTCAATTGATTTAATTACAAATGTGGAAAAATAAAAATAGCAATATAATTAACTTCAATAGAAAATAAAGTTAACAATCTTCCCCCTTTGGCTTTTTCTATTTTTCCAAAACACAAGTCTCAATCGTTTAGCATACAACATGGTTGAAGTTTTGAAAGCACAAATTACCCAAAAGTTCCCCCTCGAGTTACGGTAACAGCAAATGATGACAATTGTAATCATGCATAAGAAGTGCACAAAAGACCAACAATTAAATGGATCACACAAATTGTTATAAACTTCAACAAGCAAAAGAGAGAAAGAGTTAGCTCGACTCCCTGCAAAAAGAAAATGACTATTCCCCCTTTTTGGAACAATAAAGGAGCCAAATGGAACAACAACATATAAGCAATCAAAACGTATCAAAACACTCCAAATGATTAAGGAATACAGTGTGATAGATTGGTTACTCTCCTAAAATGAAGATGACAAGAAGATGGTACCTCAACACATTAGCAGCTCATGGGGATGCACAATACCATTTCTTCTTCAATTTCGCCACTAGATCTATTTGGCTCTTCATCAAAGTCAAAACCTGATTTCCAAGGCTCATATGCATTCACGGTATTTGGGGTAGATTCATCTGCCTCAACTTTACCAGATTTTTTACCACCTTCATCATAAGTATCATCAACTTCATGATTCACAAAATCATCCACATCTTTCTCCCAGTATAACGTGCAAAATTCTCAACAGTAACTTTCTACAATTCAATGTACTCAATGGCAATTTGCTCAACATGAGCATTGTCAACAATGGTCGTACCAACACTCCTCTCAACACTAGAAGAGGTGATCTTCTTCCACTCAACACAAGCTTCATCATCAATTTCCTCAACAACTCCATTAGTAGCAATATTAAGGCTACTAGAAATGCCAATATCACAAGCCACAATATCAATCAAAATTCTACCATAAAAACATTGTCTTCAGCACGAGATTTCGAAGAAATTCCTTTCTAAAATCAACGTTAGGTAAAAAGGGGTTTAGCCACATTACCGAAAATAGAAGATGGGTGGGACCCATGGGAGGAGGTACCATGGTGGCAACCAGAGGTAGCTTGTGTGAGAAGCTTTAGTGATCGGTGATAGAGCTTTAGTGGTGGCAGCCCAAATCAGTGGTGGAGATGGTGGAGGTAAAGTTGTTCCCAATTTTCTAGGTGAAGTTCTCAATTTCTTCCCTAGATCTAGTCTCTTGGTCATGGATTTCTTCATTCCCATTGTGATTTTGAGTGGGTGTTGAGGATTAAGGAGATTTGCGTGCCAAATTCCATTTCCATTCAAATTGCAGTTGGTTAGTTTATGAAAAAGAATGAATTAAGGAAATGAAAAGTTAGCAAAATGGGACCCACAACTGACTAACCTTTCCTACAAAACACGCTCACATTAACCCACAGTATATTGCCTTAAAACAAAAATTCATGAAAATTAAAAAAATTCGAAAATTTATAGCTAGATGCATCTAGTACCTTCAGACACATCCGCGTATTGTTGTCTTCCATTGCGAGAAATGCATCTGGGCAGTGTACAGTCTACCACACATAAATAGAAATCAATTACGGGAAGAGGGGTGTGTGAATCAAACAACCGCTGATCAATCATGCATCACCATCAAATACCTTATGGTTGTCCTGAATTATTGGCTTTTCACTGTAGTACACTAGCAGACAAATCAAAATCTGTATAAGTGCGAATTCTCAAGTCTGCCTTGCTGATTTTTTCAATAAAATGGCATTTTCTTTTGGAGATGGAAATGGCTACGCACAATCCCCAGAAGTCGCCTTTTCAAATCTCCCACTTTTTCATTCAATTTATGCTCATTTTCTCGTTTTTTTTTTGTTTGTTTTGAAAAAAAAAGGTATGAACTTGGCTTGGTTTGGTAGCCTTATTTTCCACTAACTCTGCCCTTAGACAATCAAATCGTGTGCAATGCTAAGAGCAAGATTTTGAATGTGGGTCTACACTCGATATGGAGCCTCAATAAAAAATAGAACCTTATAGCATTGATGACAGTGACTTATTCCACTAGATTGTCCGACTGAAGTGCTATGAGATTAGTCTGGAGGCATGTTGACTATCATATGCCACATACATGAACCTCAATGTCTGTTTCCAATACTGAGATTCATCTTGCAGTAACCAAATGATCTACAATCAGTAGCACCCACAAAAAATAGGAAAACCTACCTACATGCATACATATAATGAGAAACAAATTCAAAAAGGAAAATTTTAAAGACAAAGGAAAATCTTTTTGTTGTTTCCCCCTTTTAAATTGAATGTAAATCCTATTCAGGTGGTGGAGAACCCCGATTTGTTTCATAAGGCTTTCAAATTTGGCAGTATTAAACGCCTTAGTGAACAAATCTACGAGTTGTAGATCAATCTGTATGTGCTCTAGGTTGATAATCTTTTGTTCCACCAATTCACTAATGAAATGGTGTCTGATATCGATGCGCTTTGTTCTAGAGTATTGAATTGGGTTTATTGAAATATTGATGGCACTGGTGTTATCACAAAACACCTTGGCTTGGTCAATCATGATCCCATAGTTTTCCAACATCTGGTTAATCCAAAGGAGTTGTGTACAGCAACTACCAGCCACAATATACTTTGTTCCGGCTGTGGATAAGGATACTGAGTTGTGTTTTCTACTAAGCCACGCTACCAGATTCTTTCCAATGTAAAAGGAGCCACCAGATGTATTCTTTCGGTCATCAACATTGCCAACCCAATTTGCATCTGAGTAACCTGCAAGATGGGCAGTGGTATTTCGTGTAAATCATATGCCATAACTGGATGTAGCACTCACATACCTAATGATTCTTTTAACAATAGCCAAATGTGACTCCTTAGGCTTGGCTTGATACTGAGTGCAAACCCCTACGCTAAAGGATATGTCCGGCCTGCTAGCAATGAGGTACAGTAGACTACAAGTCATGCTTCTATAAAGGGATCCATCTACGTCCTTGCCAGAGTCATCTTGTGAAAGTTTCAGCGTGGTTTCCATGGAAGTTCTCATGGGTTCTACATCTTGAAGTCCAAACTTTTTCATGAGGTTTTTTCCATACTTTTCTTGTGAAATGAAGATGCAAGATGCATCCTACTTCACCTGCAAAGCCAAGAAAGAAAGTTAGTTCACCAACCATACTCATTGCAAATTCTCTTTTCATAGAATTCACAAATTCATCAATTTTGGACTTAGAAGTAGAGCCAAATACAATATCGTCACCATATATTTGGGCTACAATTAGTCCTGATTTCAAATGCTTCATAAAAAGAGTCTCATCAGTTCCTCCCCTTTTATATCCTTGGTTCGAGTAAGAATGATGTGAGTCTCTCATACCAAACTCTTTGAACTTTCTTCAGACTAGATAGAGCTTTCTTTAGCCTATACACATGATTTGGATAGAATGGATCTTTGAATCCTTGTGGCTACTCCGCATAGGCTTCTTCATTCAACATACCATTCATAAAGCACTATTCACATTCATCTGGTATAATCTGAAGTTAATGTAGCATGACACAACTAGCAACGACATGATGGATTCCAATCTAGCTACGAGAGAAAATGTCTCCTCAAAATCAATGCCTTGAACCTGTGTGTATCCTTGGGCAACAAGTCTTGCTTTATTTCTCACCACATTTCCTTGTTTATCTGACTTGTTTCTAAAGATCCATTTTGTGACAATTACATTTCCCTTTTTTGGACGAGGGACCAATTCCACACATCATTTCTTTCAAATTGGTTCAACTCTTCTTGCATTGCTTGAGCCCAACTCCCATCTTCCAATGCTTTTTGAACATTTTTCGGCTCAATCAGGGACAAATAGCACATGTTTCCTAATGCGGCAGCAAAGCTTCTTTAAGTTACCATCCTTTCAGAGGGATCAGTGAGGATATTGTCCAAAGGTTGTGCCTTTTGGACCCTAGATGATGGATTTTTCCTACTTGTTTGTTGTTGTTCTGGTTCTACCGATTGAGACACATCTCGCTCTAAACATTTAGCAGCAGACTTGTTTGCTTGGGGTCCTTCAGTGTTGTCTTGGGATTCAGCTGGGTTCTGATTCTCTATTGATTTGCCAAATTATTCTTCCTGTTATTCCTTTGGTGGGATCTCCTACGGGCCAGACTCATCTTCTTACAAACTAAAATTTTCATTAGTATCATCAACCTTCACATTGACAGACTCAATGACAGTTTGAGTTCTAAGATTGAAAACTCTATAGGACCTACTATTCTCAGAATATCCCAAAAACACTCATTCGTCTCATTTTGAATCAAATTTCCCTAGATGCTCCCTATCTTTCAAAATATGACATTTACCTCCAGACATGTGAAAGTAATCAATCTTAGGCTTTCTACCCTTCCACATTTCTAGGGAGTTTATTTAATGCTAGTTCTGAGGACAACTCGATTTATTGTGTAACATTTGGTGTTTGTGGCTTTTGTTTAAAATCTCATGGGAAATTATTTGCTATTTAGCATGACACGGGACATCTCCTACAAGGTTCTGTTTTCCTTTCAACAACTCCATTTTGTTCTGGAGTCTGTGGAGTAGAAAACTTCCGACTTATCCCATACTAGGCACAAAAGTCAGCAAAGTCATAGTTTTCAAATTCCATTCCATGGTCACTTCTGATCCCCTTGATCCTCACCTGTTCATCATACTTTTCATTTTTTAATTTCTGAAATAAAATAGGGAAACTGTCAAAGGCATCAGATTTTTCACGAATAAACATAACCCAGGTATATCTAGAGAAGTCATCAACGCACATGAAGATGTATTTCTTATCTCCTATACTATCCTTTCGAATTGGACCCATCAAATCCATGTGAATTAACTCAAGTATATGAGAGGTAGTAAGAGATTTACCTGGCTTATGTTGGCATCAGATTTCCTTACCCTTTTGACAATCACCACATATTCCATCTAGAATGTTGTTGATATTGGGCAAACCTCTCACAGCTTGTGTCTTTTCCAACTTCACGAGATCATGGCAATTTAGGTGTCCCAGACGATGATGCCACAACTCTTCAGTTTTGACACTGACTGAATTGCACATGACAGGATTGCCAAGTGTATAAAATATGTCATTCAATCGAATTCCTTTGAAAGACACACTTTCCATTGGATTTGAATTCCTATTACAACTCGACACCTTGCAATAGTCATTAGAAAACATAACAAGAAGGTTTTCCACACAACTGACTTGCACTAATCAAATTTGCTTTAAGACCAGTCACATAAAGTGCATTAGTTAATGTAGATAAACTTTCAATATTGATGATACCTAATCTAGCTATCTTACCCTTTTGGCCATCACCAAAAATAACAACACCAATTTCACCATTCTCGAATTTTGATAGTAATGAGAGATCACTAGTCACACTAAAAGACAATTGAACCACATAAGCATTAACCCTAGTGTTTCTTCTTTGATAGAGTCTTGGAGGGCCTTGGTTGGTTACTGGTCTTTTCAGTTGGCTATTGGTCTTTTCTTATGAGTATTAGCAAGATTCAAATACTCATGACAACTGAACACATCATGATCAAATTTGGAACGGAAATTGCAGGATACCTGAGAGGCAAATACGTCCTGCCTATTAGGGAGAGGCTAAGGTCTTCTATTCATCTGGTTCTAAGCCCTTGTGTTTTGGATTGGAGCAATTTCTCCAAAACGTGCAGTACGCTTACTGGATGCATCTTGTTGACGACTGGAGGATACAGATGTGTCTGGCTGAGGTCCTCTTCATATTTCGAGCTTGGATCCCAATTCCTTCACAAATACACGATTGGTAGCTGGACCTTTACCTTTACTTTCATAGCCAAGGACACTTTTTATACCAACAGGCCTTCCATAGTTCAAAATCTCATCAAGATGGACAGTTTCGAGTACAAAGTTCTTGATTTTTTCATATGCTTTTGCAAGTTCATCACTCAATCTACTTATTTCTGCTTTTTCAGAATTTTCTGATGCAAATGCATCTCGCTCACCCTCTCTATTGGATTCGATTACTGTTTGCAACAGATGAATCTTCTCTTCTACCTTCTGGAGCTCTTTTTCCATATCATCAGCATTTAAGACAGATGCATCTCTGTTGTTACCTATAGAAGCCATATTCATAGATTCAGCACCGAGTGAATGTAAAACAGTAAGGGTGGTTACCTGATTGTCAAATGAGCTTTCATCTGAATCTGATCCAAATGCATCTGACTTAATATTGCTCCAAGTGATGTTCATGGCCTTCCTGCCTTTGTTTTTCAGCGTGTTTGCACATTTAGAGGTGATGTGCCCAAAACCTTCACATTCTCTACATTAAATGCGTTTTGACCCTTTCCTTTAGAAGAATGAAAATTTTTCTTTGAATTAAAGTTGCTTTTCCTCTTAGATTGTTGCTGACCATGATTTTGCCCTTGTGTTTTGGAGCTCTTACCTGTTTGCTTACCTTTGAGGAGTTTCTTGAAGTGTTTTGTGAGGAGAACGATGTTTTCATCCTCATCAGAATTGCTCGACTCATTTGGCTCCTCGTTGTTTGCTTGGAAGGCAATTCCATGCTTCTTATCCCTTGTGGTTAAGCCCATATGCATCTCAAAGGTCCTCAGAGAGCCAACAAGTTCATCTGCTTTCGTGGTTCCAAAATTTTTACTTTCTTCAATAGTAGTCACCTTTTCAAGAAAACAGTCCGGTAGAGATCTAAGGACCTTCTTCTCAATCTCTTCACTAGTGTAGGTTTTACCGTGAGAATTGGCCGAGTTTGTGAGATCACTTAACCTTGCACAGAAGCTTTTGAAGTCTTCACTCTCATCCATGATGAGGTGATCAAATTCTTGCATGATCATTTGCAATTTTGAGGTTTTAATTCCATTTGTGCCTTCATTTGCAACCTTTAGGGCATCCCAAGCTTCCTTAGCCATCCTCAATGTGGAGATCAGTTTGAATTGACCAACATCCACCTGCGAAACAATAGCATAGGGAGCTTTAGAATTAAAAGAAGCTGCAACAAGTTCTGCATCAGTATAAGTGCTTCTAGGTTTAGCAGTAGTAATACCATCAGTGCTGACAGTGGGTGCAATGTAACCTTAAAGGTTAGTGGTCCAACAACATTCATCAATGGATTGAATATAAATTTCCATCCTAATTTTCCAATACGCATAATTCGATCTGTTCAACAAAGGTGGTCTAAGAGGTGTAGTAGTGCCTGGTAAATGTGGATTTTGCACAATTATTTATGGCTCTGTACAGTCAAATGGAGTGGACTTCTACTTAATATTTGTGTTTATCATTGTGGAGGAAAACAAGGTTCAAAGGATCAAAAAGGACCAAAATGGCCAAGAAACCCGAAGTGAGGACTAAAATGCAACTATTCCAAAGTTGGAGGACTTCAGGTGAAAGATTTGTGAAGATCTTGCATTCTTGCACTCACATGGAAGAACACGGAAATTGGAGTCCGTAGCTTTTTACGGATCTCGATTCCGATTTACGGATCAAAAGATATGGCCAGACGAAGATCAAAGACCAAAGTGCAACATTGCAGAAAAAGGTGGTGTTTTGCATGCAATTATTGTACGGCCGTAAGAGGTCAATGTATGAACATAAATACAACATTTACGGCCGTAAACCAAAGATATACGGCCATAATTTAGAGATGTAAAAAAGACAGATTTCATGCAGAGAGTTTTGTAGGGTCGTAACATGTCAATTTACGCATGTAAATACCTCAGCATCAGCAAAATCCGATTTTCCCACTTTTCTTCTCATTTTGTCCCTTTTTTCACCAACGATGGAGGGTTTTTTGGGGCAAGATGTCACACGAAATTGGGGCTAATATATACACCCTTTGAACCCCACGTAAAAATCATCTTCCTTTAGTTTAGGTTTAGTTTAGGGTTTATTGCTTTCTCCCCCCTTTCTTCCTTCTTCTCTTTTCTTCTTTCTTTCTTTTTCTCTTCCTTCTCTCTTCTTTAGTTAGGGGTATGAATTGTGGTTGATTGCTTGGAGAAGAAAGCAAGGAAGTTAAAAGGAGATGGATTGGAAGTGAAGAACAAGATTTTACTCTTCAAAGGGAGATTATCTATAATCTTGTTTTGTTATTTCATTTCTATTTCATTTGTTCTTTCTTTGCGTATATTTGTATGATTTCCTATACTATGGGCCAAATATTGTAAGTCGGGATTTTTGGTTGATCTTTATATATGTTTAGTTGATTCAAATGAGTTGTTGGAATTGATTTATATTTTGTTATTCATCTCATGTGTGTTTGTTATTGAGCTTGTTACATATGCTTGATTGATCACCAAGTGTGTGCAATTGCGATTAGTGTAGGATCCTAGAGATGGGACTGCACTAGTTAAACCAAATAATATTCGCCCTATGTTCTTGTAGAGAATAGAGATATACCCCTTACCCTAGGTGATCCATTGAGTTGTTTTCACAGACCCTTATGCTGTTGATTGGTAACATATTGACACAAAGATGTAGTAGGCTAAACCAATTGACTACGGATAACTTGACATTCGAGAGAGGACCCAGGTATATAAGGATAATCGGACCTAACATTGAAGATGAAAAATATGTTAAGTTCAACAACGAATTAGTATAATTAGATTGAGTGAAATCATGAATCCTGACTATCTCTTAATTTGAGTTTATCTCCATTCATGCCCATTTCTTATCTTTATTTGCTTGATTAGTTAGTTAGTCTAGTTTAGCTCTCGTCTGCCTTGTGATTGTGTGTTTTACTTGCTTTGTTTTTATTCCACTAGAACTAGTGACTCCGCTCAAATACCAATCCTCGTGGGATCGGTATTCGGACTTCTATGTCCACTTTATTACTTGTACGACACGTGTGTTTGCGGTATATTATTGGGTGTGTAAACGCCCAAGTTTTTGACACCGTTGCCGGGATTCGTTTTATTTGTGTTGAGTTTCTCTATTCTAGTTTATTTATCCATATTTAGACTACCAGATCTCACTTTCTAGAAGCGAACCCGCTCTGATACCAATTGAAAATTTAAAGTTTTCAAAAATCTATTTAAAATGACAAAATGTTTACACCATTAAAATTTTATTTTATAATAAATCAAGTCGTGATAATAAGAAAAAAAAACAATTCTACTTGATTCAAATGACATAACAATTAATACTCATGTCTTGAGAATTAATGAATAACAGTTCTACTATATTTAAATAATTAATTTAAAATCCATAAAATAATAAGTTCTCTAATCAGTTGCCGCTACCGCTCTCCTCATCGTTAACTCTATATTCTTCAAATAATTCATTAAATAGAAAATATGAGTACCATAAATGCTCAATAAATCTTGAGCATGTTAATAATTCTATACCACAATAATGCACACATAATCATGTCTTTAGGGTGCCTCTAAGTGGTTACCTAATGTTTGGTGAACAAGTATTAAACTAGTCCAAAATTCTGATATGGTGCGTTAGCACATAAATTCTGTACGGCTTGTGCCATAGGCACAATCATCTGGTGCTAAAGGCACAATAATTCTGTCATGGTGCAATAAGCACAATAAATCTCATGAAACATGCATATATTATTATACGAATAATTAACCATGAGGATCCGAAACTTTAAAATAATTTACCTTAGAAAAGGAATTTACCTTGATATAGAGTCCGATCATAAACTAATGTTGAACCCTTAATTTTTACCAATACTTGAGATTAACACATTTTTCAAATATTTCTTTGACTTGTCGAAGTCGCAGCTTGTCGAGTAATTCTTGTCTGAAAAGATTTGTGTATAATGAAATTGTGGGTTTGAAGTTGATCGCCATAATTTGAGTCATAAAAAGCGAAGGGATTTTTAGAGGAGTGAAATAATAATTTCAAACCCTAATTTACAAACTCTTTAAATTTGACAGAATGAAATTAACTAAAAATAGAAATAACTAGAATTAAAATCTAATTTTCCAAAGTTAAAATGAAAATTTTCACAAATGGTCCAAAAAAAGTTGTCTAAGTGTGTTTTTAGTCCGATTTAAAAAAGGGAAGCACATTTCATAAAAAATAAACTTTAGAGTGCATTTGGTCCATCGTGACAAAATCCTTCCAATTTAATCGTTAGTCAAGTCAAATTTTGCTATTTTTTTCTTTTTTTTGAGGGATTTTGGTCGTTTGACTTAAAATAAATTACACAAAAGGTCCTAACATTTATAGATTATTACAATCAAGTCCCAAAGTTTGAAACATATATACTTTGGTCTCAAATTTAATTAAATTGTATAATTTTACCTTTTATTTTTTTCTATAGAGGCTTATTTTGTCCATAATTAATTTTATTGAAGTAGTTTGATACTGATTAAATAGTTTTTATCGAAAATTTTAATTACGATAATATTTGTTCATATTAATATTATAATTTTCGTATATTTTCTTTAGCATTAGAGACATACATATTTTGATTTTAAGTAACAGTTAATAATAAATGTAATTGCTATATCTAAGTAAAATTTTACCAGGAATATGTCTTTGTGAAAAATATACCAAATACAAAGAACTAATTGCAGAAAAAAGAAAATCAAAAAACCAAAAATTAAAAAAACCCTCTCAAGGAAACCACCATAGTTCTTTGGTGGTCTTTCGAAAATTTTCTTTAGCATTAAATATACTCACATTTTTATTTTATGCGACAGTTAATAATAAATATAATTGTTGTACCTAAATGAAATTTTATTAGGAATATATCACTAGAAAAAATATACCAAATACAAAGAAGTCGTCACAAAAAAAAAAATCAAAAATCAAAATAAAAACCCACGCCCTTTTGACCCCAAAAAACCACCATCATTTAAGCGGCCAAAAACCGCCTTAAGGTGGTGGTGGTTTTTTGGGTCAGTGAGGTTTAAAATCTTTTTTTTGTGATTAATTCTTTGTATTTAATATTTTTTTATAGTGATATATTGTTATGCGAACCACATTGGATTTGATGCAACACAACCCACATGAGATTGTATGAATCCCAGAAAAGCTAATTCTAATAGGTGATTAGCTTGATCCCACCTATCTTCATCTCACGATGTGGTAATAACTTTCAGCGGTTGTGAAGACTTGATTCGACGGGTTTTGAACATCACAAGAATTGATCACGTTCCCAATAAGTTCGATATCTAATGAAGAACAAAATGAGGAGTAATCTCGACTCAATAACATGAAAGCTCTCTATTCTTCAAAGCTGTCTTATAATGTAATGAAAATGGCTACTTATACTTTACAAAATAGAAACAAGCTTGTTCATGAAGCCAAGGCTAAAATAATACTAAAATAAACAAATATCCAAAAATATCTAAGAATAGGTCGGCCAAATTTTATAGCCATGCGGTCGCACATGCGACCGCATACTTTTCGAAAAACTGCACCATTTGGTCGTGTGGGCTACCGCATGCTTGTAATAGATGCTGGCACAGTTTACTTGGGATGCGGCCACACTAAGCTACCTGGAAATTTCTGGGCCTTAATCTCAGCTTGGTCCATGCGATAGAATGCCATTGGCAATTTCCCCAAATTTGCAGTTTTGGTCTCCGGCTCTTACATTGCATTGTTTTGATCCTCGGTTATCCTTTTTTAAGTAGGATGGTGCTAACGCACATTAAGTTGATATCTCTCTCATCCTTGATATCAAACCTTCATCCTAAACTTCGAGATGACTCTTTAGGATGATTTCTCCACTCATCTTTGACCAAACTCATCATTGTCATCTTTAGCTTATTTGCTCGAGCTTTGTGATCGGTCGACCAGCATTCTAAGTGAGTCAATCGATTTTGAGCTATCTTGAATCATATTATACTCCTAATAAAATTTTATTTAGCTACAACAATTACATTTATTATTAAATGCTACTTAAAATCAAAATGTACGCGTATCTAATGCTAAAGAAAGTTTTCGAAAGACTACTAGCAGTGGTGGTGGTTTCGGGGGGAGATTTTTTTTATTTTTGTTTTTTATATTTTTTAGGTTTAATTTTTTATATTTAGTATGCTTTTTACAGTGATATATGGTTAATAAAATTTTATTTAGGTACAATAATTACATTTATTATTAATTGTTGTTTAAAATCAAAATATGTGTCTCTAGTGTTAAAGAAATTTTTTTGAAAGTTATGATATTAGTACGAATAAATGCTATTATATGTAAATGTTTTGATGAAAACTATTTAATGAGTGCCAAATTAATTCAATATAATTAATTGTGGACCAAATAAGCTTCCATAGAAAAACTAATTGTGATTAATTTTTATATTTGGTTTATTTTTCAATGATATATTTCTAATAAAAGTTTATTCAGGTACAATAATTATATTTATTATTAACTGTTGCTTAAAATCAAAATGTGTGTATGTCTATTGCTAAAGAAAAATTTGAAAGTTATGATATTAATGTGAACAAATGTCATTGTATGTAAATTTTTTTGATAAAACTATTTAATCAGTATCAAATCAATTCAAAAACATTAATTACCGACCAAATAAGCCTCCAAAGAAAAACTAAAAGGTAACATTATAAAATTTAATTAAAATTTTGGACTAATGTATATTTTTTCAAATTTTGGAAGTTGATTGTAATAATCTCTAAAAGTTAGGACTTTTGTGCAATTTATCTTAAGTCAAATGGCCAAAATGCCTCTTAGGAAAAAGATAAAATAGCAAAATTTGACTTGACTAACCGGAAAATTAGATGGATTCCGTCCAAATGGACGAAATGCGCACTGAATGTTTTTTTTTTTGGATAAAATGCACTACCATTTTTTAAATCGGGCTAAAATTGCACTCAAGCGACTTTTTTGGGACCATTTTCTCCAATTTCTCAAGTTACAATTTATTTTAGGAACTAACTTGCAAAATATTTGAAATTTAAGAGTTCAGAATCTACAATAGAACATGGGAAAAGGTCAGGATTAGGTTAAAACTTTGAGTTGAAGATAGCAATAATTATAATAAAAATTCAGATGACTAAAATAAAGTACTTGAAATAAGATAATTTTTAATAGATTTAGAAATTTTAAATTACTATGGGATCACAATAAAAAACTTTATACTCCAAAGGTTGAAATGGAAATTGAAAGGCTAATAAGTCGAGGACTAAGGATGCTGAAATAAAACAAATCTGCATTGGATTGGTGAAATTAGAAAGTTTTGGCTCAAAATCAACTTTTGAGAAAGGTTTTGAACTCAATTAAATAACTTGAAGGGATATGGGGTAGGTTTTGAGAGGAGGATAAAACTTACGATCAACTTAAAAGGGAATTATATATGAAGAGATTAGAGTTCAATTAAGCTTTAATAAAAAGAATCCTAAACACACTTTATTTTTCCTTCATTTGTTATTCATGTTAAACTAGAGAAAATGGAAAGGAAAAGGACTGCGAGAGAATGGAAAACTTGGAATGATGGTGAACACAGTCCTAGTCGATTAGACTCACTACCAACCAGTGTGAAGGTGCTGGAAGATAGAGGAAGAGGAGGTGATTGGGGGGAGGGACGATGAAGCGGAAAATTGGTGTTCACGTTTGTCTGAGAGTGTCTCATAGAGTCTTCTCATATTCTTCTCTTTCATTCTTCTATTGAATGATTTTGGGTGTTTTTGGTATGTTTGTGGTGCTTTTTGATGGTAATGGGATGAGTTCACTGTGATTGTGCTATAATTGTGGTTGAGCTTGGTTGGATTGGGTTGAGAAGGTTGTGAATAGTGATTGAATTGTCTATAAATTAGCTTATGTTGGTGTTTGGTGATGAGAAGGTCTCCATTTATGAGGGTTATAGATGTTGACACTAGATGGACATCTTCAATTGAATACGACCGTATATGAGGTTGAGGAAAGAAGTTGAGTTCAAATTACATGACCGTATTATCAAGGTCATTATTCTTGACTCTAGTTGTATGCCTATAGTTGTTTTGAAATTCTTCTTGAACGGTCATTAGTTGATGAGGTTATAACGTATGTCATCGTTTACAACAAAAAAATGCATGTTAGGCATGCCTAGAGAAGTTAGGAATGGTTATAACATCAAAGTTTACAAATACTTCACATTAAAAGGACAAAAAGGTTAGTCTTCTTCTTTACTTCATATTTTCTCTTCAAATTCGCTCGATGAAGTGGCCATGCGTCGCATGGGATTTTAAGAGACGTTGATTTCTTGTATGATGGATTGTATTTCCATGGTAGAATCCACATTTACCCTTAGTGGGAGATACCAGATGAAAGTGGTACCATTAAGGGGGTTATGTTAGGGCTACCTATTATTCCATTACATATTTATTATGCACATGGAGGCCTCTTCGGCTTTGATCTCTCCTGAAGAAAATAAGAGCGGGATTTTGGGTTTTCGTTGTACTCGCAGGGGCCCCCAAGTGAGTCACCTTTTATTTGCGGATGACTCTCTCCTTTTTGCATGTGCTAACTCACAAGGAGCTCGAAGGATTATAGAGATTATTTGCCGCTATAGTTGTACCTCGGTATTGGTTGTTAACATTGATAAGACCATTGTAACTTTTAGCCCCAGTGTTGGTGATGAAACTCGACCAATGGTTAGGGATATTCTAGGCATTGATTCTCTTATGCTCGGTCACATATACCTTGACTTCCCATATATGGTAGGATGGAACAAAAAACTTACATCTGGTATTTTAAAAGAGAATACGAGAAACTAGGTGATGGTGAAGGCAATGTTCCAATCGATTCCCACGTATATCATGACATTGTTTCTTCTGTCCACGAGCCTTTGCAATGACATTCCTAGCCTCTTTGCTCACTTTTGGTAGGGATTTTTAGATTCTACTTGAAAGATACGTCGGATTGACTGGTTGGCGATCTGTCGAAGGAAAGAAAATGGTGGGCTTGGGTTTAGACATCTGTAAGCGTCCAACTAAAGTTTGGTTGGAAAGCAAGCTTGGTGTTTGCTCCAAAATTGAACTCTTTAGCAAAATGTCTCTTGAAATAGAAGTACTGCCCAAAGTCTGATATTCTCCAAGCACAAGCGAAGCCTATGTGTTCTCATTTATTGTCCTCTTTAGTGTTGGCAAGAGAAATCATTCTTATGGGGATACGCTGGCGAGTTGGAGACGACACTTCAATTTACATCTGCCAAGATAGTTGGCTACCGGGTACACCCATATAGAGGGTTCTTTTCCCTCCCACCAATGGTTTAGACAAGGTATATGATTTAATTTATAATGGAGAATGAAGAATGGACATCCTTGAATTGAGCTTTTAGCCTATTGACTAGCATAGAATCCTCTCAATTCCCTTAAGCCAAAATCCAGGTAATGATAAACCTATTTGAAGCTTTACTAAAGATTGTGCATATTCAGTACGAAGTGGTTATCATCTATTGCTGTCCTCTTACCAGTGTGAACTTTGGCCTAGTAGTGTTGCTAGTGGTAGGTAGTGGTCAAAGTTATGGAAACTTAACATTCATCCGCAGATTCCACACTTTATTTTGCAATTTTTTCAACATGCATTTCCGTCATATGAGTGCATCTGGCAGAGGAAAATTGACACTACAAGCTTGTGAAAATGCTATGGTGGTCGGAAAGGAATAAACATATATTTTTCAAATGCACTTAGGGCGGTTAGTATGTAGAAGTCTCTGCATCTGTGGCAGGTTGTCAAATGGATCAATGCATCAACTATTCATTTTCAATTCATGGATTTCTTTTCATAGCTTTGCACACATGGTAATCAAGATTCTTTAAAGAATGTGTGCATGGCACTACGGCTGATTTAGAAGACCTACAATTATTTGCTATATAGGGACATTAGCACATATTCCAAACTGGTCGCTAGTGTGATATTAAGGCAGCTAAGTGAGTTCTAGTCAAGAAAATTGCTGGTCACGCCTCAAGTTTTAGTGCTATCCCGAAACAAAATATCAGGTGGCATAATCATCTTGGCACTAGTACGAATTTCATGTCCTTAACACTGATGTTGTGGTGCAGGTTGATAAAAGGAAGGTATGTTTTGGAAGTTTTATTCATGACTCAAGCTAAGTTTTCTTTGGGACTTTTGCTTGTTGTACTGCTGCTACTTTAGTCCTAAGGCCATGGACTAATTAGCCATTCGGGAAGGTCTTCTTTTCTCAGCTCGAACCTATCTAGCAATTGTCAAGTTATATTGCGACACTTAACACGTGATCCGATCTTTAAATATGGCTAATAGCTTGGTGCAGTGTGCTCTTATTGTGGATGAGGTTCATGAAGAACTATACAACATTTAGTACAATTCATGTCTCTATATCCCATGGGAAAAGAATATAGTAGCTCATAAATTAGTGGCAGTAGCAGTCCCATCTATATATAATACCTATTAGTCCGATTGTTCCTGTAATCTCTTCTAGTTTATCAGAAATTATTGAATAACATTCCTTATTTTCCCCTTTTTAAAAAAATCCAAAATTCTACGAGAATGATATTCTTCATTAAAATTATAATTTTCTTCCACAGGCTTACAAAAAAATATAAGAGAACTCTCTCAATTTTCATGTTATGAATTAATCAAGAAATGAGAAAAATGTATGCATAAGAAATAATGAAAATTTTAAAATACATAGTAATTTGAATAAAAATATTTATTGATGTTCATTTAAGATTGCAATACTCAACTAAGATTGAAAAGATCCACTGTAATTGCAAAGAAATTCAATCATCAGCTTTCTAATCTAAAAACAAATTAGTTGAGAACAATTACCCTAAAATTAGACTACCTGCAATTCATTGCGAAAGAGAAAGCAAGCGAACTACACTAGGCAAAATTTTAATATAAATTTTCTTGAGTGCTACTAAACACGAAAAAAATGGTACATTGGCGAGAGACTATTAGTCTATCAGGAGTGGTCAAGACAATGTAATGTTAGTGTCTTTCACGGGTTCATGTAACCAATACATTTTTTCAAACACTTGGTGTGCATTACCCCCACTTCTTTTACTACAATGCTATTAAAGCACCAGATCTCCAAGATTCCACAGATTATACTCTAATTTTCCAAAATAAAAATAAATTTGGCAAATAGATTGACATTGAATAAAATTTCTAGAAACATTTTGTCTTGGACTAGGAAATAATATAAACAACCATTAACCATCTTTCATCCAAGTACACCAAATACACATAAAAGGAAACACTGGCAAGAACAAAAAGTGTAGAAGCGCGATTGTTGTGGTAAATTTTAATGGAGCAGACATGGATTATTTAGAAGAGAATCTCACCTTTATTCGTAGAAATACTGGTGCTTGAACTTCTACAATCTAGGTGGAAGGAAAATTGACTAGATGTGTTCTTTTGGTCGATATTATTCTTGATCTTTGAACTTGAAGAAGAGGGAAAAAGCAAGGAGAGTGGAGGAGGAGGACAGAGTGCATGAACCGAGAGAGAGACCTAACATGGGTTTATTATCTACTAACTAGCTCTATTAATTGAGCTTAATTAAGTTGGACTACCATAATGACATGGCATATTTCTATTCGGGGGACAGCTAGCGGGATATGGATTTGGGATGTCAAATCTTGGCTTAAAATCTGGAACTTCATATGGCACAAGGCCGTAGAAGATCTTTGGAGGTAGTCGTTAAAACTTTCTAAAATAATCGAGGTCCAAGTTGAAAGAAATTGTGAGTTTGAGACTAATGTGTAACTTCATCTAACTTAATGATTGAATTGTGAAATTCAGTAAAGTTAGGTAGAATTACCTAAATATTTATGTAGTGTCGACGGTAGGATTGTGATCCGTAAGCGTCCAACTCATGATTTTGCGCTCAGCCTGGAACTGAGGCTTTTTGCCCTCCCAAAGACTCGAACCCCGCATCCAGGGATATATAGGGGTTCATTGCAAGTCCTGGTACCATCAGGCGAACAAAAAGGGATCCTGGTGCTACCAGGACTTGCAATGAACCCCTATATATCCCTGGATGTGGGGTTCGAGTCCTGGGAAGGGCAAAAGCCTCGCCCAGTGCCGAGCGCAAAATTATGAGTTGACGCCAGACGAGTCTTTTTGTTGACGGTAGTATTTGTGATCCGTATGCGTCCAACTCATGATTTTGCGCTCAACCTGGAACTGAGGCTTTTTGCCCTTCCTAGTGAACCTCGCATCCAGGGATATATGGGGGTTCATTGCAAGTCCTGGTACTACCAGGCATGGGGATTCATTGCAAGTCCTGGTACCACCAGGCTCATGGTCCTAGTGGTACCAGGACTTGCAATGAACCCCCATATATCCCTGGATGCGGGGTTCGAGTCCTGGGAAGGGCAAAAAGCCTCAGTTCCAGGCTGAGCAGAAAATCATGAGTTGTACGCGTACGGATCACAAATCCTACCGTCAACATGTAGATTATTGGTTTTTTCCACCAAAGGTCTAGGGACTGAGTTATAAAATTTAGAAAACTTGGGGATCAAAGTGTAAATCCTCTAATTTAAAGGTGCATGGATATGAGGTACTCTACACCCAGTTTAAGAGCAATAGGTTCAAAGGCATCTGTGATACATTGCAACGCCCAAATGTACCATGTTAAATGTGCACATAATGTGAATGCAAGTTTAATGAGATCAGATATCACAAATTTTATCATTATGCAGTAACTTATGATTCGGCACAATGGACAACCATAATTTATAATTCCGCCCAAGTAAAAATAGCTTCAGAATGGACCACGATTTAGATATGATATTATATACTTCTTGCTATGTAATTATACTCAAGTGATTTTTCCCTCTTTTCAAATGATACATCGTGAGAGATTTGAGATCATCTCTCATTGCTCGGAGGTAACTAAGGATGACTGGTACAAGAGATTCATCGCAAAGAGAGAGGTTTGGCTATACTATCCATAACACTTAGGGTCCAGATCTATGTGAAGGCAATTTCTTACATTGACTGATACTTTGGTCACATGGCAATGCTGTGATGTATGCTAGTTGATGGGGCCATATGTCTAGATACTTTTTGTTTAGATATTTGTATTTAAAATAAGTCATTTCTTAATGTAAATATTGTAAGTCTTTGTGAAAAAACTTGGCTGAGTCGGCCAACTAACATTGTTGGGGATCTATTTTTCAGAAACTATCTCAGCCCTTTTGTATAAACATTAGTATTGTTAAATATGTGGAAGCTTTCGAATTGCTCATGCTAGCGAAAATTATTTATAGTTTTCTTTGAAAAGTTATGCTTGTCCACAAAACTACTATCTACTTTCGAGAGAAAGATTTATTGTGACAACCAAACCCAAGTGTCATCGTTTATGAAGTCATTTGTCTCCAGACCATTTATGTTGGCACCTACATTTGTAGAAAAACTTTCACTAAATACTAAGCCATTTTAGTCAATGTTGGTCAATTTGCCAAATCATTTTCAAAGTTCAAATTTTTATAGGTTTTTTAATGGGTAAATTTAATGGTTACTCACTAAACATTAAAGTGGTTACTAATAACTCACCAAACTTTGGCCTGTAACCCATTGCTCACTGAACTTTGATAAACATCTACCATCTACCACCGTCATGGATGTCGTTCGCTTGAGTTAATGAAAAATGCTGACGTGGATAATGAGGTACAACTTGGGCCAATCGTATTCAAGATTCAGGCACAGCTGGACTCAAAATGACAACCCAGCAGCCACATATGAATGCCCATTCTATAAAACATGTTTTTAACTGACTGAAACAACCACAAACAAAGAAAAAAATTGTGGGTCATCTCTTTATCTCCTCTCTATTACTTCAGTCCAAGTTTGGTGTTAAATCTTGAACATCTCATCCATTACCACTATTCCCCTTATAATCAAATTGCCTGCTTCTCTCTTCTTTTGGTCTACGGAGGTTCCAAGTCACCTAACGTCGTCATACCTATGGTACAAATTGATTGTTGGTGGTCTCCCAATTCTTCAATCGCTTGGCTGAGCAAAATGCCTCCTCCACAGTGCGATTCCGATAGATGAAGAAGGGCAATTAGAATTCATGGAGATGTGAAGGAGGGAAAGGTTTGAATTTTTCCAAAGAGTTTGTAGGATAATAACTTTTAAATTGGGAGAACAATTGGATTAATTAGGGTATCAATTTGGGTTTAAAAAAGTGGTTGTTGTGTTATCATTTTGTGTCCAACTGTGCATGAATCTCCAATACGACTGGTCCAACCTATATGTCGTTATCGACGTCAGCGTTTTCCATTAACTCAAGCTAACGGCATCCATGACAATGGTTGATGGTAGACATTTATCAAAGTTAAGTGAGCAATATGTTACATGTAAAAGTTCGGTGAGTTATTAGTTACCACTTTAAAGTTTACTAAGTAACTATTAGATTTACCCCATTTTCATATAAAGGGATTTGGGGCGTCACATATTACTTGTTCATAGGATGATACAAATGCTTTGAGTATTTAATGCATTCCTTCATTATTCAATAAAAATGTGCGGTCCAGCTCTGGTACCCACAATCGGGGGAAAAATTCGTGGGGGTCCCACCCCCCTACCATCAAATGATAGTTTTGTACTATTCATCTGACTTAACGTAGATACAATTTTTTTTTAATTTTGCTTCACGATGTGGCACCTCGAAATGGTGCCACGTTGGAGTGCGGATAGGCCTTATGACGCCCTCATTGGGAACAGAGCCAATTCGTAAAAATGTGTGTGCTTCAATATGTCACTTAAATATCAATTTTATGTCTCTTAAAAATACTTTTTATATGAGCACATTTAAAAAGTAATTCCCATTGTAGTTTGTAGGGAATTTCTTCTGCAACAAGGAAACTTGTCATGGTCTATCTTCACCTCTCATGTTTTTTGTGTTTTACCAAAACAAAAAGGAAAAAAAATAAAAATCATCAATTTTTATTATTAAAAAATTATCGTTTATAGTCGAACTATAGTGCAAAGAAACTATATATTGTTATTAACTCACTTGTTTATTTATCACAGGAATGGTAATTCTAAATGCACCCACCCCTTTTACTAACTACACCCACTTTTTTTCTAATCTTCCCATTCTACTCTCATAAAAAAAGAAGTTTGGAACACATCCCCTGTCTCTTTTTTTTTTTTTGTTTTTTATTGTGTTCAGCTTGTGCCCTAAGTTTCTTTGGCCTATATAGGCCTAACACAATGGAAAAAAAAAAGAAGAGAAAAAAAGGAAGAAGACAAAGTGATGGAGATGAAGAAATTTGTTCAAGTTTTTTGTAACCACCTTGACGATTTCGAAATTCCTTTGATGATACATTAGTGAATATATCTGGTTAGTTTTGAATAAATCCACTTTCTTTTTTGAGCAGTGCAGGTCGAACAACCTTAGGACCATTCAACGTTAAGAAAAAAAGAGGTGCGTTCAGAATTTATTTATTTATTTTTGAATTAGAGTATAATGGGAATCTATATCTATATATATATAGAAAAGTAGGGAATTTTCAACCTATTTGTTAAAGTATGAATTTTCAACCTATTTTTTAATTAGATTAATTAGTTTTTCCATCTAAAATGAAGCCCCATTTTTGTCTTTTGATTTTTTTTCTCTTTTAGTAATTAATAATTAATCACCAACAATCAAATTAGCTAATCATTATCTAGGTTAAATCTTATCCTCACCAAAATAAGGAAATATGTATTGTCAAAATTAAATTTTTTCAAATCTCCACTAGTTTGAACTTATCTTCTCTAAGTTTTTTGTCTTTTGATTTTTTCCTTTTCCATTAATTGATAATCATTCCTGACAAACAAATTAATAAATTTTTATTTATATTAAATGCTAAATATTAAATCTAAATTTTGTTTCCTTGCATAAGTATTGCTAATTATTATTTTATTATATTTTTTAATCTAAATCTAAAGACTTATATTTATATATAGAATAAGAGACTTTTTATAAATAATTAACTACAAAACAAAAATTAATTCTGAAGAAAATAAAATTAATTAAAATTAACATTTTTATTAATATTTGATCATTGTGTGATACAAGACATTCATTAAATTTTTTATACAAAATTAAAAGAAAAGTATAGCATTGAAATTTAAAAATTTGATGCGATCCACTATTTAATTTTTTAAATAATTAATTATTTTTATAAATAATAAGCTAAGGAATGGAAATTAATTTAAATTAGCAATTTTACTAAGATTTAATTTTTGTGTGATACAAAATTAAAAATCATTAAAATTTTACATAAAAATTAAAAGGAACTTGTAAAATGATTAGAGCAGTCCTTTTACTTAATTTTAGAAGTAATTAATTATTTTAAAAAATAAAATTATGTAAAAATTAAAATTAATTAAAATTAGCATTTTTTTACGATTCATTTTTGTGTAATAAAAAGTTACAATTCATCAAATTTGTACACAAAAACTAAATGAAACATGTAACATTAATTTTTTAATTAATCATGCAATTGTAACATTAATCCGATATTTTTAATTAATTGAATCTATATCTATATCTTTTAAATTACAGATGTCCTTTAGTGGAAATAATTAATGAAAAATGGGTTTTAATATTTTATGTCAACATTTTATATCTTTTAAATGAATTTGTGATTAGTTTGGATGGTTTTGTTATTGGATTTGATTAGTAGTCAACCAGCTTTGAGAACGAGTTGTATTACTGCATTCAACAGTTTATATTGAATTTGAGTTATAGTTCTCATTAATTTTCATGGTTTTTGTTATTTGAATTTGATTAGAAGAACCGATAGTCTTCATTTCTCAAATATATCTTCTTGATTGATTAAGCTTTTTCTGGAAAGGAAATACAGGTTAAGCCTTTTGTTAGGCTATGTTTCCTCTTGATATTGAATATGTAGCGCCTGACCAATATAAAAATCCCACCATAAACTACAATGGAGATTGTTGATAAGGGCATTTTATTGATTAACGTACCAATAAGATATCGGAAGAGTCGTTTTTAAAAACAATGAACAACGATTACATGAGTGTCATTAAGGGCATTTTTAAAATTGTTAAGGTAAATCCGTAGATTCATATAACTTTATTCACACTCGTAAATTTATTTTCTTTGGATCATTTAGTTTTTATGCCAATATGGTCATTATGAAAATTATTTATACTTCTTTTGTAGCGACCTGAAACTTTTATCTTATTTTATGAGAAAATTTTAATTAACGTGTTGCTAAGCCGTTACTCAAATTTACCTTAAAAAAAACCGCGTCGCCCATCTACAATTAAAATTATATATATATATATATATATATATATATATATATGCACACACATTTATAAATTAAATTAAAAATTCTATCCTTTAGTCATAAGGAAAAATAATGATAATGTTGTACCATTAACTAATTTTATTTCATTTTTATTAGCCTCCTAATAAACTATTCCTATCACTTGCTGATTTATTTTCCAATATTTTCTTGGAAGTCAAGACAACGTCTTCAAGCAAACAACTAGAATTTCCGGGAAATCAATTCCTTCGTGACTACAAATGCATGAGGGAACCAACTCTTCTTTTCCGTCACTTTTATAATCTCGTATCACTGCAACCTACAAGCTAGTCAAACGCAACAGCAACTCCCAACTCAAGCAAAGGAAAATCCGAGCCAACAACTCAAGACACGAACAAGCACCTCCCTAGTCTTACTTTCATCATTCGGTGATTTCTTTTCCCTAGTTTCTTTCATTGATTTTCTACTAATCACCGTATTACACACAGCCATCGTGATTCTTTTTGTTCAATCGTATACAGAGAGGAAAAGAGAGAAGAGTATATGAAGCTATGGAAACTAAACTTTGCCGAGTCGACAACTCACTCTGAGCTATGTAGTCACCGCCTCCTCATCATTCTCCAAATCGCCAACCATAATCACCACCACCGCCCACCTCCAACACCACCAAAGATACCCACCATCCACGCACTCCATGGCCAAATCCACAAGCACCCAACATACATACATTCATGTTCACGCACACACTACACACATGTTTATATATATATATATATATATATATATATACACCATGGAGTTAACACCTAGGCCACCAATAATCGATGGATAGGAGAGAACTTGAGGGAGACTAGCTTGTTCCTTTCTTCTTCTTCCCGTTAGTATTTACAGAGAGAGCCAGAGGATACTGCAAGTGAAAAACTCAATTTGGGGTTTAATTAGGAAATTTACTCTTAGTCCCCACCTTTAATAGCACTTTATTAGTTAGTCCCTATTTTCTATTTTACTTGTACAACCAAATACTTAAAGCTCCTGAAGTTTTTCGCCACCAAATTGCGCCCCTACTTATTTCTGTGTTGCCCAATATTAATTTGGGCTCACGTAAAATTTTTATTACACATTGTTTTACTTATTTTACTTTAGTGGTAAGTTTATTTTATTTAGTTTAATTCGACTCGCCCTTGTTATGATAATTATTTTATTTTAACTAAATTCCACTTAAATTCAATATAAAGCTTATTTTAAATCATTTTATCCAAAATTATTTGGTTTGGTGGCAAATCCTATTATATTCTAATTTATTCTATTTTATTTTATTTTCATTTTATTTCATTCTATTTAGGTTTACTATAACGTTCAATTTCCTCTTTATTTAGCTTTATTTAGTTTTGTTATAACGATTGTTGGCACCGTGGCAACGTGGCACGGACTCAGCCTAGGTCCTCCGCACAGTATGGACCCTCCCGGTGATGTGTAGGGGCACTAGGTTGACTGATGACGTGGCTAAGTGTCCAAGTTCGAATTGACACTGGAATTTACCTTACTGGAGGTTGGTCCCAGTTCAGCTCGGATGGGCCTGCCTAACTCGGCCAAGTGCCCATGTCGGCCAAACAATGGCGAGCTGTTCCATCGTTAATGTTTGACATATGATCTGAGGTCAGCTCGGCCATATTGTGTGACCAGTCCCGCTCGCCACAGTAGTCGACAACAAGGATGATCTACCTGTCATCTGACACCCTGACACTACCTGCAACCGACAGAGCATCTTTTCCCCATTAATGCATAGACGGCTGCTTACAAGTTCTGAGGTCAACGCCTTAAATGCGTGATTTCGGCTTGCAATCATCATGTTCTACTAGCATCTGCATACCATTTCATGATGACCTACTACTCGCTCCTACATTTTGCACTGGCATAAATAGAACACTTAGCGATCATTTGGACACACGAAAAATCCTTCTAATCAAGGCCTAGCTCGAAAGCTCTGACATAAATACATATTTACATTCTTTACTTCTTCGTTACTGCTAATTAGGTCCTAACACTCACCTCAATTGATACTTAATTAGTCCTTACTGATTTCGGCATCAACAATTGGCGCTAGAAGGAAGGTCTCCCCCTTTGTATTCCAGTAGCATGTCCCAGCTCTACCACGGAGTATTCCTCCCACGAGACATGAGCCACAAAGGAGACATTCTCACCTCCACGGACGGGAGTACTTCCGATCCCAAGATAATACGCCCTTCGCCTAGCCGAACCGCCTCAAGCGGCAAGATTCCGCCAGATGTCACCTGGCGCAAATCCTCAAGCGATCGACGATCGAACCCAGGCCGCTACGCTCCAAAGACGACTCGCAAGTGCACCACCGAGTCCAATATCATATCACCCGCAGGCGCCGTTTAGCGCCGCGTCTGGCCAAGCTGGGTTTATCCGTTTCGCCCTACGCGACTCACAAGCGGCCGCCGCAGACTCCCAACCTTTGTCGGCCGTGTCATCCTGAAGAACTCATAGCGCCTTTGACCGCTGGCTCCCCGCCACCGCTGGAGCGCCAACCGAGGGACAGTGGTGAGAATGCGACGCACCTCCCCACAAACCGAGCTCGAAGCCATGGTAAGCGGTGGCTCAACTAGAGGCACGGAGACGCCACCGACCGTCGGGAAGGCTCACCACCATCGAGCCTCAAGATCCAGTCGAGCCTATGCCTACCAAGCTCAACTTACCACAAAGAGGAACTATGATTTTAGTTACGACCCGACCGCCACGCCGACAGATATGCCGCTTTTATGGAGCTTCGGGTCGCGATTTGACTCATGTGCAAGGCCTTCCCAATAAACTAGGGATAAGGCCATGAAGTGGTTTAAGAAACTCCCGCCACATTCCATAAAAGATGGGACGCACTCACGGTCAGGTTCCAAGGCTTTATAGGTCCCCATCAAGGTCGACCCCAAAGCAGAGGCTAGTAGACGTCAAGCAGGGGAGAGACGAGTCGTTGAAGGGCTGTGAGAGCGGTTCAACAACCGATACATAGAGATCGCGCAGGCCTGAAACCGCCTGTACGCCTCGCCCGAGGCACAGTCCAGGTTCGCTGCTACCCACAAGCACATCCGAGATATACCATGAGTTCCTAAGACGCACGGAGTGCCATATTGGGGCTGAGGAGGCCTCCGAGGAGCCGTGGTTAATCCTCAGTGAACCGCGACCGACAGGCACACAAGAGAGATGCTATCTCGGCCCAGCGCCAGCCAACAACAACAACCTGGTGCGGACGTGAGGCGCCGGGATCCGCCAGAGGTTCCGGCATCTTCCACGCCCTCAACACCACCGAAGGCGCATCGATGCACTTGAAGGATCTGGGTCCTACCACCCCGACTCGATGAGGACCCCTCTTTGAGCCGTAACCAGGAGAAGTATTGTCGATCACAGGTCACCTGGGCATGATACCGATGACTGTCGAGACCTGAAAAATGAGGTTGAAGGCCTGATCCGGCGCAGACAGCTGCACGAGTTCGTTGCCCCACCACCCGACCACACCGACCTCAACCACTGAGTTTCTAGCCGACCTCAACCCCTATTAGGGGCTAGGAACGAGGTCCACACGCTTGTCATGGGCAACCAGCACTTCGTAGGGTCACGGAACCAGCGGAAGAGGTTGGCGAGAGAGGCCTGCACTGACTACCAATACTCCACGCAAAGGACCAAAACCGGCTCCACTCCGTCCGAACCTCAGGAAGAGATCACCTTTACGAAGGCCGACACAGCCCACGCCCGCCATCTTCACCAGGATGCCCTTGTCATCAGTATAGTCTCAACGGTGCACACGTCCACCGGACGCTCGTCGACAACGGGAGCGAGGCTAACTTGTTGTACCTCCGGACCTTGATCCACATGGGCCTTGACAAGCGGCACCTGAGCCCGTGCCCCCTTGGCCCTGTGGTGGGAGTGACCGGCCATGCAACCAAGCCCATCGGGCAAATATCGATGATGGTAGAACATGGGGAGAAGCCATGCCTACGGGCCGTCATGGCCACCTTCATCGTGGTAGACCTCCCAAGCAATTATAATGCCCTCCTAGGTCGGCCCCTCCTGTACGAGCTCAAGGCCTCGACCTCCATTTACCACTACGCCATGAAGTTCCCCAAGCCAGCGGGGGTAGCGATAATCCAGGGAGACTAGTCCACAGCCCGCCGGTGCGACGTCACTCAACCCGCTATCTGCGAACGGTCGGGGGGCTGGCCGTCGCCATGGCCGAGCTCGACGACCTTCATAGCCGACCTGAGAACCGAAGTGCACAACCGATGGAAGAACTAGACACCGTCGAGGTCGACGCTGAGCACTTGGAAAGGGTCCTGAGGATCGAGAAGGGACTAGCTGAGCCCATGCGCTCCGCCTTGGTCGAGTTCCTCAGCGGCAGTTCCGACGTCTTCGCTTGGGAGCCCTCGCATATGGTTGGCATACCCGCGTCCATCGCTTGTCACTGGCTGAACATAGACCTTGGTGAGGCCTCTCGGCAGTCAAGGCGCGGCCACGAACCAAGAGCTCTACGAGGCCCTGGCAAAGGAGGTTGATAAGCTGCTTCAGATAGGTTTCATCAGGGAGGCCAAGTATATTAACTGGGTCGCCAACCCAGTCCTTGTGAAGAAGAGCAACGGTAGCTGGAGAGTCTGCATAGATTTTACCGACCTCAACAAGGCCAGCCCCAGGGACTCGTTCCCCCTGCCTCGAATAGATCAGATGGTAGACGCCACGACTGGGCACGAGCTCCTCAGTATGATGGACGCTTACTCGGGCTATAACCAGATCCCTATGTATCCCCCAGATCAGAAGCACATGGCCTTCATAACAGACAGAGGCCTCTACTGTTACCAGGTCATGCCCTTCGGATTGAAGAATGTTGCGGCAACCTACCAGCGCCTAGTCAACAAGATGTTCGCATCCCAGATCGGGAATACCATGGAAGTGTATGTTGACGACATGCTGGTGAAGAGTGTGAGGGCAGCTGACCACATCCAGCACCTGGGGAGCATGTTCCAGGTCCTGAGGGAATATAGGATGAAGCTGAACCCGGCAAAATGTGCTTTCGGGGTTGAGTCCGGAAAATTCCTTGGCTACGTGGTGAGCTCAAGAGGCATTGAGGCGAACCCCGAGAAGATTCGAGCCATGCTAGACCTGAGACCTCCCACCAGGGTTAGAGGTCCAGAGCCTCACCGGCCGGATCGCGGCCCTGAACCGGTTTGTGTCCAAGGCCACGGACAGGTGCCGCCCCTTTCTCGAGGCCCTGAAGAAAATGAAGGACTTCGGATGGACCCTCGAGTGCCAGGAAGCTTTCGAGGAGCTCAAGAGACACCTGGCCCAACCTCATCTCCTGTCGAAGCCCAAGCCAGAAGATGTCCTCTCCATTTACCTCGCCGTCTCCGAACATGCCGCGAGTTCAGTCCTCACTCGTGTCGATGGGGACATCCAGTACCCGGTCTATTACATGAGCCAGTCCTTCGTTGACCCTCAGAAGCGTTACACGCCGATCGAGAAGTTAGCCCTTGCGCTCGTCACTAGTTTCAGGAAGCTTTGACCTTACTTCCTCAGCACCCCATCAAAGTGGTGACTAATTACCCCTTGCGGCAGGTGCTCCAGAAACCGAACTCATTAGGTCGGCTAGTCAAGTGGGCGGTGGAGCTCGGCAGTTTGACATCTCCTACCGACCCCGGCTCGTAGTCAAAGGTCAGGCCCTGGCAGATTTCATAGCCGAGTTCAGTCCCCCGTTGGCGAGTCCCAGTACCCAAGCCGAGCCCTGGGCGCTCTATGTAGATGGCTCGTCGATGGACGTACACTCCGGAGCTGGGCTCGTGCCTCTAAGTCCCTCCTTGGAATCTTTCTGCCAGTCCCTGCGGTTCTCATTTCCGGCCTCCAACAATGAAGCTGAATACGAGGCCCTGATTGGCAGCCTTAGGCACGCCCGGGCGATGGGTGTCTCCCACCTCCAAGTTCGAAGCGACTCCCAGCTCGTCGTCAACAACCTCAATGGTACCTACCTTGCTAAGGACGAGGGGATGACCAGCTACGCCGACCTTGCTACCACCGAAATGGAGAATTTCGAGGAGGTCATCATCCGACAGATCCCCCGGACTCAGAACAACCTGGTTGATGCCCTGGCACGCCTTGCTACCAGTGAAGGGATAAAGGAGCTGGAGTTTAGACCGATCAACCGACTGATGAGGTCGGCCATAACCCAGCACTCCCATGTGGCGACAGTAGACCTAGGCCCCCTTCATGGATGGATGAAATTTTCTCCTTTTTGAAGGATGGTAGGGCCCCAGAGGACCCCAGGCTGGCCAGATAGTTGCGGATCCGGGCCGCTTGCTACACTATCATCGACAACACGCTCTACAAACATAGCTTCTCAGGCCCTCTGTTACGATGCTTGATTGAGAGAGAAGTGGCCTTTTTACTTGACGAGGTCCACTCCGGAACGTGTGGAAACCACTTTGGTGGTAAGGCCCTGGCACACAAGGTCCTGAGGCAAGGTTACTTCTGGCCAACCCTCAAGAAAGATTCTATCGCCTACGTCAGGCGCTGCGACAAGTGCCAACGCCATGCCCAGGTCGGCGGGGCCCCTCCAGCTGAGCTAACTAATGTGCTCAATCCATGGCCCATTTGCAAATGGGGAATTGACCTCATTGGACCTATGCCAACCGGTCATGGAGGAGTGAAATATGCGATAGTGGCTGTGGACTACTTCACCAAGTGGGCGGAGGCCGAGGCCCTGGCTCGGATTACATAACAGAAGACAACTGACTTCATTTGGAGGGCAATCATATGCCGATTCGAAATACCCGAGTCCATCGTAACCGACAATGGCCAGCAATTCGACAACCGTCGGTTGAGGTCCTTCTGTGAGGACCTGGGAATCAAAAAGCACTACTCCACTCCGAACCACCCCCAGTCCAACGGCCAACTGGAAGCCGTGAACAAGATCATCAAGCACACGCTCAAGACCCAACTGGAAGAACTGAAATGAGGATGGGCGGATGAGCTCCCGGCCGTCCTATGGTCCTACCGGACAACATGCAGGACCAGCACAGGGGAAACCCCCTTCGTATTGGCATATGGGGTCGACGTTGTAATACCATCCGAGGTCGACCTACCGTCCTTCCGTACTCGATACTTCTCCGAGCATACGAATGACAAGGCATTGATGCTCGAGGTCGACTTACTGGAGGAGAAACGAATGGATGCCGACCTACAAACTGAGCTATACAAATGCCGCACTGCCCGGTACTTCAACCAGAAGGTCAAGAAGCGAAGCTTCCAGGTCGGCGACTTAGCACTCAGAAAGGTCTTCCTCGCTGCCCGAGATCAGGCCACAGGAGCCCTAGTCGAGAAGTGGTAGGGACCCTTCGTAGTCCTCTGAGCCCTCTGCAACGGCTCTTACTACCTCGGGACGATTGAAGGAGTCGAGTTCCCCCACCCCTGGAACATTGAGCACTTGAAAAAATATTTCCAGTAGCTATCGAGTGGTAAATGTTGTAAATCAGTTGTAATATCTACCCCTAGCAATGAAAACTCTTATTTACACTCGGTTGTTCTATTGTTCAATTATTGGGTCGACTTAGGTCCACCACGGTGGACCAATCCCCGACATAGCCGACCTACGAGGTCAGGCATGGGGACAGATCAACCAAGGTGGCATCTTATCAAAGAAAATAAGTCCACCACGGTGGACCCACCCCCGACATAGCCGACCTACGAGGTCCGGCCTAGGAACAGATCCACCAAGGTGGCATCTAATCGAATAAGAAAATAGGCCCACCACGGTGGACCCATCCCCAACATAGCCGACCTACGAGGTCAGGCCTGGGGACAGATCCGCCACAGTGGCATTAGCACGCCAAACAAATTATTATTAAACATAAGTCATTAGGTCGACCACTTAGGCCCACCCCGGTAGACCCGTCACCAAATGAAGCCGACCTACGAGGTACGGTCTGGGTACGGATCCGCCAAGGCAGAACCAAGTACTTGTTAAAATTGTTAAGTCCTAGTTCTTATTCCTATGAACCCAGCGTGGGGATGACCTGATGAAGCGACCCAACTTCAAGTACGGTTGTATAAAATTGCACAATGAATTGAAGTAAGAAAGGAAGAGCTGGATTGAAAGAAATTGCATTTGAATTAAAAGAACATAATATTATAATCAAAACCCAGCTCGGAACAGCCAAACTGGGCTATGTCTAATACAACAACAAAAAAAAACAAAACATGGCCCGATCAATGGTCGCCCTCAGGCTCAGGCATCCCTTACTCCGCCCTCAGCCGCTTGACCTCCTCAGCCAAGAACCCGATATCCCGGTCAGGCTGCTTCTCAGTAATGTCGGCTATGATGTCCTCCATCGCGTTGACAAAGGCGGAGTTGAGCTCGGAGTTATACTCCTCCGACCTCTTATACTCCTCAATTATCTCCTCCCGCGACGGGCTGACCTGACTGGACTGGGCATTCTTCAGGGCCTCGAGCTCGGCCCGGAGGGACTCTACCGACAGCATGGGCCTTCTGGGCGACCTCAGCCTCCTGGGCCCTATCCCCTGGACCGCGGGTTGGGCCTCCTTCGCTTGCCCTAGGCCTCTCCCAGTGGCCTTGGCCCCAAAGAAGGGTCGGCATTGCTCTCGGCCAGGTTGGCCTCGCCTCTTGGATCGCCGCTCGATCGCTCGCCCGAGCATATGCATCATAGCTCGGCTGCAGTGAGCCACAACGGTCAATGCTTTGTCCTCCGGGCTCAGTACGCCCAGGTAGTGCTCTTGGGCCGGGTCCATGATCGACCCAGGGCGACCGAAACACAGCCCACCGAGCTTGGCAGAACGGACGAGCCCGTGTTGTGTGGAGGAGAATTGGCTCGGAAGAAGTCCCACAGCAGCTTTGGCGCCGACCCCTTTGAGGCGATGAACTCGGCCTCCTTCGCCGGAGTGGTGCCCAAGTAGGGGAGGTCGACACGAGCCTCACCGACATCCGCCCTGGTAGCCTAGGACGGTTTTGGACCAATCATGAGGCCTTTCTCGACCCCGTGCTTGGGGGGGAGCCTGGACCCGCTGGCGGAGCCCGAGGGACAAGGCTCACTTTGTTTCGAGTTCGGCGAGGCCTCAGTACGCGCCTTCTTCACTGGGGGCTGGGAGGTTTGACGACCTCGCATCGATGGATGGGATGAGGATTGAGCTACGAGGTCAGAAAAGGTCAGTTAGTATATAAAACGTAAGCGAGGTCGGTAAATAATGGTTCAGCACAATTCGAATGGGTTACCATAAGTGGAAGAGGATCGTTGAGGGCGAGCACGAAGGTGGGCATTGAACAAATTCTCCTCGGAGAGTAGGGTGCGCCAGTCCCGGTCCTTCACCGACCTTGCTATCACTGAGCGTTTAGCCCAGCCCTCGAGCGACTGACCTCCTTGTAGTCTACAAAGAAAAAAGAGGTTGGTTCAGTTTGAAATAAAATAACAAGCGAGGTCGAAAAATGCTTACCGAGGTCATGATAGTTCACGGGATCGCGACCTCCCCTTCCCCGTCGTTGGGCTCACCAGGCACCCCTCCGCCAAGAACCAGTTCTATTTCCAACTCTTGACCGAGTCCTAAGTCTTGGCGACCAAGGCACCCCGAGTTCGGCCAGATCGAGCAAAGAGTACCACCGAAAGTGTCGCCCATCCGACTTAAAGGTGTAAAGGTGGTTGAACTCCCGCACCGTCAACCCCCCGAGTCCGGCCCTATGCCACATAGTACTAGCATCCCCAGGACGGTCTTCCATGTGTTGGGGGTGAGCTGGGCAGGTGCCACACCCCATGCACCTAGGAATTCCTTTACCATCCTGGGGAACGGTAGCCTCACCCCGGACTCGAGCATGGCCTGATTCACGGCCACGCACCCTGTGGACGGGTAATTAGCCCGCTCGTCGCCTCAAGTACTACGAACCTCACCCGGGGTGAGACCTGGTACTAGGAATACAACAAGCTCAGCAATTCCTCAGTCACCATCGATGGAACCTGATAGCAGCCCCACGGCTTCGAGACATCGAGCCTGGCCGACTTTTTCCTCCTCCTCTTGAGGAATGTCAGCGGGGATGAGATCGGCTCGGACGGGAAGGAGGTGCCCACCTAGGACGCTAGCTCGGCAGACTCCACCGTAGCCCTGACAGTTGGCAGGGGTACGGCCTCCAAGATCTCCTCAGCGCTAGGGGAGTTCTCCCGGTGTGGAGAGGAGGAGGGTCCTGGAGATTGGTTCCCCATGTCGTAGTCGTACACTTCCTCTAAGTTCAACGACATTTCGGAAATTTACAAAGTTTCTAGTGCGGAATCTACCTGAAGATTGGGTCGTTGACAAATGAAGGCTAGTACGGTTACGAACTAGGCTTGAGCTCGAGAGTAAATTTTTCACAAGTTGAGAGAGCGGAAAAGTGGAAATCGAAAAAATGAGGGGGTATATATAGGCAAAGGCGGTGGAAGTTGAAAAGACATTACCTCTCCCAACGGTCGGCCGACACGTGTTTCGGGTTCACACCCACGTGCCACGCGAGTGCCAGCCCAGGCCAGTAAAGCATCAACCCCGACCTAGGTCGGCATTCACGCTGGGACAATTGTTGGCACTCGACGACGCGGACTGACTACCACCAGGTCCTTCGCAGACAAAGATGGACCCCTACGACGATAGGGGCACCAAGTCGGCTGATGACGTGGCTAAGTGTCCCAATTCGGATTGACACTAGAATTTACCTTACTGGAGAATAGGTGGTTGGTCCCAGTTCAGCTCGGATGGGCCTACCTAACTCGGCCAAGTGCCCAGGTCGGCCGAACCATGGTGAGTTGTTCCATCGTTACAGTTTGACATATGATCCGAGGTCAGCTCAGCCATATTGTGTAACCAGTCCCGCTCGCTACAGTAGCCGACAACAAGGACGATCCACCTGTCATCTGACACCATTACACCACCTGCAACCGACAGACCATCTTTTCCCCATTAATGCATGGGGGGCTGCTTACAAGTTCCAAAGTCAACGTCTTAAATGCATGACGGCTTGCAAGTGCAACAGGTGCAATCATCATGTCTACTCTATCGTTGGTATAGCCGCATCATGATGACCTACTACTCCCTCCTACATTTTGCACTATAAATAGAACACTTAGTGATCATTTGGACACACGAAAATCCTCTGTAATCAAGGCCTAGCTCGACCTCGGACATAAATACATATTTACATTCTTTACTTCTTCGTTACCGCTTAATTAGGTCCTAACACTCACCCAGTTGATACTTAATTAGTCCTTACTGATTTCGACATCAACAACGATTATCTAATTTTATTTAACTTATTTCTATTTTAAATTATAATTCTTATTTTATTTTATTCTAACTATTTTACTTATTCTCAATGAGTAAAGCTAAAAATCTTTTAAACATTAGCCAAATCCACTTATTTATTTTATAAGCCGAACATCTAGCGCCAATTTAATAATTTCGTTTAATTGTAGACGACACATGGGATTTAGAGAATTAAAAACCACCCCCCAAGCTATGCTCAAACTCAGAAAAAATCAGGTAGGTCCCTAAATTAAAGCTCTATTTTTCCTATCTACGCATTTTTTATGATAACCGCTCGTGTAGTGTGCATTGCCTGTGCTATTTTTATGAATAAAGAATGAAATGGAGCTTTCGAGTTCAATAATGCTATGTAGCCTTCGGGCACATGAATGTCATGAAGCCTACGGGCACAAGAATGTTAAATGGTTACGTGCACGTTCAATATTCGACGGACGTAAATAATTCATAAGTTGCATGTATGTACCTACCGTGTTATTACAGTTTGACTAACGTGCGCCGTGGACCTACTGAGTAATCTTTTACTCATATTTCCTACTTCATTAAATATTTGCAGATTATGGAATCGGCGACGGCGAATGTGGCAGTGGCAACTGACTAGGGAGCTTATAAAACTACTTTATGAGCCAAAGTTATTTAGGTTCATTAGAATTTCTTTTCATATATGGTCAAGACTTGAAAAGTTATTGAAGTTTCCCTAACTTGAAAAGTTAAACTGTTTAAAAATTCAAATATTTAAATTCATTTGCGAAGTGAAGCTCTATTATTTAAAAACTGAGTTAATTTTGAGAAAAATCTCATTTACTCTTTCATCATCTCATTCGTTGTCAACTTTTGAGAATTTCTGAAAGGTTGAAGAGAATTTAAATAAGAAAAATCGTATTTATTCTTTCGCTTGTTACGATTTATAAGAAAAGTTAACGGCCCGGATTTAAGTGAATTCGTGGCGTTACATCATTTGTATGGTTGATTAATATTTTTAGTTCATATAATTGGTTATAATTGTAAAAGTCCAATAAACCTTATAATTTTTTATGCAGTTGATTAATTTCCAATGCAACTATTATTGTTCAGAAGTATAAAATAAATTAAAATATGAATTGACCCAATTTGATGGATTATTTGGGATAAATTATTGAAATAATTATTCTTTCTCTACACTGATAAATTGCTTTCTCTTTTTTTTCATTAATTTTTTGTACCATTGTGTTGAGATGACACAATTTTTTAAATACTAAAAGTAAATTCGTGGATTGATCGTACTTTCTTGTCTTGGATTGTTTATTTTTTGTACCCATATAGAAAATACTTTTCAACAGTGGAAGAGAGTTTCAATCAAAAGAGTGTTGAACTCACTTATTATAAAGAAACATTTGTATTTTCTTCGCATTGTAAAAGTTATATATATATATATATATATATATATACACGGCACACACACACACACACATATATATATATATGATCAATTTTTTAACTCATTAATACAAGTGGACACAATATTTTTAATTATTAAGGTAAATCCCTGGATTTACCGCACTTTCTTCACACTATTATTTTCTTTCCTTGGATCATTTAGTTTTTATGCCAACGTGTTCATTGTAAAAATTAATTATACTTTTATCATGTTCATTGTAAAAATTAATTATACTTTTATACTTCTTCTGTATGGTTCATTAATATTTTTAGTTCACATAATTCGTTACAATTGCAAAAGTCCAATATACTTTCTAATTTTTTCTAGTAAATTAATTTGCAATGTACCTATTGTTGTTTACAAGCGTAAAAAAAATTAATATATGAATCAACCCAATTTAATGGAGTGCTTGCGATAAGTTGTTGCAACAATTATTCTTTTTTCACAGTGATAAATTATTTTCTCTCTTTTGTCCTAATTTATTTCTTATACCATTAGGTTGAGACGACACAATTTTTGAAATACTAAGAGTAAATTGATGGATTGATCGTACTTTCTTCACATGATTAAATTTTTGTTTTGGATCATTTATTTTTTGTGCTCACATGGAAAATGCTTTTCAATAGTGAAAGAGAGTTCTAATTAAAAGAGTATTGGACTCACTTATTGTGAAGACACAATTGTATATAGTTTCTTCATACTATTGAAGTTTTTTCTTTTTTTTTTTTTTTATATGATCAATTTTTTAAACCATTAATAGGAGTTAATACAATATTTTGAATTCTTAAAGTAAGTTTGTGGATTGATCATACTTTACTCACGCTATTAATTTTTATCATTGGATCATTCGGTTTTTATGTCAATATAGTCATTGTGAATTATACATCTTTTGTATGGTTGATTAATATTTTTAATTACCATAATTCGTTGCAATTGTAAAACTCCAATATATTTTATAACTTTTTTGAGAAAATGCCTAATAACTACAAGTCAAACTCGACCTTTGCCCATTAAATCAAAATATCTTACTTCTTAACCACTAACTACAACTTATAAAAAGTGATTTTCCAATTACTCTTTTTAGGTGTTTATGGACATTTTTGCTCCCATCTTTCTTTTTCCATACTTTCATTGTCCCTCTATCTTTTAAACTGCATAAGAGGTCCTCCAACTTTTAAAATTTTCATTTTAGTCCTCAACTTTTTAAATTTTCTTACAAAAATACCCTAAAATATTTGCACCCACGGTCCTCTATCTTTCAGATTGTTTCATTTTAGTTTTCAAAATTTTGAATTTTTGACACTTTTAGTTCTTTTTGCTCATCTTTTTTTTTGTTTTTGTTTTCTTCTATATTTAGGAAATTCACCTACAAACACAATATTTAAGATAACATAAATAAATAAAATTTTCATCATGATTAAAAAAATATTACAAGCATAAAGATAACTTTATACTTCATTTAATACTCTTTATAGCAATTCATAAATATCAATGGGCGTACAAATATTACATTTCCATGTAACATAGATTACCACACCAAGTAATACACATTATATACCCTGGTAATCTCGACAAATATCCAACTTCTTGATTCACTCATCTCTCAATTTCTCTTGCCAGATTACCACCCCAAGTAATCTTGAAAAATATTCAACCCTCGTTCCCTCGTCTCTCACTTTCTCCCTCTATGCATTTTCTCTCTAGATTACCACCTTAGCTAATCTCGACAAAACTTTCAACTTCTCGTTCCCTCACTCCCGACTTTCTCTTTCTACGCATTTTGTCCTTTTAGATTTACACAATTGATAATAATATTATCGGAGTAGGTAACATTATTATTGGGGTAGGTAATGATATTATCGGGGGCATGCATTTGTATTATTGGGGTAGTGGTTGTAGTGGTTTGGTCGATAATACTATTGCTAGAGAAGGCAATATGATTACTAGGGCATATAATAATATCAATAATAGCATTACTCTAGCAGGTAATAATATTATCGGGCGTAAGAAATGGTTGCATGGGTGGTGGTGATGGAATGGAGCGGTGGTAGTGGTGGAATGACGATAGTGGTGGTGGTGGTGGTTTGGTAGGTAATGCTATTACTAGAGAAGATAATATGATTATCATGATATGTAATAATATCAATAATAGTATTATTAGATCAGGGAAAAGTATTATCGTGATAAGTAATGATGGTGGTAGTGGTGGTGGAATGGTGGTGGCAATGGCGTAGCCAGGATTTCGACTCAGTGCGGTCACAAATTTTTGTAAAGAGGAATTTTGGCCGATGCTCTCTAAAACCATGCTTGCGCACCCTGTTCCCTCTCCCCAAGGGAAAAAAATCTATTTGAGCTTTCCAAAACTCTTCATGTTGACAAAATTTTATTAACTCTTTTTTTCAAATATATTTCCACAATCTTAAATGTCCAACCAGAATAATGTATCATATTCAACAAATCGATAACTTATTTAACAATTACAACAATTTTCCAACAAAAAATATATATATAATTGGTCCATAAAATATGATTTATCCACAAATCAAGGAAACAATTCATTATATTCAACCATAAATAATCAAACCAAATTAACCAATAAACCAAATCTAATTTCAACTTCAAGCATAATTGTATTTCATAAATCTTTTCACATATCAAGCAAAATTAGAGATTTACATATGAAACGAATTTAAGTATTTAAACTCAACTATTTTAATTTAAGCACAAACCCAAAACTACTAAATCAAAATTAGAGTTTAATAATTCTCTTATAGCCTAATTACTGATTTCAATTGCACAAATCAAAGCTCATCGTGCAATTTTAAGATCAGAAACTTCAACTTTCAAGCATCAATAAAAACCTAAATGTCAATTGCATATCAATTTCAAACATTATATTAATTGCATATCTAATTTTCAAATATGAATACACTAAAAAATGAAAAATCAATTGAGAGTTTAGAGTTATTAGGGCTTTGCCTTTGCGATAAGAGGAGAAATCGAGACTTTGATTTTGACATTGCAGAGAAAATGAAAGATAAGGGATGAATAATTGAGAGCAAATGAGAGATAAAGCAACTAAGTGACGGCCGACGAGAAAGCGAGCAATTGAGAGACCAGAAATCGAGCACCAATGACTTGAGCGCCATTACTTTTGCACTGGAGTATCGCTTCTGACTTATGCAGACAAAGGAATTGAATGGCTATTTAACATTTTTTTAAGGTTGCGTGAGGTTTTGGGCCTCAGTCAAAGCCCAATGAAAGTGGTTGGAAATCCGGTCACGGTCCATCGGCTGACCTTTGGACTCTTAGTGGCTCACTTTATGGGTGGTGGAATAGTGGTGGTGGTAGGGGAATAGTGGTAATGGTGGAGGAATGGTGATGGCGGTGGAGTTGTGGTGGCGGTGGTGGGGAACCGGTGGTAGTGGTGGAGGAATGTTGGTGGTTTTGGTGGTGGCGGCGGCGACGACTTGGTAGTGGTGGTGGTAGTGGTGGAATGGTGATGGTGGTGGCGGTGGCGTTGGTGGTGGTGGTGGTGGAATGGTGATGGTGGTGGCGGTGGTGGTGGTGGTCAAGGAGGAATAGTGGTGGTGGTAGGAGTGTTGGTGGTGGTGGATTTGTGGTTGTGGTTGTTGTGGTGGTGGGGTTATGGTTGTGGTGGTAATTTAAAGAGAGAAAGTCAGGATTGAGGAAGCAAGAGTTGAATGTTAGTTGGGGTACATCGTATTATTAGTTGGGTAGGTAATAAAATTATCGGATAGGTAACATTTTTTATACTGTGCGTAGAGAGAGAAAATCACAGACAAGGCAAGGAAGAGATTGAATGTGCGTACTGTGGAATATACAAAAAAATTATTTATTTATGTTATCTTAAATATAGTGTTTATAGGTGGATTTCTTAAATGTAGAAGAAAACAAGGAAACAGATGAGCAAAAATGACTAAAAGTATCAAAAATCCAAAAGTTTGAGAACCAAAATGAAGCAATCCGAACGATGGAGGACATTAGATGCAAATATTTTGGGGTATTTTTGAAAGAAAGTTCAAAAGTTGAGGACTAAAATGCAAAATTTGAAAGTTGGGGACCTACTTTGTAATTTGAGAGATAGAATATCTCTTGTATGGGTGATAATCTAGATTGTTTGGGTTTTGGGTTTAACCGGTGACATCTATAACATATATAAAGTAGATGTGCATAGTATTGTTGTTTTCTAGTAGTGGTTTTAGGACATGGTTAACTTCTGTTTTAAGACAAAAATAGCCATTTTTATATTGATATCCCTATGATTGAATGCCACGTGTCTAAGTAGTTTTAAATATCAGTAGATAATTGGAAGAGTTGGATTTTTAAACGGTTTTCTAATTTACTTTAACAAATGTGTCCTAATTTTTTACTCTAATTTCTTCATTTGAACAAGTCAAATAGCGCTTTATTTTAATATAATCTTAATCAATAATAATTACACAAATGAATAAAATGATACAATAAAAATCTTTAACTAATATCCGAAGATAGAAACAATATTTTTCATTTTTGGCTGGATTAATTAATAAATTCTATACAATAAATACTGAACAATAAAATAAATTTACTATGGAGAAAAGGTTTTAACAATGTCGCTACTAATTTTTAAATTTCCTTGCTACAATTTAATTAAAGTATTTGTACATGATCTGATGAATAGAAACTAATTATGATATGAGTTATATAAATCAATTATTACAAGATAAAAATTATTATGTCACTTAAATGTTTTTTAATCAATTATTATAAATTTATGACATTGTTATAGTTCTTAAATAAGTTGAATTAATGGTGTACACACACAATGTTAGCATTACGTATTAATAATTGATCATTGTAATTTAATTTTTTTTAATGATATATTATATTATATTAATTGCTCTTTTGGTGGCAAAAATTTATCAACGAGTCTTTTTATTTTTACGTGTTTTACAAATTTTTACTTTCTTTTTAGCATCTCTAAAACTTATATACATTATATATTTTTTTAAAATTTTAAATATCTACTGATTTTTCACATTTGAATCACAAATTTTCTTGATTAACTTGGAATCAAGCTATATTTTTAATATTTTACTATTTTTTGTTAGTGATTGCTGCCGGTGTATTGCAGGGGTGTCAAGAAGGAAATAAAAAGTTAAAACTAAACTAATGCTAAAATAATTTTAGAATGTTAGGAGTAAAAATGTATGAGATTGTTTGCGCTTATTAGCTACTACTGAGTTTGTTTACTATTTAGTTCATGTAGATTCTTTACGTTGTTGCTTCAAAATTAATGCTTCATAAAAATTTTTACTTTTGGTGATTTCGTCCTTGCAAAATTGTCATGTTGCGATCAATATTTTATCGAAAATGATAGTTTGATCATCCTCTTTGTTTTTTTGGAGACTGGAAGGCCTAGACTTTTCAACATCTACCCTCTGTTTCTTCTTTAGTTCTTTTTTTTTTTTAATTTTTGGGAAAAAAAGTTAATGGTGAAAACTCTCTTTTTTCGTAGTGACTTTTTTTGTAAAAGTTAAGAAAAAAGTTTATGAAATTAATTTTATGGCTTTCGGCACATGACCTCCTATAACGAAAAATAATGCATAATTTAAGTTAATTGTAAAAGAGACAATAAAATAATGAATCATAAGTCAAATTAATTGAAAAATAAAAAATAAAATCATGAAATTTAAATTGGGTATGAGATACAATGCCTTGGGTTGGTGCAAATGGTGCATGAAAATGGTATTTTGTGTCTGTTGTAATATATTACATATTATTTCTTTTGCAGATTCGCCACAATTAATAGTGGATGATGATCGATGCGATAGAACTGTAAATTAATATTGATTTTAAATAATTTTTAATTTTACATATGTTTCTACTTTGACCTATATTTCTTCTATGTTACATGATCACCATTGTGGTTAACGTACTTTATGTGTTTGTTTTGAATTACGTTTATGTTTTAATTTAGCATTGTCTTGACATTATTTTTAAATTATTTAATTTTCAATTGTACATTGTGCTAATTTGTTGATATGTACATATTTGACATTGTTAAAGCATTATTAGAACTTTAAAACTATAATTTATTGTATTACATTGTAATTTATTTAAAACTAATGTCATTTAAATACTTATCGGATTGTAACTTTAATTATTGCAGTTTATATTATTTATCTTTCACACATCACACAATTTATTAAATTAATCTCTCACCATTTATTTTTAATTATTTTAATTGTGAACACATTGTAAACCTAATATAGAAATATTGTAATAATATATACTACAAAATTGTAACAAACATTATGCTACTACTAATTAAACAAAATTATAAATCATGTCTGAAATAATTTATTATTCACTTAACACAGTTTTACTACCATGCAACGAACGCGTGCAAAAAATAATAATGATAAATTAAATGGGATGAATGGGTAATTAAATGGGATGAATGGGTATTTGTGTCTTATTAGGGAAAAATAGAGGTAGTGGTAAAAAAGATGTTATCATTAATTGGGTAAATTTTTAGAAAATATGTATTTATTGGGTATTTTCCCTAATTTTTTTTCAGTAGATTAATTTGTAATGTAACTATTACTGTTTACAAGTATAAAATAAATTAAAATATTAATCGACCCAGTTCGATGGATTATTTTCGGAAAATTATTGAAATAGTTGTTCAAATAATTATTTCGTTTTTCACAATGGTAAATTGTTTTCTCTTTTCTTTTTTAAATTAATTTTTATACCATTAGGTTGAGATAGCGGGATTCTTTAAATACTAATGGTAAATCTGTGGATCGATCGTACTTTCGTCACACTATTAAATTTTTTTTTGATTATTTATTTTTTGTGCCTACATGGAAAATGCTTTTCAACAGTGGAAGAAAGTTCCAAGTAAAAGAGTGTCGAAATCACTTCATGTGAAGAAACAATTATAGTTTCTTTGCAATAATAATTTTTTTCCTTTTTGTGTTATTAATTTTTTAAATTATTAGTACGAGTAGATATAATATTTCAAATTGTTAAGATAAATCTGTAGATGGATTGTACTTTCTTCACACTATTAATTTTTTTGCCTTAGATCATTTAATTTTTATGCCAATATGTTCATTGTAAAAATTAATTATACTTCTTTTACATAGTTGATTAAAATTTCTAATTCACATAATTCGTCACAATAGCAAAAGTCCAATAAACTTTCTAAATTTTTTCGCAGTAGATTAATTTGTAGTGCAATTATTACTATTTACAAGCATAAAATAAATTAAAATATGAATTGACCAACTTTGATAGATTATTTGGGGTAAACTGAAAATTTGCGGTAAACTTAAAATAATTATTATTTCTTTGTGTTGATTATTTTTTTATTTTTTTGTATCATTAATTTTTTAATACCTTTTGGTTTAATCGACACAATTTTTTAAATTGTAAAGATGAATTCGTTGATTGATTGTACTTCCTTTGTACTTTTATTTTTATTTTTTGCATGGAACGTTTATTTTTTGTGCTGAAATGCTCACATGTTAACTTAGTAAATATGAGCCCCATTGGTCTAATTGACACTTCAATCATGAATTAATGTTCTCAGTTACGCAACATTGAAGTAGAAAAGTTAAGAGTATGAATGATGTTCTTATTAAAATTGTATCATAATGAATTATTGAATGAATATATATGAAAAAAGAAAAGAAAAGAGAGATTTAAAATTAAAAGTACATATTTATTGAGTTAAATTATCAAAGATTAGATTTAAAATGGGTAAATTTAATAAATGGTCACCAAACTTTCAAGATGTCACTAATTACTCATTTAACTTTGAAATGTAACTGAACACTCACTAAACTTTACTTAATGTCAACTAATCATCACTTTTTAACTCAATAGTTAAATATATTTAAGAATTATGTGTATATGACTGATAAGTGCTAGAAAAGCACTTAAATAACTCTTCTATTTTACGTATTTGTGTGTTTTATTAGTATTATATGTTTATTTTTATGTGTTTTCCTTTTATTGTGTGTTTAGAGTCACAAGAAATCAAAAGGAGCCAAAATGGATAAAAACGGAGCGAAAACGGAACTTGGGACCGAAATGCAAGCAAATTCAAAGATGGAGGGCCTACGATGCAATTTTATGAAAAGTTGTTTTTACAATTTTTATAGTGCCAATATCAAAAAATATCAAAAGAGGATTTCCACATTTTTGTCGGATCCCAAATCGGAGTTTCCTAGTGAAAGTTATGGCCATTTGAAGAGAAACAAAGCGTAAAAAATCGGCGGCTCAATTTCTGCCGCAGTTCAGTAATTTGACCATAACTTTTGCAACAAAATTCGGATTGACCTGAAATGTATATTTTTGGAAAGGACACTCAGAGGGCTACAACTTTGATGTTGACCTCTTCAAATGATTCGGATTATATCATGGTCAAAAATGGGCAAAACCGAGAGTGATGTGAATGGAGGATTTCTTGGGCCATGTTTTGGTAGAAAATTCATAACTTTCTATTAAAATATCAAAAAAGGAAATTCCAATTGCACAATTCAGCCAAGATGCTTACCTATACTATGATACAATATTTGAACTAATGAAACAATTTAAGATCATGATTTGGTGGTTACCAATTAGTGGAATCATAATGGAGTAGTTGTACAATTTTTTATCATGTTTTCTTGTGAAATTTTGCCTATAAATAGAGGCATTTGTAAGGAAGGAAATACACAACTTGGTAGAAGAGAATTAGCTATTAGTTCTCTCCAATAAAATTTTCTTCTTCATTTGTTCTTAGTTTTAGCTTAAAGATTTTAGCTTTTCATATTCCGGCGGATCAATTTTTCGCTCAGTTCTCTTTTCCCTTTTATTTCTCTATTTATTTATTAGTATTTATTTACTTGTTTACTATATTTTGCATAATCTATCATATAGTGGTGGTGATACAAGGCGAACACTCGCTAAAAAGTATGAAACCCCGCAATTATGAGTAGTTAAGACTTTTCTATCTAGTTCGAGGTGGACGTTGTGTTCAACTAACATGTTGTTATCTTTTCTAATTCTTTAGTAACGTTTTATCTATTCCTCTACTTCGATTTGTTGATTCGTTATGCTTGTAAACCCGTTTTTGAGTTTATGTAATTATTGCATTCACTTTGGCCAATTGAATCAATTAATCTTTAAATTCAAGTTACTTGCTAGGATTGGAACTTTTGATCCGTAATTGTCATTAGATTCCAATCCAAAGTAACAAATGAATATCGTGCATATTTATTAACAAATCAACTTAGATGCATTAATTCAAGCTTGTGAAATTATTCATCTAATTCAACTCATTCTTCTCGTTCATTTCATACTAGCTTTGCATTAAATTCTAAGAGCTTGTTTAGGGTTATCCAATAGTTAGATGTTAAGTTAAAGAGCTTACTTTTAACTTAATATACTTAAGGAAGAATTCGTTAATCAGAGTTTCTTGGTTAATTGAGAGTTGATAAATTGAAGAAGGAATAGTAACACATTGCATGGGAAAGATAAACACAAGTTGTTGACACAACCGAACCCGAGAACTAGATATTTATTTCAATTGTTTTATTTGATTTTATCTTTTGTCATTTGATTTTCATTCAAAATTCTCAAAACCCCCACTTTCCTATATTAATTGATAAAGACAACTAGATTAAGCACCGTTCCTCTTGGGTTCGACCCTTACTTACCACTTTTACATTAATTTGTAGTTTTGAAACCGAGTAAGGAAAAAAAAATAAATTTTGGCATACTACGACAACACGCCCAATGACTAATAACATTCTCATAGAAACAGTTAGACTAATTGTTGGAAAAATAAATTCATTTACTGGGATTTACATCAGAGAAAAAACTAAATAAACTATTAGAAATGCCACTGTCTCAAACAATAGTTATGTCGTGTTTCCCATTGTTTATATAGCTTTTCTTCCTATTTGAGTGAGTTTTTTATACCAGCAGTTGATCTAGTTGGTCACTTGTATGATATCGTCAGTTAAATTGGTGCAATACGCTAATACAATAAATATTAAGCTAACGAGTGATTGATAAATGATGTTAAGTAAAGTTCAATGAGCATTTAGTTACATTTCAAAGTTCAGTAAGTAATTAGTTATATCTTGAAATTTTAGTGACCATTCATTAAATTTACCTGATTTAAAAATGTAATTATCTTATGAGTACTTACACCATTATCTTTGTAATTGACCGATTTGGAATGAGATAAATTTCATTATGTTTTATTTTTTTTTATTTTTCTAATTCACATAGAGTTATTACAATTTTAAAGTATGAATCAAGCCATAAAATACAGAAATAGGGCTTTTAGGCGATTATTAGTTGTTCTCATAGTCTAATTCTTATGATAATACAATATTCAATCAATATATGGAAAAAAATAGATGTTGAAAAGTTTGTCCCTTGTACAATGCACGGGTAAGACAGTTATGGTTTGAATATGAATAGTATGTTACAGTCTCGAGGGTGATGCATAGGAATGGTTTAAAGTTTATGATATATGATGACGATGGTCGTCCAACTACCACGACCACAAATGTCGTCTATAAAGAAGTGCTTAAATTTATAGTTTCATACTTATTAATCGCATCAGATACATTGTTCACTTTATTGGGTTTTTTACATAGACCTTATGTCATTCATGGTTTCATATGTGAAGTGAAGGATTGTATTTATATATTATTGTGTTTGTGCTCTTACATTTATACCGATATAATGTCCCCGCCACAAATTTGGTGGAATTATACAAATTGATTATATGTAGCATTTATGCATTAGTGGCATTGTGCTTCGAAAAGGTAATTCAACGTACTTAGTGGTCGAAAATTACACTTTTAGCGAATTTTATTGATCATATTTGAAATATGATGTTATTTCTAATATTTTTGTATGTTTTTTATGCTAAAGTGCCAGTGTTGTGTAAAAGTGATGTTAGAGATATTCCGTTCATCTAAGAATTTATTTATTGTCTTAGTACAATTCTATTGTATAATAACGCAAATTTTTATATTCTATGTGATAATTATGGATGTGACTTATATTTGAGTGCATTCATTATTTTTGTCAAAACAAGAAAATGTATCTATTTTTTGTCTTGTGTGTTATTGTTGACTATTATTGATGGCGTTATGCTTAAACTGCTTTAATTTTTGATGTCTTTAAAAGTATTGTAAATTAAGTTTGTGTTTTTTGTGGAGTTTTTTACCAATTATTTGTAGGACGAATTGGTACAAAATAGAGGAAAACTTTGTCGAAATTTTCTAAAAATTATTTCATTAGTTATATTAGTTAAGTTTATTATTACGACTGATTATTTATTTTAGTTTTTAAGGTTTTATATTAATATGTAAGGATGACAATTTTACTTATCGGATCTAAAATCTTTGGAGACCCACCCCGACTAAATCGGTAATTGGGGTGGATCCGGGGCGGACTTTGCGACCCATGAATATTCTAGAGGCAGGTCCAAGTAGGCATGTAGCCGCCCCAAACCTCCCATATTACCCACAAGTATATTTATATTTTCTAAATTAATATGAAAAGTCAATATAACTAAAAATATTTTGACATTTGCAAATGTAAAATTTGAATGTTTCATAATTTCTATTAGAAAAATTTGAGGTAAAAACGATAAAAAAAAAAAAAAAAAAACTTCGTGCATCAACTCGTGGGTCTAAAAATTGACCTGCCCTGCCCCTCCCCTCGATGCCCCGACCCAATCCATTCCTAGAACTTGTGGGTCTAGGAGTGGATCCGAGGCACTTTATAGCTCATGGTTTTAGGAACGGGTCTCAGTCGACCCGCGCCAAACTCGATCGATTTTCATTCCCATTAATATGACTAATATCTATTAATATTATTATTAGCTAAAAAAATTATATCCCGTGTAACCCACGTGTAAAATACTCTCTCTGTCCCATTTTGATAGGCAAGGTTGCTTTTTCACACTTATTAATAAAACACAATTATTATAGTTGGAAATACAAACTTTTTCTAAAATCTTCTTAAAATGCCCTTCCATAAATTTTCCTTAAAATGCTTCAAAGGTTGTGGAAAGAGAACTTATTTATTCTAACTTAACGTTCTAGATTCCCATAAATCTATTCTATCTCAAAAAGTTACACAACGATGAGTTTGCCATTGTAAGGTCTCAAAAAAAATCATTGTCATACCCTATGCAAAATATTTCTTGGCTCCCATAATGAAAATTTAGGCTCATAACTAAAATTAATTTTACTGGTTTTGAAGATTAGCCGCCAGTTTACAAAATTCAACTTTTGATGACATGAATTTTGGGTTCTAAATCCCCACCTACTACTGCACATCACATACTAACTCTATAAGTAAAGACATGAATGTTACATTAACTCAGAATTTAAATATGACTCCATCAAGAATAAGCTCCATAGATTTGAATTTGTCACCAAAAAATTTCGACTCACCAAACGACGTTGTAACTTCGCCGCTGAACACTTCGTCCGGTTATTCGATTGATTTGAACGTGTTGCCAGAAGATATCGACTCATCGACCAATGTTATGTCTTCACCGTCAAATACTTCATTCAATTTGAATCTTCCTTCTGGAAATGTTACTGATTCTGGAGGCAATACTATAGTAACAGAAGGTAATCAACCATTTCAACCTCATGGAAACCAAAAGAAAAACTTGTCTTATGAGAAAAAGAGGGCTATTTTTGATATGCTACTGAATGAGAGTCGTGATGGAAAGTTAGCTAAGGGAGTCACTTCTAAAGTTGCCAAATCATTTTCTACATCCACCAGAACAGTTTCACGGATTTGGCATGATGCAAAATGTTTTGCTGCGATAAACGAAGTTTTCCCTAATTTTTCTTTGAATTGTTTCAAAAGAGTTGGTCGCAAAAGAGTTCAAATCAGTTTAGAGCAAATAAAAAACATTCCTTTCCGTCGTTGAATGAACATAAGGTCTCTATCCAAGGCTTTGGATGTGCCCAAATCAACCGTACATAGAAGAATTAAAGAGGAAAGTATTTGGCCACACTCGAACACCGTGAAACCAAACTTAACGGACAACAACAAGAAAGCGAGGTTCGAGTATTTCCTATCAATGATCGATGAAGGTACGCTTGAATCAAAACCTACATTTGTCAACATGCATGATTATATTCATATCGACGAGAACTGGTTTACATAACAAAAACGTCGCAAAGGTATTATCTTCATTCGGATGAAACTGAACCATATCGAACATGCAAAAGTAAGAGGTTTATCACAAAGATAATGTTCATCATCGCTATTGCTCATCCACGCTTCGATGCCACCTCTAACAAAGTATTCGACGGGAAAATCGGAATTTGGCCATTTGTTTATAAAGAAGCTGCCAAGCGGAATAGCAAAAATCGCATAGCTGGAACTTTGGAGCCGAAGTCAATATTTTCAATCACTGAAGATGTTATTCGGTCATGCTTGATTGAAAATGTGTTGCCTACAATTAAAGAAAAATGGTCGCGTTCGAGTTCTCGTACAATCTTCATTCAACAAGATAATGCAAAGCCACATTTGGATATTAATGATGCTGAGTTTGTAGAAGCTGCAAGTAAAGATGGATTTGACATTCATTTATGTTGCCAACCTCCAAATAATCCGGATATGAATGTCTTGGATCTCGGCTTCTTTAGAGCTATCGATTCACTTCAACACCAAGAAGCTCCCGAAACTGTTGACGGTTTTATTGAAGATGTGACGAATGCTTTTAACAAATTCCCACCAGAAGATTTGAACAATGTTTTTTTGACACTACAATCATGCATGGTTGAGGTGATAAGAAATGTTGGAAGTAATAACTACAAGATTCCTCATTTGAACAAACAAAAATTGGCTAGAAATGGCCAACTACCAGATTGCATTGAGTGTGATTCTCAACTTTTGATTGAGGCCAAGATGATTCTTGTTGGAGGACGGTAAAATTCCTAAGATGAAGACGGTAACCTGATTTCTTAGATTAGCATTGAGGTGTTTAAATTTCAAAGAAAAATGTTTAATTACCGCTGTCGTAAGTGAAACGTACTGCTATGTAAAATGCTTACTCATGTACAAGCTCCATCTATTACTATGACATTAAAAAGTTGATTTACCGTTTTAAATCTTGTATTTATACAGATTAATTAGATGAGCATGTTGCACAAAAAAAAAAAGGATTCAAATTACTTCATGTAGAGCAACCAGTACAAAATAATTCATGTACATATAACTGTTGAATACAAATGACTACAATGAAGAGAACTAAAGCAAGAGAGCCAAATGTGAATTCTTATAAGGATTTAGCAATGAACATTGAATTCGATTACTACAAAATACACATGATTACTGTAATGACCCGTCCGGAATCGGGCTGTAGGACCGTGATCCTTCCATTTCCCACACACATCCGTACACATCATTCTCGGTCGGATTCTCCACTCCCCACGTAACTGCATTGCAAACACATAAACATACACGAAATGAGCCACGAGGACTCAGTGAGCAATAGATGCAATGCAATGCATGAATGCACGTGTGACATTCTTTTCTTCCTTTCGTTGGGCCCTAGTTGCGAATCATGTGAATACTTCATTGGTCGTCCCGCAAAGGTTCTTTTACGCTTTGCGGCGCCGTCATAATGGCCGTCCCCCAAAGGTTCTTTTACGCTTTGGGGCGCCGTGGGCCGTCGTCTAAAGGTTCTTTTACGCTTTAAACCACCCGTAACATCATAAGCCGTCCCCCAAAAGTTCGTTTACTCTTGGGGCGCTACATTCGTCATAAACACATGATACGCAACTACATTCTTTCACATACGTCATGCTTCGTGTCATACATCATTCATGCTTCACCTTGTAATCGTAATCATAACATTCTTGGGCATTACATAGCATACTTTCTCATGAACTTCTTCTTATCATTACATATCATAGAACATATCATATCCTTACATATAACATCCCATTCATCATCATATCATGTACGTAATCATTCACTTGGCCTTCATTCACATTTCCTAACTTTCATATCATTCTAGCATCATTACATGGTCTCAATCATCATATATCTCATGTACTACTTCATATCTATCACATAATAACATTTAACATGCTAAATTCACAATATAAGATCATATACTTTCACATAACATCATATAGTTTCATAGAATTCACAAACTCAACATATCAAAGCCATAACATGAAAATCATCTCATTTCCTATTCATAAACTCATAGAAAACATGCTATATCTCTAACATAAGATACACCTATTACTCACCATTATAGAAGAAATCAAGCCCAAGAACCATAGATAACCCTCCTTCTTCTTCATCTCTTCTCTTCCTCTTCTTCCTCTCCTCATGGAATCATAGGTTACACAAGTATTACATAGGTCATATATGGAGTGGGAGATGATTCCATAGGTTCATGAGGGACTTGGAAGGGTTTTGGGAGCTTTGGAACCGAGTTTGGGTGAGAAATGTCCAAGAAATGGCTAGAATCTTCTAAAATAACACTTCTGCCGACTTAAAATTACGGCCGTAAATTTCCATGTTACGGCCGTAACTCCCAAATTTACGGCCGTAACCTAATACCCTTACGGCCGTAACCCAACATCTGCGGCCGCAAACTCGGACATGCGGCCTACCGAGACTTGGTGCCAACCAACCTCTCTCAACTCAACAAATTACGGCCGTAAATCCATAAATTACGGCCGTAAGTCCTAGTTCTGCTGAAATTTTCCATTTTCATCATTTCGACGGCTGTTTCGACTCCCGACATGTCTCATACATTCCCAAACATTTCATGAACACATCATACACATATACATTATGTCGGGTCGACTTTGAGCGGGGCATTACAATTACAGTAGAAGAACCAAAATGATAATGCTTTCAAGGATTCTAAATGTGTCAGTCAACTCCTAAATATGAAATGCAAATAATTTATTTACCCAAATTAGTAGAATCTGGGAAGATAAATTCTTAACATTTGATAGATAGTAAGTTGAATGTCTTGTTCTCTGGAAAGATAACCTTCTTCCTTCGGTGGTTCGTTTAAATCAAGCAACGGCTTACGTAGTTTGTTCAATCCTTGCACTTCAAACATATAACCATCTTCCTCTGGTGATTTGTTTAAATCGAACACTGGCATACTTGGTTCTCTCAAAACTTGGTGGGTTGTTCGCTCGCTAACTCTCTGATCGCTGTCTTCTTTACCAATATCAACAAAATGTGGAAGGTTTCTTATTGCTCTCTCGTCCATGGTGTGAGGCGTAGTGACAGAAATTTTCTTGCGTGGTTTATTCAAGGCTTGGCTGGTTGGAAAAATTCTAAGATCTTCTTTGCAAACAATGGAAGAATAAGGAAGGAATTTTTTTATCTTTATCCATGGTGTCTCGAGTCCGTCCAAGAATGAATATCACTCCCAAAAGTTCATAGGAATATGAATAAGAAAGCATGCTTTAATGTATGCATGCTCACCGTTTAGTATTCCAATCCGTTGAGTATATAAAAATGGATCATGCTAGGTCTACATAGGTGGTTACATAATGATTAACATAATGGACACATGACATGATCTTGTTATTTTATTAATTATATCACTTTTATATCAACCACCAAAATCATGCTATGTATTAATTATATCAACCATTATGTAACTCATTATGTACATCTAGCATTTTCCTATAAAAATTTATGCTTTTAGAGTTTCAAAAGAAGAAAAAAATTGTTTTTTTAAAGAGGTATACTATCAACCTACCTAATAAATGGGGATATTTAAGTCAAATAACGTATAAATTAGATTATCATTATGGAAACTTGTCTATAATTTAAGACAGACGAAAAAGAAAAATATGTCTATCAAAATGCGATGGAAGGAGTAGCTAATATTGAAGAAAATGGGGTGTGGCCGGTAAAAGGGCAGGTGCATTTAGAATTACCCTCGCACGAAATCTCATTACTTGCATTTTGCACAAATTCACGGGAGGGGGTTGAAAAGTTGAAAGAAAGTGGACTCCTATCTTGCTACTTTTTCTCAAAGTCCCCAGAGAAACCAAAAGATTCCCCCACCGCACCGCGCCGTATAAGCGTACATATAGAGGTACATACAGAGCTGTTCGTAGAGAGAGAGAGAGAGGAGAGAGCTCTGTTTACTCTTTCTCTCTCTATACATGCGTCAATTAGTATTCGATTCTTATACGCACTGAAAATCTCGCCGGAGAGGAATAGTCGATTGCCTGTGACCTGACGGCATGGGTTGCGCTGGATCGCGTGAAAAAGGCGATGGTACTATTTGAGTTGTGTTCTTCAACTCATGTTACTCCTTTCCTCTTCCTGATTCTTGTCCCAAATAACGTAATTCTTATCATTAGTTTCGTATTTCGTTCTTGTTTGCTATATGATTTCTGTAATTAATTTTGGTTTCTGTAAAATCATATGCAGTGTTTGTTTTTGTGTGTGACATTGAAAATATTTTTTATTTGTATAACGATTTAATTCTTGATATTCTTGATTAAAATCGAGAGGTTTTTTATGCGACCTAGCCAAAGGGACAATAAATTCTGGGCGGAAAAAACCACACCTATTTGGGGGTTGTTGGGGAAATTTTAGAATGATGAAGAAAGACGCCACTCTTTAATAAAAATGGCGTACAAATGTAGGAAAGAAGTTGCTCTAGGCTAGTTCACTTGTCATTGCGGGAATGTTGTATGCTAGTTTTCACTCTCTTATTTTTGTTAATCATTTTAGTCATGTGTGAATTTATTTCCCCATTTAATAGACTCTAGTTTAAATCCTGAATCATCAATCTCACAATTTCCACTTCGAGCCTGTTCTACCAAGCAATTCAGAGTTTTGGTTGGAGAGAATATTTTTCTTCATATGAAGTCAATCTAAAGAATTCGGTAGTTGTTACGAGTTATAGTTATAATACTGGAACTCTAGGCTGATGTTTTACCAGCTTAGGGCTGTAATTTGTAAAAGATACAATACAAGTTGAAGTACCTTAAAGCTTAGCTAGTTTAGTGTAGCTCTATCAATGTCTTCTTTTTACTCGTAGATATCTTTTTAATTGTTATTTTTTTCAACTTATTCTAAAATCATGTATGATATCCTTTTATGTTGAAGCACAGAGCACTCTGTTTTTCCTTCCTCGACTCAGAAAAAATGCTTGGAAATTTATCAGAATAATACCACAACAATCGGGATAATCTTGTCTTTAAAATCAAAGTGGAAAAAGGTATTTAGAAACTGCAAAATCATCAATTAAATGAGGATCAGCACGGAGAAAATAATGTTGGGAACTATTGTACATGTCACTAGGACGTGTCAAAAACTACCACCTTTGTTTCCCACTCAACTATTACATTGGCTATTGCTCTTATTATGTTCACCGTGGTACAAGTTACAACCGTCTGTACTTAACTCAAATATAAAATATTATTTGATATTTTATGCTCCTCTCTTGAAATGTAACCATTTCTTCCAAATGTATTGTGTTCTGCCAACCCTGGGAATAAAGAAAACAAAGAAAGTATTGCCATTGTAACCTATGAATTTGTAACCTATGAATTTTACAGAAAGCAGTCTTGAACTAACTCTGTGACGTAAGGCACGGATGATGTTGCATTTATATCCTGTCATTCAGTTGAAAATGCCTTTAAATTGGTATTGATTTCACTAATGCATAGTAGAATTCTCACAGAGAACTTATGTCCTCACAAGTTTCCGTGCTATGTTATTTCGCAATCACTGAGTATCCAATTCCTACTGTAGCAATACTTCAGAATCACTTTGTAATGAAATTGGTTTAATTGTTTCTTTTTCTTTCGGTTGTGCAAAGTTTTGAATGGATCCAATCTTGGTGATAGATAAAATGTTGCTAGCTAAGAAATTTTAGCCATGATGGAAGATAGTAGAGTCTGCAATATCTTTGTTATCAATGTCTTTTCTATCTTGATATTGCAAACAATCAAGCACATAATGTTTGGCAATACTTGTTGGTGCTAGAGGTTACAGAATCTTGTAATCTGTCTGTCAAAATCAATTCTCATGGTAAGGTTTCTATTTAACCAACAGAATGATGTAAATGAATGAATTTTGAGCCAGTTGCAAGTGACCTTAGATAAATATTTCCAACCATTTTCCTTTGATAATTGCAGTTATTTTCAGTCTTATGACATGACGAGAAGTAATTTAATATGGTGGAACTGGAAGCCAGTATCAAATTTGAAAACACATGAGCATTGTAGCTAGGATGATGGTTATTTGGCTTAAGCCGATGATTAATTACAGATAAACAAAAGAATTGGCAAAGACAATGTGTTCTACATTCTACAGTATTTGTGCGTTTTGTCTCATTTTGATAGTTAAAGATATTTTAGCACAGAAATATTATGGCTATGTCTAACTCCTTTTGCAAAGATTGACTGCTTAACTATTATACTATCTTGACACACTGTTAATTGCTTGTACATGACATTTTGACAGAAGCTTCAAAAAAGATAAGAAAACCCAAACCATGGAAGCATTCAGAGCCAATAACAAGAGCACAACTTGTACGGCTCCGAGAGGAATTTTGGGACACTGCTCCACACTACGGTGGTCGAAAAGGTACTATTCGGTTAAGAGTTGTTGTTCTGGTACATTCTTTAATTAAAATTATATGTATTTCATGTTCAACCTCCACAGGCATCAATTAAAATGAAGTTTGTCATGCACCATTTTTGGTGAATTTTGTGTGCATGATATCCATACTCTGCTAACCGATTTCCATTTTAAAAGGCACCACGTAGGCTTGATGCCAGGATGAAACCCACACCTAGCAGGTAGATGTGATAAAGGTGATCAACTGAGTGTTGACCGCCCAACGTATGCCTTCGGTTTGTAATGCGCAAGCCCTTTAATTGGTCTACCAACTATTTTTCTTAGATTGACCAATAAATTTTAAAATTTAAATGCCCACATCTCTTTTCTATATTTTATTATATTATTATTTATTTCCTATCAGTTTATCATAAGCAAAATATCAAACTGAAACTCAAGTTTTGTCTTTTTAGCTCTATGCGATGCTTCATTGCCAAGATGAATTATTTGTAAATTTTTGTTGGAGAATTTACAAATGCCTAGAAGTTTGTATAGATTGTCCAGGTGTGCATTGTTTTATTTATTTAGTACTCTAGAATAATTAAAATAGTATAAAAAATTGAAAAAATCAAAATTTATGAGGCTTAGGCACGTCCAGACAAAAAATTTGTGTAGGATGGTGCTATCATTAGTTCATTACACATGATAGGATCTCCCAATAAACTTCTTCTGATTCATGATAAAGCCTTCTGTGTCTGATACTTGGTGTCTCGAAATATCCATTTTTCACTAGGAAAATAATCAAGACAAATTGGCTGGAAGCTTCTTTTGATAAATATATAACCATGCTTTAATTGTTTTAGTATGTCAACATGGGATGGTAGTGGCCATCTTAGATGAGTTTTCTCCACCTCCACTCTTGCAAGGCTGGAGGCTTGACCTCTCCGCCTTGTCATGCATTACGTCTTGAGAACCTTTCTCTTTTCTTTGCGCTTATCTTCTTATTGTATTGCTTTTTTGGCCATATGACCCTTCTGGCTTCTTGACGTTGATTTTCTCTAGAAATCTTTGAAGATCAAATAAGATTGTTATATATCATCATCATATTATCCATTATTTCTTTTTCTTATTTTATTTTATTTATTTTTTGTGACACGTCATTTTTCATATTCATGATTAAGTGCAGAAGTCGCTAGAGCTTAAAGATTAGTGATTAGAAGCTTTTGCAGCAGAGGATGAACTAAAGAGCTTACTCGAAATGAATTTCGCTTGTGTTTGGCAACTCGAAATGAATTTAGCTTGTGTTTGGCAAAAGCGTTTCATCATGTTTCTAGTTTTATAACAAATGCACTTCTTCCTGAAACCTCTTTTTTACCTCATAGACGTTTTTCTAAACCGCCTATTGACCACTCACTTAGGATATGTTTGATAAAATGTTATTGAAAAAATGATTTTGTGATATGTGGTTGAAAAGTAACAATAATGTATAAAAAGTATAAAAATAAGTAAATCAAATCAATGTAATGAGTGGTTGAACCATTGGCCCGCCATTTATTCCCTACTTAATTTGGTTGTACAAATGCCAATGTGGGATAGCAAAATTTCGCCTTGTTTTGTATAATTTATGATTTAAATGATTAATATGGAGATCGAGTGTTACATTTGATGCAAATATGGTGGGTGTCTTTATTCATTCAGCTGATCCTTGTCTTCTATCCAGCCCAAATAGGAAATATTGTCAAAGTCTGTCACCTGATCCATTTATTCCATCCCACCTGAATATGAAATATTATTGAAATCGTGACCTCTTTGCATCCTAGACCCTGTATGGACGTTTCAATTTGTTTATTAGCCAGCTTATTTTGACTGACACCATATTTCTGATTCTTTTTTTGTTCTTACTGCCGGTTTTTCATTATAGGAGATCATCATAGTCATACACTTGCATTTTGCTTGAACTTCTATTGGTTCTTGAGCTTGAACAAATACTCTGTGAAGTCGAGGTACTAATGTGTCTTACATGACCATAGAATTTTTGCATCTTTTCAGAGATTTGGGATGCACTGCGGGCAGCCACTGAGGCTGATCTATCTCTTGCACAAGCAATTGTTGACAGTGCTGGTGTTATTGTTCAAAATCCTGACTTGACAGTCTGCTATGATGAGAGAGGTTGGTGTTCAACTTCATAATTTTGTCCAACTTGTAATGTAGCTTCCTATGACATAGAGATTTCACTGCAGGTGCCAAGTATGAGTTACCCAAGTATGTTTTAAGTGAGCCAACCAATCTGATACGTGACAGTTGAAAAGGAGAGAGCTTTTTCGAGACTGTAAATCGTGTATAAAGTAGTCTCATTCTGGTTAAAACCGTATGCGCAATGATCTTTTTTCTTATCCACAGCAAGCCCTCTGCAACTCTATCTTCATATCATACTTCAAGGTCAAAACTTACTTTCAACTTCTCTTTTGGGACTTCCCTTGCTGAAAAAATTGTACCACAACATTTCTGATCAATGCAATTTCGTTTGGTCACAATGGTTGCATTTTCTGTTCCCATCTTCTTACGTGTTGTGCATCTTGGCATTTGCCTATGTCTGCATTTAGATGTTTACTGGGTTTGCGGCTTTATTTGAGGAACAATATTTATGGTATGTTTGATTGAGATTATTGAAAAACTTATTTTTTTGAAGACTCGTGGTAGAGAATTAAAGAAATATTTTTAAAAAAAATCAAATTCTGTGACATATAATTTTCTTTTTAAAGTTGTATTAAACTCGCACTTAGTGACAAGTACCATGACAACAATGGACGAGTAACAGTAATCTTGGCGACAACAAACCACAAAATGTCACTTTTATATTGCAAGGCTACATGAGTGATGATTCAATGCCCACATTGGTATGTATTTATGTTGGAAAAATAAAATTGTGGGCCCCCACAGGTCTCTTATAATTAGGGAAGTATGTGTCATTCATCCGATTTAACGTGGATCTTATAAAAAAATTTTATAACAATTTTTTTTAAGGATGATGTGGCGTTATTACCACAGGGCATCATATTGGCCAGAGTATATACCCACGTGGTTGGTGATCAAAAGTGAAGGCTACACATTGTAATTTGACCTTTTGTAACAGAAAGCATCTAGTGAATCTTATAACGCGCCTATAAGAACGATAATGTAAACTATAGTGAGAACGTGTATTATGGAATCTTGCAAAAAATTTGTCAAATTAATTTAATGAACCGTAAAAAATTATGAGAAATATATATATTTGTGTCAAATCACCTCTAAATCAGTAAAAAGAACTTAAATAAAGTTGAATACATTTTCTTATAAACTTAAAGATATAATATGAAAGTTTTTAATAAATTGAAATGTAATGTTATGGGTACAATTTTTAAATTTTCATATGAAAGTTATGCCCCAAATTTTGAAATTGAAGCGGAGCTAACAATAGCTGATCTATGGTAATGTTCAAGCATTCTCGGGTGTGCTGTAGTTATAGCACTCTCAGGGTGTTTTTCGATATGATCTCCGGTTTGAAAACCAAGATCAGATCCACATCCAACACGGCGATGTAGAGCTTCAGAAATTTGGAAAATTTTCCTGCAATACTGTTGACCGCCGGTCAAATTTTTTTGCCATAATTTGAGCTGACACTATTGATATGTCCATTTTTCAACGCCAAACCTTGTTGAAGTGGCTCAGATTTTCTTGCCAGCCATGAAATGTGAAAGGTTGAGTGCTCAAATGTGTTTTTTGTACTTTAAAGAATACGGTAATTACGTTTTCGTTGACTTTGTTAATTCCTTGTTCGAAAGGGAAGATTGAACTCAGTTTAGACCACCCAGAACTCCGTGGTCGGTTACTTTGAATCTCCAAAAGAAAGCGATGAATGATGTTGAGACTTTATGTTGTCTAGTTAGAAATAGTGCCTTTTCTGTGTTTGTCAAAAGTAACTAGTTTTGTGCAACAAAATTTAAGTGATTCTAGTGGAAGGGCTGAGACTTTATGCCACCACTTGAAAATGTGTACATAATAATTGATATGGCGCATATTGCTTTGGCTTTTGTTTTTGTTTTTTTGTTTTTTTTTGCCTATTTCTTTCCTTTTCTTTTTCTTTGTCTTTGTCTTTTTTTTTTTTCTCTCTTCTTGGTTTCTAGTACTTAGCACAATTATTAATCTTTTTTATTATATATCTTTTAGAGTTTTCGATCAATGTAACTTATATGTTATAAATATATGTGAGTGTATAAGTAATACTTCAATTTGATTGCAATTGATTGTGTCAATTTATGTGTATATATATGATTTTGTATTTTTTTCATTCTCTCCGGCAAAGATCAAAATATTGATATTATTTGAGGGATTTAATTACATATATAAATCTAATTATTAAGTTTGACTAAAAAATCATGTATTAGAAATGATATAATCTCCGATTATTTCACATTGTTTGATTGTAGGATTTGAAATAGAATTAAATCAACATTTGAGAACTAAGAAAAGAAACACAACTTATTTCAAAGTAAGAATTTAGTGCTTAATGAACGAATTATATATAGATCGAATTAGATAAACTTTTATTTATGGATGAGACTAAATAAAACACGAGCTATTGAAATACTTCGGTGGACATTATAAAAATGGACATAAAGTTTGTATTATAATTTTTTTTTGGTTATATATAAATTAATTAGTACTTCGAGTTTCTGAAAATTTATCCCCTTGGCTAAGTTTCTTGTTCCACCACTATTTATTGCGTCCTTTACTCGAGAAAGCAAAAACAACTTTTTTCGAGTGCCCGTATTAGGCACGTACATGTTTGTCGATATTGTTGACAATCAATGATTGCCTGTGAATTGGAGGAAGTTTAGAGAATGTGTTGACATGAATGAGTTGTTGCCTTGTTGGTGGGGCTGCCAAATGGCCTTTTGCGAGTTATTGGATGACCGATGAGTTTGCCTATTGCTGTGGGAATGGGTAATGGCATAAGGTCCACACGTTCTACCCCTACTTTAGTACCCCAACATGTTTATTACTTAATCTAGACTTGAAATGTATTCTTGCGTAGTGAATTTGCCGGTAAACTCTTGCAAGATTAATTGGACAAAAAATTAAATGAGTCAATGGAATTTTTCATGAGAAAAAGCAGATAGAGAAGAGGCCTCATGCTCTCCTGCACACTGTGTTATGTGTACTCGAGCATGCACACGCTAGATGTGGCGGCGTGTGGACGCATCATGTCGGTACCACATCAGGTGTGTGCATGCTCAGTACGAGTCAAGAGAAGAGTAAGGACAGAGTTCATGAAGATAGTTTGATATAGGTATTTCAAAAAAAAAAAAAAAAAAAGAAGAAAAAGATTTTTGAATATGTAACTAAGAAAATGGAGAAAATTGTATTTTTAGAAAATAAAAAAATTCGACTATCACAATTAAATGAGTAGTTGAAAATGATTTTTATTTAAAATTAAGGTTGGTGATAATTTTTTATTCATCTTCTTAGGAATTTATGTGCAAGTTTTATTTTCTTTTATTTATTTATTTATTTTTGAATTATAAGGCCAATGGGGAGTGTATGTGAGCAGAATTAAATTCTAAATCTAGGGGATGAGAGACGGACTCAAATGCCACTAAACCAGATGGTCTCGGTAGGAATTTACAGGCATGTTAGTTGGCTTATTTTACAAGTTCGATAAACAAATCCACTTTATAAAGTTAGTACAATGTATTTGGCGTGATTGGTCATAATAATAATAATAATAATAATAATAATAATAATAATAATAGTTGAAGTGATACCTAAGTAAAGTGCCTTAGTGACCATGCTATTTTTGGTATTATTTTTATGGATTAATTATTTTTCTTATTTAATTTATTATTTTCTTATTTTACTTTTTTATATGTATCTTTTATATGTATTCTAATTTTTGAATTAATTTATATATTTTTTAATTTTTTTTATATTTAGTGTTACATGTATTAATGAAAATGTGATAAGAGATCAAAATTAAAACTTACAATACCTATTAAATTAATTCCGAAAATGATAATTAATATTTTCTACATATATTTTATTTTTTGAATTAATTAATTAATTATATGTGTACATATATATATATATCGTTTTATCAATAAAAGTTGAAGTGTTAACTTGGCATAGTATCACGTTAGTAGCGATTTTCTATTTTAGAAAAAATATGTTTACATATTTAAAAAATTAAATAAAATATCTTATTTTTTATTTTTACTACGTTAAAAGTATAGTTTTAGATAGCATGGTTCAAATAGGAGGTAACTTTTTTAGAACAAACAGTGAGTTGTTAAATAATTAAGTTCATAATGAATAATTAATTAATTAGAAAGGAAATAGAAAATGACAAGTTCCATGTCCTATTGTATTATTTCGCATGCCACTTAAAAAATAATAATTGAAATTATCATTTAATCAGCTCTTCATTCTTTGTCAAAAAAATTATAAGTGTCAAAAATCAATTTTTTTATATTTACTATCACATGCATTAATAAAAATGTGACAAGAGGTCAAAGTTACACCTTACAATGCGACTTAAAAAACGTGATTTTATACACAATTTGAAAATTGAATTTAAAAAACAATGTTAATTGTTTACCCCTATTTTTATTTGTTTCTATATATAAAACGCTTTTAAATATATAATTTACCAATTGATGCTGTATGTTATTAAATAAATGAGGAAGACTCGAATTATGACACCCATTTATTTTTAAAAAATGAAAATTTTGAGTCAACGTGAATATTACAAATGGACTAGGTGTTTGCTGATTGATGATGTTTGATATTTGATTTTATTAATTTTAACTGATAGTGGTAGCAATACAAAAGGAACACTTGAATTGGATTTGGCCCGAATTCTATTTAATATTTAATATCAATATATCATAATAAGAAAAGTCAAGGGTAGTCGCTTTTGAATATCGGTTTTCTTTAAAAAAGCGGTATTTAGTCATAGTTAGTTGTACATCACAGTATCCAGAGTTATAAGTCGTGTAGGTTTGAAGATTCTTATATGTGATAACGATGAAAGGCCAATGAAATCGATGATGAATGTTATTTACAAAGAAATATTTCAAAATTTTTAATTTTTATTTACTTAAATTCTTTTTTTAGGGTATAAATTACATCAAATTTATATTCAAGCATAATTATGCAAATTCAATTGAAACCACAGTAAAGCGAGACCTATAGCCGTCTTAGCAACAAAAGAACTATAGCCCCACTAATATTGCAACTCCAACTATAATAGCAACTACTATTAAGGCCGCCCTATGGGCGGCAACTAAAGCTACACAATGCAATATGCGATTGGTGAGACTTGAACCTGAGACATCTAGGTCTAAGGGCCTCAATGTTTGTCCTCTTAACCAATCTGACAAATGTCTCATTATATTGGCAATTTAATTCAATTCTTAATATATTTGCATTATCTAATTCCTAATTTTAATTTTATTTTGAATAGATTGTAATCTCTCAGTGTATTGCAGGGGTGCATACTAGTAGTAATATTAAACTTGAAGTGCCAAGTTAGAAAAGTATCATGTTAGCAGTGTCAACGTGTTTTCTGGAAACTTAAAAAAATTCAATTTTGGTAACAAACTATATGCATAATTTAATTATGTATGAATATAAAAATTAAATGAAATTGCATTTTGGTGTGTAGTATAAAAATAATTGTCGCTATTCCTTTTTTAATATGAATTAAGGGCTATTAAATATTAATTAACCATGTAATTAATTAAGTATTATTGTATACTATTAATTGCCTAATGATTAAAGTAAGGGATATCTTTAGTTTTAAAAATTAATTTTTAAATTCAACCAAGAGGTTACTAGTTTATGAAAAAAAATTAATAAAACAATTGTATTCCTTATCTCCTCCCCCAATCTATTGAAGACAAGTGAGTTGAACCTACTGCAATATCTCAAGCTCTAGACATATCAAAAGGTAGCAAATGAATTTTTCTACTCCAAGTTCCCTCATTTCCACATTTATAATTGATGAGGCAAATGCCATATTATTTCAGTTAATTAATTTTTTAGAAGATAAATTAAGCTTCATTTTCCATTGCCAACCATAAAAAGATATATTGTCCATACTGATACATACTCAACTCTACGTCCATATACTTTATTGAATATATACCTCTGTTAGGCATTCAATGAATTAAAATATTTAGTGAAAATTCAATTACTAATTCTACTAAGGCTCTAGATAATTTAAAGCTGTATGATCTTTTGACAAAATGGAGAGAAGAGAGCACCCGGAGGGGAATGATCTAACAAGAAAACTATATTTATGAAAAAAAAATTCTATATTTATTTAAGCATTTTCAATCTCAAACTTCAAGGTATAGGATAATTCGAATTATTGTTAAAGATAGTAATTCTTTCATGTGCATCGTACAGTGGAAATCCTAGTACTAACAATATGTCAATAGATGTTCAAATTAAATAATAAATGAGTAGGGTTCATGAAAGAATGATAAAATATTAATCTAACACATTTGCTAAATTTTTACACTATTCATGACGCGTTCGCGAATTTGATATTATAATTTGTTCAAAGTTCAAATATAAGTTTTGGAGGATATGCTGCAAACAAAAATAATACATTCCTAGGGATACAACTTTGTTAAAGTTTCAGTGCTTGATGTGGCCGGTATCCCTTATTGCCATGTGGTAGCAAGGTCTATTTATCAGCCTCTCTGCTACTACGTGGTAGTGTCAGGATGCGCCATATCATAGTGAAACTCTAGAAATGTATTTTTCCTAGTGTCATAGATTTCATTGTCGCTTACAAGTTACAACTTCTTCTGTTATGTTTTGTACCACTATTTTAAATCTATCATGTAATTTGATACAATAATTTGTTCATAATAGTTTAAACTTTACTATTGAATTTTAAATTTAGAAATTAGCTTTTTGAGAAATCTCTTCCAAAACAAATTCTTAGATGAGTACTAAACAAATTTTAGTATCTAGGTGTGTACAATTTGATAGAAACTGGAGGGTGTTAATGTGCACACGACATTCTCACGGCTAAAGAACATTTGTAGGCCGCATATTTTGTTTGTTTTTTGGAAATAGAGCCGCATATTTTGTTAGTTTAATCTTTATAGAAAGTTTTTGGTTAATGTAGTCATGTAGTAATCCTATTCCAATGAGGAAGAGATCCAAACATCGACCATGGCTAAAGAAGTTTCATAAAACATTGCGGTTCATGTGATTGTGATCTCGACATTCACTTCAGCACGCACTTTGAGTACGTTCATTTCAATCAATGTCGTTGCTGAATTACCTCTTAAACTCAAAAAAAAATTGACAAAGATGGCCATAAGAGAAGGTCCTCAAATACCATAATTCATAATACAAAAGTTTCAAAGGTTCAACACTACTTTGAGCCTTTGGGCCATAAGTTGTAAAGAAAATTTAGCTAACTGGATTAGCAACATAAAGAACATTTAAAATTATTTTTTCCTAAAATTTGAAATGCCTGGCAACGGGCAATTGAAACTAAAAGACAACTTTATCGATTGTGCGACAACTTGATTGCCCTATATGAGCATGCCAATCATCTAAAGAAAGTTTATGTAAAATATATGGGTGATACGACGAAGATGGATCACTCATTACTCGAAGTAGCATCTCATGAGTTTTTGTTGTCCTTAACCACAAAATAGATAGATGCATGAAATTAGAAATCACAATTATTTTATTTTGTAGATAGATTAATAAAACATAATTTTTTTTGACAGGAGAAAAAAATAATTTTATTAACCACCCCCCAAACCAGAGAAAATAAAAATGACGAACAATATAGCCAGTACAAATTGTTCCCCAAAGCAATCATTCCTAACACGTGGAATGTAAATACACGACCTATACTTTCGTCGAAGTTGAGATTCATTTCATTCACAATAAGGGCATTCTTGGCTACCTCATCACGAGAGTTCAAAGGACCTATGGCTTGCTGAACATCACACTCAACTTTGGCAATATCCTAGCCGACGTCTCGAGAGCGAGGAATTCAGCCCTAATCAATTCAAAAACTTTCCTTAACAAGTATATGAAAGCACCAAGAATCATGCCATCCTAGTCCCATATAGCCCATCCAGCGCCATCCTATCCCTCATCTTTTTAAATAGTTGCAACTGTATGCAGTGTATATCCCCTTCAATTACCACTCACATTTCATCGTAGGGTATACCGCATAGTTAGTTCTTGAAGATGTGCAGTAGCTGTTGTCAAATTTTAAATAACTCGCAAGCCCACGAATCTATTGAAATTTAGATTTAATGAGCAATGAGGTCGAATCCACAAGGACTGCGAATTTAAAAAGTATAATTTAGTTCAAATTAACTCGTATACTAAATTAATGAAAAGATTTGATTTTTTTTTATATTTTTAATTAATTAAAAATAATAGTGGATAAACTAAGATAAACAATTAAGACAAATATCAAGATGATTAAAATGACCAAGGTTTCGGAATCCTCCACTATTCAACCAAGCAATTCTCTAATCACCATTCAATTCACAAGTTCGAGTGACAAATCAAAATCAATCTATTGTATACCCATAAATTTATCAACGAAGCCCAATTAATAAAATCTTATGTTGTTCCTCTTCACCTCTTTCAACAGATTAGCAAAGCATTTATCGTAGTAATCGGATTAAAGAAAATAAAGAATCTAAACATTATATGTTCCAAGCATTCCAAGTATTCAATCAAATTGTAATCTCACGATAACTCGAAAGATAATCATTATTTACTTCAAGCACCAAGCGTAGATTAATTAAACTATTGTCTAACAATCACTAATATATGATAAAAGTGATTAAAGAAATTAAATTTAACTAATCAATGAAGAACGAACATAAACGTCAATCACGCATAAAAGGAATTAAATAATCAATAGAGAATCACATGGTCAAATAGGGTTTCATCCTAACCCTTGATCTAAAAATTTAGAATAACATTATCAAGTAAAAGGTAATAGAAAAGATAGAATCCGCCATTGAAGAAGTCACACGAGAAATATCACAACTACTTCCTTTTTCTCTCTCAATTCTCGAATCGTCCTCGCCTTTTTTCCGATTCCAGCCATCTCGTGCTCTCGTCTTTTTCTCCAAAATTGCAGCCGCAAATTTTTCCTCTGCCAAATCACTCACCAACCGCCTTTATTGGACTTTTATAGGGGCAAGTATAGGATTAGGTAAAGTTTTAGGTAAAGTGAAAAAGTGGACCAAATTACCCCCCTTCCCCACCCTGCATTCATGGGGGTGGGGGTAATTTGGTCCACTTTTTCACTTTACCTAAAACTTTACCTAACACTATACTTGATTCTAAAATTATTCGCCTTTATTTGTCTTCATGGGTTCACCAACCGCCTTGATTTGTCTTAATGGGCTTTAAGCCCATTAAGACCCTTTTTAATTTTCTTTAATTTTCTTGTTTTTCCCTTTTCTTTATTTTTTTCCTAATAAAGCAAAACAAAAATAAATATTAATTATAAAATAAAAAAATGGACTAATAAAATAAAAGAGAATATCTAAATATATAGTAAAAATATACTCATCAAATTCCCCCAAACCTAAATTTTGCTAGTTCTCGAGCAAAACAATCTAAAAACAATCACGCAAACACCAAGTATCTACAACAATAATAACACTTAAATAATAGTCAAATAGATTGCCTTATCGACCTCCTATTTGAAAATCTCCATGATCGATGAAAAGAATGCAATATTACCCACATATCAACCTTTGATTCTAATTATGCCAACTTTTTGAATCAAAATACCAATCAATTTCCATCACATGTATAGGTTGGTTCATTCTCAGCCCATGATAGTCAATTCTTTTCCTTACTCTCTCGTGGAATTCGCAAGGTGATAACTATAGGTTACACTCAATAAGCTCATCCTTTCCCATCAAGTTTGGTTGTGTCGAACTAATGATCGTGGCTTTCAAAGTTTGCAATTATTCTCTCCCCCCCCTTTTTTCTTTTTTTACTTCATTCTCAAGTGCCTCAACCTTCAAGTCTCTACTAGAAACTTAAACCGACTAGCTAATCCCCCAAATGAATTTTCTTTTTTCACTTTCTTTTTCTCTTGTATCTTATGTGCAAGACCTCTCTCCCTTAAGCTTTCTAGATTACCCATGTAGCGAACTTTAGGTCGATGACTCACAGGCTAGATGACCTTAGGGCAACGGGTTTTAAGAGGCCCCTTCGGACTTAATTACCCTAGTCAAAAAGGCTACGAAGAGACGTTATAAGATATTCACTCAATGAGTAATATTAGTATATGGGGATTAGATTACTAGCATTGGTCATCACTACACCAAAATAAGAGAGTTGTCACACCAAGAACTTTGAAGGGGTCACGGTTTATAACCGTGACCCCTAAACGCGCGGATTGTCACGGTTTTGAACCGTGACTCATGGATTGTCACGGTTAAAAACTGTGACAATCCGCGCATTTATGGGTCACGGTTTATAACCGTGACCCATTCAAAATTTTTTTTTTAAAAAAAAAGCAAAATGGATCACAGTAATTCATTCCTTCCCAAATCCGACAAACGAAACGGAGCCCTACCTCACGCACGAACAAGAGCCCCAAATCAGCCTCACAAATCACTTTCTTCTCCGAAATCAATCTCCATTTTCGATCGTAGGATGCTTGTAATTCTTTCCTGACCACTGGTGGTGAATTTAATTTCCAAATCCGTTACACTCGTTGACGTTCCTCGAGCAGCCTTCACTCTCGGCCATCTCTCCTTTTGGACAGGTGATTGCTCTCTCTTTCTTCCCAAATCCATTGCAACGTTTCTCTGACCCAGGTTTGTACTCGAACGTCTTGCGAAATTAAGGTTAGTAAGGGTAGTGGGATTTTCTTATACTTTGAATCTCTTTTTAATTACTCCAAGAGGCATATCATTTATTCGAATTCAGCTTCTTTTGTTTGACACTAAAATTTTTTTCTTGCATCATTTTTTCAAAGGATTTTATTTCAACATTTTCCCTTTTAGTTAACTCAAAGTAAAAACACACAGGTAACTAAACTTTTAGTTAATATGCTAAGTAAAAGGAGTAAAAGACCTTTGGTAAGTAGGGAAAGATGGTTAGAAATTTGTCTTTTGATTCCTTCCTTTTTCCCAATTCCTTTTCCTTTGTGTTTGATTGAGTTTTGGCAATCATCGATTTTGATTTTGATTTTTCCTTTTTTTGCTAGTTCCTTGAAATAGTCCATCTATGTCTTTTGTTTGTTCTCGTTTCTTCATCAACTTTTACACAAGAATCGATCCACAACGTTAAGGTCCAATGTGATTATTTCTCTCTTTTCTATGAGTAAACTAGAATATTGGACAATTTCATTTGGCCTTGTTGTGGTTTGTTGCTCGTTAAGATGATTATTTGCTCTCTCCTTTGTGTCAAGACGTGAAATGCAGCTTGTAATAATTATTAGTTATTGCTCTCCCAACCTTAAACTTTCTAGGTCCTTGTGTCCAAGAAGAGGAATTAGACAAATAGCGTGTTTGTCTAATGCTCTTAACATACAAAAAGAATCTGAAAGGAAGTAAAAAGACGACCTCAAATTGGCAATATCCTCATGTATGTGACATAATGTAAATGGATCGTTTGTAAATTCTAGCTTCTATACCACACATGCCGATTGTTGGGTTTTAAAAAGCTTCCAAATGTGAAATTAAGTTGAGCTCTGTAAATAATCTTGCTTACTTGGATATGGGAAACATTATTAGCTGTCTATGTTATGTCTATATCTTTTCTCTCTCAATTTTTAACTCTAATTTGTAGTTATGATGGCTTTTGTGAGCTTTGCATCATTTGTTTCTTCTAATTCTTTATATTGTATTTTGACTACTCAGCACAAAACAATCGACAGTGTCCTATCTCGAGGTGAAAAACTGGATAGTTTGGTCGATAAGAGTTCAGATCTCAGTGTTGCTTCTCAGGTAGGTATTATATTTCGGCCATAGTTAAATGAAGATCACGTTTTCCATCTTTTAGATGTGATTCTTGGAACAAATTGAGTCAGTCATGATTGGTTTATTGCTTACATGTATTTTCTTGTTGGTGTTGAAACAGATGTTCTACAAACAAGCAAAGAAAACCAATCAATGTTGTACCATGTTGTAAATTATGTTGGGGATAGAAAGGGGATTATTAATACTCTATGGTTTTCAGAACATGTTGACAAATTAATTATCTTAGCTATTCCTTCGAAATTTATTAGTTTGGTTTGTACTTACAATAGTTTTGATCATTGATTGATGGTGGCCTTGTAACATAATTATGAGATTAACAAAAAATTAATTAAATTAAACTAAAATTAAGTAGCTAGGGACTATTGCCCTTTAAGAGTTCATTGAGTGGGTTCATTAGTCATTCCATGTGAATCTTGGAATAGGCTTATTCATCTATTTGAAGCCAAATGTGTTATGAAGCCTCTTCTTGATTTCTGATGTGTTATTTTTTACATTGTTTGAAGGAAGGATTTTTAACGTTTTAAATTAATATTAACTATAGAATCTTTTGATTCCATTAGTTTGATTCTTTCATTCTATAACATTAGATCACAAACACCTAAGATCAATTGTGGAGCTTATTGTATTTTGTTAGTGCGCCTATTCATGTGATCCTACTAGGACATGGGCTTGCAAGTGCATCTTTGTGAAAAGAGACGAAAATCCTTACATGAACATGAAGTGGCAAGAGTATGCATGTTTGAGTGTTTTTTTAAATACGCACCTTTGACACAGAAATATACGAATTCTAATATTGGAGGTATTTTTTTTCAACATAGTTTATCCTTGTCTAATAATATATGTTTGTATATATTATTTCTCTCTCATGTTGATGTATTAGTCATTTGTTCATCTCATGATTTTTCATTGGAATAAACTTTTCTTAAACATGCCGGAAATTCTAGAAGCATAAACTCAGCTTGTTGGATGAGACCTTATACTTAATTTCCTTTTTTTTTTAACAGAATTGGATAGAAGTTGATCCACTTGAGCACGCACCATGACATTCCCCATCATGAAATAAAGAGGGTCAGTATTAAATTTCATTTATATCATTTGTGTTAAAGATAATCTTGATCCAAATGTGTGTTTGGTTTTGTGTAATTCTTTTAATTTAATTTCCTGGAAACTTTGATTAATTTTAAAGAACGGAGATATTATTGGACATAATGAGACTTTTCAGTTTCTGGCTTTGACTCTGGTATGACATTGGATATCTCTCATTAGTTTTGTTTAAACTTACTTGATAGTATGCTGCTTTGAGACATATGTCTACATGTTACATGAAATGCAAGTATGGTGCAATAATGTAACTAGTTGCGTGATTACATGAGGATATTCCTTGTTCTTGTTCAATTTAATGCTGTAATGATGTATGTAGCCAAAGCCAATCAGGATATGTATGCTAAAGTTATTATGTATGTTGCTCCAACAACTATATGGCCTTTTGGTAACTGATTGAGTCATTTTTGCTCCAACCAAGACATAACCACCATATATGTTTCTCTAATTTTTGCTTCAAATTGTTCAATTGGCATTTTTCTTTAGTCTAGGTATTTATTATAGTTTTCATCAATATTATTAAGTTTGTCAATTCTTCAAGAGCAAGTGAATGGAATGTGCTATTTGTTATATTGACGTCACGCCATGTCCTTTGTTGCATTTTGGGTAACTGCTTGCTGTTTATCATCCTATCTTCTACCTATTCAAAAGTTGAACTTGCACTCCAGTTGCTAATATAAAACCTTACAGCTCAAAGTGGGATCAGCCTGACTTTTTGTATCTGTCCAGCAGGTGGGCAACTTGGCAGCTCCAGTTGAAGGAATGGACTGTTGGCGGAATAGCATTTACTTCTTTGATGAATGTTAAAAGGAGACATTGTATACTAATAGTCTTGTCATATAGCTTAAAAATCAACCCACATCTTGTATTTTTGCTTTTTGTTCACAGAAGGCTAGAGGCGTGGGGATTTCAGTCCTCTCTTCGACATTTATTTCCTTTTAAGATAATATTTACAGCAACTAAACATTTCATTTTCATATACTATAACATCCTCAGATCAAGAACTACTTTGTTACTTCGTGTCTCTGATATTGGTGGCATTTTCTTCTTTACGATGTGTATAATGTCAATATGATGATTATTGTGAATTACAAAGATATAGAGATTCAAACAATTAGCATTTTCTTCTTTTACAATGTCTAATGTCAATGTTATCAGGTTGGAATTTTGATTTTTTTTAATTTTTCTCCACAAAATGGTCACGGTTTTAAACCGTGACCATTTGTCAATTGGTCACGGTTTAAAACCGGTTTATAACCGTGACCATTTGTCACGGTTATGAACCGTGACCAATTGGTCACGGTTTTAAACCGTGACAAATTCAAATTGTCACGGTTTAAAACCGTGACAATCCGCGTCATATGGTGTAGTGCATTCCCTAGCTTATACCTTCAGGCCAAGAACACTTTACACAATTTCAACATACATGCATAGAATAAAAGCATTCCCATCTAGCCACTCTCACGGCTCAACCACTCCCAAGCTATCCTCTCTTTAGGTATGGTTCAAATGATGTGATTAAGTCTAGGCTCATACCTAATAATAAGTCACAAATATAACCAACCGACACAATTCCAAAAATTGTTCAGTATTTCAACCCAAAAAGCTAACATAACCAAAATCATTCGGTTAACATGTTGCATCATTGCATTCAAGTCATATATCACAACAATTTCCAATAATTATATCACCGGTCAACAATGTTATTCAACCAAAACAAACACACAAGCACACAAAATTTTGTTATTTTTTTAATTTTTAATTTTTTTTTTAAATTTTAATAATTTTTTTTGTCTTTAAAAAAATGCATATGTAGCTGAAATATAACAAATAATGAAAAGCACACAATAACAAAAACGCAAAAATGCAATTCACACACCCCCAAACCAATCCTAAGCATTGTCCGCAATGTTTGCAACTAGAGAGATATAAAGAAAGAGAAAAATAATGGAAAATGGTTGGAAGGAGCACACCTGAATGGTCGGTTTCACGGTGACAGGTTCCATACAATCCTAGAAAGTAAAGACAAAAATAAAGAAAAAATTACTGATTTAAAGAAATGAGGGGTAAAAAAAACATAAAATGAAATAAAATAAAAATAAAAACAGAAAATAGAGAAAATTAGAATCAAGTTGGGTGGACTGGTCCACTCAACTCCACTTCTTCCTCCCCATTTCGAGGTTGGAACTCCAAATATGGTTTTAATCTTTGACCATTCACTTTGAAACTATCTCCACTTTTGGGGTTTTGAGCCCCAGTGGCCCCATAAGGATAGACAGTATGAACAATGAATGGACCAGACCACTTAGAACGTAACTTACCTGGAAACAGATGCAACCGAGAATTGTATAAAAGTACTTTCTGACCTGGTTCAAAAGATTTTCTCAGAATGTGTTTGTCATGAAAGACCTTCATACGGCTCTTGTAGATCTTTGCATTCTCGTAGGCATCGCTCCTAAGTTCATCGAGTTCTGCGAAAAGCAACTTTCTATTCGACCCAACACTTTGCATATCAAAATTAAACTTCTTAATAGCCCAATATGCACGATGTTCCAACTCCACTGGCAGATGACAAGGCTTTCCCATATACCACCTATAAGGAGACATCCCAATTGGTATTTTGAAAACCGTTCTGTATGCACATAGTGGATCTGTGAGCCTTAATGACCAATCTCTTCTATCCGGTCGAACTGTCTTCTCCAAAATATACTTAATCTCCCTGTTTGAAATTTCCACTTGCCCATTTGTTTGTGAATGATATGGAATAGCAACCTTGTGTGTGATCGAATACTTTGCCAAGAGAGAGTTAAATGGCCTATTGCAGAAGTGAGACCTTCCATCACTAATTATAGCCCATGGAGTACCAAAGCGAGAGAAAATGTTATTATTTAAGAATTCCACCACAACCTTATGATCATTGGTCCTACATGGGATTGCCTCGGCCCATTTTGACACGTAATCGACTCCAACTAATATATATATATAGCCAAATGAGGGTGGAAAAGGTCCCATAAAATCGATACCCCACACGTCAAATATCTCAACAACAAGAATAGGATTTAGAGGCATCATGTTTCTCCTTGAAATGCTTCCCCTACGCTGGCATCTATCACATGAAGAACAATATGAATAAGTATCACGAAAAAGAGTAGGTCAATAAAAACCACATTGTAAAATCTTTGTCGTAGTCTTCTTAGCACTAAAATGGCCTCCACAAGCCTGATCATGGCAAAAAGATATCACACTTTGAATTTCACTTTCTGGGACACATCTCCTGATAATTTGATCAGCACAGTACTTAAACAAATAAGGATCGTCCCAAACGAAATTTTTCACTTCAACTAAGAACTTATTTTTATCTTGTTTGCTCCAATGGTCTGGCATTTTACCTGTAACTAGATAATTGATGATGTCAGCATACCAAGGCACAACATCAATACTCATAAGCTGCTCATCAGGAAAGAACTCATTTACAGGCAAATTATTCTCAGTAGATTCAAGAATAATGCAGGACAAATGATCAGCAACAATGTTTTCACATCCCTTTCTATCGTTAAACTCTATGCCAAATTCTTGTAATAACAATATCCACCTAACCAACCTACGTTTTGCATCCTTTTTAGTTAACAAGTATTTCAATGCAGCATGATCAGAGAAAACAATTACATTACTCCCGATAAGATAAGATCGAAATTTATCAAGTACAAAAACAACTGCTAGCATCTCTTTTTCAATGGTAGAATAGTTCAACTGTGCATCATTCAGTGTTCTACTAGCATAATAAATTACATGAGGCAAATGATCTATTCTCTGTCCTAAAATTGCTCCTACAACATAATCAGATGCATCACACATGAGTTCAAATGAAAATTTCCAATTAGGAGATCGAATAATTGGTGAAGTAATCAACAAACTTTTCAACTTTTCAAAAGCTTCTAAACAATAGTCATCAAAGACAAAATGAACATCTTTAACAAGTAAACTGCATAAGGGTCTAGAAATTTTGCTGAAATCTTTAATGAATCTCTTATAAAAACCAGTATGTCCAAGGAAAGATCTTACTTCTTTTACAGATTTTGGAGGTGGAAGATTGGAAATAAGATCAATCTTTGCTTTGTCAACCTCAATACCCTTGCTAAAGATTATGTGATCAAGAACAATACCTTGTTTCACCATGAAGTGGCATTTTTCCCAATTTAGAACCAAGTTCTTTTCAATACATCTCTGCAAAACTAAAGTTAGATGGTGCAAACATTCATCAAAGAAATCTCCATAACCATAAAAATCGTCCATAAACGCTTCAATAAACCTCTCGACCATATCAGAAAAAATACTCAGCATACATCTTTGAAAAGTAGCAGGTGCGTTAAATAACCCAAATGACATTTTCGTATATGCAAAAGTTGCAAAAGGACAAGTGAAAGTGGTTTTCTCTTGATCTTCGAGAGCAATGGAAATTTGATTATAGCCTGAATAGCCATCGAGAAAGAAATAAAAATCATGTCATGCTCACCTATTAAGCATTTGATCAATAAATGGGAGAGGAAAGTGATCTTTTCTAGTTACAAGATTTAATTTTCTATAATCAATGCACACACGCCATCCTGTAGTTATTCTAGTTGGAATCAATTCATTGTTACTATTAGCAACTACAGTTATACCTGACTTCTTTGGAACTACATGCATTGGACTCACCCAACTACTATCAGAAATAGGATAGACAATTCCAGCATCTAACAATTTAAGCACTTCATTTCTCACAACATCTTTCATGTTGGGATTTAACCTACGTTGCATCTCTCTAGTTGGTCTAGCATTTTCTTCAAGGTGAATGCGATGCATGCAATCAGCAGGATTTATACCTTTAATATCAGCAATGGTCCACCCTAATGCTTCTCTATGCTCAAACAAAACATGTAACAATTTACCTTTTTGCTCACCATCAAGGGAGGAAGATATTATTACCGGTAAATTTTCCGACTCTCCCAAGAATGCATATTCCAAGTTATTTGGCAATGCTTTAAGCTCCAATTCTGGTGGTTTTTCCGTTGATGAGACACTCTTCTCCTTACTAGGTGGAAATGGCTAAATTTTTGCTCTCCAATTATTTGTATACATAATAGGCGCTGAGTCAAACAATGCATTCACTTCATCAATTGCACTATCGACATCAAAAGAACAACCAAACTGAGTTAAACAAATTTCTAGCACATCATCACAATTATTAGAAACAAGGGAATCATCAACTAATGACTCTATCATATCAACATCAACAACTTTCCCATCATCATCTAATGGTTGCTTCTTAATGTTAAAAACATTCAACTCCAGAGTCATATTGCCAAAAGAAAGCTACATCACCCCATTCCTGCAATTGATAATAGCATTAGATGTTGCTAGAAAAGGACATCCTAAAATAATAGGAATGTGTTTTATAGAATCTTTCACAGGTTGAGTGTCAAGTATAATAAAATCAACAAGAAAATAAAACTTGTCAACCTGTATCAAAACATCCTCTACAATTTCACGAGGAATTTTGACAGATCTATCAGCAAGTTGTAAAATAACAGAAGTAGGTTTCAGCTCGCCTAACCCAAGTGCCACATATGCAGAATAAGGCAAAAGATTAACACTAGCTCCTAAATCTAATAAAGCCTTCTAAATCTTATGGTTTCCTGGAACACATGAAATTGTAGGACAACCTGGATCTTTAAATTTCGGAGGAGCTTTGCTTTGAATGATAGAGCTTACCTGTTCAGTTAAGAATGCCTATTGGTGCACATGCAACTGCCTCTTCTTAGTACATAAATCTTTTAAAAATTTAGCATAGGCTGGTACTTGCTTTATTGCATCAAGTAAATGGATGTTTATACTTACCTACTTGAAGATTTCCATCATCTCATTGATTGTGTTACCTTTCTTCCCTTTCATTAACCTCTGTGGAAAAGGAGCTTTTGGAATGTAGGATGGTAGATTGTCTTCACCTAAACTCTCATTTGATGGATCTTGATTTGGCACTTCCTTAGAAGAAACTTCTTTAGACTTCTTTCTAGTTGGAGTCTCTACTTGATTGTCAAATAATATATTTGTAACGAGATAGGAACAGGTGTTGGGGTCTATAGTCATTACATTGATATTTTTATAATATATTTGTATGTTGATTATATTTTATAATCAAATTTTAAAAATTTGTTATTCATGTGTTCATTATTAATACTGTACATCGCACGGGTGTATAATTAATATCTCTTGAAATCTGTAGTTGCATATAATGGAATGTAGAATAATTCTAAAGAAAAAGTCGTAGATACTACGAAAGTCAGTAGAATTTAATTTGGTTATTTAGAAAACTATACCATTTAATGTTATTTTATTTTACATTTATATTTAGGAAATTTAATCTTACAATGAATATGATGTGATATATTATCGCATTCTATGTCACAAATTATCATCCCATGTAATGCATAGGTATAAATGTTAGGTCAGTGTATGATACAAATTAATAACTAAGCATCAATTAATTATTTCATTATTCCATTCACATTTATCAAAACTACTATTTATTGAAAAATTAATCTCCCATACAACGTATATGGGTGAAAAAGATAATTATTTCATTATGTCAATGACATTTATCAAAACTACTATTCCGTTAACATTAAATTAAGTTTATTTTTGTGATCTATTATGTACTTTATTTTTTTGAAAGTCTTATTTTAATATTACTAAGATCTATTAATACTATTATTAACTAAAAATTTATCCCCTGTGCATCAACACGGTGGAACAACTATTTAAATAAACTAGTCTATATCTATGTGCGTTGCACGTGACATATGAAGGACAAATGACACATGTGCAATGTTTTTGAAGTATTTTTATTTTTTTAACTTTTTAATGTAAGAATAGAGAATAGGGAATAAATGTGTTTACAAAATTTTAGATATAACGCGAAAAAAATAATTAGTATGGATAAGATGCACAAGTACATCACCAATTGTATTAGATAACACTTTGATATCTAATTTTGTTGCTTGTACAAATGTAGAACAATATATATATATATATATATATATATATATATATATATTCTCATTAAAAAAATAAAATAGGCATGGTAAAAAGGTAAAACAATTAAAATAACAATTGCACAAAAAAGAATGAGAAAAAAAAATCTCTACAAATACTTAGATAACAATAAATATTTTTAAAGATATTCTAGATGTACCTAGATCTTTGGGTTGGGATAGTTCTCTTGAAAAAACAAAACAAAAATAAAAACAAAAATCTAAATATAATGTGGTAAAAAAATAGTTGGTGTTGGTATAAGATAGATGAATGCATTACCAATTATATTAAGACAACATGTTGATCTTTAAATTTCTTATTTTTCCCATCTCCCTTTTACGGACGAATAATGAACAAATATAAATTCTCACTAAAAAATTAAAATAGACATGCTACAAGAGTAAAACAATTAACGTAGCAATTACAAATTGTCTCTTTTAGTAGGAGTGATTCTTTGCAAAAGCATGTTTAATAGAATAAATAATGTTATTTAATAAGTATCAATAACTTATTTGGTAGTAGTTAAGAGTATTATTGACAATAAATATAAGGATAAACTTGACTAACGAAAAAATAGGTAAGGGCATTATTGGAAATTAAAAGATTTTCCACTATAAGGGTAAACTTGGCTAACGAAAAATAAGTCAGGGTAAACTTGACTAACGAAAAAATAGGTAAGGGTATTATTGAAAATTAAAAAATTTTCCACTACAAGGATAAACTTGACTAACAAAAAATAGGTAAAAATATTATTAAAAATGAAAAGATTTTCCACTATCCACACTTTTTAATATAATAAATATAGATAATAATACGAAATAATTATAAGGCTCTGCTATTCTAATAGCAAAACGGACAATCGCGTATGGTTAAAGTGCCGAGACAAACTTTTTTTTTGGTCAATCCTTGAATAAATCGAATAGTATTCTTTTGCTGCAAAACAAAGGCAGAAAAATACTGGTCAACATTCATAAATCATATGTCCTTCTCAAAAGGTGATAAATTTATTTCTTTCAAGAGGACGGGGGACCTTTTGCTTCAGTTTTTATTGAGAAATGGAAAACTATTAATTATAAAAAAGAAAACAAATCTTTATTCTTAAAAGTATGTTTGACAAGCTGTTTATAATGTATTTTTAGAATAATTTTTAAAAGTAAAAAAATTTAGTAATAAAAATAAAAATGTAATTTTAAATAATTCACTTGAATGCAAAAAAAAAAAAAAAAAAAAAATGGTACAGAAACCGATCATGCCAACCATACTCTGACGAAGCAATAGATAGACTATGGGGGTTCTCAAATACAAATTCTATTTAAATTACTATATCAAATTTATTATTTTTTTAGAATTAAATTAAATTTGCTATCAAATTATTAAAATTTAAAACAGTTAACTGTATGACTATATTGTCCAAAAAAAAAAAAAAGTTTTACTCTGAACTTCAGAGTAATCATTGAATTCAAATTTTAATTTTTAAAATAATTTTAGTAACTTGGGGATACATTGAGTACAACTGTACAATAATAATTACAATGATATGAAGTCAAAATCTTTAAAATTAATCTCTCTACGGTAGCTCCCAAGTCACCAAAACAATGATGAAGTTTTCGACTTTTCTTTTTTACCTTGAAGGTATGGCTGATTCGAATCATTTTATATTTAATTTTTTCAACAAAATATATTTTTCTATTCGAGTTTGATCAATAATGTAAAATTTCATTTTTCATAGAATTAGAATTTTAAGTCATCTCAAAAATTGAATAGTTTTAATTTTCGAATAAGTGATACAGTAGTAAGACGCTTGCATTTCCGGCCAAAGGCACAGGTTCGAATCCTATCCCCACTCCTATGCTCCCCCCCCGGGAGATTATCCCCTAAAAAAAAAACTGAACAGTTTCCACCAAATCGAGAAATTGAAATTCTTAATGAAAGGAATGAGAAGTATAATTGCATGAAATTTATTTTTCATCGTCCAATTAAACACATTAAATTTGAAGAGTATTGTAGCTTGTACAAAAGTAGACAAAAAATTTATAAAATACCTAGTGAATTAAATTTATTTTGTGGCACTACCTTAATTTAAAAATCAACCACTATTAAATACCTATATCGCTTTGGTATAAGTCTTGTAGACATTTCGGTTCGAGTATTTCCTTAGTTAAAATAACTATTTAATTTGTAAATATAGAAACATTATATGAAAATTCTACTTCAATACAATTACGACATAGTAGTTGACACAATTGTAACATTTGAAGATTTTGGAAAGTGACATATGTTTCTTACTATTATTTCACTTCATAAGATTTTGATACATTGCAATGTGTCAACTATTTTGTTAATAACTGTGTTAAAGTATTATTACTCTAGTTTTGAGAGTTTTACGATAACAATGTCAACATATAGTTGCTTTTCAAATCACACGGTGTGTTAAAAAAGTGGACTTATCGATGACATTTATTGAGAAGGCTATTTTATACTCCGCCCATCCTACTAAGATAGATTTAGTTTGACTTTTACATGGATTGTAATTGCAATAAATATTATTGAAAAATTAAAATTATTTTATATTTTTCTAATTATATTCCCACTGAAACATGACCGTTCATTTTCATTTTTTCAATAGTCTGTTCAATTTTTTTTTTTTTTTTTTTTTTTTTGCTTTACAACAATTCATATTAGGATATCTTAGGGAATGACAAAATTAAGTACATATGAATAAAAAATTGGCTTATATTTGGTATGGACAAAAAAGGAAAACATATCTATTTGAGTAGAATGGACAGAGTATTTCACATCTTATTCGAATTCATATATATTGGCTTTCATATGAATAAAGAACTTGTAATGAATATTATTGGACAAGTAAATTTTATTTATATATTTCTCAAAAATATCTTTATATTGAAGATTATATTTACTTTTAACAACAATATATATTAAATACGGTCAAAGTAGTAAATGCCAAAATTAGATGGCAAAGAAAATGACATATATTTTGGAATAGTGAGAAATTATAATCTGGAAGGAGCATATTTATTTATTAATATAATAAGTAGCGAAATTTGTAAAAATTTTATGCAAGATAAAATTGATTTGTATTCATTTTTCATCCTCCCTAAAATATAAATGGCATTCTATATTTTTGTATTTTAATTTCTTCACTTTTCCATAATGCCCTCATTTGATATGCATTTTTTTAAATAAAAACATATTATCATCTTTTAATCTCGGGGTACATTGGGAAAAAATACAACAAAAATTTATTTTCCCCATAATATTAATTATACCTTTTTAATCGACGTGAAAGTCAAACTATCTTTATCTTTGTATACTTTATCCGCCCAAAATACATTGGCTTGTTTTCTTTTTTGGAATGCCTAAGTATATTTATTTATTTCTTTTTGAGAAGTTTAATTCACATTGCTTTAGTAACACACTCCTATTTAATATTTAATTATCACTATGAATTTTATATTTTATTCATTAATTAATTAATGGTAGATTAAGAATACAATTTATAACATATATTTTTCTAATTATTACTCTAATTTTTGTATAGAGTGAAGCAACCTTGTATATATGGAATCAAGGGAGTACAATTTTAATCCAGTTTGTATTAAATTCATCAAATCAACATCCAAATGTTGATCTCTTTTTGAAATCCAAATGTTGATCCTGAATTATCATAATTCATGTAATAATAATAAATAAAGTATTATAATAACATAAATAAAGTAAAGAGTAGAAAGATGGGGAAGGATACAAAATGAATGGACAGAAATCTGGATAACATAACATAATATAATTCTTCTCTCTCTCTCTCCCGCACCATCGTCCGCCGTCCTCCGCCGCTAAACCTCGATGGTTTCGGCCAAAGTCACTTTCATGCAGCCTGCATAGAATTTGCTAAACCAAACAAAACAATTAAAACCAAAACAACTGTCCATTGAAAATTCAGTCAATTCATCAATCAAACACACCTAAAAACCACACACTTTTTCTCACTCCTTACCTTCAACGCGGATTAGTCATCCATAGTTCTCTATGCCCATAAAAACACACGATTCACACAGAGAGGTATAGAATAATCAATCTTCCCAAGTCGAATAAATTAAACACAGCCCATCTGAAATTCTTTAACCTGTTTGCATGTTTAATTTTATTTTTCCTGTAAATTGATTATACTCGATCCTTTTTCTGTAATATATGGCTTCTGCGGCAATATTTTCGTCTCTGCGGCGGAGGAGATCGCCGTCGCTGGAGGCGTTTTTGGCACCGGTGGATCTATCAAGCGAGGCCCTTTTGGATACTCTGTGTGCTGTTTCGAGGGAACTGGTGTCATCGTTTTCGGTCAGTAGTAAAACGACGCCGTATTTCCAGGGCAAGAATTTCCGATCTTTAATCCGAAAAATCCAGGTCTTTTCTATCCTTTTGGATTCTATTTGTGAAGTGGGATTATCAAGAATGTCTTCAAGGGTGTTTTTATGCTTCAAGGAATTGTATCTCGTGCTTTACAGATCAAAAATTTTGTTTGATTATGTTAAAGGGTCGAGTAAGTTATGGCTTCTGCTTCAAAACCATCCGATTTCGAGTCATTTCCATGATCTAAATCAAGAAATCTTGACACTTTTGGATGTGTTACCTTTCAATGAACTATTTCTATCTCAAGATGTTAAAGAACAGATAGAAATGCTAAAGAAACAATCGAGAAAGTCGAAATTGCTAATCGATAAAAAGGACGACATCCTGAGGTTGAAGTTTTATTGTTTCTTGAATGAACTTGAGAACGGAAAGGTTCCTGACCGGAATGAACTCTACTCGTTTTTCGTAGAGAAATTGTCCATTTGTGATGTGAAAAGTATTAGATTCGAGATCGAATACTTGGAGGAGCAGATTGTGAATTGCGAAGGGGATATCGAGCCTACAAGCTCGGTATTGAATGGATTTGTGGCTTTAATTAGGTACTGTAGGTTCTTGTTATTCAGATTCGAGGACGAGGAGGGCGAATTGGGGAAATGGAGGATGAGGAAGACGAAGAAAGGATTGATCGCTCAGGAGATTGCAGAAACATTTGTTACGATACCTAAGGATTTCTGCTGCCCGATATCGTTGGATTTGATGAGGGACCCTGTTATAGTATCCACCGGGCAGACGTATGACCGAGTTTCAATATCAAGGTGGATGGACGAAGGGCACGATACTTGTCCTCAAACCGGGCAGATGCTTATCCATAATTACTTAATCCCAAATCGAGCTCTTCGAAATTTGATCATGCAGTGGTGCCTTGCTAACGGGATCCCATATGATCCGCCTGAGAATTTGGATTCATCGTTCGAGAGTTACACTGCTGCTTTGCCAACCAAGGCTACGACGGAAGCCAATAAAGCCACAGCGGATCTTCTTGTCAAAGAGCTAGAAATTGGAACAGAAAAGGCGAAAACTATAGCTGCCAGAGAGATCAGACTGTTGGCAAAATCTGGAAGAGAAAATCGAGCTTGCATCGCTGAGGCTGGTGCAATACCCCTCTTGAAGGCACTTCTTTCATCTTTGGATGCTGTTGCGCAAGAGAACTCCGTGACTGCAATGCTCAACTTATCAATATACGAGAAGAATAAATCCCGAATCATGGACGTTGAAGGGTGTTTGGGATCGATCGTGAGAGTTGTGAAAACGGGACACACAACCGAGTCGAGGGAGAATGCTGCAGCTACGTTGTTCAGTCTGTCGGCTGTTCACAACTACAAGAAGCAAATAGCGGACGAAGATGGAGCAGTCGAAGCATTAGCCGGGTTGTTGTTAAAAGGTACACCGAGAGGGAAAAAGGATGCAGTGACAGCTCTTTTTAATCTATCGACTCATGCGAAAATTGCATGAGGATGATAGAATCTGGAGCTGTGGCTGCGTTGGTGGCGGTGCTCGGATGCGAAGGGGTGGCGGAAGAAGCGGCCGGGGCGTTAGCCCTGATAGTCCGTCAAAGTGTCGGAGCGGAAGCTGTCGGAAAAGAGGAAATGGCGGTGGTGGGGCTGATCGGAATGATGCGATGTGGCACCCCAAGGGGGAAAGAAAATGCAGTGGCGGCTCTGCTCGAGTTGTGCAGAAATAGTGGGGCGGTGGCAACCGAGAGGGTGTTGAAAGCACCAGCATTGGCCGGTTTACTCCAGAGTTTGCTCTTTACGGGGACCAAACGAGCGAGGAGAAAAGCGGCTTCACTTGCTCGGGTTTTTCAGAGGTGCGAATATGCATCATTGCATTTTGGTGGGTTGGGCGTGGGGTACGCATTTGCGGGAAACTCGACTTCAGTTAGGGATGCGAGTTTTGCTGGTGAAATGGCTGTGTCCATTTCAGTGCCTGTTTTGTAGCTGTGTTCATTGTTTACTGTCCATTCTTTTTTTTTTTTTTTTTTGCAACATTGGGGGGAAGACGACATTTCTTTGAAATATACAGGGAAGGGGTTACTTAATTGATTTGTGCAGTGTTACCACTTTGTTTACTGCGGGGCATCGAGCGTAGCAATTCCCTCTAACTAGACATTATCTTGAGACTGAAATAACCATATGAGCAATCAGCTGTGGGTGAATTCTGGAAATTAAACATAAGTATCATTAGTGCTAAATCTTTGTTAAATCTTGTTGATTATTGGTTAATAGTAATGGAACTCAGGAGTTGATGTTGTTAATGAAATTTGGACTGGTTAGGTAAAATTCTGTTCGGTGTTGCGAGTGGCTTGATGTCTCACACCTTTTGTGTTGATGGTCACTGTTAATATTCTTTTTATTCGATTCGATTATTATTACTTCTCGGTCAGGTTTGCCAAATTCTGAATATTGTTGGATTATTGTTTGCATGGAATTCTTCAAAACGTTTTCAAACCGGCGGCCGAAGCATAGGCGAATTGGGCTACTGCTTAGAACTTAGTAATATCATACTAATCTGTAACTTTGATCGTTGAATATTTATTTTCAGCAGTTGAATATAATATGATCTAGATCTATATCTATATCTATATATAAAGAAAAAGAAGCCTCTTTTTTTTTATTTTCAAAAAATTAGTTGTTTCATCCGTGCATTGCACGGGGGTATGATTTTTTAATTAATAAAAATATTAATAGATGTTAGTCATATTAATATAAGACCTCGAAAAGAATAAAATAAATAATGAGTCGCAACAATCAACTTAATTAATATAATTACTGAAATAATTCTTAAAAAATTTCGACAGAGTTTCTCTCTATTTTGTACCAATTCTGAATATTGTTGAATATAATATGATCTATATTTATATATAAAGAAAAAGAAGACTTTTTTTTTTTTTTTACTTCTAAAAAACTAGTTGTTTCACCCTAACATAAGACCTTGAAAAAAATAAAATAAATAATGAGTCGCAACAATAAATTTAATTAATACAATTACTAAAATCATTCTTGGAAAATTTCGACAGAGTTTCTTTCTATTTTGTACCAATTCATCATATAAATAACTGAGAGAAAACTCACCAAAAAGCATAAACTTAATTTAAAATACTATTAAAGACATCAACAATCAAAGCAATGCAAATGTAACACCATCAATAGTAGTTCACAACAATACACAAGATCAAAAATAGAAATATTTTCATATTTTAACAAAAAAGATGAATGCACTCAAATATAAGTCACATGCATAATTGTCACATAGAGTACAAAAATTTGTGTTATTATACAATTGAAATGTACTAAGACAATAAATAAATTCTTAAATGAGCTAAACATTTCTAATATCACTTTTACACAAACACTAGTGCTTTAGCATACGAAAACTACAAAAATATTATATCTATATCTATATATAAAGAAAAAGAAGACTTTTTTTTTTTTACTTCTAAAAAACCAGTTGTTTCACCCTAACATAAGACCTTGAAAAAAATAAAATAAATAATGAGTCGTAATAATAAATTTAATTAATATAATTACTAAAATAATTCTTGGAAAATTCGATAGAGTTTCTTTCTATTTTGTACCAATTCATCCTATAAATAACTGAGAGATGACTCACCAAAAAGCATAAACTTAATTTAAAATACTCTTAAAGACATCAGCAATTAAAGCAATGCAAATGTAACACGATCAATAGTAGTTCACAACAATAGACAAGATCAAAAATAGAAATATTTTCATATTTTAACAAAAAGGATGAATGCACTCAAATATAAGTCACATTCATAATTGTCATATAGAGTACAAAAATTTGTGTTATTATACAATTGAAATGTACTAAGACAATAAATAAATTCTTAGATGAGCGGAACATTTCTAATATCACTTTTACACAAACACTAGTGCTTTAGCATAAGAAAACTACAAAAATATTATGATCTATATCTATGTATAAAGAAAAAGAAGACTTTTTTTTTTTTTTTACTTCTAAAAAACCAGTTGTTTCACCCTAACATAAGACCTTGAAAAAAATAAAATAAATAATGAGTCGCAATAATAAATTTAATTAATATAATTACTAAAATAATTCTTGAAAAATTTCGACAGAGTTTCTTTCTATTTTGTACCAATTCATCCTATAAATAAATGAGAGAAAACTCACCAAAAAGCATAAACTTAATTTAAAATACTCTTAAAGACATCAACAATTAAAGCAATGCAAATGTAACACCATCAATAGTAGTTCACAACAATACACAAGATCAAAAATAGAAATATTTTCATATTTTAACAAAAAGGATGAATGCACTCAAATATAAGTCACATCCATAATTGTCACATAGAGTACAAAAATTTGTGTTATTATACAATTGAAATGTACTAAGACAATAAATAAATTCTTAAATGAGCGGAACATTTCTAATATCACTTTTACACAAACACTAGTGCTTTAGCATAAGAAAACTACAAAAATTTTATGATCTATATCTATATATAAAGAAAACGAAGACTTTTTTTTTTTACTTCTAAAAAACTAGTTGTTTCACCCTAACATAAGACCTTGAAAAAAATAAAATAAATAATGAGTCGCAACAATAAATTTAATTAATATAATTACTAAAATAATTCTTGGAAAATTCCGACAGAGTTTCTTTCAATTTTGTACCAATTCATCCTATAAATAACTGAGAGAAAACTCACCAAAAAGCACAAACTTAATTTAAAATACTCTTAAAGACATCAACAATTAAAGCAATGCAAATGTAACACTATCAATAGTAGTTCACAACAATACACAAGATCAAAAATAGAAATATTTTCATATTTTAACAAAAAGGATGAATGCATTCAAATATAAGTCACATTCATAATTGTCGCATAGAGTACAAAAATTTGTGTTATTATACAATTGAAATGTACTAAGACAATAAATAAATTCTTAGATGAGCGGAACATTTCTAATATCACTTTTACACAAACACTAGTGCTTTAGCATAAGAAAACTACACAAATATTAGAAATAACATCATATTTCAGATATGATCAGTGAAACTCACTAAAAGTGTAATTTTCGACCACTAAGTATGTTGAGTTACCTTTTCGAAGTACGGTGCCACTAATGCATAAATGCTATATATAATCAATTTGCATAACTCCATCAAATTTGTGACGGGGACATTATATCTGAATAAATATAAGAGCACAAATACAATAATATATAAATACAATCCTGCCTTTAGATATCAAACCACGAATAACATAAAAGGGTTTACGTAAAAAACCAAATAAAGTGAACGACGTACTTAATGCGACTAATAAGTATGGGATTATAAGTTTGAACACTTCTTTATAGAAAACATTTGTGGTCGTGGTAGTTGGACGCCCATCGTTATCATATATCACAAACTGTAAACCTTTCCTATGCATCACTATCGAGACTGTAACATACCCTTCCTATTCAAACCTAGCTGTTTTACCTATGCGTTGTACGGGGAATAAATTTTTCAACATCTATTTTTTGTTCGATCTATATTGATTGAATATTATATTATCATAACAATTAGAATATGAGAAAAACTAATAATCACCTAAAAACCCTATTTCTCTACCTTATAGTTTGATTCATACATTAAAATTATAATAACTCTATGTGAATTAGAAAAATAAAAATAATAAAATATAATGTAATTTATCTCGTTCAAAATTGGTCCATTACAAAGATGATGGTGTAAGTACTCATATGATAATTATAATTTTGAATTTAATATTTGATAATTTAACTGAATAAATATGTAGTTTTAGTTTTAAATCTCCTTTTTTCTTTTTTTTTTCCATATATATTCATTCAATAATTTATTATGATACAATTAGAATAAGCATATAAGTCATACTCTTAACTTTTATACTTAATGTTGCGTAACTAATAACATTGATTCATGATTGAGGTGTCAATTAAACTAATGAGGCAATAATTTACTAAGTTAACATGTGAACATTTTGGCACAAAAAAAAAAAAAACGTTCCATGGAAAAAAATTAAAAATCTAAGAAAATACAATCACTCAACAAATTCACCTTTACAATTTAAAAAATTTTGTCGACTCAACTAAAATGTATAAAAAGTTGATGATAAAAAAATTTATTAGTACAAAGAAATAATAATTATTTTAACAATTTACCGCAAATAATCATCAAATTGGGTCAATTCACATTTTAATTTATTTTATGCATGTAAATGGTAATAATTACATTACAAATTAATCTGCTGCAAAAAATTTAGAAAGTTTATTAAACTTTTACAATTGTGACGAGTTATGTGAATTAAAAATTTTAATCAACCAAACAAAAGAAGTATAATTAATTTTCCACTGCTGAAAAATATTTCTCATATAGGCACAAAAATAAATGATCCAAAAAAATTTTAATAGTGCAAAGAAAATATGATCGATCCATAGATTTACCATTAGTATTTAAAAAATCATGTTGTCTCAACCTAATGGTATAAAAATTAATTAAAAAAATAAAATAATTTACGAATGTGAAGAAAAAAGTAATTTTTTCAGCAACTATTTCAACAATTTGCAGAAAACAATCCATCGAATTGGGCCGATTAATATTTTAATTTATTTTATACTTGTAAACAGTAGTAGTTGCATTACAAATTAATCTAATGGAAAAAATTATAAAATATATTGAAATTTTATTGCAACGAATTATGTGAATTAAAAATATTAATCAACTATACAAAAGAAGCATAATTCATAATGAACATATTGGCATAAAACTAAATGATCCAAGTAAAAAAATTAATAGTGTGAGGAAAGTACGATCAATCCACGGGTTTACCTTAACAATTCAAAATATTGTATCGACTTTGTTAATGATTTAAAAAATTGACCATATAAAAAATAAAATAATAAAAAACTTTAATAGTACTAAGAAGCTATATACAATTGTTTCTTCACAATAAGTGAGTCCAATACTCTTTTGATTGAAACTCTCTTTTGAGCACAAAAAATAAATGATCAAAGAGAAAAATTTAAACGTGCGAAGAAAGCCCGATCAATCCATGGATTTACCCTTAGTATTTTAAAAATTGTATCATCTCGACCTAATGGTATAAGAAATGAATAATTATTGAAATAAGAGAAAATAATTTATCACCGTGAAGAAAGAATAATTATTGCAACAATTTACTGAAAGGACTCCAATGAATTGGGTTAATTCATATTTTAATTTATTTTATACCTGTAAACAAAAATAGTTGTATTATAAATTAATCTATTGGAAAAAATTATAAAGTATATTGGACTTTTGCAATTGTAATGAATTATGTAAATTAAAATTATTAATCAACCATACAAAAGAAGTATAAAAGTATAATTAATCTTCACAATGAACATATTGGCATAATATCTAAATGATCCAAGAAAAAAATTAATAGTATAAAGAAAGAACGATAAATCCACCGATTTACCTAAATAATTTAAAATATTGTGTTGATTTGTATTAATAACTTAAAAAATTTATCATTCATATATATATATATATATAACTTTTATAGTGTGAAGAAACTATAATTGTTTCTTTATAATAAGTGAGTTCAACACTCTTTTGATTAAAACTCCCTTCTACCATTGAAAAGTGTTTTTCATATAGGTGCAAAAAGTAAACGATCTAAGACAAGAAAAATTAATAGTGCGAAGAAAATACGATCAATCCATGAATTTACTTTTAGTATTTAAAAATTGTGTAATCTCAATCCAATGGTATAAAAAAATTAATGACAAGAAAGAGAAAGCAATTTATCAATATGGAGAAAGCACAATTATTTCAACAATTTATCGCAAATAATCCACTGAACTTTGTCAATTCATATTTTAATGTATTTTATACTTCTGAACAGTAATAGTTGCATTGTAAATTAATCAACTTTATAAAAAACTATAAATTTTATTAGACTTTTATAATTGTAGCCAATTATGTGAACTAAAAATATTAATCAATCATACAAAAGAAGTATAATCAATGTTTATAATGAAAATATTGGCATAAATACTAAATGAGCCAAGAAAAATAAATTTAAGAGTGTGAAGAAAGTTCTTTTAATCCACAGATTTACCTTAATAATTTTAAAAATGCCCTTAACGACACTCATGTAATAGTTGTTCATTGTTTTGAAAAATGATTCCTCTGATATCTTGTTGGTACGTTAATCAGTAATGCCCTTATTGACAATCTCCATTGTAGTTTACGATGGGATTTTCATATTGGTCAAGCTCTATATATTCAACATCAAGAACAAACATAGCCTAACAAAATGCTCAACCTTGTGTTTGCTTTCCGAAAAAACTTAATTAATGAAGAAGAAATATTCGAGAAATGAAGACTATCAGTCATTCTAATCAAATCCAAACAATAAAAACCATGAAAATTGATGAGAATTATAACTCAAATTCGATATAAATTGTTGAAATGCAATAATAAAACCCATCATCAAAGCTGATTGACTACTAATCAAATCCAATGACAAAACTATCCAAACTAATCACGAATCTGTTTAAAAAACATAAACTATTGAAATGCAGTGTTAAAACCTTTTTTCCATTAATTATTTCCACTAAAGGATATCTGCACTTTAAAAGATATAGATATAGATTCAATTAATTAAAAAATATCGGATTAATGTTATAACTGAATGATTAGTTAAAAAAAATTAATGCTACATGTTTCTTTTGGTTTTTGTGTGAAAATTTGATGAATTCCAATTTTTTATTACACCAAAATAAAATCGTAAAAAATTGCAAATTTTAATTAATTTTCATTTTTAGCTAATTTTATTTTTTAAAATAATTAATTATTTCTAAAATTAAGTAAAGGGATCGATCTAATCATGTTACAAGTTCCTTTTAATTGTCGTGTAAAATTTTAATGACTTTTAATTTTGTATCACACAAAAATTAAATCTTAGTGAAATTGCTAATTTAGATTAATTTCCATTCTTTAGCTAATTATTCATAAAAAATAATTAATTATTTAAAAAATTAATTAGTGGATCGAATCAGATTTTTAAAATTTAATATTATACTTTTGTTTTAATTTTGTGTAAAAATTTAATGAATGCTAATTTTGTATCACAAAATAATCAAATATTCATGAAATTTTCAATTTTTATTAATTTTATTTTCTTAATAATTAATTTTCGTTTCGTAGTTAGTTATTTATAAAAAGGTTCTTATTTTATATATAGATATAAATTGATTATGAATTAATAAAAAATAAAAAAATTAAAATACATAAAAAGTACAAAAGATAAGTTCAAATCAGTGGAGATTTGAAAAAATCTAAGTTTGATTATACACATTTTCTTATTCTGGAGAAGATAAGATTTAATATAGCTAATGATTAGTTAATTTGATTATTGTGGATTAATTATTAATTAACAAAAAGGAAAAAATCAAAAAGACAAAAAAGAATTTTATTTTAGGTGGGAAAACTAATTAATTTAATTAAAAAATAGGCTCAAAATTCCATGCTTTTCTATATATAAAGATAGTGTTTTCCAGCCCGGCCTTCAAAATCATTATTATTATTATTTTAATTCGCCTAGTAGCCTTTAATAAGCTAATTATACACGTGTAGTCCCTTAATCTTTGATAAGTGCTGGAAAAGTACTTAAATAACTCTTCTATTTTACGTATTTGTGTGTTTTATTAGTATTATATGTTTATTTTTATGTGTTTTCCTTTTATTGTGTGTTTAGAGTCACAAGAAATCAAAAGGAGCCAAAATGGATAAAAATGGAGCGAAAACGGAACTTGGGACCGAAATGCAAGCAAATTCAAAGATGGAGGGCCTCCGATGCAATTTTATGAAAAGTTGTTTTTACAATTTTTCTTGTGCCAATATCAAAGAATATCAAAAGAGGATTTCCATATTTTTGTCGGATCCCAAATCGGAGATTCCTAGTGAAAGTTATGGTCATTTGAAGAGAAAGGACAAAGCGTAAAAAATCAAAATTCGAATTTCTATCGCCAGCTCAATAATTTGACCATAACTTTTGCTACAAACTTCAGATTGACCTGCACTTTATATTGTTGGTAAGGAAACTCAGAGGGCTAAAACTTTGATGTTGACGTCTTCAAATGATTCGGATTCTATCATGGTCAAACATGGGCAAAACCGAGAGTGATGTGAATGGAGGATTTCTTGGGCCATGTTTTGGTAGAAAATTCATAACTTTCTATTAAAATATCCAAAAGAGGAAATTCCAATTGCACAATTCAGCCAAGATGCTTACCTATACCATGATACAATATTTGAACTAATGGAGCAATTTAAAATCATGATTTGGTGGTTACCAATTGGTGGAATCATAATGGAGTAGTTGTACAATTTTTTATCATGTTTTCTTGTGAAATTTTGCCTATAAATAGAGACATTTGTAAGGAAGGAAAGACACAACTTAGTAGAAGAGAATTACCTAGTAGTTCTCTCCAATAAAATTTTCTTCTTCATTTGTTCTTAGTTTTAGCTTGAAGATTTTAGCTTTTCATATTCCGGCGGATCAATTCTTCGCTAAGTTCTCTTTTCCCTTTTATTTCTCTATTTATTTCTTAGTATTTATTTACTTGTTTACTATATTTTGCATAATCTATCATATAGTGGTGGTGATACAAGGCGAACACTCGCTAAAAAGTATGAAACCCCGCAATTATGAGTAGTTAAGACTTTTCTATCTAGTTCGAGTGGGACGTTGTGTTCAACTAACATGTTGTTATCTTTTCTAACTCTTTAGTAACGTTTTATCTATTCCTCTACTTCAATTTGTTGATTTGTTATGCTTGTAAACCCATTTTTGAGTTTATGTGATTATTGCATTTACTTTGGCCAATTGAATCAATTAATCTTTAAATTCAAGTTACTTGCTAGGATTAGAACTTTTTATCCGTAATTGTCATTAGATTCCAATCCAAAGTAGCAAATGAATATCGTGCATATTTATTAACAAATCAACTTAGATGCATTAATTCGAGCTTGTGAAATTATTCATCTAATTCAACTCATTCTTCTCGTTCATTTCATACTAGCTTTGCATTAAATCCTAAGAGCTTGTTTAAGGTTATCCAATAGCTAGATGTTAAGTTAAAGAGCTTACTTTTAACTTAATATACTTAAGAAAGAATTCGTTAATCAGAGCTTTTCGGTTAATTGAGAGTTGATAAATTGAAGAAGGAATAGTAACACGTTGCATGAGAAAGATAAACACAAGTTGTTGACACAACTGAACCCGAGAACTAGATATTTATTTCAATTGTTGTATTTGATCTTATCTTTTGTCATTTGATTTTCATTCAAAATTCTAAAAACCCCCACTTTTCTATATTAATTGATAAAGACAACTAGATTAAGCACCGTTCCTCTTGGGTCCGACCCTTACTTACCACTTCTACATTAATTTGTAGTTTTGAAACCGAGTAAGGAAATAAAATAAATTTTGGCGTACTGCGACAACACGCCCAAGTTTTTGGCGCCGTTGCCGGGGAACGGTTAACCAATATAGTTGCTTTTATTAATTAATTTTAAAAAAATTTCTCACTTGTATGCATAATACCCGATCTACTAATCGAATTCTTTAAAGTTTCGATCCAGAAATCGAGAAATCCATTCGAACACGAATAAGACAAGCAAAACAAACCGAATGAGAAATGGCAGAAAAAAATAATGAAAGAACTCTCAAACAACTGGCAACTCCCGAAGTTACTCAACAACCTTTGTGTATCACCTTTCCAACCGTAGAAGAAGGTAAGACTTTCGAACTAAAATCTTGAATGATACATCTTCTACCTTCTTTTCATGGACGATCCGGCGAAGATCCATATCGACACTTGAAGGAGTTTCATGTGGTGTGCGATAGCATGAAACCCCCGAGCATCACTGAAGAGCAAATCAAGCTCAGAGCCTTTCCATTTTCACTAAAAGATGCCGCCACAGATTGGTTATACACTTTACCACCAGGTTCAGTCACAACATGGAATCAAATGAAGCAACTTTTCCTCGAAAAGTACTTCCACTTCAAAGACAAAGCAAATATCGTGAAAGATATCTCCTGGAGTACGCCAAAATAATGGAGAAACTCTTTATGAGTATTGGGAGCGTTTCAAAAAGCTCATTGCAAGCTGCCCGCATCACCAAATCAGTGAAAACCTCCTAGTGCAATACTTATATGAAGGCTTATGTCAATCGAGCGAAACATGGTTGATCTTTGCTAGTGGAGGTGCATTGATGAACAAAACCCTATTTGAAGCCGAACACGATTTCAAACATGGCTGAAAATACTCAACAATTCAGTACAGACCGGGAGATGAACATTCGCAGAGTTTACGAGGTAAGTAATTCCAATATTGAAAGCCAACTTTCTAAACTAACACATTTCTCAAACAAATTGTTGTAGGAAACAATCCGCAAGTCAAAGCATGTGGCATATGCACAAATCTAGGACATCCTACAGATGCTTGTCCTGTTCTACAAGTGGATAACAACGAACAAGTGAACTCAGCAAATAATTTCCCATTCCCAAGACAAGAATACAATCCGTACTCAAACACCTATAATCCAGGATGGCGAGATCACCTCAATCTGAGCTATGGAAACAACAAGCCCTCAGGATTCTTCCCTAACAAGCCTCAAGGCCAATTCCAACAACATGGGAATCTTCAACCCCAAGGGCAATTTCAACAAAAACCTCAACAATCAGGTATGTCTCTCGAGGATATGGTGAAAATATTAGCAACTAACACTGTGAAATTTCAACAGGAGTCCAAATTGAGCATTCAAAACTTGGAAAACCAGATGAGTCAATTGACAACTGCCATCAATCGACTGGAAGCACAATCTGGAGGGAAGTTACCATCCCAACCTGAGGTAAATCCAAAGAATGTTAGTACCATAATTTTAAGGAGTGGAAAAGAGATCGAAAACCGTCACAAAGAAGTTCCCATACATGAAGATAAAGAAGAAAAGCTTGAAAAAGAGGCAAGTCCTAACTCTCATATCATTGCTAAAACAACTCCTCCCCCTTTTCCGAGTAGATTAGCAAAAACTAAAAAAGAAGAAAAGGAAACAGAAATTTTGAATATATTTAGGAGGATAGAAATCAACATTCCCTTATTAGATGCAATCAAACAAATTCCACGCTATGCTAAGTGTTTGAAAGATCTTTGCACTAATAAGAGGAAATTGAAGGGAAATGAAATGATCAAAATGGGAGAAACCGTTTCAGCGGTATTCCAGAAGAAGTTGCCTCCAAAATGCAAAGACCCGGGTATGTTCAATGTCCGTTGCACCATAGACAATCACCACATTGATAAAGCACTTATAGATTTAGGAGCATCCATAAATGTCATGCCTAGATCCTTGTATGCTTCACTAAATTTAGGAAAACCGAAAGAAACTCACGTAATTGTGCAACTAGCTGATCGTACCAATGCATACCCGGATGGAGTGATAGAAGATGTGCTAGTCAAAATAAATGGTTTAGTTTTCCCTGCTGATTTTTACGTGCTTGATATGGCTGATGAACATTCACCTCACCCTACACCTATCATATTGGGACGTCCATTTCTTTACACTTCTCGCACTAAAATTGATGTCTATGAGGGTACACTATCCATGGAATTTGATGAGGAAAAAGCGAACTTTAATATTTTTGATGGCTCATTGCGCCCTAATAAGACTTGTTCTGTCTTTGCAATTAATTCGACTAATCCTTTTGTGAAAGAAATGTGAAAATTGAATTGTAAAGCTAGCATGCCACATAAGATTGAGCAAAAGCACAATTACCTCATCTCGAAGAAGGAAGTCATGGAAAGAAATGAGACCAAAAAAATTTGGAGAAGAATTCAAGAAGGATTGTTAAGAAATCAAGACACTCGGAGAAGCCATCGAAGACAAAGTGGAGCTGCAATGGATTTGAGGAATCCTACTTGACAAATGAGAACTGTGTCGAGCTAACGACCATAAACAAAAGCGCTTCTGAGGAGGCAACCCAAGCATTTTTCTTTTAATATTTGTATTTTTTTTTTATTTTTTTGTCTAACGTATTAAGGAAGATATTGCTTTATTACTATAGGAGGACGATATTTCGAGACTCAATTATTTGGGAAGAGACGTGATGGCCCATAAATCGGTGATTAGCGAGAATTACGGATAATGGGCGGGTTAATTATTGATAAAAATCCGTCAAACGCGTTTTCTCGGATACCACTCCCATCGTACTCTTTCCAGCACACTCTACATGTATGGTTGTCGGTTGAAACAGTGCTCATTTGACTATAAATCCAGATCATTCTCCACTTGAAACCACAACCACAATTTCAATTACTCTGTGAGTGTTCCTTTCTAGCAGTGATTAGGTAATTATCTTCTCTTCTTGAATTTTTTTTTTATTCTTCCTCTTTTCTTCTTATTTGTGTTTCTTATAGCATGGATGTGTGTGATATTTTTGTATATATATGTCTTTTCCTTATATTAATTGATTATGTAATTCAAATTTTCTTATTTTTTTCCTTCTTCAATATCTGTGAAAATATGGGAGAGTGTGATAATCTGCTATACTTATTGATTTTGATGGTTTTAATTTTATTACTTCAGTATTTCTTTTTCTCTCGTGTGTTACGTAACTAAAAGAAAAAAAAAAAAAAATACCTTGGATACTGGTTATGTATCCCGCCCAAAGGCGTTAAACTGGTCTTTTTCAGTAGACCTTAAAGAACTGTATTCTCTTCTATTAATCTTCTTCTTTCAAATCTTTTGCAGATACCTCAAAGTGCACTGAATTTTCATTTCTTTCTATGGCATCCCCTCTACGTATTGTTGCTCTTCTACAAGTACTTGACTCATTTTCAATGCCTATTGATATCAAGATTCATATTGTTCGACTTGTTGACAAATATGAGCGTTCCCTTTGGAATGTTATCGCTTTTGGGGCGGGATCATCCCGATCTGCTCGCAAACGACGTGCTAGGCGCCTTAAAAGTTGTTTTAAATGTGGAAAGCTATTAGATGGACCTCATTGTACTAGAAATCAAACTTATTCACAATATAGACATGTTGTTTTCTTCAAGGATGGACCGATTAGGTGCGAAAAAGTCTATCGTGAGAAACGGCCACCATTCAATTGAGAGAGTTTGATAATTTGTTGGAACAACGACAACGCCTGTTGGAAACCAAACTTCGATGGCCTAACCATTGAGCAAAGAACTTTTTGAGCATGATCATTAGCACCCATCCGAAGATGTAAAACTACGCCTCATTCATTTGAGAAGTGTCCGAGTTGGACGCTCGCTTCTAAACGCTTCTCCCATTTGTTGGTTCTTGTGGTCGTTCTTTATTGAATGGTAAACATACCTATGTGTCATGTGGCGATATGGAGGACCTTTTTCATTAAGGTTGGTTGTCAAACTGCTTTGTAGAGAGTATGCCGATTCGTGATAGTTTCCATGCGGATCGACTTGATGGAATCATATCATTAATTTGATGTGAATACTCTTTGCAAGATGTTCAGAGGGTTGTCAACTTCCAAAGTCGCTTTGTATATAAATTTCTCTTCATCACAAAAAAACAAAAAAACCAAAATATTTTCATTGTTGTTTTTCTTGTTCTCAGAATATGTTGATTGCGAGTCTCTTGCTATTGGATTGTCTAAGTATTCCTCGAAGTGTTACATTGTGCAACCACCATCCCCAAATCGGCACGACTCATTGCTTACCATAGGGAAGTTTCTATTTCTTCTCTTTTTCATGCTTTCTATATTTCTACATTGGGGACAATGTAGAATTTAAGTGTGGGGGAGTGGCATATTGTGGTCTGCGTGTGATTTTTTTTATTTTATTTGTGTCGACGATTTTGCATGAGATAGCAACTTTTGAATATGATTGAGTTTAATTTGTGTGACTTAGCTGAAACTACAAGATCTCGAAAAAAAAAATGTGTTCTGTTCTTCTCCAAGCACAGCTGACAAATTTATCTGAGTACATTTATAGGTAATTTACTATCATTCTCTGGAACACAAATTGAAGGTTGAAAATATTGATTTTTTTTCTCACTTTCTAGACCATAGTAAACTAACTTTTTCTTTTTTTTTTCTATCCATTTGTCATGTTCAAAGTAACCTGCAAACATCGATTGTTAGTAAGATGGAGTTATAATTGCATGGTATCTGTTTTTTTGTGAATGTGTCTTTTATTGATAGAGTTTAAAAAGTTTGGAAAAAGCATTGACCTATGCTGAGAATGAATTTTACTTTTATGTACGAAATAAGGAGAGGGACCACAGGAAAGAGCTACCTACCTCAGAGTATGAAGTCGTCACCTCGAATGGGTGAAGAAGGCTGCCTCCAATGGAGGGGGTTTAGTGTGAAAGCTACTTGTGGGGTAAAAGCTGAAAAGAAAATTGCAAAACTCTTCTTCTTCTTCTTTTTCTTCTTCATCAAAAAAAAAGAAAAATCGCGAGAAATGTGATAGCTACCCAAGTGTGAAGTTAGATAAATACATTTCCTCAATGGTTTGAAGTGCTCAATCTAAACACTCTTTAAATTGAAGACATATTTATGATAAGACACACCGCCATGCCCTTTTTTTTTTCTTTGCGCTAATAGTTGATGATTTTTGGTGAACAGAGTAATTTTTAGGATCCATGGGAATCATTGTAAAATAAGAGTGGGATCACGAGAGATGAACGGAAATATTTGACTATTTCGGGTCAGGATTTGGATAGATCATCGTAAGCTTTCATTTGGTTCCAGTTAGTGATGGGATGATAACCTCAATTGCACACACTAACAAGCCATTGTGTATTTGAGAAGAAGTGAAATTTTCATGGTTCGGGAGAATATTTATTAAGCAAGTCATTATCTGTAGTTGGAGTTCAATGTTTAAAGTTGTTTATCTCATATAAAATCAGTGTGTTGTTTGGTATCGTATGGGTTGTTGTTCGAGGCGAACAACAGTCTAAGTGTGGGGGAGTTTGATAAGAGCTAGAAAAGCACTTAAATAACTCTTCTATTTTACGTATTTGTGTGTTTTATTAGTATTATATATTTATTTTTATGTGTTTTCCTTTTATTGTGTGTTTAGAGTCACAAGAAATCAAAAGGAGCCAAAATGTATAAAAATGGAGCGAAAACGGAACTTGGGACCGAAATGCAAGCAAATTCAAAGATGGAGGGCCTTCGATGCAATTTTATGAAAAGTTGTTTTTACAATTTTTCTTATGCCAATATCAAAGAATATCAAAAGTGGATTTCCACATTTTTGTCGGATCCCAAATCGGAGATTCCTAGTGAAAGTTATGGCCATTTGAAGAGAAAGGACAAAGCGTAAAAAAATCAACAGCTCGAATTTACTGTCGCAGTTCAGTAATTTGACCATAACGTTTGTTACAAACTTCGGATTGACTTGCACTTTATATTGTTGGTAAGGAAACTCAGAGGACTACAACTTTGATGTTGACGTCTTCAAATGATTCGGATTATAGCATGGTAAAAAATGGGCAAAACCGAGAGTGATGTGAATGGAGGATTTCTTGGGCCATGTTTTGGTAGAAAATTCATAACTTTCTATTAAAATATCCAAAAGAGGAAATTCCAATTGCACAATTCAGCCACGATGCTTACCTATACCATGATACAATATTTGAACTAATGGAGCAATTTAAGATCATGATTTGGTGGTTACCAATTAGTGAAATCATAATGGAGTAGTTGTACAATTTTTTATCATGTTTTCGTGTGAAATTTTGCCTATAAATAGAGGCATCTGTAAGGAAGGAAAGACACAACTTAGTAGAAGAGAATTAGCTAGTAGTTCTCTCCAATAAAATTTTCTTCTTCATTTGTTCTTAGTTTTAGCTTGAAGATTTTAGCTTTTCATATTCCGGCGGATCAATTCTTCGCTAAGTTCTCTTTTCCCTTTTATTTCTCTATTTATTTCTTAGTATTTATTTACTTGTTTACTATATTTTGCATAATCTATCATATAGTGGTGGTGATACAAGGCGAACACTCTCTTAAAAGTATGAAACCCCGCAATTATGAGTAGTTAAGACTTTTCTATCTAGTTCGAGGGGGACGTTGTGTTCAACTAACATGTTGTTATCTTTTCTAACTCTTTAGTAACGCTTATCTATTCCTCTACTTCAATTTGTTGATTTTTTATGCTTGTAAACCCGTTTTGAGTTTATGTGATTATTGCATTCACTTGCTAGGATTGGAACTTTTTATCCGTAATTGTCATTAGATTCCAATCCAAAGTAGCAAATAAATATCGTGCATATTTATTAACAAATCAACTTAGATGCATTAATTCGAGCTTGTGAAATTATTCATCTAATTCAACTCATTCTTCTCGTTCATTTCATACTAGCTTTACATTAAATCCTAAGAGCTTGTTTAGGTTATCCAATAGCTAGATGTTAAGTTAAAGAGCTTACTTTTAACTTAATATACTTAAGGAAGAATTCGTTAATCAGAGCTTCTCGGTTAATTGAGAGTTGATAAATTGAAGAAGGAATAGTAACACGTTGCATGGGAAAGATAAACACAAATTGTTGACACAACCGAACCCGAGAACTAGATATTTATTTCAATTGTTTTATTTGATCTTATCTTTTGTCATTTGATTTTCATTCAAACTTCTCAAAACCCCCACTTTTCTATATTAATTGATAAAGAAAACTAGATTAAGCACCGTTCCTCTTGGGTTCGACCCTTACTTACCACTTCTACATTAATTTGTAGTTTTGAAATCGAGTAAGGAAATAAAATAAATTTTGGCGTACTGCGACAACACGCCCAATCTTCAATTCCATTAATCACAATTTCATCTCACACTCATTTTCTCATCCACTCTTATTCCATCAATCACTACAAACTATTAGCATCATTATCACAAAAAGTTTGAGATTTTCCTACCAATGCCTTCAGTCACAGTTCAAACGCATCAACGATCAATTTAGGAATCCTGCATGCTCATTATCTACTCGCTTATCGATTTTCCCTAATCTTGTAGAACATCTATATGTCAAGGATATCTTGCTCTATTCAAATTCTTTGACAACTCCGCCATGAACTGTTTGACCCCTACATATACTTATATATCTTTGTCATGTGTCTTCAATAATTCATCCACCATTCTTGAGGTAATTCTCACATTGCTGTTGGTTCTCATAATTTTTTTTTATTTTTTTTGGTTTTGTTTTTATTGGATACAACGTAAATTTGCAGAGCTTGCATGGCTTTATCGCATTATGAGTTTGCACTTTCTGAAGTTTGATTCAGCGTTCAGGTACTATTGCGTTCTTTTTGTTTCAATATTTTCTTTTTTTGTTTTTTCATCTTTTTGATTTTCTATTCGAAGTCGCTTTGATGTTGATTTCATCTATGCTATACTTCTTTTCCCTTTGAATTGAAAATGCTTTCTTTTTTCTATCTTTGAATCGAAGTTTCTTTTATCTTTGTTACGCTACAATTATTAGTTGTAGTTTGCCTTAGTTAATTCGACGATGGCGTCTTTTTTGTGTTATCTATTTGGTCTAAAGGAATTTGTTGTTAATCTTACTGCTTTGTTTTTATCTCTATTTTTTGGGTTCGAATACTGGAGTGAAGAATGTTTTAATGATATTCTTTGTGTGTTGAGTAATGATTCTTTTTATGCCGTATCATATTAATTGGTGCTAGTAGTAGCCTTTCAACTTATAATTCTTGCTTTCTTTGTTCTGTTTTACGCTGTTAGCATCAGCTTATGGTTCAGTTTGTTTAATGTCTCTATCGGGGTTTATAAATATCAACTTATAATTCTTGCTTGCTCTGTTCTATTTTATGCCATTGGTATCAACTTATAGTCTACTATGTTTAGTGTCTCTGTTGTTGTCTATGAATATCAATGTATTAAACCATTGTATTAAATATCAACTTATAATTCTTGCTTCTTGTTTTCTGTTTTATGTTGTTCGTATTTGATGCTGAAGACTTCCTAGCAAAGGCCTTTCTATCTGTTGCTACTATGTTACACATGTATATTGTAAATCTATTTCAATGGAGTGACATACTGTTTTGGAACCATTATCATGTATAGTTTTGAATCCATCAAATCTTCTTTTAATTGTCTATGTGCTTTTATGAACTTTTTCCTTTTCAATTTGAGTTCCTTTGATTATTCAAGTTTTAATAGCTTTAATTTGATTTATGTAACAATTGTTGAAAATATTTATCTTCATTTGAATATCATTCGGCATCATTCGCTTTGTATATCCACTGTTCACTTTTATATCTTCATTTGAGCCATACAATGTCTTCTTAACCATGTCATATTTGTATTATCTTTGCCTAGATTTTCTTCAATGGCTCCTAAGCCAATCCTTCTACAAGACAATACTGAGGATACTTCAAAAAAGGAGTTTTTGGTTCGTCTGGTTCATATCTGGATTGTTTCAGTGAGGTACAATCCGAATCGCATCAGATCTGTGAAAATGGTGCCACAAGATAAAGAGGTTGCTTTTTGTTTGGGGGGGGACGTTTATTTTTATGTAACCTTATATGTTTGTTTATCTTTCTTTTGTAGTACATTTGTATCCATGCAATGATTGAGCCTGATCTCTAGGACGACTTCAAGAATAAGATTGAGGAGCATGGATTATATGCAATCCAAAATTTTCGGGTTGAACCAAATAATGTTACTTTAAGCCTTCCCCCCATCCTTATAGGTTGTATTTTAAACGAAGAACCATGCTAAAACCCTATGACATATACTGGTTTCAATGCTTCCCAAGGATCCTTTATCATTTCAAGTTGATTGGTGAAATATTCAGTATCCTAGACATAAATACTGCTAATCTTATTTGTAAGTGTTGAAAATTAATTCTCTTTTTTGCATTTATATTCATTTTAGCTATACTATGATGCTTTTTAACTCTTTTCAAATTTCATTGATTTCAGATTTCATTGGGGTGTTTGTTCCAAGACAGGGCATATGGATTGTAGAGGATACGAAAAAAGTTCAAGGCATCTGTCATGTTTGTTGCATGACTTAGGGTGAGGAGATAGTTGTTTAAACTTATTTTTATGTCCCTTATTTCATTTTCTCTATTTCATACTTCTATTTATTGTTTTTTTTAGAATGAAGAGAATTTATTGCACCCAATGGAAGGCTTATGCTGATGAAGTAATCACCAAACTTCCATAGTCTAGGAATGATCCTGTCATTGTGTTGCTTCAACTCTGTCATATAAAGAAGGACAGTGATCGTGCTTTTTTTTTCCCTCATGTTTTCCTTTTTTTGGGCCCCCTTTTGGGCAATTCTAATTATCTTATTAAATAGTTACTCCTAGTGTTAAAATTCTTTGTTCTTTGGTCTGGGAACACTTACTTTTTTTTGTAGATGATTTGATTACGTTGAATACATCATTCCATGTTTCAAAGGTGATCAATGATGAGCATCTTCCTTAGACTGAGGATTTTCATGTCCAATAATTGTAGTATCCCAAGTGATTTTAATTTGTTTCCGATTTCTACAAAAAGAGGTTTCTTAAAAGGCAATTCCTTAATTTTTTAAAATTATTATTAGATTGTTGGCTGCGTTCCAAAGTGCTTCCTAGGCTAGTGGGAATTTTTTGTCATCTTTTGCTAATTCTGGAGGGATTAGCTAGGAGAAATAAAAAGCTTAGGGATGTAGATGAGGTATTGAATTTGTCAAGTCCTCGATTTTTTTCCACTTAGTTAAATAATTATTCTATTCCAATTAAACATTGTCTTATTCATAAAACGGATGTTATTAATTTTCACACTTTTTCTTCCCCTATATTCGCATAGGTTGGAGGACAATGGTTTTATGCGAAGATAAGTCCTGTTATATCAAGGGACAATTGGCCCTATCCAATCTATCCTGATTTTACTTGTGCCAAGAAGGCTGATCCGGCTGGAGACGAGTTCTTGTGTAGAAAGTTCCCTGAACATTAACAAGGGCATTGTATTTAAAAAGCAAGTAGGGGTTGTGCGAGATTATGTTTCTATTGTCAAGGATTATCCCATTTTTCTCAACTACCTTTTTGTCGTCTCTGTGCCTATACATACGAAACCACCTTTATCAATGCTTGTTCAGCAGACAAACTTCTTGGGGGAATTCTTTGTACATTTTCCCTTATCCAGACAAGAAGAATTCTTGTTTAAAACACCATAAGGACCATGAATCATTAGATCTTTAACTAGATTACAATATTTAGGCTGAGACTCCCTATTGGGGATCTTCGCAGATATTATCCGATCAATCTGTTATGGTGTCATCTTCTGGCTTTTTTGGGCCATAAGCAACAAAATATGTGCATGCGGCAGGCCGCGCTTCTGAAACTCCATAGTATATATAACTTGCACACGAGAAAACAAACAATCATTACTAAACAGGAAAGACTTAAGTCATATAACAAAAAATAATTTCGCGACAAAGACAATGAGACAAATTTTAACAGAAAAAGGTTTTTAAGAAAATAATAATTCGCTTGCTTTAGTCTCCTTGAGCATCTGGTTTTTCTTTATATCATTGATAACTAGGTCCAGGTTCATCTTAAAGATCGTGCAGATGATGTCAAGTCGGTCCTCAGGCTGTAGCCCTCTGCTCTCGACAAACCGGGTGACCTGAGGCTACTTAGGATTATACGTAAAGATGATGAACAACTCTGGATATCCAGCCCACCGATATATCGCCTTGGCATCTGGCAATCATATTATAGGGACTCCCAATATAAATGTTAGGCAACACCGCCATCTTTCCTAACTTTGGCAGATTAGTCTCGTCACGTTCGGTAGCATCGGAAAGTCTGCAATACAACTTAAATCTCAACTCCGGTTGACATATCAAGATATAGTTCATGAGAGGTGTTTCAATCATCATGCAACCATCGACCAAGAAGTGTTGGAACAACCTCCTACACCATAGAATATATGGCGACTCATTCAATTGCTCCTATATCCTATAGGCAAAATAGTCTCTCGGACTAACATGCTTTCTGCCATTAGAAAATTACTCGGCCACTTGCGTAAGATCAAAGTCTTCCCTGTATCCATCATGTCCAAAGGGAAAAAGTAGCGGATACTGGAGATCGAGAAACGAAGGATTCAAATGATTCACATGCTGGCGGCCTCTGTCTTTTCTGTGAACAATCACGTCACGTTCAAGTCTATTCAAATCTATGTAGCCCCTAACCAATGTTAAAATTTCATTTTGCTGTGGAAGGTTGGATCGTCTGCCATTTCCATTTCTCTTTCCAATAAGCTTCATCTTAACATCAACAGAATCACTGTCATTCAATCTGTCACTTGCCATTCTTTATGTTTTATCAAACACGTTATGTTCATCTAGCATCCCCTTCAAATAAGAAACAATCTTAGCATGCAAGTTCTTTACTCCTTTAGACCTATTACATAAACAAAGGAACAATACAATGTTACAAAATGCGTGGTGGTCTTCAAAAACTAAGGTAAAAAAATGGGGAACAAAAATAAAAGAACAAAAATAACCTCGGGAGAAAGAATAGTAAAAAATATGACAGTTCCACTTAAACTAACCTAACAGCCTCCATTCTGTTTAGAATTTCATTGTAAGGGTCGTGTATGTAGATTTGCAAGAATTTCGGTCCTTAACCCTTCGGCAGAAGCAAACACCTGATACTATGATGGTTTTGACCCTTCAACGTGAATAGAGGCGGCCCTCTGCCTTTGCCTTTGTTTATCCCTTTATCTATCTTTCCACCCATCGAAGTGAAAGAAAACATAGAGTTATAAGACCAGATGTTGTCAACAAAATGTCTGCTCCTTTGGTCGTGTCCAAAAATCAACTCATTGAGGACTCAAGGAGAATCCATCATCTATGGAAGCACGACATTTCGTTGATTACGTAACGCCCCGAGTTCTTGGAACTTGAAACATTAGTTCTTTTTCTAAAACTTTTTTTTTAAAATGCGAAAATATAACAAATAATTAAAAGTGAAAATTCATTTGATAGAACAACCATCTAAAGTGTTTTAAAATTATTTGATCACCAAATGTTCAAAACATCTAACACAAGTTACTAAATAGTTCAAAAGTTTGAAAACGATAAAATCCCATGCATCGGTTTACCAAAATAACAATGGAAGTGAAGTCTCTTATTTAATAATCTTAAATAGAACTCCCATGTTTCGTCACTCCTCCGAACTCCTCAATCTGTAAAAGAATGAAAGGCGTGAGTATTTAAATAATACTCAGTAGGCTCAGCGCGAGTTAATCATCTATACAAATATATAAGGCGAATAGATATGTAAATTCTGTAATATAATACCCGAAGGTAACTCTGGGCCCGAAGGCAGCTCCAGGCCCAAAGGCAAGTAATTTTCCCGAAGGCAAGTCTAGGTCCGAAGGCAAGTCTAGGCCCGAAGGCAAGTATGGGCCCGAAGGCAAGTCTGAGCCCGAAGGCAAGTCCATTACACACTAAAGGCACTCATACAGTACAGATCATTAACTATAAATGCGCGATAAGTAAAAATGAGTCTTTTGAAACTACCTGAAGTATCTCTCGAGTTTTGAGTCTATTAAGCGACGAAAATCAATCCTCTAGCTGTTCGTACACCTCGTCTAATCAATAATGAGTTTAATTTATGTTAATACTCTTAAATATTAAGTATCTATAAGTAATATAAAAGTTTGTGGACCAAAATAGAAAGAATATAAAACTTTGGGGGTCAATTTGAAAGAATTTGATAGTTTGAGGAGCTATTATGCAATAAAAGTGAACTAAAAATATTTTGGGCTCAATTATTAGATTTTTAAAACATAAGGGGCTAATATGAAATTAAAGTTTAGGGGCCAACTTAAATAGGAATGAGAAATTAAGGGATTAAAAGTGAAATAAAAGTTTAGGGGTCAAATTGCAACAATTGAAAGTTAGGGACTTGAATTTAAATAAAATTTGAGGGCTCATTTAAATAAAATAAATAAGATGGGGGATTAAATCTGTAAATAATATTGAGGGATTGAATTGTAACAATTAAAAGTTGAGGACTTGTAAATTAAATAAATCTTAAGGACCAACTTAAATAGGATCCAATAGCTCGGGGGCTAACTTGCAATTAAACAAAATAAATTAAAAAAAGAAAATGGATCTGGGTCATCTCTCTTCCACCCGACTCCCTCTCGGCCTCTCTCTCGGCTTTCTCGCTTTCTCTCGGTTTTCCTCTCTTTTCGGCTTAGGTGGTTTTTAGTGCGAAAAGGTGGCAAAGGTGGAGTTCAAGGTGGTGAAGCTAGTGGTAGATTTTGATTGGAGAGATATTGAGTATTTGGGAAGAAATTGAAGCTAGAACACTAAAGGAAAAATTTGGGTATTTTCAAAATTGGATCGAATCTCTAATATTTTTTGAAATTAAACTATTCTACGATGTTCTATAGAGGTAGAGGAAGGTGTAGGTATGATTTTTGTGTTTTGAAGTTTAGTTTTGGCGTGGTTGATGTTTTGGCGAGTTGTATGCGATGGTGTATATCTATATGCGTGTATATGTATGCGTGCGTGTGTGTTGACTGTGAAATAAAGGTGATGGTGACTTCGTGGTGGTGTCGCCGATGGTGGGTACTGGTGGTGGGTGACGGTGGTGCGGCGGTGTGCGATATATATCACGTGTATTTATCGTGTTTTTGTGTAGAAAATCAAGTGAAAAATATAAGTAGATGATTAAGAACTTGTGTGTGAGTAAAAAGTTAGAACAACAAAATAGAAATGGAGATATAAATGAAAATATTAAGAAATCTTACCACTTGAAGTTTGATTTGTTGAATGAGAAAGAGTGGGATGAACTTGAAGATATCAATTGAGGTAAAAAGGGGAAAGTAGTGAGACTAGGGTTTTAAAATCACCCTTAAACTTTTATAAATAAGGTAAAAACTAGGTTACTCCTCCAAATGGGCTTTCTTATAGCATAAGAAATAAAATTGGACCTTAAACGGGTGTATAATTGGGTTTAAAATATATATAAAGTTATGATTGAATAAGAAGTTAAATTTTTGGGGTTAAAACGAATAATTTCTAAAGTTTGGTCCTCAAATGTAAATTGAAAATAAATAAATATTTTATAAATTATTATTATTATTATTTTAAATAATTTAATATAGTAGTAAATAATATAAAATTTAACTAGACGAGCGTATGCTGTTTAACTCTATAGGTGAAGTTGTAGCGACACGTCTGAGATTTTACTTTAATTAAATATTTTAATTTAAGAAAATTCGCGGTCACTACAACCTTACCCTCTTAAAAATAATTTCGTCCTCGAAATTTAAATTTACTTAAAATATAAACTTACTTGATCTATAAGGTTTGGGTATTGGGATAGGATCTCTTCTTCTTTCTCCCACGTTGCCTCATCCTTGTCATGACTACCCCATTTAACCTTAACTAGGGGAATTGTCCTATTCCTCAAGACATGGACCTTTTGATCTATGATGGTCACGGGTGTCTCTTGATATGACAAATCCTTTCGAATATCCATGCATTGAAAGTTCACCACATGACTTGGATCATGGACATACTTCCTAAACTGTGAGACGTGAAATGCATTATGCACCGATGAAAGCTCGGGTGGCAAAGCCAAGTGATAAGCTACTGTCCCAACTTCTTCTAGTATCTCGAACGGTCCAATGAACCATGGTCTCAACTTCCCTTTCTTCCCAAAACGTATGGTGCCCTTCATTGGAGACACCTTGAGAAATACTTTCTCTCCAATCTCAAACTTCAAGTCATTTCTCCTCTTATCGGCATAGCTCTTCTGTCTATCTTGAGCGGCTTTGATCCTCACTCTAATCTTCTCTATAGCCTCAACAGTTTTCTCTGCCATTTCTGGTCCCAACATCTTCCTCTCTCCAACTTCATCCCAATAGATTGGCGATCGACACCGTCGCTCGTACAATGCCTCATAAGGTGCCATCCCAATCGTGGCCTGGAAACTGTTGTTGAAGGCAAACTCTACAAGTGGCAAATGAATTTCCCAACTCCCGGCTAAGTCTAAAACACATGCTCTCAACATATCCTCCAATATCTGAATGGTACGCTCAGATTGACCATCCGTCTGGGGATGGTAAGCGGTATTGAATCTAAGCTTCATGCCCATAGCCGTCTGTAAACTCTCCCAAAATCTCGAGGTAAACCTCGGATCTCGATCCGAAACAATGGACACAGCTACCCTATGTAGTCGAACAATCTCTCTAATATATAACAGTGCCAACTGTCGATGCTAAGAGTCATCCTAACTGGTAGAAAGTGTGCAGATTTCGTAAGTCGATCCACAATCACCCATACGACATCATGTCCTCTCGAGGATCTCGGTAGAGCCGTCATGAAATCCATAGTAATCTTCTCCCACTTCCACTCTGGTATCTCCAAGGGATTCAACAATCTTGAAGGCCTCGGTGTTTAGCTTTAACTTGCGCATGCACCAAGCATCTAGCCACAAATATCGCAATGCAACCTTTCATATTCCTCCACCAAAGGTATCCGTAGGTCATGGTACATCTTCGTTCCACCAGGATGTGGTACATAAGGAGTCGAGTGAGCCTCTGTCATAATCTCATCTCTTATCTGCTCATCTTTCGGCACGCACAAGCGCCCCCTAAACACAAGTGCTTCATCCGAAGCAATCTCAAAGCCTACCCTCTTACCAGTCCCAACCTCCAATCGATCTTTTCAAGGAACTTATCCTTCCTTTGGGCCATTACAATTCGACTTCTCAAGTCTAGTTGGACAATTAAGGTTGCTAGCTTGTTCGATTGCCAACTCCTGCGAGCTCGTGCTTTGATCTTCAAATTACGCAAATCCGAATGATTTGATCTTGCATAGTACCCAATGCGTATAATCTGTCCAACACCCTTCCTACTCAGTGCATCTGCCACCTTATTAGCCTTACCTAGATGATAGAGAATGGTACAATCATAGTCTTTCACAAGCTCTAGCAAACGGCGCTGGCTCATACCCTTTCTGAGTGAAGAAGTACTTGAGGCTCTTGTGATCTGTAAATCTCACTGACTCCCATCCTTCTTCTTAACGAACAAAATAGGTACTCCCCACGGAGACACACTCGGCGGATAAAACCTTTCTCAAGCAATTCTTCCAATTGAACTTTCAACTCTTGCAACTCCTTTGGTGCCATCCGATAAGGGCTTTAGACACTGGGCAGCTCCTGCATCAGATCGATAGCAAATTCCACTTGCCTATCGGGTGGAACACTTGGCAAATCATCCGAAAAACATCTTTATACTCACACACAATAGGCAATCGAATCCAATGCAACTTCATCTATAGATTAGCCTTGAAGGCTAACAAGATATCCCATGCTCTTTCCCTTCGCCAATAGCTTCTCCGCTTGTAGAGCGGAGACAAAGCGAAGCGCATGTAATCTTTGACCCATAGAATCAACACTTCTTCCCTATCCTTTGAAAAACAACTTCTTTCTCATGGCACATGATGGCGGCATGGTTGGCACTCAACCAGTCCATGCCCAAGATAATATCAAAATTCCTCATCGAAATCACATTCAGATCCGCCTCTAGCACCATCCCATCAAGGTCGATCGGTACGGTCTTGGCTACTTTATCAGTCTCTATAGTCTTTCCCGATGGTAGGCTAACCTCAAGTGTGCTATCAATTTTCTCCACTAGCAAATCTATTCTATCCAAGCATGCATCGTAAATAAAACGAATGCGTAGCACCGAATCTATCAACACATAAACAGAATACCAAATACGGATAACACACCTGCAATCACATCCGCAACTCCCGCGGCATCCATGGCAAAAACTCTGGCCTTCCCATTTCTTGCTTGCTCAATCTACTTCGACGGTCCATCACTCTTGGTTTACTTGGAGTGACAATCTGGTGCCATATGGCCCGAGTGACCACATCTATAGCAAACTCCCGTGCCCCAAAGACATTCTCCTCTATGATTCTTCTTGCACTTAGGGCACTGAGGAACATCTCCCAAGTCCGACCCTTGGTCGGGCCCATAGCTAGGCTTCTTGTTGGACATCGATTCTTGTTCGATTCGACTTGGGCCTTGCCACTTCCGCTTTCCTTGGAACTTTTGGCCATTTTGATTCCCCTTGCCATTTGCTTCCTCCATAGCATAGGCTACAATCTGAGCTTTGCTAACAACTTCCCCATAAATGGGCAGCTCAAGAACACTAACAATCTAGCGAATCTCGGGGCGTAGGCCGATCTCAAAGCGGCGTGCCTTCTTCTCCTCTGAATCAACAAACTAAGCCGCAAATCGAGATAACTCCTCAAACTTCCTCTCATAGTCAATAATATCCATGTCGCCCTGCTTCAAGTCCAAGAACTCCCTCTCCTTCTTGTTACGAAGGGCGTGGAAAGTACCTCTTCCTCAATCCCTCCTTAAAGCGCTCCCAAGTGAAGGCCCTTTGTTGCTCAACACTCTTAGTCCGAGTGTCCGATGCCCACCAATGGCCAAAGATTGCCCTTCAATATAAACTCAACACATAACACCTTCTGATCATCAGGGCATGAGATGTGTCGGAAAATCCTCTCAATCTCTTGAATCCACTCCTCAACAACTAGAGGACCGCTCTCATCGTCGAATATGGGGGGTGTACTTCTGGGCTGCAATCGGTTATACTGATGAGGGCAACTAGGGCAAGCGCGGGTGGAGCTTGCGCCAAATTCTGGACGCACTGCATGAAATTCCTCATGAAAGTAGCCGGGTTAATCTGATTATGATCAGCCCCATGTGGAGTAGCCCTACGTGGTCGAACCATCTTCCTAAGCAATCAAACCACACAATACAACCACGACGTCACATTCCCATTACAGTCAATCACAAATCCATTACAACTCCCATCTCAATGCATAACACCAAATTAAAGTCCCAATCACAGCAATTACAAATCACCGCTCAATATAGACAAGAGAGAACAACAATACCCACACAATAGTCAATGCTTGAAAATCATGAAGTAAATTCGAGGACTAGAAATATCATGCGATACATTTAAAGTTATGCTTTATTAATCACTAGGAGATTTCATGCTTAGGCTCAAACTTGGTTTCTTTTCTCTCTATTCAAATACAAGTGCTTCATCTCTATCTTATATAAAATATTTCATCTCATGCATCAGGAAAAATAAACTCTAAAATCTTCATAAATAAACACTTTACCTTGGAGTCGATAGAGAGACGATGATCATGGTAGCTCTTAGGACTTAAAACTCTTAAATTTTTCAAAATTTGTTTTGAAAATACTTTAAAAATGTGATACCAAGTCAATGCTTGTAGGAGTTCTTGGAACTCAAAACGTTAGTTCTTTTTCAAAACTTTTTTTTTAAAAATGCGTAAATATAACAAATAATTAAAAGCGAAAATTCATTTGATATAACAACCATCTAAAGTGTTTTAAAATTATTTGATCACCAAACGCTCAAAACATCTAACACAAGTTACTAAATAGTTCAAAAGTTTGAAAACGATATAATCCCATACATCGGTTTACCAAAATAACAACGGAAATGAAGTCTCTTATTTAATAAGCCTAAATAGAACTCCCATGCATCGCCACGCCTTGAACTCCTCAATCAGAAAAGAATCAAAGGCGTGAGTATTTAAACAATACTCGATGAGTCGGTAAGTTAATCATCTATACAAACATATAAGGCAAATAGATATGTAAATTCTATAATATAATACCCGAAGGTAACTGGGCCCGAAGGCAGCTCTAGGCCCAAAGGCAAGTAATTTGCCCGAAGGCAAGTCTAGGCCCGAAGGCAAGTATGCAAGTCTACAAGGCAAGTCCATTACACACTAAAGGCACTCACACAAAGATGCATCATTAACTATAAATGCGCGATAAGTAAAAATGAGTCTTTTGAAACTACAGAAGTATCTCTCGAGTTTTGAGTCTATTAGAGCGTAAAATCAATCCTCTAGCTGTTCAGACACCTCGTCTAATCAATAATGAGTTTAATTTATGTTAATACTCTTAAATATTAAGTATCTATAAGTAATATAAAAGTTTGTGGACCAAAATAGAAAGAATATAAAACTTTGGGGGTCAATTTGAAAGAATTTGATAGTTTGAGGACCTATTATGCAATAAAAGTGAACTAAAAATATTTTGGGCTCAATTATTAGATTTTTAAAACATAAGGGGCTAATATGAAATTAAAGTTTAGGGGCCAACTAAAATAGGAATGAGAAATTAAGGGATTAAAAAGTGAAATAAAAGTTTAGGGTCAAATTGCAACAATTGAAAGTTAGGGACTTGAATTTAAATAAAATTTGAGGGCTCATTTAAATAAAATAAATAAGATGGGGGATTAAATCTGTAAATAATATTGAGGGACTGAATTGTAACAATTAAAAGTTGAGGACTTGTAAATTAAATAAATCTTAAGGACCAACTTAAATAGGATCCAATAGCTCGGGGGCTAACTTGCAATTAAACAAAATAAATTAAAAAGAAAATGGATCTGGGTCATCTCTCTTCCACCCGACTCCTCTCGGCCTCTCTCTCGGCTTTCTCGCTTTCTCTCGGTTTTCCTCTCTTCCGTCGGCTTATGGTTTTCTGCGTGAAAAGGTGGCAAAGGTGGAGTTCAAGGTGGTGAAGCTAGTGGTGGATTTTGATTGGAGAGATATTGAGTATTTGGGAAGAAATTGAAGCTAGAACACTAAAGGAAAAATTTGGGTATTTTCAAAATTGGATCGAATCTCTAATATTTTTGAAATTAAACTATTCTACGATGTTCTATAGAGGTAGAGGAAGGTGTAGGTATGATTTTTGTGTTTTGAAGTTGAGTTTTGGGCGTGGTTGATGTTTTGGCGAGTTGTATGCGATGGTGTATATCTATATGCGTGTATATGTATGCGTCGTGTGTGTTGACTGTGAAATAAAGGTGATGGTGACTTCGTGGTGGTGTCGCCGATGGTGGGTACGTGGTGGGTGGGTGAGGTGAGGTGGTGCGGTGCGTATATATACGTGTATTTATCGTGTTTTTGTGTAGAAAATCAAGTGAAAAATACAAGTAGATGATTAAGAATTTGTGTGTGAGTAAAAACTTAGAACAACAAAATAGAAATGGAGATATAAATGAGAATATTAAGAAATCTTACCACTTGAAGTTTGATTTGTTGAATGAGAAAGTGTGGGATGAACTTGAAGATATCAATTGAGGTAAAAGGGGAAAGTAGTGAGACTAGGGTTTTAAAATCACCCTTAAAGTTTTATAAATAAGGTAAAACTAGGTTACTCCTCCAAATGGGCTTTCTTATAGCATAAGAAATAAAATTGGACCTTAAACGGGTGTATAATTGGGTTTAAAATATATATAAAGTTATGATTGAATAAGAAGTTAAATTTTGGGGTTAAAACGAATAATTTCTAAAGTTTGGTCCTCAAATGTAAATTGACAATAAATAAATATTTTATAGATTATTATTATTATTATTTTAAATAATTTAATATAGTAGTAAATAATATAAAATTTAACTAGACGAGCGTATCTTTGTTTAACTCTATAGGTGAAGTTGTAGCGACACGCCCGAGATTTTACTTTAATTAAATATTTTAATTTAAGAAAATTCAGCATCACTACAACTTTACTCCTCTTAAAAATAATTTCGTCCTCGAAATTTAAATTTACTTAAAATATAAACTTACTTGATCTATAAGGTTTGGGTATTGGGATAGGATCTCTTCTTCTTTCTCCCACGTTGCCTCATCCTTGTCAAGACCACCCCATTTAACCTTAACTAGGGGAATTGTCCTATTCCTCAAGACATGGACCTTTTGATCTATGATGGTCACGGGTGTCTCTTGATATGACAAATCCTTCTAAATATCCACAGATTGAAAGTTCACCACACGACTTGGATCATGGACATACTTCCTACACTGTGAGACGTGAAATGCATTATGCACCGATGAAAGCTCGGGTGGCAAAGCCAAGTGATAAGCTACTGTCCCAACTTCTTCTAGTATCTCGAACGGTCCAATGAACCGTGGTCTCAACTTCCCTTTCTTCCCAAAACGTATGGTGCCCTTCATTGGAGACACCTTGAGAAATACTTTCTCTCCAATCTCAAACTTCAAGTCATTTCTCCTCTTATCGGCATAGCTCTTCTGTCTATCTTGAGCGGCTTTGATCCTCACTCTAATCTTCTCTATAGCCTCAACAGTTTTCTCTGCCATTTCTGGTCCCAACATCTTCCTCTCTCCAACTTCATCCCAATAGATTGGCGATCGACACCGTCGCTCGTACAATGCCTCATAAGGTGCCATCCCAATCGTGGCCTGGAAACTGTTGTTGAAGGCAAACTCTACAAGTGGCAAATGAATTTCCCAACTCCCGGCTAAGTCTAAAACACATGCTCTCAACATATCCTCCAATATCTGAATGGTACGCTCAGATTGACCATCCGTCTGGGGATGGTAAGCGGTACTGAATCTAAGCTTCGTGCCCATAGCCGTCTGTAAACTCTCCCAAAATCTCGAGGTAAACCTCGGATCTCGATCCGAAACAATGGACACAGCTACCCTATGTAGTCGAACAATCTCTCTAATATATAACGCTAACCAGCCGATGCTAAGAGTCATCCTAACTGGTAGAAAGTGTGCAGATTTCGTAAGTCGATCCACAATCACCCATACGACATCATGTCCTCTCGAGGATCTCGGTAGAGCCGTCATGAAATCCATAGTAATCTTCTCCCACTTCCACTCTGGTATCTCCAAGGGATTCAACAATCTTGAAGGCCTCGGTGTTTAGCTTTAACTTGCGCATGCACCAAGCATCTAGCCACAAATATCGCAATGCAACCTTTCATATTCCTCCACCAAAAGGTATCCCGTAGGTCATGGTACATCTTCGTTCCACCAGGATGTGGTACATAAGGAGTCGAGTGAGCCTCTGTCATAATCTCATCTCTTATCTGCTCATCTTTCGGCACGCACAAGCGCCCCCTAAACACAAGTGCTTCATCCGAAGCAATCTCAAAGCCTACCCTCTTACGGTCCCAACCTCCAATCGATCTTTTCAAGGAACTTATCCTTCCTTTGGGCCATTACAATTCGACTTCTCAAGTCTAGTTGGACAATTAAGGTTGCTAGCTTGTTCGATTGCCAACTCTGCGGAGCTCGTACTTTGATCTTCAAATTCTGCAAATCCCGAATGATTTGATCTTGCATAGTACCCAATGCAGATAACTGTCCAACACCCTTCCTACTCAGTGCATCTGCCACCTTATTAGCCTTACCTAGATGATAGAGAATGGTACAATCATAGTCTTTCACAAGCTCTAGCAAACGGCGCTGGCTCATACCCTTTCTGAGTGAAGAAGTACTTGAGGCTCTTGTGATCTGTGTAAATCTCACACTGACTCCCATCCTTCTTCTTAACGAACAAAATAGGTACTCCCCACGGAGACACACTCGGCCGGATAAAACCTTTCTCAAGCAATTCTTCCAATTGAACTTTCAACTCTTGCAACTCCTTTGGTGCCATCCGATAAGGGCTTTAGACACGGGGGCAGCTCCCGGTACCAGATCGATAGCAAATTCCACTTGCCTATCGGGTGGAACACTTGGCAAATCATCTGGAAAAACATCTTTATACTCACACACAATAGGCACCGAATCCAATGCAACTTCATCTATAGATTCGCCTTGAAGGCTAACAAGATATCCCATGCTCTTCCCCTTCGCCAATAGCTTCTCCGCTTGTAGAGCGGAGACAAGGCGAGGAAGCGCCTTAATCTTTGACCCATAGAATCTGAACACTTCTTCCCTATCCTTTCGAAAAACAACTTCTTTCTCATGGCACATGATGGCGGCATGGTTGGCACTCAACCAGTCCATGCCCAAGATAATATCAAAATTCCTCATCGAAATCACATTCAGATCCGCCTCTAGCACCATCCCATCAAGGTCGATCGGTACGGTCTTGGCTACTTTATCAGTCTCTATAGTCTTTCCTGATGGTAGGCTAACCTCAAGTGTGCTATCAATTTTCTCCACTAGCAAATCTATTCTATCCAAGCATGCATCGTAAATAAACGAATGCGTAGCACCGAATCTATCAACACATAAACAGAATACCAAATACGATAACACACACCGCAATCACATCCGCAACTCCCGCGGCATCCATGGCAAAAACTCTGGCCTTCCCATTTCTTGCTTGCTCAATCTACTTCGACGGTCCATCACTCTTGGTTTACTTGGAGTGACAATCTGGTGCCATATGGCCCGACTGACCACATCTATAGCAAACTCCCGTGCCCCAAAGACATTCTCCTCTATGATTCTTCTTGCACTTAGGGCACTGAGGAACATCTCCCGAAGTCCGACCCTTGGTCGGTCCATAGCTAGGCTTCTTGTTGGACATCTGATTCTTGTTCTGATTCTGACTTGGGCCTTGCCACTTCCGCTTTCCTTGGAACTTTTGGCCATTTTGATTCCCCTTGCCATTTGCTTCCTCCATAGCATAGGCTACAACTGAAGCTTTGCTAACAACTTCCCCATAAATGGGCAGCTCAAGAACACTAACAATCTAGCGAATCTCGATGAGGCCGATCTCAAAGCGGCGTGCCTTCTTCTCCTCTGAATCAACAAACTAAGCCGCAAATCGAGATAACTCCTCAAACTTCCTCTCATAGTCAATAATATCCATGTCGCCTTGCTTCAAGTCCAAGAACTCCTCTCCTTCTTGTTACGAAGGGCCGTGGAAAGTACCTCTTCCTCAATCCCTCCTTAAATCGCTCCCAAGTGAAGGCCCTTTGTTGCTCAACATCAAGTAGTCCGAGTGTCCGATGCCCACCAATGGCCGCATTGCCCTTCAATATAAACTCAACACATAACACCTTCGATCATCGGGCATGAGATGTGTCGGAAAATCCTCTCAATCTCTTGAATCCACTCCTCAACAACTAGAGGACCGCTCTCATCGCCGAATATGGGGAAATTTGTACTTCTGGGCTGCACTGTCGGTTATACAAAGAGGGGCAACTAGGGCAAGCGCGAGTGGAGCTTGCGCCAAATTCTGACGACCGCATGAAATTCCTCATGAAAGTAGCCGGGTTAACTGATTATGATCAGCCCCATGTGGAGTAGCCCTACGTGGTCGAATCCATCTTCCTAAGCAATCAAACCACACAATACAACACGACGCCACATTCCCATTACAATCAATCACAAATCCATTACAACTCCCATCTCAATGCATAACACCAAATTAAAGTCCCAATCACCAAAGAATTACAAATCACCGCTCAATATAGACAAGAGAGAACAACAATACCCACGCACAATAGTCAATGCTTGAAAATCATGAAGTAAATTCGAGGACTAGAAATATCATGCGATACATTTAAAGTTATGCTTTATTAATCACTAGGAGATTTCATGCTTAGGCTCAAACTTGGTTTCTTTTTCTCTCTATTCAAATACAAGTGCTTCATCTCTATCTTATATAAAATATTTCATCTCATGCATCCGGAAAAATAAACTCTAAAATCTTCATAAATAAACACTTTACCTTGGAGTCGATAGAGACGATGATCATGGTAGCTCTTAGGACTTAAAACTCTTAAATTTTTCAAAATTTGTTTTGAAAATACTTTAAAAATGTGATACTAAGTCAGAACGCCTGAAGTTCTTGGAACTCAAAACGTTAGTTCTTTTTCAAAACTTTTTTTTTTTAAAAATGCGAAATATAACAAATAATTAAAAGCGAAAATTCATTTGATATAACAACCATCTAAAGTGTTTTAAAATTATTTGATCACCAAACGTTCAAAACATCTAACACAAGTTACTAAATAGTTCAAAAGTTTGAAAACGATATAATCCCATACATCGGTTTACCAAAATAACAACGGAAATGAAGTCTCTTATTTAATAAGCCTAAATAGAACTCCCATGCATCGCCACGCCTTCGAACTCCTCAATCTGTAAAAGAATCAAAGGCGTGAGTATTTAAACAATACTCGATGGAGTCGCAAGTTAATCATCTATACAAACATATAAGGCAAATAGATATGTAAATTCTATAATATAATACCCGAAGGTAATGTGGGTCTGGCGACTCTAGGCCCAAAGGCAAGTAATTTGCCCAAGGCAAGTCTAGGCCCGAAGGCAAGTATGCGCCCGAAGGCAAGTCCATTACACACTAAAGGCACTCACACAGTACAGATCATTAACTATAAATGCGCGATAAGTAAAAATGAGTCTTTTGAAACTACCTGAAGTATCTCTCGAGTTTTGAGTCTATTAAGCGACGAAAATCAATCCTCTAGCTGTTCGTACACCTCGTCTAATCAATAATGAGTTTAATTTATGTTAATACTCTTAAATATTAAGTATCTATAAGTAATATAAAAGTTTGTGGACCAAATAGAAAGAATATAAAACTTTGGGGGTCAATTTGAAAGAATTTGATAGTTTGAGGACCTATTATGCAATAAAAGTGAACTAAAAATATTTTGGGCTCAATTATTAGATTTTTAAAACATAAGGGGCTAATATGAAATTAAAGTTTAGGGGCCAACTAAAATAGGAATGAGAAATTAAGGGATTAAAAGTGAAATAAAAGTTTAGGGGTCAAATTGCAACAATTGAAAGTTAGGGACTTGAATTTAAATAAAATTTGAGGGCTCATTTAAATAAAATAAATAAGATTGGGGATTAAATCTGTAAATAATATTGAGGGACTGAATTGTAACAATTAAAAGTTGAGGACTTGTAAATTAAATAAATCTTAAGGACCAACTTAAATAGGATCCAATAGCTCGGGGGCTAACTTGCAATTAAACAAAATAAATTAAAAAAAGAAAATGGATCTGGGTCATCTCTCTTCCACCCGACTCCCTCTCGGCCTCTCTCTCGGCTTTCTCGCTTTCTCTCGGTTTTCCTCTCTTTCCGTCGGCTTCCGGTGGTTTTCGGCCGGCGAAAAAGGTGGCAAAGGTGGAGTTCAAGGTGGTGAAGCTAGTGGTGGATTTTGATTGGAGAGATATTGAGTATTTGGGAAGAAATTGAAGCTAGAACACTAAAGGAAAAATTTGGGTATTTTCAAAATTGGATCGAATCTCTAATATTTTTTGAAATTAAACTATTCTACGATGTTCTATAGAGGTAGAGGAAGGTGTAGGTATGATTTTTTGTGTTTTGAAGTTGAGTTTTGGGCGTGGTTGATGTTTTGGCCGAGTTGTATGCGATGGTGTATATCTATATGCGTGTATATGTATGCGTGCGTGTGTGTTGACTGTGAAATAAAGGTGATGGTGACTTCGTGGTGGTGTCGCCGATGGTGGGTACTGGTGGTGGGTGACGGTGGTGCGGCGGTGTACGTATATATACGTGTATTTATCGTGTTTTTGTGTAGAAAATCAAGTGAAAAATACAAGTAGATGATTAAGAATTTGTGTGTGAGTAAAAACTTAGAACAACAAAATAGAAATGGAGATATAAATGAGAATATTAAGAAATCTTACCACTTGAAGTTTGATTTGTTGAATGAGAAAGTGTGGGATGAACTTGAAGATATCAATTGAGGTAAAAAGGGGAAAGTAGTGAGACTAGGGTTTTAAAATCACCCTTAAAGTTTTATAAATAAGGTAAAAACTAGGTTACTCCTCCAAATGGGCTTTCTTATAGCATAAGAAATAAAATTGGACCTTAAACGGGTGTATAATTGGGTTTAAAATATATATAAAGTTATGATTGAATAAGAAGTTAAATTTTTGGGGTTAAAACGAATAATTTCTAAAGTTTGGTCCTCAAATGTAAATTGACAATAAATAAATATTTTATAGATTATTATTATTATTATTTTAAATAATTTAATATAGTAGTAAATAATATAAAATTTAACTAGACGAGCGTATGCTGTTTAACTCTATAGGTGAAGTTGTAGCGACACGTCTGAGATTTTACTTTAATTAAATATTTTAATTTAAGAAAATTCGCGGTCACTACAACTTTACCCTCTTAAAAATAATTTCGTCCTCGAAATTTAAATTTACTTAAAATATAAACTTACTTGATCTATAAGGTTTGGGTATTGGGATAGGATCTCTTCTTCTTTCTCCCACGTTGCCTCATCCTTGTCAAGACCACCCCATTTAACCTTAACTAGGGGAATTGTCCTATTCCTCAAGACATGGACCTTTTGATCTATGATGGTCACGGGTGTCTCTTGATATGACAAATCCTTCTAAATATCCACAGATTGAAAGTTCACCACACGACTTGGATCATGGACATACTTCCTACACTGTGAGACGTGAAATGCATTATGCACCGATGAAAGCTCGGGTGGCAAAGCCAAGTGATAAGCTCTTTGTCCCAACTTCTTCTAGTATCTCGAGCGGTCCAATGAACCGTGGTCTCAACTTCCCTTTCTTCCCAAAGCGTATGGTGCCCTTCATTGGAGACACCTTGAGAAATACTTTCTCTCAATCTCAAACTTCAAGTCATTTCTCCTCTTATCGGCATAGCTCTTCTTCTATCTTGAGCGGCTTTGATCCTCACTCTAATCTTCTCTATAGCCTCAACAGCTTTCTCTGCCATTTCTCGTCCCGACATCTTCCTCTCTCCAACTTCATCCCAATAGATTGGCGATCGACACCGCCGTCAGACAAAGGCCTCATAAGAAGCCATCCCAATCGTGGCCTGGAAACTGCTGTTGAAGGCAAACTCTACAAGTGGCAAATGAATTTCCCAACTCCCGGCTAAGTCTAAAACACATGCTCTCAACATATCCTCCAATATCTGAATTGTACGCTCAGATTGACCATCCGTATGGGGATGGTAAGTGGTACTGAATCTAAGCTTCGTGCCCATAGCCGTCTGTAAACTCTCCCAAAATCTCGAGGTAAACCTCGGATCTCGATCCGAAACAATGGACACAGCTACCCTATGTAGTCGAACAATCTCTCTAATATATAACAGTGCCAACTGTCGATGCTAAGAGTCATCCTAACTGGTAGAAAGTGTGCAGATTTCGTAAGTCGATCCACAATCACCCATACGACATCATGTCCTCTCGAGGATCTCGGTAGAGCCGTCATGAAATCCATAGTAATCTTCTCCCACTTCCACTCTGGTATCTCCAAGGGATTCAACAATCTTGAAGGCCTCTGGTGTTTAGCTTTAACTTGCAGACAGACCAAGCATCTAGCCACAAATATCGCAATGCAACCTTTCATATTCCTCCACCAAAAGTTATCCCGTAGGTCATGGTACATCTTCGTTCCACCAGGATGTGGTACATAAGGAGTCGAGTGAGCCTCTGTCATAATCTCATCTCTTATCTGCTCATCTTTCGGCACGCACAAGCGCCCCCTAAACACAAGTGCTTCATCCGAAGAAATCTCAAAGCCTACCCTCTTACCAGTCCCAACCTCCAATCTGATCTTTTCAAGGAACTTATCCTTCCTTTGGGCCATTACAATTCGACTTCTCAAGTCTAGTTGGACAATTAAGGTTGCTAGCTTGTTCGATTGCCAACTCTGCGGAGCTCGTACTTTGATCTTCAAATTCTGCAAATCCCGAATGATTTGATCTTGCATAGTACCCAATGCAGATAACTGTCCAACACCCTTCCTACTCAGTGCATCTGCCACCTTATTAGCCTTACCCAGATGATAGAGAATGGTACAATCATAGTCTTTCACAAGCTCTAGCCAACGGCGCTGGCTCATACTCTTTCTGAGTGAAGAAGTACTTGAGGCTCTTGTGATCTGTGTAAATCTCACACTGACTCCCATCCTTCTTCTTAACGAACAAAATAGGTACTCCCCACGGAGACACACTCGGCCGGATAAAACCTTTCTCAAGCAATTCTTCCAATTGAACTTTCAACTCTTGCAACTCCTTTGGTGCCATCCGATAAGGGCTTTAGACACGGGGGCAGCTCCCGGTACTAGATCGATAGCAAATTCCACTTGCCTATCGGGTGGAACACTTGGCAAATCATCTGGAAAAACATCTTTATACTCACACACAATAGGCACCGAATCCAATGCAACTTCATCTATAGATTCGCCTTGAAGGCTAACAAGATATCCCATGCTCTTTCCCTTCGCCAATAGCTTCTCCGCTTGTAGAGCGGAGACAAGGCGAGGAAGCGCCTTAATCTTCGACCCATAGAATCTGAACACTTCTTCCCTATCCTTTCGAAAAACAACTTCTTTCTCATGGCACATGATGGCGGCATGGTTGGCACTCAACCAGTCCATGCCCAAGATAATATCAAAATTCCTCATCGAAATCACATTCAGATCCGCCTCTAGCACCATCCCATCAAAGTCGATCGGTACGGTCTTGGCTACTTTATCAGTCTCTATAGTCTTTCCTGATGGTAGGCTAACCTCAAGTGTGCTATCAATTTTCTCCACTAGCAAATCTATTCTATCCAAGCATGCATCAGAAATAAACGAATGCGTAGCACCCGAATCTATCAACACATAAACAGGAATACCAAATACAGATAACACACCTGCAATCACATCCGCAACTCCCGCGGCATCCATGGCAAAAACTCTGGCCTTCCCATTTCTTGCTTGCTCAATCTACTTCGACGGTCCATCACTCTTGGTTTACTTGGAGTGACAATCTGGTGCCATATGGCCCGACTGACCACATCTATAGCAAACTCCCGTGCCCCAAAGACATTCTCCTCTATGATTCTTCTTGCACTTAGGGCACTGAGGAACATCTCCCGAAGTCCGACCCTTGGTCGGTCCATAGCTAGGCTTCTTGTTGGACATCTGATTCTTGTTCTGATTCTGACTTGGGCCTTGCCACTTCCGCTTTCCTTGGAACTTTTGGCCATTTTGATTCCCCTTGCCATTTGCTTCCTCCATAGCATAGGCTACAGTCTGAGCTTTGCTAACAACTTCCCCATAAATGGGCAGCTCAAGAACACTAACAATCTAGCGAATCTCGGGGCGTAGGCCGATCTCAAAGCGGCGTGCCTTCTTCTCCTCTGAATCAACAAACTAAGCCGCAAATCGAGATAACTCCTCAAACTTCCTCTCATAGTCAATAATATCCATGTCGCCCTGCTTCAAGTCCAAGAACTCCCTCTCCTTCTTGTTACGAAGGGGCCGTGGAAAGTACCTCTTCCTCAATCCCTCCTTAAACTGCTCCCAAGTGAAGGCCCTTTGTTGCTCAACACTCTTAGTCCGAGTGTCCGATGCCCACCAATGGCCAGCATTGCCCTTCAATATAAACTCAACACATAACACCTTCTGATCATCAGGGCATGAGATGTGTCGGAAAATCCTCTCAATCTCTTGAATCCACTCCTCAACAACTAGAGGACCGCTCTCATCGTCGAATATGGGGGGACTGTACTTCCTGAGCTGCACAATCGGTTATACAGTAGGGGCAACTAGGGCAAGCGCGGGTGGAGCTTGCGCCAAATTCTGGACGCACTGCATGAAATTCCTCATGAAAGTAGCCGGGTTAATCTGATTATGATCAGCCCCATGTGGAGTAGCCCTACGTGGTCGAACCATCTTCCTAAGCAATCAAACCACACAATACAACACGACGTCACATTCCCATTACAGTCAATCACAAATCCATTACAACTCCCATCTCAATGCATAACACCAAATTAAAGTCCCAATCACCAGCAATTACAAATCACCGTTCAATATAGACAAGAGAGAACAACAATACCCACACACAATAGTCAATGCTTGAAAATCATGAAGTAAATTCGAGGACTAGAAATATCATGCGATACATTTAAAGTTATGCTTTATTAATCACTAGGAGATTTCATGCTTAGGCTCAAACTTGGTTTCTTTTCTCTCTATTCAAATACAAGTGCTTCATCTCTATCTTATATAAAATATTTCATCTCATGCATCCGGAAAAATAAACTCTAAAATCTTCATAAATAAACACTTTACCTTGGAGTCGATAGAGAGACGATGATCATGGTAGCTCTTAGGACTTAAAACTCTTAAATTTTTCAAAATTTGTTTTGAAAATACTTTAAAAATGTGATACCAAGCTGTAACGCCCGAGTTCTTGGAACTCAAAACGTTAGTTCTTTTTTCAAAACTTTTTTTTTTTAAAAAATGCGGAAATATAACAAATAATTAAAAGCGAAAATTCATTTGATATAACAACCATCTAAAGTGTTTTAAAATTATTTGATCACCAAACGTTCAAAACATCTAACACAAGTTACTAAATAGTTCAAAAGTTTGAAAACGATATAATCCCATACATCGGTTTACCAAAATAACAACGGAAATGAAGTCTCTTATTTAATAAGCCTAAATAGAACTCCCATGCATCGCCACGCCTTCGAACTCCTCAATCTGTAAAAGAATCAAAGGCGTGAGTATTTAAACAATACTCAGTAGGTCAGCGCAAGTTAATCATCTATACAAACATATAAGGCAAATAGATATGTAAATTCTATAATATAATACCCGAAGGTAACTGTGGGCCCGAAGGCAGCTCTAGGCCCAAAGGCAAGTAATTTGCCCGAAGGCAAGTCTAGGCCCGAAGGCAAGTATGCGCCCGAAGGCAAGTCCATTACACACTAAAGGCACTCACACAGTACAGATCATTAACTATAAATGCGCGATAAGTAAAAATGAGTCTTTTGAAACTACCTGAAGTATCTCTCGAGTTTTGAGTCTATTAAGCGACGAAAATCAATCCTCTAGCTGTTCGTACACCTCGTCTAATCAATAATGAGTTTAATTTATGTTAATACTCTTAAATATTAAGTATCTATAAGTAATATAAAAGTTTGTGGACCAAAATAGAAAGAATATAAAACTTTGGGGGTCAATTTGAAAGAATTTGATAGTTTGAGGACCTATTATGCAATAAAAGTGAACTAAAAATATTTTGGGCTCAATTATTAGATTTTTAAAACATAAGGGGCTAATATGAAATTAAAGTTTAGGGGCCAACTTAAATAGGAATGAGAAATTAAGGGATTAAAAGTGAAATAAAAGTTTAGGGGTCAAATTGCAACAATTGAAAGTTAGGGACTTGAATTTAAATAAAATTTGAGGGCTCATTTAAATAAAATAAATAAGATGGGGGATTAAATCTGTAAATAATATTGAGGGACTGAATTGTAACAATTAAAAGTTGAGGACTTGTAAATTAAATAAATCTTAAGGACCAACTTAAATAGGATCCAATAGCTCGGGGGCTAACTTGCAATTAAACAAAATAAATTAAAAAAAGAAAATGGATCTGGGTCATCTCTCTTCCACCCGACTCCCTCTCGGCCTCTCTCTCGGCTTTCTCGCTTTCTCTCGGTTTTCCTCTCTTTCCGTCGGCTTCCGGTGGTTTTCGGCCGGCGAAAAAGGTGGCAAAGGTGGAGTTCAAGGTGGTGAAGCTAGTGGTGGATTTTGATTGGAGAGATATTGAGTATTTGGGAAGAAATTGAAGCTAGAACACTAAAGGAAAAATTTGGGTATTTTCAAAATTGGATCGAATCTCTAATATTTTTTGAAATTAAACTATTCTACGATGTTCTATAGAGGTAGAGGAAGGTGTAGGTATGATTTTTGTGTTTTGAAGTTGAGTTTTGGGCGTGGTTGATGTTTTGGCCGAGTTGTATGCGATGGTGTATATCTATATGCGTGTATATGTATGCGTGCGTGTTTGTTGACTGTGAAATAAAGGTGATGGTGACTTCGTGGTGGTGTCGCCGATGGTGGGTACTGGTGGTGGGTGACGGTGGTGCGGCGGTGTACGTATATATACGTGTATTTATCGTGTTTTTGTGTAGAAAATCAAGTGAAAAATACAAGTAGATGATTAAGAATTTGTGTGTGAGTAAAAATTTAGAACAACAAAATAGAAATGGAGATATAAATGAGAATATTAAGAAATCTTACCACTTGAAGTTTGATTTGTTGAATGAGAAAGTGTGGGATGAACTTGAAGATATCAATTGAGGTAAAAAGGGGAAAGTAGTGAGACTAGGGTTTTAAAATCACCCTTAAAGTTTTATAAATAAGGTAAAAACTAGGTTACTCCTCCAAATGGGCTTTCTTATAGCATAAGAAATAAAATTGGACCTTAAACGGGTGTATAATTGGGTTTAATATATATATAAAGTTATGATTGAATAAGAAGTTAAATTTTTGGGGTTAAAACGAATAATTTCTAAAGTTTGGTCCTCAAATGTAAATTGACAATAAATAAATATTTTATAGATTATTATTATTATTATTTTAAATAATTTAATATAGTAGTAAATAATATAAAATTTAACTAGACGAGCGTATGTCATGTTAACTCTATAGGTGAAGTTGTAGCGACATCGCCTGAGATTTTACTTTAATTAAATATTTTAATTTAAGAAAATTCACGATCACTACAACCTTACCCTCTTAAAAATAATTTCGTCCTCTAAATTTAAATTTACTTAAAATATAAACTTACTTGATCTATAAGGTTTGGGTATTGGGATAGGATCTCTTCTTCTTTCTCCCACGTTGCCTCATCCTTGTCAAGACCACCCCATTTAACCTTAACTAGGGGAATTGTCCTATTCCTCAAGACATGGACCTTTGATCTATGATGGTCACGGGTGTCTCTTGATATGACAAATCCTTGAATATCCACAGTTGAAAGTTCACCACACGACTTGGATCATGGACATACTTCCTACACCGTGAGACGTGAAATGCATTATGCACCGATGAAAGCTCGGGTGGCAAAGCCAAGTGATAAGCTCTTGTCCCAACTTCTTCTAGTATCTCGAACGGTCCAATGAACCGTGGTCTCAACTTCCCTTTCTTCCCAAAACGTATGGTGCCCTTCATTGGAGACACCTTGAGAAATACTTTCTCTCCAATCTCAAACTTCAAGTCATTTCTCCTCTTATCGGCATAGCTCTTCTGTCTATCTTGAGCGGCTTTGATCCTCACTCTAATCTTCTCTATAGCCTCAACAGTTTTCTCTGCCATTTCTGGTCCCGACATCTTCCTCTCTCCAACTTCATCCCAATAGATTGGCGATCGACACCGTCGCTCGTACAGTGCCTCATAAGAAGCCATCCCAATCGTGGCCTGGAAACTGTTGTTGAAGGCAAACTCTACAAGTGGCAAATGAATTTCCCAACTCCCGGCTAAGTCTAAAACACATGCTCTCAACATATCCTCCAATATCTGAATTGTACGCTCAGATTGACCATCCGTATGGGGATGGTAAGTGGTACTGAATCTAAGCTTCGTGCCCATAGCCGTCTGTAAACTCTCCCAAAATCTTGAGGTAAACCTCGGATCTCGATCCGAAACAATGGACACAGCTACCCTATGTAGTCGAACAATCTCTCTAATATATAATAAAGGCAACCAGCCGATGCTAAGAGTCATCCTAATCGGTAGAAAGTGTGCAGATTTCGTAAGTCGATCCACAATCACCCATACGACATCATGTCCTCTCGAGGATCTCGAGAGCCGTCATGAAATCCATAGTAATCTTCTCCCACTTCCACTCGTATCTCCAAGGGATTCAACAATCTTGAAGGCCTCTGGTGTTTAGCTTTAACTGCGCATGCACCAAGCATCTAGCCACAAATATCGCAATGCAACCTTTCATATTCCTCCACCAAAAGTTATCCCAGTGGTCATGGTACATCTTCGTTCCACCAGGATGTGGTACATAAGGAGTCGAGTGAGCCTCATCATAATCTCATCTCTTATCTGCTCATCTTTCTAAGACGCACAAGCGCCCCTAAACACAAGTGCTTCATCCGAAGAAATCTCAAAGCCTACCCTCTTACCAGTCCCAACCTCCAATCTGATCTTTTCAAGGAACTTATCCTTCCTTTGGGCCATTACAATTCGACTTCTCAAGTCTAGTTGGACAATTAAGGTTGCTAGCTTGTTCGATTGCCAACTCTGCGGAGCTCGTACTTTGATCTTCAAATTCTGCAAATCCCGAATGATTTGATCTTGCATAGTACCCAATGCAGATAACTGTCCAACACCCTTCCTACTCAGTGCATCTGCCACCTTATTAGCCTTACCCAGATGATAGAGAATGGTACAATCATAGTCTTTCACAAGCTCTAGCCAACGGCGCTGGCTCATACTCTTTCTGAGTGAAGAAGTACTTGAGGCTCTTGTGATCTGTGTAAATCTCACACTGACTCCCATCCTTCTTCTTAACGAACAAAATAGGTACTCCCCACGGAGACACACTCGGCCGGATAAAACCTTTCTCAAGCAATTCTTCCAATTGAACTTTCAACTCTTGCAACTCCTTTGGTGCCATCCGATAAGGGCTTTAGACACGGGGGCAGCTCCCGGTACTAGATCGATAGCAAATTCCACTTGCCTATCGGGTGGAACACTTGGCAAATCATCTGGAAAAACATCTTTATACTCACACACAATAGGCACCGAATCCAATGCAACTTCATCTATAGATTCGCCTTGAAGGCTAACAAGATATCCCATGCTCTTTCCCTTCGCCAATAGCTTCTCCGCTTGTAGAGCGGAGACAAGGCGAGGAAGCGCCTTAATCTTCGACCCATAGAATCTGAACACTTCTTCCCTATCCTTCGAAAAACAACTTCTTTCTCATGGCACATGATGGCGGCATGGTTGGCACTCAACCACCCATGCCCAAGATAATATCAAAATTCCTCATCGAAATCACATTCAGATCCGCCTCTAGCACCATCCCATCAAATTCGATCACGGTCTTGGCTACTTTATCGATCTCTATAGTCTTTCACGATGGTAGGCTAACCTCAAGTGTGCTATCAATTTTCTCCACTAGCAAATCTATTCTATCCAAGCATGCATCGTAAATAAACGAATGCGTAGCACCAACCTATCAACACATAAACAGAATACCAAATACGAATAACACACTGCAATCACATCCGCATCTCCCCGCGGCATCCATGGAAAAAACTCTGGCCTTCCCATTTCTTGCTTGCTCAATCTACTTCGACGGTCCATCACTCTTGGTTTACTTGGAGCGACAATCTGGTGCCATATGGCCCGACCGACCACATCTATAGCAAACTCCGTGCCCCAAAGACATTCTCTCTCTATGATTCTTCTTGCACTTAGGGCACCGAGGAACATCTCTCAAGTCCGACCCTTGGTCGTCCATAGCTAGGCTTCTTGTTGGACATCCGATTCTTGTTCTGATTCTGACTTGGGCCTTGCCACTTCCGCTTTCCTTGGAACTTTTGGCCATTTTGATTCCCCTTGCCATTTGCTTCCTCCATAGCATAGGCTACAATCTGAGCTTTGCTAACAACTTCCCCATAAATGGGCAGCTCAAGAACACTAACAATCTAGCGAATCTCGGGCGAGGTCGATCTCAAAGCGGCGTGCCTTCTTCTCCTCTCAATCAACAAACTAAGCCGCAAATCGAGATAACTCCTCAAACTTCCTCTCATAGTCAATAATATCCATGTCGCTTTGCTTCAAGTCCAAGAACTCCCTCTCCTTCTTGTTACGGCGGGCCGTGGAAAGTACCTCTTCCTCAATCCCTCCTTAAACTGCTCCCAAGTGAAGGCCCTTTGTTGCTCAACACTCTTAGTCCGAGTGTCCGATGCCCACCAATGGCCACCATTGCCCTTCAATATAAACTCAACACATAACACCTTCTGATCATCAGGGCATGAGATGTGTCGGAAAATCCTCTCAATCTCCTGAATCCACTCCTCAACAACTAGAGGACCGCCTCATCGCCGAATATGGGGATCAGATTTCTGAGCCGCACAATCGGTTATACAGTAGGGGCAACTAGGGCAAGCGCGGGTGGAGCTTGCGCCAAATTCTGGACGCACTGCATGAAATTCCTCATGAAAGTAGCCGGGTTAATCTGATTATGATCAGCCCCATGTGGAGTAGCCCTACGTGGTCGAACCATCTTCCTAAGCAATCAAACCACACAATACAACACGACGTCACATTCCCATTACAGTCAATCACAAATCCATTACAACTCCCATCTCAATGCATAACACCAAATTAAAGTCCCAATCACCAGCAATTACAAATCACCGTTCAATATAGACAAGAGAGAACAACAATACCCACACACAATAGTCAATGCTTGAAAATCATGAAGTAAATTCGAGGACTAGAAATATCATGCGATACATTTAAAGTTATGCTTTATTAATCACTAGGAGATTTCATGCTTAGGCTCAAACTTGGTTTCTTTTCTCTCTATTCAAATACAAGTGCTTCATCTCTATCTTATATAAAATATTTCATCTCATGCATCCGGAAAAATAAACTCTAAAATCTTCATAAATAAACACTTTACCTTGGAGTCGATAGAGAGACGATGATCATGGTAGCTCTTAGGACTTAAAACTCTTAATTTTTTCAAAATTTGTTTTGAAAATACTTTAAAAATGTGATACCAAGCTCTAACGCCCGAGTTCTTGGAACTCAAAACGTTAGTTCTTTTTTCAAAACTTTTTTTTTTAAAAAATGCGGAAATATAACAAATAATTAAAAGCGAAAATTCATTTGATATAACAACCATCTAAAGTGTTTTAAAATTATTTGATCACCAAACGTTCAAAACATCTAACACAAGTTACTAAATAGTTCAAAAGTTTGAAAACGATATAATCCCATACATCGGTTTACCAAAATAACAACGGAAATGAAGTCTCTTATTTAATAAGCCTAAATAGAACTCCCATGCATCGTCACGCCTTCGAACTCCTCAATCTGTAAAAGAATCAAAGGCGTGAGTATTTAAACAATACTCAGTAGGTCAGCGCAAGTTAATCATCTATACAAACATATAAGGCAAATAGATATGTAAATTCTATAATATAATACCCGAAGGTAACTCTGGGCCCGAAGGCAGCTCTAGGCCCAAAGGCAAGTAATTTGCCCGAAGGCAAGTCTAGGCCCGAAGGCAAGTATGGGCCCGAAGGCAAGTCTGAGCCCGAAGGCAAGTCCATTACACACTAAAGGCACTCATACAGTACAGATCATTAACTATAAATGCGCGATAAGTAAAAATGAGTCTTTTGAAACTACCTGAAGTATCTCTCGAGTTTTGAGTCTATTAAGCGACGAAAATCAATCCTCTAGCTGTTCGTACACCTCGTCTAATCAATAATGAGTTTAATTTATGTTAATACTCTTAAATATTAAGTATCTATAAGTAATATAAAAGTTTGTGGACCAAAATAGAAAGAATATAAAACTTTGGGGGTCAATTTGAAAGAATTTGATAGTTTGAGGACCTATTATGCAATACAAGTGAACTAAAAATATTTTGGGCTCAATTATTAGATTTTTAAAACATAAGGGGCTAATATGAAATTAAAGTTTAGGGGCCAACTTAAATAGGAATGAGAAATTAAGGGATTAAAAGTGAAATAAAAGTTTAGGGGTCAAATTGCAACAATTGAAAGTTAGGGACTTGAATTTAAATAAAATTTGAGGGCTCATTTAAATAAAATAAATAAGATGGGGATTAAATCTCGTAAATAATATTGAGGGATCAATTGTAACAATTAAAAGTTGAGGACTTGTAAATTAAATAAATCTTAAGGACCAACTTAAATAGGATCCAATAGCTCGGGGGCTAACTTGCAATTAAACAAAATAAATTAAAAAAAGAAAATGGATCTGGGTCATCTCTCTTCCACCCGACTCCCTCTCGGCCTCTCTCTCGCTTTCTCGCTTTCTCTCGGTTTTCCTCTCTTCCGTCGGCTTGGTGGTTTTCTACGTAAAAAGGCGGCAAAGGTGGAGTTCAAGGTGGTGAAGCTAGTGGTGGCTTTGATTGGAGAGATATTGAGTATTTGGGAAGAAATTGAAGCTAGAACACTAAAAGAAAAATTTGGGTATTTTCAAAATTGGATCGAATCTCTAATAATTTTCGAAGTTAAACTATTCTACGATGTTCTATAAAGGCAAAAATGTTCAAAAACCGTCAAAAGTTTTTCAACTATGGAACCATCAATCTATTTTGAGCGCTCGTCCAACCTCCGTTTCGAAATTCGGGACGGATCACGGAATCGATGCAGGCGAGGAAGCTCAACAATTTTGAAAATTTTCCGATCTAGTAGCGACCGTAGCGGCCGATCAAAGTTTTATCAATAATTTTAGCTTAAAAATATTACAAAACTTTGACTGGCCGCCGTGGGTCGTCACGGTGTCGCCATAAAATTTTCAAAATTGTTGGAGCTCCCCCTCGCCGTGCATATTCTAGATCTGGTCCTGGATTTCCAAACGGAGGTCGGACGGGCCCTCAAATGGGCTGATGGTTTTATAGTTAAAAAACTTTTGATGGTTTTGGATCATCTTTGTCTATAGAGGTAGAGGAAGGTGTAGGTATGATTTTTGTGTTTTGAAGTTGAGTTTTGGGTGTGGTTGATGTTTTGGCCGAGTTGTATGCGATGGTGTATATCTATATGTGTGTATATGTTTGCGTGCGTGTGTGTTGATTATGAAATGAAGGTGATGGTGACTTCGTAGTGGTGTCGCCGGTGGTGGGTACTGGTGGTGGGTGACGGTGATGCGGCGGTGAGGTGGTGGTGCGGCGGTGTACGTATATATACATGTATTTATAGTGTTTTTGTATAGAAAATCAAGTGAAAAATACAAGTAGATGATTAAGAAATTGTGTGTGATTAAAAACTTAGAACAACAAAATAGAAATGGAGATATAAATGAAAATATCAAGAAATCTTACAATTTGAAGTTTGATTTATTGAATGAGAAAGAGTGGGATGAACTTGAAGATATCAATGGAGGTAAAAAGGGGAAAACAGTGAGGCTAGTGTTTTAAAATCATCCTTAAACTTGTATAAATAGGGTGAAAACTAGGTTACTACTCCAAATGGGCTTTCTTATAGCATAAGAAATAAAATTGGACCTTAAACGGGCATGTAATTGGATTTAAAATATATATAAAGTTATGATTGAATAAGAAGTTAAATTTTTGGGGTTAAAACGAATAATTTCTAAAGTTTGGTCCTCAAAAGTAAATTGAAAATAAATAAATGTTTTATAAATTATTATTATTATTATTATTTTAAATAATTTAATATAGTAGTAAATAATATAAAATTTAACTAGACGAGCGTATGCTGTTTAACTCTATAGGTGAAGTTGTAGTGACATGTCTGAGATTTTACTTTAATTAAATATTTTAATTTAAGAAAATTCACGGTCACTACAGATTACAATACCTAGTAAATTTTGGATTATTTTTTCGTGCATAAATTCTTGCTTCGATTAACATACCAAAAAATAGCAACACAGTGCTCATACGAATATATAGAATCTCCAATATCTTCATATCCTACGAAGAATTAAATCATTTGTAAGACATAAATTTTTAGACATTCGCAAAAAAGAATATATAAATTCATAGTGTTGCGGTGGTAAATGGAATCCAAACAATCCTCATCAAACGATATGGATGGTCTAGTGTGGACATGCAGCGAACTGTTGAATATTATTAAAAAATGACTAAATATCAATGGTATTACATGAAGATAAAAATTGATTACTTGCTATCGAGAAATCGGAGCACTGCATATCATCACTTGGAATAAACAAAAGATATAAATTAACAATCGTCATATATATATTTAAAAAACCAATAAAAATGTTGCATCTTTCATTTGTTATACCATTGAACAACTCACGGTCAATTTCATCTCAAGAAGAATTGTCCGACGATTCAGCAAACGCGTTAACTAAAAATATAAATAAGCAAATAAATTCAATAAAGTTTATGTCAGAAAAATATCCCTAAATGATAAGAATTAAATAATATAAATTGGACGAATACAACATCTGTGCAAAAATGTGAGAATGCATATGGTTTAAAAATAGCACTCGCAAACATTAGAAAAATCATTGTCACCATCCTCATTATCCACATTGCTCGGACTAGCGTAATCAATTCTACCACTTAGTACTATAGAAAGGGCCAAATTACCAATCACACGTTGATTGGTGCTATTGCCCGAGTTACAAATGAAAATATCATCAATACTTTTTTAAACAAAATACTTACAAAGATTTGGTGGAGAAACTTTAGTATTCTCAATAAGCATATTGCCTAGACCAGCGCCATCAATACTACCACGATGTGTTGTAGGTTGAGGCGAACTATAAGCAACATATCGATTCGTGTTATCGGCTTAGATACGAATGCCATTATTATTCACGGAGCCTTTTCCACCAGACGTGTTGGAGTCTCGTAGTCCAATACTAAGGCCAGGTCTCGGCATTCGTGTAACTAATTTTAAAAATATATATTTGTGAATAATACAAGAAATTGTTTAACATTGCGTTATACTTAGATAACGAGGATGAAACTAAATATGTATTTGAAAAAAAAAACTCTTAGATACACAATTCGATGATGGTGGAATGCCCGCACACATCAAATTACCATATGAAGCAAAAGTAGCAAGGTGTTCCAATAGTGGTGTAACTAATTCAACTATTGAATTAGTTACAAAATTAGTGACTAACATAATGAAAGCCTAAAACTCAAGTTTAAGTAAATGATGAATAAGAAAATAAATATATTATTTAAAAAAGCTTACTCTTAGTTATACCTGAATGTGTCGAATAACCAAAAAAATCATCAAGTGTTGTCACAGTAGTATTAATATCCATTCCAGATATAGGTGATTTGCTCGTGCTTGATCCAATTTTAATTGCGAGATTATTCCTCTGGTACAATTGTATAATAATGCAATGGGAAAATATAGATCAAATAAAATAAATGAATCCAACATTTGAGAAAAGAAGAAAAACATTAATAAGATAAACATAATGTTATAGCATAATATAACATTAAAATACCATTGAATAACATTAAAATATAACAGTTAGAGAGACGTTGCCTTATGTCAAATAGTTTAATAAGATAAACATAATGTTATAGCATAATTGTTAATATTCTAACAATAGATCATTATTAAAAATAATACTGACAATTATTTGGTGGACAATATTCACCACGGATTGGCTCTGTTCCCCACTGTGGGGAACAGAAGCCAAATCCCACGCTGACGTGGCGCCACCAGGTGGCGCCATGTCGGCACATAAAAAAATTTTAAAAATTTTTTAAAATTATTTTTTGGAATCTACTTTAAGTTAGATGAATAATATATAACTGCCTCCTGATGGCGGGGGTCTCACCCGACCTCCAAACTTTTTTTTCCCCGACTGTGGGTACCTACCCACAGTAAGGTACCCACAGTGGGTACCAGAGCCTAACCCATATTCACCATTCTAGTTAATCACGCTAGCTGGACCACCGCCATCAATTCGCGCGATGAACTTGAGAATCGGGCGAATTTTCAACCACATGTTGATTGGTGTGATCGACTAAGGTAAAAATGGTGCTATTGTTCTCAGAGCCTATGCTGCATGATTTGTTGATTGAGATACAAATGAAGTCAATTAAATAGGAATTATTTTGCATATATATGTCATGAGACACATTATTACTACTATTACCATATCTACTTGTAAAACAATTATTAAATGCATGCTAACTTATATCAACGTAACACACAATTTACCATTATTCACGGATGTAGGCTTCGAATTAATACAACAATTAATTTGTAAAAATGAGTATCATATATCGAAAACACTAAATGATTAGGTTTGAAGTAGATGGAGAAGCTAAAATTAAATCTATATAATATATAAAATAAGGTTTGATTGTGATTTGTTGATTCAAAGCGATTATTAGAGGCAAGATTTTAGTTAGAAATTTGCCGGACCAATTATTTTCTGCCAAATGTCATAAATCATGGACAATAATTTTGTTCACCCTAAAAAAGGGTGAACATCACCCTCTTTTTTGTGGGTTGATTTGGGGGATAAAAAATAAAAAAATTTTAATTTTTTTTGTTCCGTATTATTCTATTTGTCGAGAGCTTCAATATGAGTACAATTTTGATATATAATTTTTATTGATTTAAAAATTACTTATTTTTATTGATAAGTTACTTATTTACCAGTAAAATAAGTAACTTTTAAAATAATAAAAATTATGTATCAATATTATACTTATATTAAAGCTCTCGACGAATAAAATAATATGGAACCAAAAAAATTAAAATTTTTAATCTTTTAACCCTCAAATCGACCCACAAAAAAAGAGGTTGGTGTTCACTCTCTTTCAATAGGGTGAATAAATTTGTTCTCTAAAAAGGAGGGTGAACATTAACCTCATTTTGGAGGATCAATTTGAGGGGTAAATAATTGAAAATTTGAATTTTTTTGTTCCATATTATTCTATTTATCGAAAGTTTAATATGAGTATAGTTTTGATGTATAAATTTTACTATTTTAAAAGTTATGCATTTTTTATTTTTAGCTATAAATTACTTATTTACCTATAAAATAAGTAACTTTTGAAATAACAAAAATTATATACAGAAACTATTTTTTAAGCTCTCAATGAATAGAAGAAACAAAAAATAATTTTAAATTTTTTACCCACTTATATTGATCCTCCAAATTGAGGATAATATTCATCCTTCTTTTTAGCATGGTGAATAAAATTGCTAACTAATAATAATTTATTTTTAAAAAAATGTATTTATTTAATCCCCCAATGTGTGTATTTTTTTTTATTTTTTTAAATTACTATTTAAATCCCCATTGTTAAATTATGTTCAAATAAATTAAGAATATTTGTTTAATCTTTAAGTATAAGTTTCAATTTTTTTCACTAATAAATGTTTAAATTAATTTTTTATTTGTTAACAATTTATCTCTTATTCTCAACTTATGCTTATACTTTTAGAATATTTGTATAATCTGAAATGAAAAAATTTAATATTTTTTCCACTAATATTTTTAGTACAGCAAAATTATACCTTTAAGTTTTAATTGAAATATTCTCAACATATCTTGAATTTGTACTTATTAAAGAAAGGAAATATTTTGTATTATATCTTTAATTTTTATTTAGGAGTAGAAAAATTTCCTAACATAGCAAGATTATATCTTAAATTTTTTTACTTTAAATATTTTTATTATATCTTTAATTTATACTTTACGTATTTTTAATTATATCTTTAAATTTTTAGTGTGCAAGTAGAAAAATTTCCTAAGCTAAGAAGATTTTCTTCATTTGCTAATTTTCTCTGACTTAAAAGGGATATCAATATTTTCTAATTAGTTTTTAAAAATAGTAGAGAAATTTCTTAGCAATTAGCATACATTGTATTCTACCTATAAATTAAAAATTACAAAGAATCACAATGATTTGACAAATATGTAAAGAGGACTTGCTTATTAAATAAAACTATTACATAATAATTTTGATTTCTATGTTTCTTTTTGGTAGGATTAGACTTTTTTCCAGGTGAATGATATACATATTTAGGAGATCCCACCTATATGTGTCAACTTCGTAACGCGATATATTGGTATGATAAAAAAAAAATCGTAAGCATTATGAAAGATGTTAAGAGAGAAAATTTCCATTGTATTGTATGTAAGGGCAAATGACCGAGCTTCCACGAATGAGAGATGTCTCCGCTGTCTAAAGTGATTTACTATATAGTATGAATGAAAAAAGTAGTTACTTTGTGCAAACCGTTCGAGTCTATAATATGATGTTTTTATTTACGTCAACGATATGATAGATGGCTTCTATTATTAATTATGGAAGGCTACAAATGAGTCCTCTAGATGAAGAGTATATTATTAATTATTCACTAAATTTATTTTATTGTGTAATATATAGTGCGATTGTGTTATGTTACTTTTATTTGTTTCTATGCTTGGTTATTTTTTTATTCTTCTCATTTGTGCAATTACAATTTGTTTCAACAATGAAGAAGTGCACTGCACTCTTACATAGTGTCGTGCTACTTAGATGAATAATTATTATGAATCGGTTCGAAATTAGTTTATTGTGGTTATATTATTCCTTTGTCGAGTTCAAAGTTTGAATGATATAGAATTGAAATTTTTTATATACATCATTTTCAATTATTATTTTTCTATTCGCACAAAAAAAGTAAGTTTAATACATTGTATATTATCGATTTACAAAAAAGCACAACTAATTGACGGTGATCGCGAGACAAGACTTTTGTTAATGCTAATATCCTTGAATTGTATACATTTCGAGCTAAGTAATTATTATTTCAATAGTATTTAATTGATTATATATTTTATATTTTATGGATTTTTATTGTAAAATCTTTTTATAATTTAATCTAGGATAATAGCCGGCCATAGATAAATTTATTGAATTATGAGTACAGTACAAAATGAAAAACTTAAAATTTCTTTTCTATAATATTTCGTTATTATTAACATTATTTATATTTTGTATTACGTGATGGTGTTATCGATTAAATACAACTGTCATTTGTTAAAAAATTTATTTTGCATTATTCTTTAGCACAAAAATCAATCTAAATAATTTTTTTTTAGATAAATCTATACAGCTTTACTCCCGTGCAACGCACGGGGGTGAAAACTAGTATATTTAAAACAAACATTCCATTGGTGATATCAAACAATGGCGTTCGAATGCTCGAAGGCCAAGAAGTATCAAATAAACCAATAGTGCGATTGACATTAGGAGACTTGTCCATGCCAGATGAACATGATTTCTTTGTTTGTGACTGAATTGCAACCGCCGAAATATTTGTATTTGTAAAATTATGAAAAAATATAATTTAAACATCATAAACAAAAAGAAGGGTACAACGGCATATCGAAATAATTAACTAAAAAAACATACTAAGCAGATCAACCACACAAAAGAAAAGATTTACACCTATAATTTGAAAAATATTATTCAATGCCCATATATGTATATAGAGTTTGAAAAAAGTCAATATCCATATATTACTAAATAATTAATTGTAAAAGTAAATAAATAAATTCTAGGAGAGTGAGAACTCAGATTGACCAAGTATTTCCTCAACAATAAGTATCCTATATAGCAAAGACTAAACGATCGAGTTTGAAGTAGATGGAGAATACAAAATTAAATAAAATATTATTTAAAATGAACACACCATTGGTGATATGGGACAATGGCATCTGAATGCTCAAAGGTGACAAACCATCAAATAAACCAACTATCCGAGTGACATTAGGAAATCCCAACCATGGTAGATGAACGCGATTTTTGTGACTGTGATTCTATTATAGCTGTGTAAATATTTGTTTTAGTGAAACAAAAAAATGATTACACAAAAAATTAAGCATATGGTGTTAATTTGCACTATCATTTTCATCAAGAGACCGTTCCCTTCCATTTGAAATAGTTGCTAATTTTGTCAATTTTCTCATTGCAATGCAAAGTAGAGATGTATAATGTAGTCCTAATCGCATGAAATAGACAACAGCAACATAAACACGTAAAGTAAATAATAGTTACAACTCTTATTTCAACACACAAACGTTACTTGTAATTATATAGAAAAAATTTCTACAAAACCATAGCAACTATTGTATTTGACAACGAAAGTTCAAAATTATACTAAAAGCAATTACTAAAAGAATACATTAATAATACTAAAAATCTGGAAAAACTAAAATGAATTCAAATGGACATAAAGCAATGTAAAAAATTAATCCCATGAAAAAAATAATAACTGTAATAATCACGATTAAAAAGTGTAAACAATTAAAATGACTGACATTGCAAATTTGAATAACTCCGTTGATTCACAATTTAATTTATATTTCTAAAATAAAAGAAACTACTTAAAAAATAATTTTATTTATTAATGGTAGAAGAATAAAAACCAAATTAGTTTGTATTCAAAATAGATGGATTAACTTACAAGTTTGATTATTGAAAAAATTATAAAAAAGAATAGACTAATGGTGGGAAGAAATTCCAGTCACGAACGACAATGAGAATGGAGAGAATATTAAAAAATGCAATACTATGGTCCCTAAGTGAAAATTGAATAAAAGATAATAATGCTGCAAGTTAGAAATAATAATTAAATTCAAAAACTTGAAGTAGTGGAAATGAAAATCTCTTAAACTATCATGATACAAAAAACATCGAATAAAGTATCGCTTTAGTTTAGGGACCTACCTTAGTTTCTGAGTTTGAGCGTAGCTTGGGGGTGATTTAAACACTCTAAATCTTGCGCATCGTCTGCAATTAAGGGAAATTATTAAATTAGTATTCAATGCTACATTTATAAGGTAAGAGCGTGGGTTTGGGGTTGGATTAGTGTTGGAATTATTCTGAGCTTTACTAAATCAAAATAACTAAAACAACATAAGAATAAGGATTATAATTTAAATAGCGTTAAGTTAAATAAAATTAGATAATCATTATAATAAAACTAAATAGAGTTAAATTAAAAGTAAATTGGGCATTATAATAAAACTTAATAGAATAGAATAAAATAAAATAAAATAAATTAGAATATAATAGGATTTACAGAAAAACTACATAATTTTCGATAAAATGAATTAAAATAGGGGACGCAATTGACTAACGAAAACTTTGGCTCTCGTGACTGGTTATGAAAGTAAAACAGAAGATAGGGACTGACTTTTATAAAACTGAAACTTGGGACTGTGCTTACTTTGTATATTCCTTTTTACTTTTACCGTTTTTTCCTTTTATTCATCTATGATCTTTCTATGGGTATATACATATATAGTTGTGAAATCTTCAAATTTATGAATTGTTTATGAAATCGAGAATAGTATTAATAAAAACAAATTTCTTTGGTTTATCTTAGCAAATGAATGAAGCCCAAATTCTCTCATATAAGAACTTATTTGACCAATCCACCATTTCCTTCAAGTAGCTGCATCTTTGCTTATCTTATAAATCCATCAACCATTTTCAATTTTCTTTGATCCAACTTTAAGCCTATTTTACTTGTTTAGGGTACCATAGCATGAGAATAATATATAAATTTAGAGCAACGGACATAAAGAAATATTCATATAGTTGCAACCATCAACTGTATGTCGCTAACAACTATTTGTAATATGTCTACCAGTTGAATGAAAGTTGGAAACAATTTTATTCTTTACTCTACCTCTTTTACTCGGTTAAATCCCTTTTTCACTACCTAAATTCTTCTCACTTTCATGCATCAGAAACCTAATTCTAAAGACTTGATAGAGCAATAGAGTACTCTGGAATTAATATTGTGACCAAATGAAGGCCTCTTGGTTGGTTTCATCCTTCACATTGCTAGATTGTTTTAGCCTTAATCATCTAAAAATAGTATAAAATCATCTCCCCAGACAAAGGCTAAATGCACCATGTCCTAAGCCATGGCCTATAATTTGCAACTTAAACTTACTCCTTGGTTCAAATCAATGATATCCCAAAAATATGGAGAATTGATGCAAACAATATATTCATATTGAGGAAAGGTGTAATTTTCCTTCTTCTCTTTATGCTCTTTCTCAATCGTGAACATTTTTTGTAGGATAGATTTTTCATTGGATTATGTCGAGTTAAAATGTCACTGTCAACATTTTAGTGATTCTCTCTCTCTCTCTCTCTCTCTCTCTCTCTCTTACATTTTTCTTTCTTCCTTTAAATTTGCGTTTGCTAGCCAATGAAATGATGCAAGTGGAAGCATGAGCAATGGCTAATACGGGATTATAAATAGAATTCACCCATGAATCGGCTCATTTAGGTAAGATTGAAGAAACACTTCAATATTTTTGTTCAATATCATATGTTCAATATCATAAACAATTGATTAAAATGAAGACCTAACGAGTGTTTAAATAGATTAAATCTACATTGACGACCAAGCAAAATAAAATAAGGAAATAATTAAATACTAGGGATCCTAATCAAAATAAAATACTCAAAAGGAAAGATAATAAAACTGCTAATTGAAATTACCTTCTCGCACATTCCATCTCCATCATTCTCCCCTGGTAGGAGAAGATTCGTCCTCAAATCTGGAATTGGTATTTTCACCCGATACCACGTAATATAAATACCCCACTTGACAAGCCTACAAGAACAAAAGAGCAACTATTGCAGACATGCTTCTTGCTCGGCACATCAACAAAATTCTTCCCGTATAAATATTGTATGGGCATCAGCGGAACTCCGTGACCTCCGTGAGTATAACATACAAAGATTTTGTCAATAAATTTATGGTCGGCCATTCCTTTTCTCCCATTCACAACCTTGTCACCAAGGATAAGGATATCAATTTTCTCCATGTGGAAAACATGCTCTCCCATATAGTCTCCTGCTACATCATTGCTTTGTTCATCAAGACCCAGTTCTACAAAATTTATGATTCCAATTTCGTCACAAAATTTAAACAAATAGTTGTATTCATCATTTACCAATAATTCTTCCTTCTTCACCTATGAAATTTCTTTAAAATCTTCGTGTTCAGCAGTATCAAACACAGGCGGTTCATCGTACTCTTCACCCAAATTAATGTCCAATAAATGTAGATTAAAAGGAGCAAATAGATTTGCATCGGATTCTTCCTCAACATCCGTACAAATAGCTAAATCGACTTTTCTCGAATTAGTTGCACCCCAATCCCAAAACCAATGGTACCTCCTTGGTCATCGGTAAACTCTAAATCCTCGGATTCTTCGTCTAGAATCCTGTCCACTATTAGACTTGAGATTAATCCCACCATCGCAACAATCTCTCCTAGTCGTAATGCTCACATCACGACCACCACCTCGTGCCTCTAGCCTAGCGCCGAAAACGTCAATCAATCCAGCTATCATTTTAGCCATAGCCTCCAGCTGTTGACTAATTTGTATTAGTTGATTTTCATCATCCCTAGTATCAACCTTCACACCAAGACGTCTCATCTATCCTTCCCGACCCATCGACGAGAACGTAGAGTGTGCTCTAATACCAACTGATGCAGGCGAAAACACGAACAATGACTAATACAAAATTATAAATAGGATTTACTCATAAATCGACTCATTTAGATACAATTGAAGAAACACTTCAATATTTTTGTTCAATATCATAAACGAGTGATTACAATGAAGAGCTAACTAATGTTTAAATAGATCAAATCTACCTTGACGACGAAGAAAAATAAAATAAGAAAATAATTAAATGCTATGGATCCTAATCAAAATAAAATACTCAGGAGGAAAGATAATAAAACTACTAATTTAGATTATCTTCTAGCACGCTCCATCTCCATCATGCAATTAATGAATTAAATATAGGAAGTCAATGAATTACAGGAATTTGGTTCTGACATTTTCATCAAACAAAAAACTATGTTCTCATAGATATTAATTATATCAGTAGTTCAATTTAAGTAGGCTAAATTAAGTGGTCTAATAAAGAAAAGCCTATAGACTATAGAATTTGACGTGGGTCGAATAAGTAGAGACCAATAAGGGTTTGGTTGAGTCTTTATGGGAGACTCCAATTAATCTCTATATACAGACACCTCTGGTCATGGTCCCCGATATACCAAGTCGCATACAGTTTCTGTTCTCCCCAGGTGGAAAGAAACGGCGGGTCCCATATTTGGAATAAGGAGATTTGGTTGAGGAAGACCATTGTACCACTATCTAATTTTGTTTTGCAGTTGTTCTAATCAGGATTTCTGCATCAAGTTTGACGATTGCCACCACAGATCCAGGTATGTTTTACAATTAATAATCTCGATAATTTGACACGATGATAATCTTGGGTGATTTAATTATGTGTGTAATTAAATATTAAAGATTATTCTAACAAGTGGTATCAGAGCAGTATCATGTGAAATTATTGGGATTCATATTCCATGACTTATGCGAAATAAATCGATCAATACATATGGTTTTTCTCTATTGGTTTTGGGTGTATAGATGAATTGCTGCCGCTTCATTATTTACAGATTCATGTGGATGGGTATATAGGATATATACATACACATATGGATATATACAAAAACAGATTTAACAAAGGGGAATAGAAAAGTTAGTGATTAAATTGTGATTTTCTCAACTTGCGCGCATAACATAATTATGCTTTTCATCTCTAGTTTCTGGTCAATTTTTTATTCGATTAACCATGGTGATTAATTTTGCATTCAATTATGGACTTTTGGTTCCTGGTTTGTCCAGTTGTTTATGTATCGAATTTGGAAATATGTATACACATCACGTTTTTTTGGCTATGGAGATAAGGAATTTTTTTTTCAAATTTCTAGCTATATGGATCATGTGGATAGGATCTTAAATTTTACATGAATTTGGTTTCCATTGCTGTCATTTCGGTTTTGAATTTGCAGTGAGGTTTTGGTTTGCCGGGCCGTGCGTTGCTTCACTTTGAAGCAGTGTCGCTGCTGCGAAGGGTTGCAGCGGCGTCGCCCACCGCTGTGATTTGCAGAAGTGACTTGCGCTGTTGCTGCCATTGTCCTCGATGGTAGGTGTCACCGCCTCTACCAAATTTTTGGAGGTGGTAGACAAGGCTACTAGAGTTTCACGAAACCCTAGCTGAAGTCAATTAAGGAAAGAAAGGCTTGAATTGGAAATTTAATGATTACGGGGATTGCTTAAGCAAATTTAGAACATTTAAGCTATTTAAGTTTGAAGCCCTTTCATCTTTTTGAATGTATAAGTTGATCCCCTATGTATGATTTTGGAATCCTAAGGACGCGAAATTTTCGACATATATTCAAATTTAGCGCATATAGTTTTGATATTTTTCAAAATTAAAGTCAAATTTTTATATTTCATTCCACAAAGTTTGAGATTTTAAAATCTCAAGTTGTTATAGTTTAGAAGATTAATTCTTGGGCCCCTGCGGTCATGGGTTTAAATTCTTAGCCCTCAAGTATTGAATTTTAAGAACTTGGCCCTTAAAGTTTTAAAATTGAGTTTTAGATCCTTCAAGTTTTTAAAGCTTTTAAATTCTAAAGCTTTTTTGAGAATTGAATTTTAGTCCATACAGATTTTATTTATAAGATTTAAATCACAAAATTTGTGATTTTAATCACTCAAAAGTTTTGAAATTCTCTATTTTTATCTAAAGTTTTGGATTTAAGATTTGATTCTTAAAGGTTAAGTTCTTAAATTTGAGTCTCGTAAAGTTTTTAAAGTTTGAAATTGGACCAATAAAGTTTAAAATGGCCTCTAAAGTTTAAATTCTCGGGTTTGACCCTCCACAAGTTTTGGTTTTGAGATTTGATGCATAAGGTTTTGGATATCAAATCTCAACCTATAAATTATAAGATTCAAATATCGGCCCTAGAATCTTGGATCTTGAAATTCAATCCCATAATATTTTATAATCCTTTAATTAAATTTGTCTTATATTTCGAAATAAATTAATTGAAGCGACATGTTGCCAAAGTAACCTCTGTTGTGGATTTATTTGTTTTGAAATATTAAGATGTGTGTGTCTATTATTTATGCGATAGTGGTCGGCCCAAAGGAAGATTACTATTTGGCCAAATGACAGATAGATTTACGGTAACAAGTATGTGATAATTATCAACGCCAATTTTTGTCAATTCATTGAATTGATTGATGAAATTTGAAATGAATGGACCGAAATGGCATGTTACCAAAGTGACAGATGTTGTATAGACTTGTTTATTTTGGAATATTAAGATGCACGTGAATTTTGTTTATGGGAGCAATGATCGACCCAAAGGAAGGTTATTGTTTCGCCAAATAACAAACACACTCGTTGGGTTGATTATTCAGTTATCATGTGGATAATAAGTCAGCCCAAAGGAAGGCTTATTTTTTGACAAACTTTATTATCAATGTTTGATTATTGCACGGAGAGTACCACTCACAGTTAATTCCTATGTCCAAAGACAGGGAATTAATGTTGTGCTAGGTATCTTGTAGTGGGGTCACTATTGTCATCTTTTATATTACATTGTAACATGATTATTCCCCTATGAACTTATAATTTATCGTGTTCTCATTCAATATTCATCATGATCTACCAATTAAAAATCTGATTTGTGTGGTTAACAACACAAATCTAAAGAACTAAAGAATCCTGGGGCACTGTTTTTGAGGAGTTAATCAAAGGTTTCCTTTAAAATATTGAATAATGTTTCGTTTAAATGCGAAATGGAAACAAATACTCATTTGGATAACATTATTTCAATAGGGTATAAATGAAATATAATCGAGTGCTTCTAGAAATATCCAATCTCGCTTCTAAATTAGGGGCACTAAAGTTATAGCTGTCTTTATAGACTTGCTTGTGCTCTGGTTTATATTCTTTGTGCACAACACCCTAAAGGATTAACAATCTCTTAATGAGTATGTTTTAGTGTACATAAGAATATAAAGATTTTGAAGTTGGAATGTATTGAGAGTAACAACTAAAGAAATACTCCTCAATATAATAAAAGGAACTGAGGATAAGAAAGCTACAGTTGGGGCACCACGATTGTGCAGAAGAAACGGGATAAGGTGTTCTCCTATCATTTTTATATGAATTGTGGATTTATAAATAAGGAAAATGCCCTGAGAACGCTGTCTAGCATGTAAAGAAATGTATACTTCTCATTTGGGTTGTCTATGGTTAACTTAGCTTTTGTACTCGAATGCACTTAGTGAATGGATTTAGCATTATCACTCACACATGTGTATCTATTCAAGGTTACCTGTAATTCAATTGCCACTTGATGTTGAAAAATTCATCTATTTTTGCAAAGACAAACAATTATGGATGAGGCCATAAGGATATTTTGGATTGGTTATTATTTGAATTGAAACGAGACTTATATGGCACCATATCTTTGACGGTACTCGGATTTGTTTCTATATTGGACAAATTAGTTTATTATTGTTCACTTCGAAACTGTAAAGTTGGTCTTTCAAAATTCAAAATTTGTTATTTCCCATCCTTCATAATTCCCTCGTGTAGTGAAACTTTGCAAATAAAGTTAAAGTTGTCAAATTTGACCATATGAGAAATATGACAAATATAGAAAAAGGTTAAAGACTGCAGTTTACATTTTTAATAAAGTTCTAAAATAAATTAGTTGCTAATACTTTAGAAAGCCAGAAGTCTATTATTAGGCTTTTGCTTATTTGAGATTGTCTATTTGAGTCGAGGCTTTACAAGGCTAGAGACAAGAAATTGGATTAAGGAACCATTGGTAACTAGTTTGTGGAGCACTCTCAAAGGCTAAGGGTTTACAAGTTTTGTAAGTCGTTAAAGTTTGTCATCTTTTGAATTGGAAATATAGAAGTCCTTGAGGATGTTGCGCTTGGAAGGGAGATAAGGTTAGATTTATTGTCTTCGAAGGGGATCTGTTTATCCCCATGTTACTACTCTTAACAATGATTATGTACATTGTTCGAGATGCACATGTGGTCCAATAAGACAATATCAAAAGCGCCTACATGAATAAAGACATTGGTCTTAAAGGGCAAGCTCAATGACCTCAAGAACAGATGCCGTTAAAGATGAGATAAAATCCATAAAAGACAATAACGTAAAGATCTCATCGAATTGCCAAGGGTGTAGAGCTGATTGGTTGCAAATGAATATTTAATACCAATACGCATTAAATGGGGCAATGTTAAAAGATATAAAGCCCATCTTACTGTCAAGGATTTCACTGAGGCGCATACCATAAAGAGTCTTTCTCTTCGACTTACTAAAATGTTCTTTTAGGATTATAATGACACTTGTGGGTTGTAGCTCATTTCGAGTTTACATCAAATGGATGGAAAGACTATGCAACCATTGAGCTTTGACATTTGGTGAGTCAATGACAACAATTTGCAAACGAAGAAATTCCATCTACAGCCCCAGACAAGCTTCTCGTCATTAGTATCACGAATTTCATCAAATTATTATCTCGTTTGGATATGAGATAAATTCAGTTGACGATTTTGTCAATCTCAAGTTCAGTGGGAGTATATATATCTCTCTAGTATTATATGTCGATAAAATTTTCTAATAGCAATATTGTTGCAAGAAAATAAGAAAGTTTGAATTAAAATTTCATTGTTATAAAGAGATTCGACACGAAAGATTATATACTAGAAGATATTTCCAATATTAAGGGAAATAAGTTCAGCCTCAATAATTTCCCCAAGATTGATTTTGAACCATAAAGATTACAAATTATTCTTCACCTGCTGGTTTGGAGAGTCTTATGTATACTCACGTATATAAGCATTTGGATTTGGCTTTCATAGTGAGGATGGCAGATATTCGAATGACTCTAGCGTGGATTTATCCAATAGAGTTATGTAGTATTTGTGGAGAACATATAATTATGTGCTCACTTATTTAGAGATCATTTTATAGTCAGAGTAATTATGTGTCTATTGAGCATATGGCGCAAACTCCATATTGTGGATCCACTCACCAAAGGTTGACTTACCTCAAATATTCAGCAAGCACACTGCTTATAAAGGTGTTGTACTTGGTATTGTGCTGGTTTAGTGGGAGTTTGCATTTGGTGCTCTTGGGTAATAGACACAATTCTATAGTTACATCTTGTGTAGAGTAAAGTTCATGATTTTGTTGTTAATCTCTGAAATCCAGTCTTTCCAGTTGTAGTTTAACATTAAGGTTGGAAAGGTTTATTATGATCTCATAAAGAATAAAGTTGGACCAGTTGGAAATAGGCATGTGTGAGATCACATTATATCTAATTTCCATGCTACTTATCAACATTAAATCTATGTCATCAAGTATGCTAGTATGGTGATTGTCGTGGTTTGTTTACAGAGTGATATTGTGATGAAAAGTGGTAGTTCCATCGCTAATGTTTGAGATGGACCAGATTGTTGAAAGAGTAGTCTAAAATGAATAACATACAGTTGCGCGCCTAAAGATTTTGTTGATATAATTGTTCAAGTGTAATATGCAGCCCAGGTGGAAGATTGTTGGAAATTTATTTCCAATAATAATTTATGGACAGCATATTAATATTAATTATATCAGTTGTTCAATTTAAGTAGGATAAATTAAGTGGTCTAATTAAGAAACGTTTATAAACTATAGAATTTGATGTGGATCGAATAAATAGAGACCAATAAGGGTGTGGTTGAGTTTTTATGGGAGACTCCAATTAGTTCCTATATATAGACACCTCTGGTCATGGTCCCTGATATACCAAATCGCATACAGTTTCTGTTCTCCCCAGGTGGAAAGAAATGCCAAGTCCCATATTCGGAATAAGGAGATTTGGTTGAGGAAGGCCATTGCACCACTATCTAATTTTATTTTGCAGTAGTTCTAATCAGGATTTCCGCATCGAGTTTGACGATTGCCCCTACAGATCCAGGTATGTTTTATAATTAATAATCTCGATAATTTGACACGATGATGATCTTGGGTGATTTAATTACGTGTGTAATTAAATATGAAAGATTATTCTAACAACGGTAGCAAGAATGTTAAATGTTTATGTGCATGTTTATTGTTCGTCCCGAAGCAAGTAATTCGTAATATGCATGCATGTACCTACCATGTTATTACAATTTGACCAACGTGCGCTGTGGACCTATTGAGTAATTCATTACTCACGTTTTCCTATTTTCACAAAATTTTATAGATTAGGGGGGACCGCGGGGGAGCAGGCGATAGTGGCAATCAATTGAAGAAGTTCTTTAGTTTCATTTATTATTTTATTTTAGCGACTGGTCCCATTGTTTCTAACTGACATAGAGCTACAATCTGTTGCCATATGGCCTTGTTGACCACGCCTAAAGCAGATCCACTTACCCTGGAGGCATTCTCCATGATGTGGCTACTTACACTTGGGGCACAGGGAAATGTTAATGGACGTTTGTCCTCCAATAGACTCAGTGTTAGGTGTCTTCTTCTGCATTTGCTCCTCATTGTGGCTTTTGTTTGAATCCTACCATTTTCTTTTCCGTGAGAGCTTTTCATTGCTTTGACCTTTAGGCTTGTCAAATGAAATCCCAGAGTAAGTTTCCTCTTGGGATTTCCTAACAACTTCCCCATATGTCGGCAGCTCAAGCACACTCATGATCTGACGAATCTCATGGTGCAGGCCCTTTTCAAAACGACGCCCTCTCTTCTCTTCCGTATCAACCAAGTACGGGGCATAACGAGCGAACTCATCAAACTTCTTCTCGTAGTCGGTTATATCCATGTTTCCCTATTTTAGATCTATAAACTCAGTCTATTCGTGGTCACGGAGTGCCTAGGGAAGTACTTATCTCTTAGTCTTCCTTTGAAATGCTCCCAGGTAAACGTTGTCCACTGTTCAGCTGTCATGGTGCGGTTATCTGACTTCCACCAATGCCTAGCCTCGCCCTTTAGCATAAACTTTGCGTACAAAATTTTCTGGTTCCACGGGTAGGATATGTGTGTAAATATTTGCTCAATCTCATTGAGCCACTATTCAATGTCCAAAGGGCTTTTCCCGCCATCAAAAGTAGGTGGACGATACTTTCTGAACTGCTCTACAACAGACATTGCCACAGCAGCTGGTGGCTGGTTTTGCCTGATATTCTACATAGCCTTGACCAAGTTCTGCATTAGAACCATCGGGCCAAGTTGATTAGGGGCTTGTCTTCCCTAGCGTGCGGCGTTTCTGCGTCGTCCACATCCAGACATCCTTGCAAAAAGAAGACACATTGTAACATTCGAACCTCAATTGTAGTGACATACCATAAAGGAATAGGGTATGAGATTTTCATGTACTTTAATGATCTCAAGGTTTGAGGGTGTTTCTTAGTTTGTGTGTCATGTCTAAAGTATCACTTATGCTAGGCTCTAACTAAATGGGGTTTATCAATTCTCTTCTAGTTAAATTACGAGGAAATTTAAAGAAAATTCTTTTGTTCGATCACATCTTTAATGAAATATTTTTAAAACATTATGCTCAAACTCTCTTTAATTTCTTAAAAGTTCATTATTCGGATACAAATTCTCTTTCTTATAATTTATCGTAATACTTTCTAATAGGCAAGCAAAAGTACACTCTTTAAAATAAACTTTCTTTCTCTACCGGAGAGCCAACGAAGCGGCAAAGGCAGGTGGCATCTCAAAATTTCAAAAAAGTAATCGTTAAAGCTTTTTTTCTTTTTTTTTTTAGGAAGGGTCTCCAAAATCGCTTTTAGAAATCTTAGCTATGATTCCAAGCTATAACTCTCGAATCTGCTTGGATTCAGACCATTAGACTTGCTTTTAAATGACATGTATTTATATATTGCGGAAAATAAAAATTTTAAAAATGATTATTCATATTATCTCAAACCAGTACCTATCAGTAAACAAAACCTAATGAACATTGTCCTTTAAAAATAATGTTGCAAAACAAAGATATAAACTAGAATTTATAAGCAATATCTAGTTGTTCCCTAAAATAAAATAAGATATGAAACTAAAGAACTTCTTCAATTGATTGCCATTATCGCCTGTTTACCCGCGAGCCCCTTAATCTGTAAAATTTTGTAAAAATAGGAAAAACATGAGTAATCAATTACTCGGTAGGTCCAGGGCGCACGTTAGTCAAACTATAATAATATGGTAGGTACATGCATGCATATTATGAATTACTTGCATCTGGATGAACAATAAATGTACACGTAAACATTTAACATTCTTGTGCCCATAGGCTCCTTGACATTCATGTGCCCGAAGGCTTACTAGCATTGTTGAATCTGAAGGCTCTATTACATCCATTATTAATAAAAATGACATAGATAATCTACACTACACAAATAATTTTCATAACAAGTTCGTAGATAAGAAAAATAAAGCTTTAGTTTAGGGACCTACCTTAGTTTATGAGTTTGAACGTAGCTTGGGGGTGATTTTAACTCTCTAAATCTTGCGCGTCGTCTCCAATTAAGGGAAATCATTAAATGAGTATTCGATGTTAGATTTATAAGGTAAGAGAGTGGGTTTGGGGTTGGATTAGTGTTGTAATTATTCTTAGCTTTACGACATCAAAATAGCTAAAACAAAATAAGAATAAGAATTATAATTTAAATAGAGTTAAGTTAAATAAAATTAGATAATCATTATAATAAAACAAAATAGAGTTAAATTAAAAGTAAATTGGGCATTATAATAAAACTAAATAGAATAAAATAAAAAAATAAAATAAAATAGAATAGAATATAATAGGATTTACAACGAAACTATATAATTTTGGATAAAATGAATTAAAATAAGGGACGCAATTGACTAATGGGAACTTTGGCTCGTGACTATTTATGAAAGTAAAACAAAAGATAGGGACTGACTTTTATAGAAGTGAAACTTGGGATCTGGGACTGGCTCTAAGCTAAAATAAGAAATTGGGGACCAACTTAAACTTTTCTAGAAAGCTGGGGGGACTGCACGTGTAAAATCCTAAATTAAATCCCTTGTTCAATTCCAATGCAGTGAATTAAGCCCCATACCGTACGGCGCCAAAGGAATTACAGGAGCTGAAAATCCAATTGAAGGAATTATTGGACAAAGGTTTCATTAGGCCGAGCGTATCCCCTTGGGGAGCTGCCGTATTGTTCGTCAAGAAGAAAGATGGAAGCATGAGAATGTACATCAACTATAGGGAGCTCAATAAACTAACAATCAAAAATAAATATTCGCTTCCTAGGATCGAGGGTTTGTTTGACCAACTGAGGGGAGCAGCTGTGTTTTCCAAGATCGATTTGAGTTTCGGCTACCACCAACTGAAGATTAAACCCGTTGACATTCTGGAAAACAGGTGTCGGACCCAATATGGCCATTATGAGTTTACGGTAATGCCATTCGGTCTCACGAATGCACCCGCAGTGTTCATAGATCTGATGAATCGGGTGTTCCACTAATTTCTAGACAAGTTTGTCATTGGCTTCATCAATGACATACTAGTCTACTCCACGGATTCCGAAAAACACGAAGAGCATTTGAGGATCATGTTAGGACGACGGAGAAGTTGTATTCCAAGTTCAGGAAATGCGAATTTTGGCTGGAGAGAGTCGGATTCTTGGGCCACATCATCACTGCTAAAGGGATTGAGGTCGGCCAGGCTAAGGTACAGACTGTAACAAATTGGGCCACTCCCTCTAATGTTGGTGAAGTGAGGAGTTTCTTGGGCTTAGCTGGTTATTATAGGCATTTTATCGAGGGTTTTTCTAAAATAGCAGGCCCAATGACTCAGCTAACAAGGAAAGGTGTGAAGTTTCAGTGGACTGAATAGTGTGAGAATAGCTTCCAAGAATTGAAAAAGAGGCTAGTCTCGGCCCTAGTATTGGTTATACTCGATGGCATTGAAGGGTTTGTTATTTACAGTGATGCTTCCAAACTTGGGCCGGGTTTTGTTCAAATGCAAAATGGGAAGGTCATAGGTTACGCGTCTAAGCAATTGAAATCCTACGAATAGAACTACCCATCCCATGATTTAGAACTTGCAGCAGTCATACATGCATTGAAGATTTGAAAACACTATTTGTATGGGTGTAAGTGCGAAATCTACACCGACCACAAAAGCCTCAAATACTTCTTCACTCAAAAAGAGTTGAACATGAGACAGGGCTGCTGGTTGGGGCTAGTAAAGGACTATGATTGCATAATCCACTATCATCCTAGAAAAGCTAATAGGGTTGCCGATGCAGTGAGTAGAAAGTGCGTTGACCAATTGACAGCTTTGGGTATCGAACAAGACAAGCCTGGGCCGCTAGTTGGGGCTAGTAAAGGACTATGATTGCATAATCCACTATAATCCTGGAAAAGATGATAGGGTTGTCGATGCAGTGAGTAGAAAGAGTGTTGACCAATTGACAGCTTTGGGATCTAACAAGACCAGCTCATTCGGGAGTTCTAAAATCTTAAAATTGAAGTTCTTATGCCATCAACTGGAAAGCCAGGTCTGCTGGCAAGCCTAATTGTCAAACCGGATTTGAGAGAAAGGATAGTAGAAGCTCAAAAAGACGATAAATTCCTGGCAAAAATCAAATCAGAAGTTAGCAACAGGTCACTTCGAGAAATCGATGCAGATCAGTTGGCACAGTTATACATTCGGGAAATTGTTTGACTCCACGGAGTACTAGTATCGATTGTGTCTGATGAAGATTCGAAATTCACTTCGAGATTTTAGGAAATCCTACAAAATGCTATGGTAACCAAGTTGAAGTTTAGCATAGATTACCACCCCTAGACCGATGGACAGTCCGAGCGTACCATTCAAACATTGAAGGATATACTGAGTGTCTGTACTTTGGACCTAAGCAGTAGCTGGGAAACCCACTCACCACTAGTAGAGTTCACTTATAACAATAGATAGTAGGCCACCATTGGAATGGTGCCTTAGGAAGCACTCTACCGTCGGTGCTGTAGATCACCGGTCTACTGGGATGAAGTTGGTGAAATAAAAGTTTTGGGACCAGAACTGGTGGAAAGAACAGTTTCCGCCGTTGAAAAGATTAAGTCACGGATAAAGGTAGCACAAGGTAGATAGAAGAGTTATGCGGATTCTAGAATGAGAGATTTGAAGTTCCAAGTCTGAGAAAAGGTATTGCTCAACATGGCCCCGATGAAAGACTTGTTGCGATTTGGTAAAAGAGGCAAGCTTAGACCATGCTATATTGAGCCGTTTGATATAATAGAAAAGATTGGAAATATAGCTTATCATTTAGCTCTCCCACCGGAGCTCTCAGCCATCCATAATGTATTCCACATATCACTACTGAGAAAGCATATTGCAGACCCCAGCCACACAGTGAGCTATGACGCTATGGAGGTTCAAAAAGACCTGACATATGAAGAGGAACCAATGTGTATAATTGATAGAGAGATCCATGTCTTACGAAATCTAAGTATTCCTCTAGTCAAGGTCTAGTGGGGTGAACACGGCATAAACGAAGCCACATGGGAGAAGGAAGAGGAGATAATAGCTAAATACCCTAACCTCATCGATCAAGTGAAATTTCGAGGACGAAATTAATTTAAGAGGTAAGGTCGTAGCGACCTAAACTTTTTGTAAGAAAATATTAACTAATGTGTCGCAAAGTCGTGGTCAAATTGATTATTAAACCGCATCGCCCATCTACAGTTAAGTTAAAAGTAATAAAGTATAAATTAAAATGAATAATTAACCTTTTATTTAAAGCATACATATTTTATTAAATTCTTATTAGATTCCCTCCTTATAAATCATCTCTTATCACTTTGGGACTTATTTTCCAGTATTTTTCCTTGAGAACCAAGTCAACAAAATCATGATAAATAGAAACAATTGGAGTCATTAATGAGTTTTTCCTGTATGTGAGCTAACCATCTCAACATCCACGAGCTTGAGAATTCTTTTAGCTAACCAACTCTTCTATTTCCCTCACTTTATAAACCCGTATGACTGCATAGTGCTCCTCACCAACTACAATACTAAGTATTCGCCATATTTATAGCCACTCACGACAATAAAAGAGAACTCACGAACACAGGCATAAGCTCATAGCAGGTAAATTCGTCGTATATACACATTCATGACCAACCCACCTCTTTCTCTGGCCAAATCGTGTGTCACAGAGAGGAAAATAAGGATTTAAAACAAGCCATAGAAATCAAATTCAAAACCCGAGTTGAGAACTCAGCTCGAGAACTATATAGTTACCTCCACTACCATCAACACTGCGCCACCACCACTGCCACCTATCGGACGCCCCCTTGAGAAACCGGCCGTAGGGCCGATGTTGAGGGTGGCCGGCTTTCCCCTCATTTTCTTCTTATGTTTTATCTCTTTTTTTTTCTATGAAAGTAAACAAATATTTGGTCAAGTATGATGGAAAATCATACTTGAGCAAAATATATTTTTTCTTTGTTACTCAAATGAGTACAATGATTCTGTCAAGTATGTTTGTGTGAAATATTTGTTTTCACGAATGCTGTGAGCCGCTATAATTGCAATAGTTTTTATTTATTCTTCACTCTATTATTACAATTAATTGTCCACGTCATGCTTACATTAATTGTGTTGTATTAACTAAATTGAAGTATGGTAGAAAATTTAATTTAGTGGTCTAATTTTACTGATAAGTAAATAAATATTTCAATTGCATATTTAACGAATAAAGATTAAATAAGTTGACACGTAAACAAATACTTAAATTGCTTATTTTATAAATTACGTGTTTAATAAACAATTGGCTATCCACTCAATCAATGATTGAGATTGTGCGATTCAATCCGAATTTCTTAGTTGTCTCTCGACTATATTAAATATCAATTTTGGATTCTATTTTTTTAAATAAATATTAACCATCCTAGCTATTTTAAATTATTTATTTTGTATCGATTTTTATCTGTTTAGATTCTATTCGATTTTTAAAGATCATTGATTTAGTCATCTTTTTTAATTATTAATCATATATATTTCTAGTTATTTATCTTAACAAATTAAGTTAAATTTGATTATAGCATTAAATATGATAAAAAAATATGATTAAAAATCTATGATATTTTTATCTACCACATTAAGAAACTAGCATAATTTAAATTATTTAAAATAAACATCTAAATTGATGAGTTTAAAAAAAGATATTAATATGCCGAATATATTTAATTGGTGAGTTTATACCGAATATGTTAATATACGTGTTTACTATGTTTAAAAGGTGTTTATCGACATCACCTTGATTTAGTGCCATCAATGGCACCAATGGTCTTTTCGGGCACAATCTGATGTTCATTTTAAAATTCAGGACAGATCTAGAATCAATATGGCGATGTCCATCTTATAACATCCTCACTCGGACTCGATTAAATGAAGGTGGGGCGGGCCGATGAAAAGTGTTTCCTAGTGGTGGTAAGAATATGATATTGGGGTTTGTACCCATTACAATATCATTTTTATAATATAAATGTATGTTGGTTATATTTTTTAATTAGATTTCAAAATTTTGTTATTCACATATTCATTACCAGTACCGTACATCACATGAGTGTATAATTAGTGTCTCTCAAAATTTATACTTGCATATATAATAGAATATAGAATAATTAAAAAAACCCCTATGCTCTAAGAAAATTAATAGCTTTTTTAGTATGGTTATTTTCATAACTATAGCATTTAATTTTATTAATTTTATTTTATGTTTATACATATTTAATAGATTTAATCTTACCATAAGCAAAATGTGATATATTATCATAATCTTTCACAAATTATCATCCCATATAATGTACGGGTGTAAATGCTATGTAAAAGCACGATACAAATTGACAACTAATCATAAATTAATTATTCCATTAATATTTATCAAAATTATTATTTGTCAAAAAATTAATCCCACATTATACACGGGTGTAAATGCTATGTATGAGCACGGATAAAAAATATTAATCTCTTGATGTTTTAATATTAACTAGTATTTTTTCCTATGCGTTGCACGGGGAGAAAAATCATCTATACACGGGATAAGGTAATCCTAACACCAAGAAAGTAATTTTGGCAAGCCCTTTTCACATTCTGCGGTGCAAAATCAGCAGGATTTCCCTTTCCATCCATAATAATAACCTTTCCATGTCCAATTCAGTGTATATTATCTACTTCTTTGGACATTTCTTGGGCAATGAGCATCTTCATAGTCGTTGCATTTGATTTTTTGTTTGAATTCTTTCTTCGGAGTTCACGCACAATCTACAAATCCATGGCAATGGATGTATGGTAAAATTAAATATGGAATAAAATTAGCAATATATTATAATACTTTGTAAGAAAAATTGAACACACCACTTTGTTCTCTACTTCAGAATTAGATGGAGACATTGACGTTTCACCTGTTCAGCTTCTTGAGAGAGGTGGACCTGTGGATCAGTTAACATTGTGTCACAATGCACCCTTTCAATCCGGAAAAGCACAAAAGATGTTCTACGGCCATCAAGAATTTCATCACATATAATATGCATGTATAAATTGAACAAATCAATCAAATGAATTCAATCTGCAAATATAGATGTTATGTTTAAAGCAGTAACTCATTTTCTTACCCTACCAGCACATAAGAACCTGAAAACCTTACAGACAAGAAGCCTTAATCCTAGTGCAGTCAAAATCTTACGTACAAAAATGATAAATCATATGTTGGATCACATCTGTACCTTCACTATGCGTCCACCACTCGTTTACCTGAATAATTTTAAGTCCCACCAAGATTCAGCATCTCATTTAAAGTTGAATACTCAATTAAAAAACGGTAATGAATCTAAAGTAACATATATCAATGTAGCACGGAAGGGGAGGAGGGACCTGAATAATACAATGTGCTGCAAATTTAAAAGATCATCACAAAAGACACAAATCATTACGTAAGGAGAGAGAATAAGTCACAAAAGGGACAAGACGATTAAAAATGGGAATGAAGGGAAGATTACCATAACGTGTGAGATGGAAGGAATTAATAAAGGGAAAGAAGAATTACCTTGCTTGAAGGATTCTCAATGTGAGCGGATATATTAGTGAAGATGAGGAGGATTGACATGATGATGATTCTAATTGCTAAACATATTTAATTTTTAAAGGAAATGTGCGATTTTGATTAGACGATAATGATGGGAATGATGATTACACGATTCGAGGATTAGTTTGGAAGAGATTTATGCAAATCTGAGAAAGATTTAATTTGTTGATTATTATTTTAACCAAATAAATAAAAAGAAATAAATGAAAAGAAATAAATGAAAGAATGGGAAACTAAAATTATTAATTATGATCAAGATGGATAGTTGATTCAAATAAATTAGGATTATGAGATATGGATTGATTTGTGATTTATGATTATCAACAATTAATTTATTAACAGTTAAAAATTAACAACTAAAATTAACAAAACTAAAAATGACTAACGATTGTAAATATTATTTTTTAATTAAGAAAAATGGTGCATGATTTTTTTATTAATTATTTAATTCAAAAAATAGGTAGAATGAGAGGGAAAATATCCCGGTTATATATATATATATATATATATATATATCGGTAGGATTTACTAATGCTTTGAATATATCATCCTGTGCAACGCACAGATGAAAAATGCTGGTAGAAAATAACAAAAAATAAATTAATCATGTTGTCAAGGTATAAAGGAACAGCTAACAACCACATAAGAGCTTAATTTCTCGAGACTAAAGATTGATTGATTTTTGACGATTATGAAAAATTAGGTGGGAAAATAATAATTATCAGTAATATTACTATTTCAAATGAACATGTTGGCAATCTTTGCTTCTTTTTTAGGGAGCAAATTAATCAGGAGAATTCATTTTCAGGTCAAGTAATCAATGGAATATTGATTAAAAAAAAAAATTCCCTCACAATAGGTCGAAAAAATTTATCATAACAAAGCACCATAGTTTAGAAAATCTGAACCTAAAGGTTGTTATACATCAATCTTTAATCCACGGATAAGAAAGACCAAAGGACTGTAATATGAACAGAGAGCATAGTAGAAAAGAAGTACATTCGACTTCTAGAATTGAAACAAATTATGTGAACTAAAACTATCAATCCACCGTACAAAAGAAGTATATTGATATTTCACAATGAACATATTGGTGTAAAAACTAAATCACCAAAGGGAGGAAAAAATTAATAGTGTAAAGTGAATACGATCAATCATGACGATTTAAATTATAATATGAAGGTACATTAAACTTAAATCATTAGAATAAAATAAATTAATGTAATCCAAAATCGATAATAAATACTACAGATAATAAATAATAATTGACTTCAAAAAATCAACGTAATGGGGAAGAGAAGTAAATGAGGAGGAAGAAGAAGATGAACAATAACAAGGTTCTCAATTTTGTTCTATTTCCATTCCACAAGGTTCAATTAACATTGAAGTGTTTTGATAAATGTACATTCTAAATTTTGTTCTACTTCCATTCCATTATAAAAGCTACACATACATAACAAAAGATGAAAACAGATAACCCAAAATGACAGTTATATGTGGTAGCCTGAAGCTTTCTCCAATGATCCTTCATTCAAATAGAGATTCTTGAACGTGGATCAAACTGCTGCCTTGTTAATAGAACTAAATGTTGGCGAAGCTCGACTTAAGTATCAAATGAGTAAACACCATACAATGTCCTATGAATCACTCAACGTTTGATCCTTATTTCTTTCACTATCTTTAAGAAAGGTTGCTGACTAATGAAGTCGACTCACATGAAGAAGGGCGGGTTAGTCGCTCTTGATGCAAGAAGAACCATTCATCAATGGACAATCTATTTTGTTTGGATGCATTCCTTAGCAAGCTCAAAGGTTGCAGCATAAGTTGTTGAATTAATCTTGTAGTGACCGAGAATTTTTGAAAATAAAATATTTATTTAAATTAAATTTGTAAAATGTGTTGTTACGACTTCACCTAAATAATTTAAGGCATGAATGGATACAACTTTTATCAAATTTTACCACTTTTTATCACTTTTTCCACTTTTTTCTCTCTCCTAAATCAATCACATCCACATATCTCATCACATCCACAAATCTCAACCACTCACCTCCACTCATTCTCTCTCCTCTTTTACTTTAAAACACTTTTAAACACTTTTAATTTACTCCCATTCACCCTTTTAATTGCGTACGCTTCTCTCGTCAAATTATATATTATTTATTATTTTATTCAATCATTATAAGAGAATTGTTTATAAATTTAATTATTTTCAAATTTATCAATTTGTTTCAAAAATTTGGAATTTGATCAATTTAGTCCTAAAACTTTAGTTTTTATTCATTAAGGTCTAATTTCAATCTATGATCCAATTTCAAGTTCAAATTAGGCCCAACTGTATTTCAAGCCCAATTTAAAGTTAAGTCCAAATGCAGTCCAATCCAATTAGACGCTCATTTAAAGTCTACTGTCATTTTCTTGCTCAACAAGAAAGCCCACTTCCATCTTTTGCCCAACAAGAAAGCCTACTTCCATTTCTACCCCATAAGAAAGTCCAGTTCCATCCCTTATCCAACGAGAAAGTTTCATCCCTGGTTTTCTTACCATAATTCCTTCCCTTTAGCAATTTTATTGAGACTTTTTCCCTACAATCTATACCCTAATTCATGATACTATTAACACAACCACAAGTTTCATCTTCATTGGCCCACCTCCATCAACACTTTGCAAGAACTTCAACACAAACATTCAATAGGTAATTTCTAAACTTTTCTTCATTTTAATCTGTATTTCAATTGTTTTGTTATATGTATCTTCAAAACACTTACAATTCATAGCCAATGTCTAACTCTATTGATTTTTATTTATTTTATAGTATTTCCCTAAATCTTCTTCAAGCATATCTTCACAACCGCACGCAAAGCAATTACTTCTAGCAGTCAAGATTATTTCTTTGGGTATAAGTCTTCTTCTTTTCCCTCTATTAAGTTGCTACATGGTCACATGAAGTCTTGCACACACAAAAACAGTCGTGCACTATTTTCTTCAACTAACACATACCACTATCTCCAATTTACTGAACTACTCCTCTATGTCTCGAATAGCGATGTATGATTGGAGATAGATTGAATTTAGGGATTTAACCCCCAGAATTCATATTTTTAATAGGGTTATTGCAATAAAGACCCTTATTTTATTTATTTCATTTAAGTATGCCCCTTTATTAGATCCCTTACTTTTAATTATTATAATTGAACCCTTAAGTTATATAATTCTCATTTAAACCCCCACCCCCAACCCAAAAAAATCATTTATATCATTAAAGTTTCCCTTAAAGTATCCTTAACTTTTACTTATTACAATTTAACCCCTAAATTTTTATTTCAATTTAAATCCTTCAATTTTTCATCCTCATTTAAGTTAACCCCTAAAGTTTATTTACACCTAAGCCCTAATGTTACAAAAAATTAATAATTTAGTCCAAAATGTTTTTAATTCAATTTTATTGCAATCTAAGCCCTCAAACTATTCAATTCTTTCAAAATCAACCCCAAAACTTTTATATTCTTTCAATTTTAGCCCACAAGTTTCAATATTATTTATAAATGATTAATATTTAAGTTTATTAACATAAATTAGACTTCTAATTGACTAGACAGAGTGTACGAGCTTTAAACTCAATTAGAAGGTATGTTGAAAGCTTATTTTTACTCGGAAGAGATTTAAGGTATGTTGAAAGCTTATTTTTACTTATATCGCATTTTGAATTTATAATCTGTACCTTATGAGTTCTTTTAGTATATAATTGGCTTGCCTTCGGGCCCAGAGTTGCCTTTAGGCAAAGATTTTCCTTCGGGCCGATAGTTGGCTTCAAGCACCAAACTTGCCTACGGGTATTATATTACAGAGTTTGCATATCTATTAGTCTTATATACCAGTATAGATTGATTAACTTATGCAGAGCCTACTGAGTATTTCTTTGAAGTACTCATGCATTTTTTTAACATCTTTGTAGATTGAGGAGTCGGTGGCATAGCGAGGCATTGTTACTACTTAGGGTTTATTCTATAGGCAAGTTTTATTCCCGCTACTATATTAAGTAACTTCGAATTGTTAAGTATGTTATTCTGAATGTTTTGAATTGTTAGAGATCAAAATAGTCTAAGATACTCTAACGTGTTTACTATTTTAAATAAACTCCCGCATTTTAAATATTTGTTCTTTTTCCGCATTTCAAAAATAAATATTTAGCTTTAGATAAATTTCCACATTTATTATTATTATTATTATTACTATAAAAATTATGAAATAATTTTAAAGGAAAAACTAATGTTTAGGTTCTTAGAACTTGGGATATTACAGTCATGTCATCAGGATGTAGGCAACTGTTTAGCATCGTCGGTGCTACGTTTCACAAGCAAGGCACTTTAGAAACCACGTGGAAGAAGGCATTACTATTCTTCAATAATCATCTTTACATACTTTCCCTAAGAGCGTATGTGAAACTGCAATAACAATATCACCAGCATTAAGGCATTAATATATGGTATTTCCTAATATAATGCATAAAAATAGGCAAAAAAGTATATCAAACTACGTCAGAGCATATGATCTGCAACTAAAATCTCACCAACTTTATCCTCATGGCTTCTATAGTCACTTGTTTTATGAAAAGGATATCAAAGTTCTATTGTGGCAAATAAAAAAATTTCACCAGTCTAACCAATGTCGCATCATTATCCCCTATCAAAAAAATGGCTAAACTAGAAAATAAAAACACCAAGAGACGCAAGAAATTTGTTGCAAACAATTACTTCATTGACATGAATTTTAGTACCATTCTAAGAAGGAATACTAGTGGAATATCAAAAAGATCTGCCAATTCTAAAAGCTGGTTGACTCTTGCAGCAATTATATAGAATAACAGCATCAGCATTGATTCCAATAGGCACATACGAAGAAATTAGCAAAACTGTAAAAATTCTAAAGGCTTGAACTAATCCATGCGAAATTGAATAATAAAAGGATCCATTTTATTCGCAACCAAGTTAAGCAAAGAATCCTTAGTCTCAAAAACAAAAGCAAACCTAAACTAAAAAGAAAAGCTAGAACTAAGTTGCTTGGCACACAAAGTCAGCAAGGCTGTAAAATTCCAACGGCATATTAAGGTACTCACTATAAATGATCAAGACATGAAATAACCAAATCACCATCGAAAATTGAATCAATGTAAAACTGAATTGTATTAAAACCATCTGTATCATCCACAACTGAGTCAAATAAACAATTCATAATTTCAAGAGCAAAAGCAAACATGAACTAAAAAGAAAAGCTAGACTTAAGAGTAGCAAAGTGCAACGTCCCGAGTTCAAAGAACTCGAAACGTTAGTTCTTTTTTTAAAACTAACCATTTTTTTATAATATTAAATGTGGAAGTATAACAAATAATTCAAAGCGGAAATTCATTTGCTATAACAACCATTCAAAGTGTTCTAAAATTTTTTGATCACCAAACGTTCAAAACATCAAACACAAGTTACTAAATAGTTAAAAAGTTTGAAAACGACATAATGCCATACATCGGTTTACCAAAATAACAACGGAAGTGAAGTCACTTATTTAATAAGCCTAAATAGAACTCCCATGTTTCGTCACGCCTCCGAACTCCTCAATCTGTAAAAGAATGAAAGGCATGAGTATTTAAATAATACTCAGTAGACTCTGCGCAAATTAATCATCTATACAAATATATATAAGGCAAATAGTCATGTAAACTCTATAATATAATACCCGAAGGTAACTCTGGGCCCGAAGGCAACTCTGGGCTCGAAGGCAGCTCTAGGCCTGAAGGCAAGTCTGGGCCCGAAGGCAAGTCTATTACCCACTAAAAGCACTTGTATAGTACAGATAATTAACAGTAATTGCGCAATCAGTAAAAATGAGTCTTTTAAGCCTACATGAAGCATCTCTCGAGTTTTGAGTCTACTAAGCGGTGAAAATTAATCCTCTAGCTGTTCGTACGCCTCGTCTAGTCAATAATGAGTTTAATTTGCATTAATACTCTTAAATATTAAGTATCTATAAGTAATATAGAGGTTTGTGGACCAAAATAGAAAGAATATAAAACTTTGGGGGTCAATTTGAAAGAATTTAATAGTTTGAGGACCTATTATGCAATAAAAGTGAACTAAAAATATTTTGGGCTCAATTATAAGATTTTTAAAACATGAGGGACTAATATGCAATTAAAGTTTAAGGGATAACTTAAATAGAAATAAGAAATTAATGGATTAAAGGTGAAATAAAAGTTTAGGGGTCAAATTGCAACAATTGAAAGTTAGGGACTTGAATTTAAATAAAGTTTGAGGGCTCCTTTAAATAAAATAAATAAAATGGGGGATTAAATCTGTAAATAATATTGAGGGACTAAATTGTAAAAATTGAAAGTTGGGGATTTGCAAATCAAATAAATCTGAAGGACCAACTTAAATAGGATCCAATAGCTCGGGGACTAACTTGCAATTTCCGGATTTAAAATGGATTTGGGCCTGTTCTCTTTCTTCCTTACCCGATTCTCTCACGCTCGGCTCTCTCTCTCTTTCTCGGCTCTCACTCTCAGTTCTCCCTCTTTCTCGCTCGACTTCCGGCGGTTTTCGGCCGGCGAAAATGGCGAGGAAGGTGAAGTTGAAGGTGGTGAAGCTAGTGGTGGCGTCAATTTGAAGAAAGGTTGAGTATACGGGGAGAAATTGAAGCTAGAACAGTTAGGGAAAAATTGGGTATCTTCAAAATTCGATCAAATCTCTGATAATTTTTGAAATTAAATGACCCTATGGTGTTCTAGGGAGCTAGAGGAAGGTGTGGGTGTGATTTTTTTTTTTTTTTAATTTTGAAGTTGAGTTTTGAGCATGGGTGTTTTTGGTCGAGTTGTATGCATGGCGTATATGTATTGCGTATGTATAGGCGCGCGTGTGTGTGTTCTTGGCCAAAATGATGGTGGATGGTGGAAGTGACGGTGGTTGTGTGGTGGTGACGGTGGTTGACGGTGGTGGTGCAGCGTTTATCGTGTTTTTGTGTAAAAAATCAAGTGAAAAATACAAATAGATGATTAAAACTTAGAACAACAAAATAAAAATGGAGATATAAACGGAAATATCAAGAAATCTTACAACTTGAAATTTGATTTGTTGAATGAGAATGAGTGGGATGAACTTGAAGATACCAATTGGGGAAAGAGGGGAAAATAGTGAGGCTAGGGTTTTAAAACCAATCTTAACTTGTATAAATAGGGTAAAAACTAGGTTACTCCTCCAAATGGGCTTTCTTATAGCATAAGAAGTAAAATTGGACCTTAAACGGGCCTATAATTGGGTTTCAAATATATATAAAGTTATGATTGAATAAGAAGTTAAAGTTTTAGGGTTAAAACGAATAATTTCTAAAGTTTGGTGCTCAAATGTAAATTGAAAATAAATAAATAAATATTTTATAAATTATTATTTTTTTTTATTTTAAATAATTCAATATAATAGTAAACATTATAAAATTTTAACTAGACGAGCGTACGCTGTTTAACTCTATAGGTGAAGTTGTAGCGACACGTTTGAGATTTTACTTTAATTAAATATTTTAATTTAAGGAAATTCGCGGTCACTACAACCTTACCCTCTTAAAAATAATTTCGTCCTCGAAATTTAAATTTACTTAAAACATAAACTTACTTGATCTATAAGGTTTGGGTATTGGGATAGGATCTCTTCTTCTTTCTCCCTTGTTGCCTTATCTTTGCCATGACTACCCCATAGAATATTAACTAGGGGAACTCTTCTATTCCTCAAGACATGGACCTTTCGATCTATGATCGTCACGGGTGTCTCTTGATATGAAAAATCCTTCTGAATATGCAAAGATTGAAAGTTCACCACATGACTCGGATCATAGACATACTTCCTCAACTGTGAGACGTGAAATACATTATGCACCGATGAAAGCTCGGGTGGCAATGCCAAGCGAAAAGCTACTGTCCCAATTCGAGTATCTCGAACGGTCCAACGAACCGTGGTCTCAACTTCCCTTTCTTCCCAAAACGCATGGTGCCCTTCATTAGAGACACCTTGAGAAATGCTTTCTCTCCAATCTCAAACTTCAAGTCCTTTCTCCTCTTATCGGCGTAGCTCTTCTGTCTATCTTGAGCAGCCTTGATCCTCACTCTGATCTTCTTTATAGCCTCAACAGTTTTCTCTGCCATTTCTGGTCCCAACATCTTCCTCTCTCCAACTTCATCCTAATAGATTGGCGATCGACACCGTCGCCCATATAATGCCTCATAAGGCGCCATCCCAATAGTGGCCTAGAAATTGTTGTCGTAGGCAAACTCTACAAGTGGCAAATGAGTTTCCCAACTCCCGGCTAAATCTAAAACACATGCTCTCAACATATCCTCCAATATCAGAATGGTACACTCAAATTGACCATCTGTTTGGGGATGAGAGGCGGTACTGAATCTGAGCTTCGTCCCCATCGCTGTCTGTAAGCTCTCCCAAAATCTCGAGGTAAACCTCAGATCTCGATCTGAAACAATGGACACCGGCACCCCATGGAGTCGAACAATCTCTCCAACATATAACTGTGCCAACTGGTCGACGTTGAGAGTTATCCTAACTGGTAGAAAGTGTGAAGATTTCGTAAGTCGATCCACAATCACCCATACGGCATCATGTCCTCTCGAGCATCTCGGTAGAGCTGTCACGAAATCCATAGTAATCTTCTCCCACTTCTACTCTGGTATCTCCAAGGGATTCAACAATCTCAAAGGCCTTTGATGTTCAGCTTTAGCTTGCTGACAGACTAAGCATCTAGGCACAAATCTCGCAATGCAACCTTTCATATTCCTCCACCAAAAGGTATCCCGTAGGTCACGGTACATCTTCGTTCCACCAGGATGTGCTATATAAAGAGTCGAGCGAGCCTCTGTCATAATCTCATCTCTTATCTGCTCATCTTTCGGCACACACAAGTGCTCTCTAAATACAAGTGCTCCATCTGAAGAAATCTCAAAGCCTATCCTCTTACCAGTCCCAACCTCCAATCTGATCTTTTCAAGGAACTTATCCTTCCTTTGGGCCATCACAATTCGACTTCTCAAGTCTGGTTGGACAATTAAGGTTGCTAGCTTGCTCGATCGCCAACTCGGTGGAGCTCGTACTTTGATCTTCAAATTTTGCAAATCCCAAATGATTTGATCTTGCATAGTACCCAATGCAGATAACTGTCCAACACTCTTTCTACTCAATGCATCTGCCACCTTGTTAGCCTTGCCCGGATGACAGAGAATGGTACAATCATAGTCTTTCACAAGCTCTAGCCAATGACGCTGCCTCATATTCAACTCTTTCTGAGTGAAGAAGTACTTGAGGCTCTTGTGATCTGTGTAAATCTCACACTTACTCCCATATAGGTAATGACGCCAAATCTTCATAGCATGTACTACTGCTGCAAGTTCCAAATCATTCGTCAGATAATTCTGTTCATGTGGCTCCAACTGTCTCGACGCGTAGGCAATCACTTTCCCTTTCTGAATCAATACACATCCCAATCCTTGCTTAGAAGCATCACTATAAATGACAAAACCTTCAGTACCATCGGGTATAGTCAACACTGGTGTCGTAACCAATCGACTCTTCAACTCCTCAAAACTCTTCTCATCTGATCGGCCCAATGGAACTTAACACCCTTATTAGTCAACTGAGTCATGGGACCCACAATCTTGGAGAAACCCTCAATGAATCGTCGATAGTATCAGGCTAACCCGAGAAAACTCCTCACTTCTCCAATATTTGTGGGAGTAGACCAATTCATCAGCTTCAACTTTGGAAGGATCAACTTCAATGCCCTTGGCCTTCACAATATGACCCAAAAATCCAATTTTTTCGCGCCAAAATTCACACTTCTCGAACTTTGCATATAACCTCTCTCCTCAATACGTCAAGGACGATCCTCAAATGTTCTCCATGCTGATCAGAATCGTCGGAATAGATCAAAATGTCATCGATAAACACAATGGCAAATTTATCCAAATACTGATGAAAGACTCGATTCATCAAATCCATGAACACTGCCGGTGCATTCGTGAGACCGAAAGGCATCACTGTAAACTCGTAATGCCCATATCGTGTCCTAAATGCTTTCTTCGGTATATCTGTCGACTTGATCTTCAACTGGTAGTATCCCGACTTCAGATCAACCTTTCAGAAAACCGAATCACCCTTCAATTGATCAAACAAATCTTCAATTCTTGGTAGAGGGTACTTATTCTTTATCGTCAACTTGTTGAGCTCTCTATAATCAATGCACATCCTCATACTCCCATCCTTCTTCTTAACGAACAAAATAGGTGCTCCCCAAGGAGACAAACTCGGCCGGATAAAACCTTTCTCAAGCAATTCTTCCAATTGAACTTTCAACTCTTGCAATTCCTGTGGTGCCATCCGGTAAGGGGCTTTAGACACGGGGGCAGCTCCCGGTACTAGATCGATAGCAAATTCCACTTGCCTATCGGGTGAGACACTTGGCAAATCATCGGGAAAAACATCTTTATACTCACATACAATAGGCACCGAATCCAATGCAACTCCATCTATAGATTCACCTCGAAAGCTAACAAGATATCCCATGCTCTTTCCCTTGGCCAATAGCTTCTCCGCTTGTAGAGCCGAGACAAGGCGAGGAAGCGCCTTAATCTTCGACCCATAGAATCTAAACACTTCTTCCCCATCCTTTCGGAAAACAACTTCGTTCTCATGGCACATGATGGCGGCATGGTTGGCACTCAACCAGTCCATGCCCAAGATAATATCAAAATCCCTCATCGAAATCACATTCAGATCCGCCTCTTGCACCATCCCATCAAAGTCTATCGGTACGGTCTTGGCTACTCTATCAGTCTCTATAGTCTTTCCTAATGGTAGGCTAACCTCAAGTATGATATCAATTTTATCCACTAGCAAATCCATTCTATCCAAGCATGCATCAGAAATAAACGAGTGCGTAGCACTCGAATCTATCAACACATAAACAGGAATACCAAATACAGATAAAACACCTGTGATCATATTAAGAACACACATTTAGGGAGGAGTGATAGGTAATTAACGATGATATATTAGGGAGCACTCGAGTGAGTGATATACCTGCAATCACATCCGCATCTCCCGCGGCATCCATGGCAAAAACTCTAGCCTTCCCCTTCCTTGCTTGCTCAATCTGCTTCGACGGTCCATCACTCTTGGTTAACTTGGAGCGACAATCTGGTGCCATATGGCACAGCTGACCACATCTATAGCAAACTCCCGTGCCCCAAAGACATTCTCCTCTATGATTCTTCTTGCACTTAGGGCACGGAGGAACATCTCCCGAAGTCTGACCCTTGGTCGGTCTATAGCTAGGCTTCTTGTTGGACATCTGATTCTTGTTCTTGTTCTGATTCTGACTTGGGCCTTGCCACTTCCTCTTTCCTTGGAACTTTTGACCATTTTGATTCCCCTTGTCATTTGCTTCATCCATAACATAGGCTACAGTCCGAGCTTTGCTAACAACTTCCCCATAAGTGGGGAGCTCAAGAACACTAACAATCTGGCGAATCTCGGGGCGTAGGCCCATCTCAAGGCGGCGTGCCTTCTTCTCCTCCGAATCAACAAACTGAGCCGCAAATCGAGATAACTCCTCAAACTGCCTCTCATAATCAATAATATCTATGTCGCCCTGCTTCAGATCCAAGAACTCCCTCTCTTTCTTGTCACGAAGGGCCCATGGAAAGTACCTCTTCCTCAATCCCTCCGTAAACTGCTCCTAAGTGAACGCCCTTTGTTGCTCGACACTCCTAGTTCGAGTGTTCGATGCCCACCAATGGCCAGCATTGCCCTTCAACATAAACTCAGCATATAACACCTTCTGATCATCAGGGCATGAGATGTGTCAGAAAATCCTCTCAATCTCCTGAATCCACTCCTCAACAGCTAGAGGACCGCCCTCACCGTCAAATATGGGTGGATTGTACTTCCTAAACTGCACAATCGGTGATACAGTAGGGACAACTGGGGCAAGCGCGGGTGGAGCTTGCGCCGAATTCTGGATGCACTACATGAAATTCCTCATGAAAGTAGCCGGGTCAATCTGATTAAGATCAGCCCCAGGTGGAGTAGTGATAAGTGCTAGAAAAGCACTTAAATAACTCTTCTATTTTACATATTTGTGTGTTTTATTAGTATTATATGTTTATTTTTATGTGTTTTCCTTTTATTGTGTGTTTAGAGTCACAAGAAATCAAAAGGAGCAAAAATTGATAAAAATGGAGCGAAAACGGAACTTGGGACCGAAATGCAAGCAAATTCAAAGATGGAGGGCCTCCGATGCAATTTTATGAAAAGTTGTTTTTACAATTTTTCTTATGCCAATATCAAAGAATATCAAAATAGGATTTCCACATTTTTGTCGGATCCCAAATCGGAGTTTCCTAGTGAAAGTTATGGCCATTTGAAGAGAAAGGATAAAGCGTAAAAAATCAGCAGCTCGAATTTACTGTCGCAGTTCAGTAGTTTGACCATAACGTTTGCTACAAAATTCGCATTGACCTGCACGTTATATTGTTGGAAAGGAAACTCAGAGGGCTACAACTTTGATGTTGACATCTTCAAATGATTCGGATTATATCATGGTCCAAAATGGGCAAAAACGAGAGTGATGTGAATGGAGGATTTCTTGGGCCATATTTTGGTAGAAAATTCATAACTTTCTATTAAAATATCCAAAAGAGGAAATTCCAATTGCACAATTCAGCCAAGATGCTTACCTATACCATGATACAATATTTAAACTAATGGAGCAATTTAAGATCATGATTTGGTGGTTACCAATTAGTGGAATCATAATGAAGTAGTTGTACAATTTTTTATCATGTTTTCTTGTGAAATTTTGCCTATAAATAGAGGCATTTGTAAGGAAGGAAAGACACAACTTAGTAGAAGAGAATTAGCTAGTAGTTCTCTCCAACAAAATTTTCTTCTTCATTTGTTCTTAGTTTTAGCTTGAAGATTTTAGCTTTTCATATTCCGGCGGATCAATTCTTCGCTAAGTTCTCTTTTCCCTTTTATTTCTCTATTTATTTCTTAGTATTTATTTACTTGTTTACTATATTTTGCATAATCTATCATATAGTGGTGGTGATACAAGGCTAACACTCGCTAAAAAGTATGAAACCCGCAATTAAGAGTAGTTAAGACTTTTCTATCTAGTTCGAGGGGACGTTGTGTTCAACTAACATGTTGTTATCTTTTCTAACTCTTTAGTAACGTTTTATCTATTCCTCTACTTCAATTTGTTGATTTGTTATGCTTGTAAACCCGTTTTGAGTTTATGTGATTATTGCATTCACTTTGGCCAATTGAATCAATTAATCTTTAAATTCAAGTAACTTGCTAGGATTGGAACTTTTGATCCGTAATTGTCATTAGATTCCAATCCAAAGTAGCAAATGAATATCGTGCATATTTATTAACAAATCAACTTAGATGCATTAATTCGAGCTTGTGAAATTATTCATCTAATTCAACTCATTCTTCTCGTTCATTTCATACTAGCTTTGCATTAAATCCTAAGAGCTTGTTTAGGGTTATCCAATAGCTAGATGTTAAGTTAAAGAGCTTACTTTTAACTTAATATACTTAAGGAAGAATTCGTTAATCAGAGCTTCTCGGTTAATTGAGAGTTGATAAATTGAAGAAGGAATAGTAACATGTTGCATGGGAAAGATAAACACAAGTTGTTGACACAACCGAACCCTAGAACTAGATATTTATTTCAATTGTTTTATTTGATCTTATCTTTTGTCATTTGATTTTCATTCAAAATTCTCAAAACCCCCACTTTTCTATATTAATTGACAAAGATAATTAGATTAAGCAACGTTCCTCTTAGGTTCGACCCTTACTTACCACTTCTACATTAATTTGTAGTTTTGAAACCGAGTACAACAACAACAAACTAAGCCTTATTCCCTACAAATAGGGGTCGGCTGTATGGAACCATATGAGAACTACGTCGGATCGTGGGTATGAGTTTTGCTATACCACGCCTTCCTATCCAAAGCTAGTTGCCCATCTACCTGTTTAATAAGCATATCTGTACGAATGACTTGCATCCACGTTTGTAACGGTCTTCCTCTACCTTTCCTTATATTTCCTACCCTAATACTCTCACTCTTTCTCACGGGTGCATTCTCAGGTCTCCGCAATATGTGTCCAAACCATCTCAATCGGTTCTCCCTCATCTTATCCTCAATCGGGGCGACTCCTAATCTACCACGAATATCTTCATTGGTAATTTTATCCTTCCTAGTCTTACCACACATCCACCTCAGCATACGCATTTCTGCAACATTCAATTTGTGTTCATCTACCTTCTTAACTGCCCAACACTCGCTACCATATAGTAATGCCGGTCTTACAACTGTTCTATAAATTTTCCCTTTTAATTTTAAAGGCATAGTACGATCACATAGAATCCCAGAAGCACCTCTCCACTTCATCCATCCAACATTAATCCTGTGATATCACACCTAAGTTTTTGGCGCCGTTGCCGGGGAACGGTTAACAAATTTAGTTGCTTTTATTAATTAATTTAAATAAAAAAAAATCTTCACTTGTATGCATAATACCCGATCTACTAATCGAATTCTTGAAAGTTTCGATCTAGAAATCGATAAATCCATTCGAAGACGAATAAAACAAGCAAAACAAACCGAACGAGAAATGACAGAAAACAATAACGAAAGAACTCTCAAACAACTGGCAACTCCCGAAGTTACTCAAAAACCTTTGTGTATCACCTTTCCAACCGTAGAAGAAGGTAAGACTTTCGAACTAAAATCTTGATTGATACATCTTCTACCTTCTTTTCATGGACGATCCGACGAAAATTCATATCGACACTTGAAGGAATTTCATGTGGTGTGCGATAGCATGAAATCCCCGGGCATCACTGAAGAGCAAATCAAGGTTAGAGCTTTTCCATTTTCACTAAAAGATGCCGCCACAGATTGGTTATACACTTTACCACCAGGTTCAGTCACAACATGGAATCAAAAGAACCAAATCAGTGAAAACCTCCTAGTGCAATACTTCTATGAAGGCTTATGTCAATCAGATAGAAACATGGTTGATGCTGCTAGTGGAGGCGCATTGATGAACAAAACCCATGCTGAAGCCAGAACACTGATTTCAAACATGGCTGAAAACACTCAACAATTCAGTACAGACCGGGAGATGAACATTCGAAGAGTAAACGAGGTAAGTAATTCCAATATTGAAAGCCAACTTTGTGAACTAACACATCTTCTCAAACAAATTGTTGTAGGAAACAATCCACAAGTCAAAGCATGTGGCATATGCACAAATCTAGGACATCCTACAGATGCTTGTCCTGTTCTACAAATGGATAACAACGAACAAGTGAACTCAGCAAATAATTTCCCATTCCCAAGACAAGAATACAATCCGTACTCAAACACCTATAATCCAGATGACGAGATCACCCCAACTGAGCTATGGAAACAACAAGCCCCGTGATTCTTCCCTAACAAGCCTCAAGGCCAATTCCAACAACATGGGAATTTTCAACCCCAAGGGCAATTTCAACAAAAACCTCAACAATCGTGTATGTCTCGAGGATATGGTGAAAACATTAGCAACTAACCTGTGAAATTTCAACAGGATTCCAAATTGAGCATTCAAAACTTGGAAAACCAAATGAGTCAATTGGCAACTGCCATCAATCGACTGGAAGCACAATCTGGAGGGAAGTTACCATCCCAACCTGAGGTAAATCCAAAGAATGTTAGTGTCATAACCTTAAGGACTGGAAAAGAGATCGAAAACCCTCACAAAGAAGTTCCCACACATGAAGATAAAGAAGAAAAGTTTGAAAAGGAGGTATGTCCTAACCCCTCTGCCACTACTAAAGTGATCCCTCCCCCTTTTCCGAGTAGATTAGCAAAAACTAACAAAGAAGAAAAGGAAACAGAAATTTTGAACACATTTAGGAGGATAGAAATCAACATTCCCTTGTTAGATGCAATCAAACAAATTCCACGCTATGCTAAGTTTTTGAAAGATCTTTGCACTAATAGGAGGAAATTGAAAGGAAATGAAATGATCAAAATGGGAGAAACCATTTCAGCGGTATTCCAAAAGAAGTTGCCTCCAAAATGCAAAGACCCGGGTATGTTCACTGTCCCTTGCACCATAGGCAATCACCATATTGACAACGCACTCATAGATTTAGGAGCTTCCATAAATGTCATGCCTAGATCCTTATATGCTTCACTAAATCTAGGAAAACTTAAAGAAACTCACGTAATTGTGCAACTAGCTGATCATACCAATGCATACCCGGATGGAGTGATAGAAGATGTGCTAGTCAAAATAAATGGTTTAGTTTTCCCTGCTGATTTTTACGTGCTTGATATGGATGATGAACATTCACCTCACCCTACACCTATCATATTGGGACGTCCATTTCTTTACACTTCTCGCACTAAAATTGATGTCTATGAGGGTACACTATCCATGGAATTTGATGAGGAAAAAGCGAACTTTAATATTTTTGATGGTTCATTGCGCCCTAATAACGCTTGTTCTGTCTTTGCAATCAATTCAACTAATCCTTTTGTGAAAGAACTGTGCAAGTTGAATTGCAGAGCCAGCACAACACATAAGATTGAACCAAAGCACAATTACCTCATCTCGAAGAAGGAAGCCATGGAAAGAAATGAGACCAAAAAAATTTGGAGAAGAATTCAAGAAGGACTGTTAAGAAATCAAGACACTCGGAGAAGCCATCGAAGACAAAGTGGAGCTGCAATGGATTTGAGGAATCCTACTTGACAAATGGGGACTGTGTCGAGCTAACGACCATAAACAAAAGCGCTTCTTGGGAGGCAACCCAAGCATTTTTCTTTTAATATTTGTATTTTTTTGTTTTTAATTTGTTTACTTTTCATCTAACGTATTAAGGAAGATATTGCTTTATTACTGTAGGAGGACGATATTTCGAGACTCAATTATTTGGGAAGAGACATGATAGCCCATAAATCGGTGATTAGCGAGAATTACGGATAATGGGTAGGTTAATTATTGATAAATGACAAATCCGTCAAACGCGTTTTCTCGGATGCCCACTCCAACGTACTCTTTACAGCACACTCTGCATGCACGATTGTCGGTTGAAACAGTGCCAACTTTGACTATAAATCAGAGATCATTCTCCACTTGAAACCACAACCACAATCTTCATTTTCAGTGAGTACTTCTTTCTAGTAGTGATTAGGTAATTTCTTTCTTCTTCACCGTCTTCTTCTTCTTTCTATTTATTTTGTTTTTCCTAGTCTTATAGCATGATGTGTGTGATATTTTTGTATATATATGTCTTTTCCTTATATTAATTGATTATGTAATTCAAATTTTCTTATTTTTTTTCCTTTTTCAATATCTGTGAAAATATGGAAAAGTGTGATAATCTACTATGCTTACTGATTTTGATGGTTTTAATTTTATTACTTCAGTGTTTCTTTTTCTCTCGTGTGCTACGTAACTAAAAAAAAATTATAGTCGAGCCAACAACTATAAACAAAGGCGCTACTTAGGAGGCAACCTAAGCACTCCCTTTTCTTCTACTTCTCCAAAACACTTGAATTTTCAATGGATAACAAATTTTCCAAAATCCACAAATATTATCCGTCATTGCCTTTGAATGCTTCGAAAGAGATTTACTATTGTAGAGTGGGACGGTTAAAAATGTTGATGGAAAAGGAAATGCCTGAGGATATCCGTTGGTTGATTGAAGCAAAGGTCCGATTAGGAGGTGAAATGCCAGCTTTTAGTACTAAATATGCACCAGGGTTAGGTAAAAGTAATTTTGCCAAGAAACGAAGAGCAAAAAGAATGAATGTGTGCTATAAATGTGCTAGATGGCCTTATAAATGCACTCGATGGACATGCAAATCAGGTAATAGTTCCATTGAATTTGTGTCCACAAATCGAGAAGATAAAATATGTTTCATTAAGGATGGCATGAGTAAGGAGTCTTTGGATGATATCCATCAAACTCTTGAGACGCATCCTAGTGGAATGGTGCAAATCGAACTTCTTAATTTGTGGAGTGAATTTAAAAAGGAATGAGAACGATATAGTCTTGGGAATCTGACTTTAAAAGACCCTGTTTGCCAGTCTATAAGAAAACTGGATGGGAAGCCTATCCCCGACTCATAGAAGGCGTTTAATCCGTTTCTGGACGTAAAACCAGAGGAAGATGTGAGCCACAATCACAACTACGTGTACATATTGTTATTTTTAATTGTTTTTGTGTTCTTGTGTCAGTTTTTAGTGTGCAAAATCGACAACCTATGGAGGCTACTACTTATGCGGAATTGGGAGTTCAAAGAGGACATTGAGGGTCATAAGTCTCTTTGGGGGAATCAATCTGGGACAACCAACGCTTCTAGCACCAATAGTCGAAGCTGGAACAGTACTTGGAGATCCAAAGGGCAAGATAATATACGGAGGAGGTTACCGTGGGTGATAGGGCGTCTGCTCAATCTGCGTACGTAAGAGGATCAATAGTGATTGGTATTACTGTGCCACCTTTAAAACAGGTGTATGGTAAAACCATCGGCTTTGAGGTAAAGGCTAAATCATTGTTTGAACGCTTAACACTGATGATAATGCATTCGGATGCTTTTATCGTATTACCAGGGGGTTTTGAAACTTTGGAACAGATCTTTTTCATAATTTCTTGGGCCACGTTGAATCTACACTCTAAGCCAATTGGTCTTTTAAACATTCAAAACCATTTCAATGGTTTATTGGCATTTCTCGAATTTTTAGCTCATCAAAAGCTGATTTCTCCTAATACTTTAAAAATGATTTTTATTCACCATCAATTGAGGAATTATTGGAGAAATTAGAATCTTATGTACCACAAATGCATGTAGAAGTGTCTGTCATCAATTGACCAGAGGAATTAAGCGAAAGAAAAAGAGATCCGAATGAATTGGATTTAGAGTTAAGGTTATGAATGTGGAATAGCTAACTTCAGATGGTAGAATACGGAGTTAACTCTGGAAACACATCTGTGTTACGCTCTGGAATAAATAAATTAAAAAAAGAAAAAAAATAAAAAAGAAAAGAAAAAAAATACCTTGGATACTGGTTATGTATCCCGCCCAAAGGCGTTAAACTGGTCTTTTTCAGTAGACCTTAAAGAACTGTATTCTCTTCTATTAACCTTCTTCTTTCAAGTCTTTTGCAGATACCTCAAAGTGCACTAAATTTTCATTTCTTTCTATGACATCCCCTCTACGTATTGTTGCTCTTCTACAAGTACTCGACTCTTTCTCTATGCCTCTTGATATCAAGATCTCGATTGTTCGACTTGTTGACAAGTATGAGCGTTCCCTTTGGAACGTCATAGCTTTAGGCGAGGTCATCCCGATCGCCATAAGCAGCGTCCTAAAGCGCCTTAAAAGTTGCTTTAAATGTGGAAAGCTATTAGAGGGACCTCATTGTACTCGAAATCAAACTTATTCACAATCTAGACATGTTGTTTTCTTCAAGGATGGACCGATTAGGTGCAGGGCCGAAAAGTCTATAAGGAGAAACGGCCATTTCATGTCCGGTGTGAGAGAGTTTGATAATTTGTTGGAACAACGACAACGTCTGTTGGAAACCAAACTTCGATGGCCTAACCATTGAGCAAGAACTTTTTGAGCGTGATCATTAGCACCCATCCGAAGATGTAAAACTACGTCTCATTCGTTTGAGAAGTGTCTGAGTTGGACGTTCTGCTCTAAACGTTCTCCCATTTGTTGGTTCTTGTGGGGCTGTTCTTTATTGAATGGTAAACATACCTATGTGTCATGTGGCAATATGTAGGACCTTTTCATTAAGGTTGGTTGTCAAACTGTTTTGTAGAGAGTATCTTGATTGAGATAGTTTCCATGCGGATCGGACTTGATGGAATCATATCATTAATTTGATGTGAATACTCTTTGCAAGATGTTCAGAGGGTTGTCAACTCCCAAAGTCGCTTTGTATATAAATTTCTCTTCATTACAAAAAAAAAAACCAAAATATTTTCGCTTGTTGTTTTTCTTGTTACGTAAATATGTTGATTGCGTCTCTTGCTCTTGGATTGTCGAAGTATTCCTCGAAGTGCTACATTGTGCAACCACCATCCCCAAATCGCACGACTCATTGCTTACCATAGGGGAGTTTCTATTTCTTCTCTTTTTTCATGCTTTCTATATTTCTACATTGGGGACAATGTACAATTTAAGTGTGGGGAGTGGCATATTGTGGTCTCAAGGTGGTGATTTTTTTATTTTATTTGTGTCGGCGATTTTGCATGAGATAGCAACTTTTGAATATGATTGAGCTTAATTTGTGTGACTTAAATTTGAAACTACAAGATCTCGAAAAAAATATGTTCTGTTCTTCTCCAAGCACAACTGCAAATTTATCTCGAGCACATTTATAGGTAATTTACTATCATTCTCTGGAACACAAATTGAAGGTTGAAAATGTTGATTTTTTTATTTTTCTAGACCATAGTAAACTAACTTTTTCTTTTCTTTTTCTATCCATTCGTCTGCTCAAAGTAACACAGAAACATCAATTGCTAGTAAGGTGGAGTTATAATCGCATGGTATCTTTTTGTGAATGTGTCTTTTATTGATAGAGTTTAAAAAGTTTGGAAAAAGCATTGACCTATCTTTGAGAATGAATTTTACTTTTATGTTCGAAATAAGGAGAGAGACCACAGAAAGAGCTACCTACCTCGAGTGTGAAGCCGCCACCTCGAATGGGTGAAGAAGGTCAGCCTCCAATGAAAGGGGTTTAGTGTGAAAGCTACCTGGGGTAAAAGTCAAAAGAAAATTGCAAAACTCTTCTTCTTCTTCTTTTCTTCTTCATCAAAAAAAAAAAAAAAAAATCGCGAAATGTGATAGCTACCCAAGTGTGAAGTTAGATAAATAAATTTCCTCGATTGGTTTGAAGTGCTCAATCTAAACACTCTTTAAATTGAAGACATATTTGCGATAAAACACCTGCCATGCCCTTTTTTTTCTTTGCAGTGCAAACAGTTGATGATTTTTGGTGAACAGAGTAATTTTTAGGATCCATGGGAATCATTGTAAAATAAGAGTGGGATCACGAGAGAGGAAAGGAAATATTTGACTATTTCAGGTCAGGATTTGGATAGATCATCGTAAGCTTTCATTTGGTTCCAGTTAGTGATGGGATGATAACCTCAATTGCACACACTCACAAGCCATTGTGTATTTGAGAAGAAGTGAAATTTTCATGGTTCGGGAGAATATTTATTAAGCAAGTCATTATCTGTAGTTGGATTTCAATATTTAAAGTTGTTTATCTCATGTAAAATCAGTGTGTTGTTTGGTATCATGTGGGTTGTTGTTCGAGGGCGAACAACAGTCTAAGTGTGGGGGAGTTTGATAAGTGCTAGAAAAGCACTTAAATAACTCTTCTATTTTATGTATTTGTGTGTTTTATTAGTATTATATGTTTATTTTTATGTGTTTTCCTTTTATTGTGTGTTTAGAGTCACAAGAAATCAAAAGGAACAAAAATTGATCAAAACGGAGCGAAAACGGAACTTGGGACCGAAATGCAAGCAAATTCAAAGATGGAGGGCCTCCGATGCAATTTTATGAAAAGTTGTTTTTACAATTTTTCTTATGCCAATATCAAAGAATATCAAAATAGGATTTCCACATTTTTGTCGGATCCCAAATCGGAGTTTCCTAGTGAAAGTTATGGTCATTTGAAGAGAAAGGATAAAGCGTAAAAAATCAGCAGCTCGAATTTACTATCGCAGTTCCGTAGTTTGACCATAACGTTTGCTACAAAATTCAGATTGACCTGCACTTTATATTGTTGGAAAGGAAATTCAGAGGGCTACAACTTTGATGTTGACATCTTCAAATGATTCGGATTATATCATGGTCCAAAATGGCCAAACCCGAGAGTGATGTGAATGGAGGATTTCTTGGGCCATATTTTGGTAGAAAATTCATAACTTTCTATTAAAATATCCAAAAGAGGAAATTCCAATTGCACAATTCAGCCAAGATGCTTACCTATACCATGATACAATATTTGAACTAATGGAGCAATTTAAGATCATGATTTGGTGGTTACCAATTAGTGGAATCATAATGGAGTAGTTGTACAATTTTTTATCATGTTTTCTTGTGAAATTTTGCTTATAAATAGAGGCATTTGTAAGGAAGGAAAGACACAACTTAGTAGAAGAGAATTAGCTAGTAGTTCTCTCCAACAAAATTTTCTTCTTCATTTGTTCTTAGTTTTAGCTTGAAGATTTTAGCTTTTCATATTCCGGCGGATCAATTCTTCGCTAAGTTCTCTTTTCCCTTTTATTTCTCTATTTATTTCTTAGTATTTATTTACTTGTTTACTATATTTTGCATAATCTATCATATAGTGGTGGTGATACAAGGCGAACACTCGCTAAAAAGTATGAAACCCCGCAATTATGAGTAGTTAAGACTTTTCTATCTAGTTCGAGAGGGACGTTGTGTTCAACTAACATGTTGTTATCTTTTCTAACTCTTTAGTAACGTTTTATCTATTCATCTACTTCAATTTGTTGATTTGTTATGCTTGTAAACCCGTTTTTGAGTTTATGTGATTATTACATTCACTTTGGCCAGTTGAATCAATTAATCTTTAAATTCAAGTTACTTGTTAGGATTGGAACTTTTGATCCGTAATTCTCATTAGATTCCAATCCAAAGTAGCAAATGAATATCGTGCATATTTATTAACAAATCAACTTAGATGCATTAATTCGAGCTTGTGAAATTATTCATCTAATTCAACTCATTCTTCTCGTTCATTTCATACTAGCTTTGCATTAAATCCTAAGAGCTTGTTTAGGGTTATCCAATAGCTAGATGTTAAGTTAAAGAGCTTACTTTTAACTTAATATACTTAAGGAATAATTCGTTAATCAGAGCTTCTCGATTAATTTAAAGTTGATAAATTGAAGAAGGAATAGTAACACGTTGCATGGGAAAGATAAACACAAGTTGTTGACACAACCGAACCCTAGAACTAGATATTTATTTCAATTGTTTTATTTGATCTTATCTTTTGTCATTTGATTTTCATTCAAAATTCTCAAAACCCCCACTTTTCTATATTAATTGATAAAGACAATTAGATTAAGCACTGTTCCTCTTGGGTTCGACCCTTACTTACTACTTCTATATTAATTTGTAGTTTTGAAACCGAGTAAGGAAAAAAATAAATTTTGGTGTTACTGCGACAACACGCCCAAGTAGCCCTACGTGGTCGGACCATCTTCCTAAGCAGTAAAACCACACAATACAACACCACATCACATTCCCATCACAGTCAATCGCAAATCTATTACAACTCCCATCTCAATGCATAACACCAAACTAAAGTCCCAATCACCGGCAATTACAAATCACCGTTCAATATAGGCAAGAGAGAACAACAATACCCATACACAATAGTCAATGCTTGAAAATCATGAAGTAAATTTTGAGACTAGAAATATCATGCGATATATTTAAAGTTATGCTTTATTAATCACTAGGAGATTTCACGCTTAGGCTCAAACTCGGTTTCTTTTCTCTCTATCCGAATACAAGTGCTTCATCTCTATATTATATAAAATATTTCATCTCATGCATCCGGAAAATAAACATAAAATCTTCATGAATAAACACTTTACCTCGGAGTCGGCGAAGTGACGACGATCATGGTAGCTCTTAGGACTTAAAACTCTTAAATTTTTTTTTAAAAAAAAATTTTGAAAATACTTCAAAAATGTGCAAGTCTACAGAAACGTAGACCCGCTCTGATACCAAGCTATAACGCCTCGAGTTCGAAGAACTCGAAACGTTAGTTCTTTATTTAAAACTAACCATTTTTTTCTAATATTAAATGCGGAAGTATAACAAATAATTAAAAGCGTAAATTCATTTGGTATAACAACCATTCAAAGTGTTTTAAAATTTTTTGATCACCAAACATTCAAAACATCTAACACAAGTTATTAAATAGTTCAAAAGTTTGAAAACGATATAATCTCATACATTGGTTTACCAAAATAATAACGGAAGTGAAGTCACTTATTTAATAAGCCTAAATGGAACTCCCATGTTTCGTCACGCCTCCGAACTCCTCAATTGTAAAAGAATGAAAGGCATGAGTATTTAAATAATACTCAGTAGGCTCTGCGCAAATTAATCATCTATACAAATATATATAAGGCAAATAGTCATGTAAACTCTATAATATAATACCCCGAAGGTAACTCTGGGCCCGAAGGCAGCTCTAGGCCCGTAGGCAAGTAATTTGCCCGAAGGCAAGTCTGGGCCCGAAGGCAAGTGGGCCCGGAGGCAAGTCTATTATACACTAAAAGCACTTATATAGTACAGATAATTAGCAATAATTGCGCGATAAGTAAAAATCAGTCTTTTGAACCTACCTGAAGTATCTCTCGAGTTTTGAGTCTAGTAAGCGGTGAAAATGAATCCTCTAGTTGTTCGTACGCCTCGTCTAGTCAATAATGAGTTTAATTTACGTTAATACTCTTAAATATTAAGTATCTATAAGTAATATAGAGGTTTGTGGACCAAAATAGAAAGAATATAAAACTTTGGGGGTCAATTTGAAAGAATTTAATAGTTTGAGGACCTATTATGCAATAAAAGTGAACTAAAAATATTTTGGGCTCAATTATAAGATTTTTAAAACATGAGGGACTAATATGCAATTAAAGTTTAAGGGATAACTTAAATAGAAATAAGAAATTAAAGGATTAAAGGTGAAATAAAAGTTTAGTGGTCAAATTGCAACAATTGAAAGTTGGGGACTTGAATTTAAATAAAGTTTGAGGGCTCCTTTAAATAAAATAAATAAAATGGGGGATTAAATCTTTAAATAATATTGAGGGACTAAATTGTAAAAATTGAAAGTTGGAGATTTGCAAATGAAATAAATCTTAAGGACCAACTTAAATAGGATCCAATAGCTCGAGGACTAACTTGCAATTTTTGGATTTAAAATGGATTTGGGCCGGTTCTCTTTCTTCCTTACCCGATTCTCTCACGATCGGCTCTCTCTCCCTTTCTCGGCTCTCACTCTCGGTTCTCCCTCTTTCTCGCTCGACTTCCGGCGGTTTTCGGCTGGCGAAAATGGCGGCGAAGGTGAAGTTGAAGGTGGTGAAGCTAGTGGTGGCGTCAATTTGAAAAAATATTGAGTATATGGGGAGAAATTGAAGCTAGAACAGTTAGGGAAAAATTGGGTATCTTCAAAATTCGATCAAATCTCTAATAATTTTTGAAATTAAACGACCCTATGGTGTTCTAGGGAGCTAGAGGAAGGTGTGGTTGTAATTTTTTTTTTTTTTTAATTTTGAAGTTGAGTTTTGAGCATGGGTGTTTTTGGCCGAGTTGTTTGCATGGGGTATATGTGTTGCGTATGTATAGGTGCACATGTGTGTGTTCTTGGCCAAAATGATGGTGGATGGTCGAAGTGATGGTGGTTGTGTGGTGCTGACGGTGGTTGACGGTGGTGGTGCGGCGGTAATGGATATATACGTGTATTTATCGTGTTTTTGTGTAGAAAATCAAGTGAAAAATACAAATGGATGATTAAAAACGTGGAACAACAAAATAAAAATGGAGATATAAACGGAAATATCAAGAAATCTTACCACTTGAAATTTGATTTGTTGAATGAGAATGAGTGGAATGAACTTGAAGATACCAATTGGGGAAAGATGGGAAAATAGTGAGGTTAGGGTTTTAAAACCAACCTTAACTTGTATAAATAGGGTAAAAACTAGGTTACTCCTCCAAATGGGCTTTCTTATAGCATAAGAAGTAAAATTGGACCTTCAACGGGCCTATAATTGGGTTTAAAATATATATAAAGTTATGATTGAATAAGAAGTTAAATTTTTGGGGTTATAACGAATAATTTCTAAAGTTTGGTCCTCAAATATAAATTGAAAATAAATAAATAAATAAATATTTTATAAATTATTATTATTGTTTTTATTTTAAATAATTCAATATAATAGTAAACATTATAAAATTTTAACTAGACGAGCGTACGCTGTTTAACTCTATAGGTGAAGTTGTAGCGACACGTTTGAGACTTTTCTTTAATTAAATATTTTAATTTAAGGAAATTCGCGGTCACTACCCAAAGTCTCTCACAAAAGCCAATAAAAAAGCCAATGAAAGGCAGGAAAAAAATTCTAGAAAATAGCTAAATGCTTTATCCTCCATCACTTCTCAATCTTGACATTTCTCATCTTTTTATTTGAAGAGTTTTGGGTAGTGGGGTTAGCACCAGGATCATTGGCATCTTCATCCAAGCGATTCTTAGAAGAGGGTGTGTTGGCAGTGTCGTCATCAGCTTCAAATAACGATTCAAGATGCTACGATATAATAGGAAAAATCCAATAAGATATGAAGATCTCATATCAAATGAATGCCATGGAGGTAAAGGAAGAAAAATGTAAAAAATAAAAAAGAAAAAAAGAAAAAGAAGAAGAAAGTATGGTAATTGTAAAAAAACTCAATGAATGAAAATGGCACATTTGAGTGACCCTCGGCTCAGTTTCTTTGGGAAACTTGAGGTCCAGATTGTAATCCAAGTTTTAGTCCTAACAAAATTTAACAAACAATAGCAAAATTACATCAATGAAGGGACCATAAAATGATAAAAGAATGTAAGTTGAATTATTATAATGTTTACCTGCAAAACAGCTCCATCTTTTGTCTTATGCAATTTAATAATTGAGGGGTCAACACAAAATGAATTGATTTTATGCACCTTTCCACCTCCATTGTGGTTGGTAAAACTAAAAATCTCTAAGAACAAGCTCTTCCCTTCCAAGGCCAAAATCTGCTTACGTACATTGTCGCCTCCATCAACCTTCAATAATTGCCCAAAAAAAATGTGTGGGCACTAATAAGCGTCAAATCTATGCTTATTTTATAATTTTAAACTCATTCGATTAGTTCATTTTACTTAGATGTACTTTGTTTCATATGATTTTTATGTAAAAACCAACATGGATGGCGTTTAAATCAATATTGAATGAAAAGAAATTGAATTGGCGCAAATTTGAAGAAGTTTGGAGCACGGATGCAAAAATATGGAATGTTGAAGATGGATTTTGAAAAGAATAAAGTTGGATTTTGGATTTTTCTATTCAACACAAAGTTGTACATCTATTTGTCTAGTTTCTAACCCAACTTGAATCACCTCAATTGGACATTGGGATCAAAAGTTATGGCCAAAATACTGAAGACTGCACGTGAAGAAAAATTTACCTAGAGAAGGAGTTACGGCCGTAACTCCCATAATTCCCATAGTTACGGCCGTAACCCCCAATTTCTGCCAGAATAGAGTTACCTGAAAGCAAGTTACGGCCGTAACTCCAATAGTTATGGCCGTAACCACCCCGAATCCTGTTTTCCTAGTTTGTTTAGGTCTCTAATTATGGTATATTTTGGGCTGCTTCTCCGACACTAAATTGGGACATCTTGGAGACCTAATTACACCTATATAAGGGGGTTATGCATACAAGAAAAGGCATAATGCTTATACACAAAACATAAAAAAAAAAATTTGAAGATCTACCGAGGCGAAACGGAGATTGAAGTCAAGACCATTATCATCCAAGATCCGGTTACGAGTTCTTCTTCTAGTTTTTGTGCTTTTATTGGTAATATGCTAGGCTAGATCTCTCTTAGTGCTAGGGTTTGATGATTCTTTGTTAATTAATTCATGTTTTTTATTATTAGTTGCTGATTTGACTTGATTATCTTCAACCGAATATTTGTTCTATGAATTTCCAATTGAATGTTTTATATTTTACAACTTATGTGCAAAGTTGAGATTTGTGACTTATTTATTGATTTGAGAGAACGTGAATGAGTTAGACCATGAAATTGGAGTTCATAGAGTTCGATAGGGGACGAGAATACCGCTATGCCTTATGCGATGTTTATTTGAATTTCTAGAGTCTAATGCGTTTGTGTGCAAATCATTAAGCTAGAGATAGTTAATGTTGCATGTGAATAGGCGAATTTGCTTGAGAGAGACCTTCATTACATTAGGAAATTCCGTCGTGTAGATTAACTATTCGTGTCAACTAATGAGCCTAACTTGAATTAATTGCAAAGTGGATTCAAAACCCCAGTACTAGCCGTCTTTACTTGCTTCACTTTCATTATTTATCTTCAATTCAATTTTCTATTTTTTTTTTTTTGGCAATCTAGTTTAGAATTTAATTTTATAATTTTAAACCAACTTCAAATCTTTTTCAGTTAAGGTTGGGGAATTAAACGGGTAAACAACAGTCCTCGTGGGTTCGACACTCTACTTATTATTATATTACTTGTCACGACCAGTTCACTTTCGGGATAAACGCGCAATAGGCACATATATATTTTCTTTGATTCAAGATGAAATTTTCAAATACCAAAATGGATGAAAAAAGTTAACCTCGTCCAATTGGATGCGCAACCCCAAAGCTATTTTACCAACGAGACGTTGGCATGGTTCACCCCACCGATAAATAGTAATGAAGGAATCACTGTCTTCGACTCAACACTTCATACAATATTTATAAACTAATTGCTGCATCTTCTTATGACACTTGCTACACAAGAACACATCTCTAGGCAGAATAGCCTTCGTGACACAAGTAAAATCAAGACAGCTTGCATAGGACCAGTTATCCCTAGAAATAACACGTCTTATCTTCAGATAAAATTATCTTCACATGAAACCATTGTCTCCTAGCCTATAGAAATTTGGGGTAAAGAAAAAAAAGGTCAAAGTTGACAAAGACTCGTGTCTTGAATAAAATGACATAAAATTGAAATAGAATAATTTCTAAGCTAAGCGAAAAAAATGGGGGACTTAACAAAGTAAATACCTCATTTGCATCCCTCAGCACTTTTATTTTTCCTATAGGCTAATCCCTCTAGAATTGGGAGAAGAGGATGAAAAATTACCACTAGTCTGGAATGCACTTTGAAATGCTGCCAAGAATCCAATAATTTATTAAAAAAAATTAATGAATTTCCTTTTAAGAAACCCTTTTCGAAGAAATCATAAAAAATTAAAAATATTTGGAAACTTTAATTCCTGGATAGGAAAATCTTCAATCTCGTGCAGATGCTCATCAATGATCACTTTCGTGACATGGAATGATGTATTCAACATAATCAAATTATCTACACAAAAAGTAGGGGTGTGCACGGACCAAGGGAGAAATAAATCTAATATTAAGAGTAACCACTTAAAATAGGATCATTAAATGGCCAAAAAGGGGGCGAAAAAAGTGAGAAAAAGCGATGATCAATGCCCTTCTTTATGCAACAAAATTGAAGCAACACAATAACATGACCATTCCTGGACCGTAGAAGTTTATTGATTGCTTCATCGGCATAACCCTCCCATAGGGTTCAATAAATGAAGGATATACGCACACACACCTACGAGCAACACTTGCGCACATACATACATACATACATACGCACAGTCAACATACCCACACCCAAAAATACACTTAACTTCCACATATTGACACAAAAAATCCTTAACAATCAGGGAGTAGAAAGACAAGATGATGAGGATGGGAGGAATTGACGATTTCAGCTTGGACTTCGACCCTCCTTCATCATCTTCTCTCTCGCCTCTGCCGCATGCACCGACTGCCAAATGCTACCGACCAACGACGATTTACTTAACGACGCCGGAATCACTGGCGGTTGAGCAGCGACGGAATGCCATTGTTGCTGCCGCCTCTTCTCTCCCTCTTGTTTTTCTCCTTTAGTTTGTGTATATACAGAGAATGGGGAGTATTTGTTGCAATTGACTTTAATTAGGGATCAAATTTGAGGTTTTGCACATAAAATGTTATTAGTTGGTCCCCATAGCGGCATTTCTTCTTAAAACCAATCCGTAATCCCAAAGTTCCGATTCCATTCATTTTAGTCCCCGATTTCAACTTTCTTTTAAAAATTGGACCCTAAGGTTTTGTTTTAGTTCAATTAGCCCCCAGATTCTATTTTTCCCTCACAAATGGTCTCGAGCAACCTTTTCCCTATTTTATCTTCTTTTCTATTATATTATTTTATTTTATTTTATTTTATTTATTTTAATTAAGTAAACTTAAATATATTTTCAACAAGTACCAAGCCCCAAACCCTTTTATTCATTTTATAAACTTAGCATGGTATACTAATTTTATAATTTTGTTTAACTGTAGGCGGTGTGCTGGATTAAACAATTAAGCCATACCCAAGCTACGTTCAAACTCAGAAATTAAGGTACGTTCCTGAACTAAAAGTTTATTTCCTTGCCTGCGCACTTGTTATGAAAGTCATTGTGTAGTGCACATTATCCATGTAACTTTTATGAATAATGAATGTAAAGAAGACTTCGTGGCTCAAGAATGCTAAGCAGCCTTCGGGCATATGAATGTCAAGGGCCTACGGGGGCGAGAATTTTAAAAGTTCTCATGCAAGTTTATTTTCCTCTGGACGTCAGTAATTCATAATATGCATGCATGTACCTACCATGTTTTTACAATTTGATTAACGTGTGTTGTGGACCTACTGAGTAATTTTTTGTTCATGATTTCCTATTTTTACCAGGGATGCATCGAAGGAGCAGACGACAATGGCAAACAATCAAAGAAGTTGTAAATCTTTATTTCACATTTCATTCTACCGAATATTTAGAAATTTCTTATAAATTCTAGTTTGTGTCTGCATTTTGCAATTTGATTGCATGTTAGGCCTTCACATCAATAATTTCTTTCAAAAACATCATACACCTAGGCTTACTTGCTAATTTTTACTTTCGAGATAATTCGAATATTCATTTGATCTTATAAATATCTATTTTTCCACTATATATATATATATATATATATATATATATATATATATATTTGTGTGTCATTTAAAAAGCAAGTCCAGCACCCTAAATCTAAATAGACTCGGGGTGCTAAAGAACTTTTATCCGGAATCTTTACTGCCTATAAAAAAAATTGTATTTTCATGCTTAATTTTTGAAAGTGAGCGCGTATTAAACGTCAAAATAAGACCTTTTATTTAAGATCTATATTGTATACTATTCACTTAACTATGATGTCAATCTTTTCAAAATGAAAACATGACAGTGAGAGCTAAAAATAAACAAAACCAAATCATAGGAAACTGAAGAGTTTTTAATTAATTACGGAGTAAAGATAAATTAGGAATTGTAAAATTTATATAAGGGCGAAATAGGAAAATCAAAAGTTTCCAATTGTCCACCAGTATTAGCAATTAGTAATTAGTGATAGTGAATAGACATCGGTACTTGACATTGCAAGGAGGAAGTTGATGATAAAGTCAGCGACTACTTCAAATGGAAGGGAATGACCTCTTGATGAAATTGGTAGTGCAAATTAATACCATCTGCTTAATACTTTGTGTGATCATTTTCTCATTTTACTAATACAAATACTTTCACAGCTACAATTGAACCATAGTCAAAGAAATCACGTTCATCTGCAATGGACAGTTCTCCTAATGTCACTTGGATGGTTGGTTTATTTGATGGTTTGTCAGCTTCGTGCATTTGAACGCCCTTGTCCCAGATACCACTAATGGTATGTTTCATTTAAATAATATTTAATTTTAGATCCTCCATCTGCACCATCCTCGATCATTTACTCTTTACTATATAGGATACTTATTTTTGACAAATTAATTGGTCAATCCATGGTATCGCTCTCCTAGAATTTATTTATTTACATTTACACTTAATTATGTAGTAATATATTGATATTAACTCTTTCTAACTCTATGTACAAATATAGAGATTGAATAATATTTTTCAAATTATTTTTGTAAATATTTTCTTTTGTGTAGTTGACCCGTTTTGTAGCGATCAGAATATTTTTCGCTACATAAAATTTTAGGGATAGACTAAATACACCCAAGAAAATCCTAGGCACACCCCTTTTTTTGTTACTAAAATACCCTCAAACTAAATTCCCAAAATATCTTTTATGTTTTTCAATTATTTAAAAACAAAACCCACCCCACGCCACCCCACCCCACCCCCACATTCTTTCTTATACATTATTTTCCCTCCTAAACCAAACCATTTTTTCACTCCAAACATTCTACATTTCAACCTCACTCAAATTTGAAGCTCTATATTTCACAATGGATCATGGAAGTGGCGTCTCATTCACCAATGTAAGTGATATGTGACCTTTATTGTCCCAAAAAATCTCATTTTGCTTCATTTTTTTGGCCACAGTAAGAATTTTTCACAAACTAGTTCGCCACCGGTTGGCCGAATAGGCAACTGCTTGTTCGGCCAACATTGGATGAACAAGCAATTGCTTGTTCATCCAATGTTGGCCGAATGAGCACTTGCTCGTTCGAGAATGTTGGCCGAATGACCAAGTGCTTGTTCGACCAACATTGGATGAAAGAGCAATTGCTCGTTCATCCAACATTGGGGGAACCACTAGTTTGTCGTTCATCCAATGTTGGATGAACGAGCAACTGGTCGTTCATCCAAGGTTGTCTGAACAGTGGCCATTCGGGTTGGTGTTGTATTTGGAATTTGGAGCCACAAGCTTACACTTTGTGTGCTTTATAGGATTAAAACACTCATTCTACTGAGGCAAGTGTCGTTGGCCCCACTCATGATGAGTTGGTGATTGATTACACTATGGAGTTCACTACATACGAGTTGTTTGAATCCCGCCAAGCTTTGCTCAATTGGGCATGTAGCACAGGGAAACCTCTTGGCATTGTGGTTGTTGTTAAGAAATTTGATAGCAGAGATACCGGTAGGCGGCCTCGACTACTGCTATGTTGCAAACGGTCCAGCGAGTATCGTGACAAAAAAGGAAAATCATATCCGGATCGCAAGGTTGCAGTGCAATGAGAAAGTGGGAAAGATAAGGGGCGACGTAGCGGAACGAAGAAGTGTGGTTGTGATTTTGCATTGAGGGGTACCCAAGGTACTGCTAATGGTCAATGGCAGTTGGAGATCAAATGCAGCACACATAATCACCCCGTGCTTAAAGTTCATGCATGGTTACTCATACAATTAGATGTCTAGCTTATATTGAGCTTGTTCGAGAATTTTACACCACTTTTGAGTTTAAGAAACCAGACAATTTCACACTAAGTACCCCACGGGTGGTTCCATTTTGATTAATGGGAAAAGAATTCAAACTTTCGATCACTGGATTTAATCTTGCTTTTGGATCCATCACTAAAGCATATGCTAAAACGGTAGAATATTTGAACAACTCTTATGATTATAGTGAGGATTTTGAACCATATCGTTTATATGGAGAATTGTCCACTAATCACATGTATGGCCCGAGTAAGTTGAAAGATACATTTTTCATGAACCTGCTCTGATATATATTCATCGACCTCTTGCATTCAATTTTTCGGGCCAAAAGGATTTTTCTAGGGTTTTGACTAAATGTGAGCTTTATTTCTTGTGGTGTATGTTATAGAACAAGAAAGTGAATCTTGGGTATTGGTTAGCATCTCAATTTGACAATGTTGCAACAGCTAAACATCCATTGATTTTAGGTCTTCGATTACACATTTAGCCATACATGAGAAATTGATTGATCTTCATGATAATAACCTTCATATTGCTTGTGAGATGCAACCGTTGGACTTACATTTCTTAGAGAAAATGGGTTTGGTTTCTAAGTTTGTAGCTAAATGCGATTTTGAGACACCAGGAACTCTTCATCGCGATCCTACACCTCAACCGAGGAAACCTGCCACCAAGGCAGGAACTCGAACATCTACAAATCCGCCTTCTCCATCTCCAGCTGTTATACCCTACTGTGAGCACACAGGTGACCGTGAGAACGATAATGATTGCAGAGCATGAATTGACATACACCATGCACGAATTGAGAAAAACTTGATTGCATTTTTTGTGCATATCGACTTCGTTCCACCTTCTCCCTGATTCTTCAACTTTCAAGGGAGTTTTTCTAATTTTTCTAATTTTATTTTATTTTTCCACTTCTATGATTTTATTTTATTTTTTATCTTTTCTTACATTGGGGGCAATGTTTGGCTTAAGTGTGAGGGAGAGTCTCGATATTCTTTTTCTTTAAATGTTCATTTTAGTTGCACTTCATTTTCATTTTAATTCTAGTATCATTTTAGTTGCATTTTAACGTCATTTTTGCATTTTGATTTTCTATGATCTGGGGAAAGAAATGAAGAAAAAATCTTAAAAATCTCTTTCGAATATTGGATTCTATTGATGTTTTTCTCTATGCAATTCAGATTATTGCACTTCATTGAGATGAGATGAGATGCAATAGGGGATTAGCATGCGTAGATGAGTTCTTGTTGATTGCACTATGATTGATTGCTCTTAGCGGTGGATTGAATGAAGAATGTATGGGATTTGATGCACAATATCCCTAATTTTGTGAGCTTTTGAGCTTACGAGCATTTACAACATTTTATATATCATGATTTATTCTTTGATTGTGTGATTATCATGTATAGTCGATTTTCTTCTAGAGCTTGCTTTGTTATGCATATTGGTTTGCCCCATTGATAATTGGATGCATCTAAAAAGTGAGCACACCTAGGTAAAGCAAAATTTAGCTTTCATAAAGAGCCTACCCTTGAAATTACCCTTAGGGAGCCAACTTTTTGCCTTATAGCTCTTTTATTGCAGATTAACCACATTACAAGCCTTGAGAACCAATTTCTTTGGTAATTTCCTCTCTTTTGAGCCTTAAGTTGAAGGAATGCTTTAACTTTCTCACATTTAGCATCAACTTATTTTAGAGATATTGAGATATGATGAAGAACAGAAGGTTCATAGTGCAATTCTCACCCTTCTCTAGAAGTGAGAATAAAGTGTTCAAGTATGATCTACATGATTCTTCGATTTCGTAAGAATATCCAAAATAGAAAATGAAAAGAAAAAAAAATGAAATGAAAAGAAAACAAAAAAGAAAACAAAAAAAAAAGAAAAAAAAGAAAAAGCATGCAGGCGAAGGAAAGAAGTGTGAATTGAGATTGTTGAATAAGTGGTTTAAGTGATTTTGATCGATGAAGTTTGTGAAGTTTCTTTTTGACTTGAGTTCTTGTGGATAAGTTGTGCAATTCCTTCGATGAAATAGCCTAAATAAATCTTTCTTACGCCACCTTACCCAAGCCATGTTACAATCCCATTTAGGACCCTTACTACATTCGAATCATCGGTGGTGCCGATGTTATATATTAGCAAGCCTATGGTAAGGATCTTCTACGTATTGACTTGAGAGTATATTCCTATAACTCAAAACACTTTGAGTGTATTGAGCAAATCCTATGTGAGGGTGTTAAATCCCACTACATTTGGATTTCGAGAAATTATTAAAGTGATTGATTATTTGTGTTGGTTAGTGGGAATTTACTCTATTTCATGTCGGTTCTTGATTGTGTTGAAATTTAAATCTTTGAGGCACAATGGTTTGGGTTGTTGAAGGATGGATTTAAATCTTTAAGCAATTAATGACTTGATTTGTTGTATGATTGAGGGCATGCATTGTTTAAATGTGGAGGAATTTGATAAAGCTCATTTATTTCATATAACCATAGTATTTTTCCGTGCTTATATTATTTAAAAATTGCTTAAGTCCTTGATTTTGATTGTGTTTTGTATTTTATGGACCAAGTGAAATGTTGGTTCAAAATATAGTCAATTTATATGTTTTTAGAAGAGAATGAAGTTAAGTGATAAATTAATATAAGAGCCACGAATCTAAGGCGTGACCACGTTTTATCAATCCAAGTGATCCAAAGTAATATAGGAATAAAACTCTTGAAATGAAAAGATGGTGGATTGATTAAAGGCTCCATTTAATTATTCCTACTCTTAAAAAGTATATGAATATTTTATGGAGACCTCTGCTGCAGTTAGTTTTTATTTCTCTAGGAAAAATCTTAGACTTTTATTAGAATTGGGAAACTAAACTATTTCCCTTTTATTTTGTATTTATTTTCCTTGATTATTTTGTTTCCTAAATTAATTAGAATTGGATCTGGCCCAAGACATAAATAAGTCATGTTTATTTTTTGCCAGATGGGAGACATGTTTCATCCTCTCTCTGTTATCTACACTAGAATTTTCATCTTCTCCATGCAATTCTAAATTTCTCTTCCAACTCAAGGTTGATTGAAGATTGATTCAAGAACAAATTGTGAGATCTAATATATTCTTTTATTGTTCTTCTTTTATTTTCTCTATTTGCATGTTCCTTGTGTTTGCTAACATTGTTGATTTTATTGATTATACAAAGGGCCCGTTGTTTAATTGTCAATTCAATATACTGCCAGTTAGAAAACTAGATCCGTAATTGTTTAGTCTTTCTAATAATTGTGGAAAATAACATAATTGATTAGGTCAAATTTTTCAATTTATGCTGTAGTAATATATAGTCTAGCTTAAACAAATCATCGTATACTTTTGTTGGTTAGAATTGGTCGTCTCTCTAGATTTTAATGCTGTCAATAAATTAAATCCTAACGGTCATACCTACGGTTGTTTATTGATTAGGAAAATAATTAACAGTCGTACCTTGGTTATCGAATAATTAAAGAGAGATAGGTTGTTAGGTTATATCAACAACCATAACTAGTTTAGGAAATTAATTAGAAGAATTATCTTTGCATCTATGGTTAATTTGCGTAAACCAATTGGAGATTAAACATTAGATTGGATATTTACCTTAAGTGACTATAGTTTAATTTATGTTTCATCATTCCCATTGTTTTTGTTTTAGTTCTTTGAATATCATTCTTCTAAACCCCCAATTTTATTTTATTTAGTCTCATTTTTAAAAGTAAAAATCTAACCAATCTCTGTGGATACACCATTGCTCACCACTACTACAATCTATATTTTTGAGCAAGTTAATTATTATTTGTTGGACTCGACACCCACCAATTATGCCTTGGTTGAGATAGAGAAGTTCCTCTGCCAATGGGGGGAAAGCCTTCGACGCTTTATTTAACAATTCTTCTTATTTTACTACTCCAGACAATATTTTGATACATGATGAATTGGGCTACGACAAGAATGCTTTAGCCAAAGAACATTCTAGATTGCCGTCTGATCTAACTGATGAATAGCATAGCATTTATGACACTGTAATCAACACAGTTGATGGTGATTGGGGTGATGGTTTCTTTTTGTACAGACATGGAGGCATAGGAAAAATATTCTTGTGGAGGACCCTGTCGGCTGCGACGCGGAGAAATAGTTCTTAATGCAGCATCCAGCGCTATAGGTTCTCTTCTCCTCCTGGAGGAAAGGAATATGCATTCAAGGTCTGCTATTCCGTTGAATGCGGATGAAGATTCAACATGCAACATCAAATAATGAGGTCAATTGCCTAAGCTTATAGAGAGGACAAGGTTGATAATCTAGGATGAGGTTCCCACAAAGAATATAGGAGTGCGTAATCTTTTGGGCGATGAGCATTTCAATGAATTCGGAAGTTTTCATAATAGATTTTGAGGATTGGAGATTGGAGAGATTTTGAGGCTACAATTGAACTACTCGACAATCTTTTGGTTCCCATACGTCAAATCTTGTTAAATCTGTCGTAGACAGCTCGTACCCCAATTTCCAGACTGAGGGTCATTCTCCATCTTACTTGAATGGAAAAGTAATACTTGCAAGCACCCTTGAAGATGTTGGCATGGTGAATGACTATATGGCTAGCATGAACCAGTCGGAGATGAAGACGTATTACAGTTCTGATTCCACGTGTAAATCTAATGATTGTGCACATATTTGCTTAGAGAGATTCACCCTCATAAATTCTTCAATCGGATTAGCTGTTCTTGAGTGTCCAGTCATGCTTTGGGGCTGAAGAGGGGGTTCCAGTGATGTTAATGTGTAACATTGATCACTTTACTAGCTTGTGTACTGGTACTCAACTTATAGTCACTAGACTTGGAGATCATGCCATCGAGGCTTGGTTTTGTTCGGGGTAAATGCGAGCAATGAATTTCTAATTCCTAGATTGAGGTTTACTGCATATAATATAAGATTGTCGTTCACTATTTAGGGAAGACAGTTTCTTTTGATGGCTTACCATGCTATAACCATCAACAAGAGTTAGGGACAGACATTCACCAATGTTCGGGGTTTTTTAATGAGGCTAGTCTTAACTCATGGTGAGGGTGAGAAATAGGAAGGCTTTGAAGTTTGTACTCAATGATGATGATGGTTGTCCAACTACCAAGACCACAAAATGCCATGTATAAAGAAGTATTCAATAACTTATAGTCTCATACTCATTAATCTCATAAGGCATGTTGTTTATTTTATATGGTTTATTTTGCAAACCCTTTATGTCATTCGTGTTTGATATTGTAATGTCCCAAATTTTGGAAATCGAGGTGCTACCAAATGACTGGGCTTTGAGTAAAATATAGAAAATTTTACAATATTTTTTGAACTTAAACAATAAGCGAAAAAAATGAATATCTAATTTCCAATAATAAATCATTGAAAATTTAATAATAGAATCTCAAAAAGGTGCAGAAAAATCATTTAGGTCTAAACAATGCGTTTAACAACCAAATTTTTGATAAGAGGAAAGTAAATAAAAAGAAACAAAGTTTGAGTTAAGGTGAGATCGTTATTCAATAATAATAATAATAATAATAATAATAATAATAATAATAATAATAATAATAACTACTTCAAGAATCATGTTCTACTTCTACAATGAAATAGTAGTCAATGGTAGTTTTCTTGAACTCTAGTGTCTAAGAATGAAACCACTTAAATTATTAAACTAGATACAGAATTTTAAATAAAATAATTTCTGTGAAATTAAAAGATTTAATCAATGACAAGTTTGAAATTTAACATATTTGAAACTGTTAGCGAAAGGTAATGGCCCGCTCGATGCCGCCTCGGCGAGCTCCTTAATCTAGAAATAAAGTTAAAAATAGTAAGGATGAGCATAACGTGGTTATACTCAGTAAGGATACAACAGTTAATTTTCACCATATCATACTACAATGCATGCAATTATAACCGGAGCATATCACTAGAAATACAGTCACGTTGGAATTCCCACCAACAGGTGGAGAGTGGTTTACACTCTTAGGTGACCCGAAACCACCCAATGGAAGATGGTACTTGACCCCATCACATATATATGTCGCTAGCATGCGTTTCACAATTATAAGAATACGTAAGGCAAATAATATGGCAAATAGACCACGTTGCAAAGTAAACCTTATTTGATAGTAAAAATTTGCTTGAAATAGAAATAGTTTTGCCCATGATAGGTACCTTTGCTTGAAATAGAAACCTTTGATTAAAATAGGTACCTTGCATAAACATTTGTTTGAGATGGAATTGTACCCCATCTAAAAGTCAATATTCATAGAAAACCTCGAAACTTCGGGCTGATGTGATGCTTATACCTCAATGGTCTTGCAGCCTCGTCTAGCAGAACAAGTTAAACCTGAACTTAGTATTTTATTCTTAAAATTGAACTTTAATAATTTATTCGGGTCTTAAAGTAATTAATTAAAAGTTTAGGGCCTTAGTGGCTACTTTAAAAGTCACTTTGGGCAAAATTGAAAGAGAAGCATTGATTTGAAGGTGGAAATTGAAGTTATTAGTCAACTGGGACTAGTATAAAGCTCAATCAAAACTTTAGGGACCAAAATCGAACTTCTAAAACTCAATTTGGACTTAATTGAGAATAATTGACGATTTGGGACTGTTTTAAACTTAAATCGGGAATTAGGAAACTTGACTACAAATTCTATAAAGCCAATTGAAGTTAATTGAAATACTTAAATGATTTTGGGGGCCATTCTAGAACTGAGTAAATTTCGAGGATCAAATTAAAATTAAATCAGAAGTTGAGGGACTTGTGGCCAAAACTCTTAGATTAAGTTTCAAAATCAGACTTCTGGTCAAAATTGAACAAGAATTCTTCCTCTCCTTCTTCCCAACAGAGCAACGAGACCAACAAAGTCGAGGTCGACCGCTGCTCTACCTCGCGTAGGTTGTCCTGGCAACGCTGCCGATGAGCAGCATTCCTCAATGCCTAGTTAGCACCATCGCACAGTAGGAAGGGAGATATGAGCTTTGAGAGGCCATTGTTGTGAGAAAAGGATTCGGTGAAACTCTTAATTTTTCGGCCAAAATCCATTAAATAAACTCGAGGTTTGGGTTCCTCTTTACTCAAATATGGATTTCGAGCAAGATAGGGAGGGGAAATTGGAAGTTGGATTTGGACTACCATGGCTGATTGACTCACTGCCAAAAATCTGAAAAATTCCCCGCTCTTTCTTTTTTTTCTTCTCTCTCTAAGCTATGTTATGAGTATGATGATGAAGTATACATGTTGTGTTTTGTGATTGCGTATGTAATTGGATTGAATTTTTAGATGAATTCGAATGGATGAATTTTCTTCATGTCCCTATTCCTCGTTTCTTCTCTCTCTCTCTCTCTCTCCCCTAAACTATATCAAGGGATAGTGATGGAATATAGATAATGTGTTTGGTGGTTGACCAGACGAGTTTTCTAAATTGCAGGCCTTAAGTTCATGTATGCAGTGTCACCCCACCCCCCTCTAGTTCCACGTCATATATACATATAATAAATCATGTCATTCGTACTGTGCACGGCAATTCATGAATATTATAGCCTCGTGCAACTATTCATGTTTCATAATTGGGACTAGGGCAACGTTACCACGTACATTACATTCACGAAACCCTAAGTACATCTTTTCTTTTAAAACTTTCTTATATAACGAAATAACTCTAAGGGTTTCGAACTTACTTTCAAGCATATTGTAGGATCGCTTGATTCCTTTTTCCCCCGCACATCTCCACACATAAAGCTTGGAGGACTCTTTGCTGTCTCCCATGCACATAACACATTTGGTATCTTAAAAAACATAAACGAACACATAATGAGTCATAAAGACTCAGTGGGAAATAGATGCATATGCAAATGCATGTCGTGCATGTCACCTTCTTTAATTGGCCCCGTTGCGAATCATGTGCTTACATTGGCGCCATCACGTAACATAACATAATTGGTCAGGCCTCAATCCTCGTGCGGGGCTTAGATCCCCCATGAGGCCACCATTCAGGCCAAGCATCTCAATCCTCATGTAGGGCTTCTCCCATGAGACCATCTTTTCCTTTATATATTTGGAAACACATGATAGGCAACATTATATACATATGCTTACATGACATGCAAATATGCTTTCGTGACATGACTGTGCAAACACCTTTCCTCTTCGAGCCTTGATGACATTCATTCAGAGTTCCTCATCATCAAAAATTCCTTTCGTATACACAAGGCGTCATAATGATATCCTCATCACATGTTCATTTATATACTAAACGTGCCGATACCCAAATCATCCAAACATGAGGTGCAAACACGTATAAACATGAAATATAAGTACTTATTATCACTAGTTCATTGTGAGCTTGTAGGCACAAAAACTGAGGCTTCCATTCACATTGAATGCAATCAAATCACATATAAGCATTTATTTACCCTCGTGTTCTTATAACCCATTATTACCCTTCTTGTTATGCCGAACGTATCACATATAGCGTACTCTAATGCCAAACTCACCCCACCATATCATAACTTCAAGTACTTCGATTTAATCACAAAAGGTATACTAACACTTAAGCTTATCTCTTCACCCACATATATTCTTTACACATGCACAATTTAGGGGGTGTTAACAATCTTATAAATCATAGAAACACATTCACAAGCATAAGGAAACACAACATATTCACAAAAACACTAGAATAACTCTTATCAAGCTTTCACCCTTCAAACCTATAAAATAATAATCATAAATCTCAATCAATTAACATAATTGCATAACTTACTTCTTCACATACTAAAATCCATCTATTACCCACCTTAGGTATAAGGAACAAGCATAAGAAAGCTTTGGTGGTTCCTTCTTCTCTTCCTCTTCCTTAATTCTTCTTTGCATAACAAGATAAAGGATTTACCATATGTATTATATCAATTCATATCATGGTTTGGGAGCTTTGGAAGTGCTCATGGGTGTATGAGGATATTAGGGACCAAATTGGGTGGAATATATATATATATATCAAGAAATGGAGAGAAAAGCCTAGAAATTCATTTTGCCGACTTAAAAATTACGGTCGTAACTCTTACATTTACAGTGGTAAATATTATCGTATGGCTATATAAATCTGACATAAAGCTGTAACAAAGGTTCTGAAAGTTTTCACATCTCTTCATCTTTTTTATTACGGCGTATCACAATAATTTACGGCCATAACTACCATCTTACGGCCATATTTCAAATACATATTGTCGTATTAAACTCTCTAAAAATTTCCACCTTTCTTCTGTTCACCTTTCTTCCGTATTTTTCCTTACGACCTGAATTTAACAACCGTACCTGTTCCAAATACATCGGATACATTTCCAAGCATGCCATAAACATAACACACACATAATCATCATCCCACGGCACACTCATATCATTTCAACCCATATTTCAAATTGTATACAAAATCACATATGAATATTGGACGAATTCGGGCTGGGTGTTACATGCAGTGTGCATGTGTATATTTAAAAGCAACGAACAGTTTTCTTCTTATTTCTTTCTAGCAACAGTAAAAGGTGCTAGAAATTGAACAATTACCTAGCTGAATTGGTTGCATTGAAGGTTATAGGCTTGAAGGGATGGAACTTCAATTGCTGTTGAGTTCCTTAATGCTAAGTGTGGTCTGCTTTGAGAGGGATTGAGAATGATTTGCGAGTGAATTGCAGGTGAACATGGGAGGATTCTCTTGAGCTGAGAAGTTACGTGAGTTGTGATAGGGGTATGTAGTTGAGTTTGAGAAATATGAGAGGGAGTGAGAGAAAGACGTGGGAGGGAGAAACTGAGTTGAAGAAGAATTCTAAACAGACAAAAACCCACGATTTTTTCCCCAAAGCTGAATTTCACAGATAATCTTTGTGATAATCGGGGATGGGATTTATATTTGAGTGCATTCATCGTTTCTATCAAAATATGGAGATGTTTCTATTATTTTTCTTGTGTGGTTGTTGTTGACTATTATTGATGGTGTTATATTTGGATTGCCTTTATTGTTGAGGCTTTTAGTAGAATTGTAAATTAGTGTCAAATTTGGTGAGTCATTCCTTTTATTTACTGGATGGATTTGAGTTGATTTAGGTTGCTGTGAAGGGGATACGAATTTCTTTACAGTTGCCGAGTAAAAAAAAGTGATGAAGAATTGAAGATGATCTATGTAAGGATTCCCACGCTTGATGAAGAAACTTAGCTTTGCATTCAATGTCATTTCATTGTTCGGGCGAGAATACTTCCATTTTAGTTTTCTCTTTTCCTATCAAATTTTAAATTTCCAATCCAATAAGATGATAGACATTCAACCTCAGATTAATCCTTATTCTTTTTGTGTTTTTTGTTTGCAAGTATTATAGATTGAGAAATGTCTGGGCAGCAAATAGGGACATTTTACTTATAGGAAACCGCAAACGAGTTTGTTGGAATAGGGCTTGTCTCTTCCCCTCTCCTCTGGTTGTACAATTATATTTGTATTTACTGTACAAAAAATTTCTATTTATTTGGTGATATGAATGCACAACGGTGCCTTTCTTTTTGGTAATATCAGGTGGACTTTATCGGATTGTAACAACTTTGGGTTATTGCATTGATCGTTAATGGTGATAATAAACGAGTGGGGAAAGTAATGGAAGATAATTGCTAAGATTGTTTTGGCATAGTTTATGGTTGATGTCTCCAGCCAAATACTTGAATTGGCATCTCTTTCTTTCTCCCTCTTTTAACTTGCTTTTGTAGTTTCCTTGATATAAAATCGGCGTTTCATATGAGCATTTAGCAAGTGAGGTCCCCACTCTTATAAGTTGTTTTGTAGTAAATTCCAAACCTTAAAATTTTACTTGTTGCTTCCTACAATTGTCAATTTTGATAGAATAATTTAAACGGTTTTAGAAGTTTTTAACTTCTCGTAGTTTGTATGTATCATTTTTAGCAGCAAAATATGTCACTTACAGGATTTTGTTGTAATGGTGATATCTTGAGATGATTTACTCCGTAAATGGTCGTGGTTGAAGCGCAATGGATTGCAAAGATTATGTAATTCATTGCTAAAATTATGTAATAAATTATAAAGTATATGTAGTACATTACAAACAAATGCAACAAACTTGTAATGATGTACATGTCCATTACGAGGATTTTGTAATATATTACTTTATGCAATGAATCACAAAGTATTTGTAACAAATGACAGAGAATATGTAATCGATTCCATCAAATTTTTTTATTCCTTTTTAATTGAGATTCCAAGCAACTAAAGAAATAATCATACAAGTATATATCATTGTTGAAAGTGTTATTGAGGACTTTAGTAGATTCCGTTACACATGTAATGAAAGTGTAATAGGCTTCATTACAAATGTAATAGATTTGTATTTAATTATAGATAATATGTAATGCATTACAAACAAATGTAATGAACTTGTAATGTGCAAATCTATTACAAAAAAATTGGTATTGAATCGCATAATATGTCATGTATTACAGATACTATGTAACGAATTACAAAAAAATGCTATTCATTACAAATAATCTATAATGAATCATAGAGAATAACTAATAAATTACAAATAATATGTAATGCATTATAGATTATCTTTAATGAACTGCAAAGAATATACAATGCAGTACAAAATAGTGTAATTAGTACTTGTAGATGACCTATACTGCATTACAAAAAATATGAAACCCATTACAAATAATTTGTAATTAATCATAGGGAATATGTAATAAATTACAAAGAATGTGCAATGCATTATATATAATTTTTTTTATGTGTAATGGCGTTGCAATGAATGACACACTAGTTACACAAAGTGTGTAATGTGAATAATTAAATTAAAGGGCCAAAATGAAAAATTATAAGACAATGAAAAAAAATAAAAATGAAAATGAAAAAAACTTCGAAGAATCATATGAAAAATTAAAAAAAATTAAAATTAAAGTCATAATATGAGTTACACATGGGGAAAAAATTGAAAGAATGTCTAAAATGGAGAGGAAAAATATATATGAAAAACTATAGGAACAAAATAAAATTGAAAATCTATACACTGCACAAAGTTTGTAATTATATTGTAATATGTCACATAGAGTGGGCAAGGCATTACGCAAAGTGTGTAACATACATTAATTAAATTAAATTGTCAAGTTGCACAATTATATCAAAAAAAAAGTTTAAAATGAAAATTACAAACTCTATTAGGCATTATATAGAAAATCAAAAATTAAAACTAATCACTAGGGGTGGGCGTTCCGGGTATGGTTCTGGGTAGTGAACTACCCGGAACCGAACCGTAAATTCTGATTCCTTAAAAAATGGACCCGTTTGGTTCTTTTCTAATGAAGTACCCATCCGGTTCCAGTTCCGGTTCTACCAGTTCGGTTCCGATTATTTTACGATGCATTTTTATTACTCGAAAAGCACAAGAAAAAAATAAAAATTTTGATTCGAACATAAATATAACAAGAAAAAAATAGCAAAGAAGAAGCAATGAACAAAGACATCTGTCATGCAATTCTTTGCTTGCTTAAGCAACTTGTTCTTGCTTAGCGGCGATAAAAGAACACCGGCCGCTAAAAGAATTCTATTAGAATTCTACTAAAATTCTACTAGAATTTTACTAGAATTAGCACCAAAATTTACTAGAATTTTGCTAGAATTAGCACAAAATTGTAAATTTACTGAAAGAATTCACAAAAGTCGGCAATTAAATAGAAGAAATAGTGCTATTTCTTATTTTATTCCGGTTCCGGTTCCCGATTTTTAGAAAGGACCCGCTCGGTTTTCATTCCGGTTCCGGTTCGGTTCCGGTTCTTAATGTTTTTAAAAAGAACCGTTCGGTTCCGGTTCTATCCGTTCGGTTCCGATTTTTTTGCACAGCCCTACTAATCACTATATGTAGAATTCATTATTTAATGAAATTAAAAGGTTAAGCTACAAAATTATAAGAAGAAACGGAAATAAATGTTTAAAATGAAAACAACAAAATATTATATAAAAAATTATAGGAAAATGAATGGAAATAAATTAAAAAGCACAAAAAATGTGCATCCCCAAGGAATCGAATCATGTACCCAACCATTAGAAATATGGAATTCCTTGCAACTGCATCAACCACTATACTTGATTAAAATCATGCCTTTTTTATTCTTATTGTTGTTGCTATCCGGACTAATTGTTCAACACCTGTTCAGTTTTACTTAATTTTCACAATTTCAACTTAATTTTTGTGTTAAGTGCACAATTAACTTAATTGTGCCTTGTTTGCCAAATATCAAACATAAAACTTTATACAAACATAAAAAACTAATGCAAAATCCATAAATTAATTAAATCCGTTCAAATTAATAAGTGATTGAGAATGCTGAAATTCATGAATTCTAAAATCCATCCAAATCCAAGTTGAGAACACCAACCCCTTACCCTCAAATTTCATGTATTGTAAATGTTGTGATTTCAAAATTTTGTGGTTTTAAGAGCATTTCCAGCACACTCTTTAAACTTAAAATACTCTTTAATTTAAAGATTATGGTCTTAAAATCATACTCCAACAGCCTCTTTAAATTAGCTTTTTAGTTTAGAGAGTGGATTTGGCTCTTCAAATTTGGAGAGCCAAACTCACTCTTTATTTGGTTTTGTATTTACCCATTTAATGCATTCACACCTCTAAATATATTCTTTATTTGGTTTTGTATTTACCCATTTAATGCATTCACACCTCTAGATATATTTATTTATTGACTTTTTACAAATTTCGAGATCAATTGCAAAATTCAATACTTTTACCTACACAAATATAAAGAGTGTGTTGGAACATATAAAAAAACCCACTCTCTAAATTAATAAATAATCTTTATTTCTTAAAAGATACTCTTTAAATATAAAGAGGCTATTGGAGTTGCTCTAAGCCCATTGAAAGCTATTTTTGGGCAATTTTTGATCTTTTTTTTAAATTCATTTTTATAGGTTTTAAGATGTATAACATTTGTTTTCCTTTTTGTGATGAAATACTTGCCTATTATGTTTGGATGCTTGAATCTTGAGCGAGGTGAAAGCTTCCAAATTGATTTTGACCATGTCTTTTTGACCATAGAGAAATCTCTCAATTCAAGTTGGCCAGCCCATGAACTTAAAATACTATAGGATCGTTTAGTAGGTGGATGGATTGTGTTGACTTTGGTCAGGGTTGCAACTCGACCTTAGGCTGAGGGGGAAGATGGACCATCTCGACTTTGGTTGGACCAGTAACTCTATCTACATAGGTGGATCTTTCATCATTGCTATAGGTTTAGAACGGATCATGATGTTTGGTTTGAATTTACCTTGTCCACTATGAATAGGCTTTGGGTGGAGCTTTGGTTGCTTGGATGAAGTTGAGGTATTGGTGAAAATGTTGTGGGCTTGACTGTACTAAGGTGGAGTTTGTTGGGCTCTATAATTGTTGAGGGTTAACAGTTGAAATTACAAAATTAGAACATGAATTTGAAATTAACAAACTTGACGACATTTTAACATACATGGTAAACACGGATTTTGACTGTCTTTGTAAACTAAAAGCATCTCCGTTCTCCGATGGTATTTGTTATATTTTTAGACACATAGGATAGAAAATAGTAGAATGAATTAAATAATCTCCAATGATTTTGTAGATTAAAGGAGATCATGGGACATATGACAAATTGCAATAGTTTTAATTTTAAAATTGAAGAGAATATAAAATAAATAAAGTAACAAAGGAAATAGCAGTTTTGTTCCAATGACAATTGTTGGCATGCCGACTGTAACGCCCCGATTTTTTAAAATATCGGAGAGTTACTAAATTAGCCTTTACTTAATTGAAATGCAGAAAATTGACGATAAATTTTTTTTGTAACCTTTTCAATAATAATAATAATAATAATAATAATAATAATAATAATAATAATAATAAGTACAATAGTAATAGCAATAATAATAATAATATTAGGAATAATATTCATTTTCTAAATAAACAAATTAGATCTTCTAAACTATACGCGGAAGCTCAAAAATAATATACTACTAAGTTTCGAACGATTTTCTAATAAAAGAAAACTAATTTAACATAGTGATTAAGTGGATGATGTCGCCTCGTCTTGCGCCACTTCGCCGGACTCCTTAATCTGAAAAGAGTTTAAAATATTTGGGGTGAGTATAACGTTGTTATACTCAATGGGGCACAGTAGAAAAATATTTCTCCATATCATGTATCCACGCATAAAATTATAATTAGATGCAATTAAACTATAGAAAAATCGAGTGTCGGAAACTCCGGTCCAACGTGGGGGAAAGTCGCTATGACTATCCAAATGGCCCTTAAAGCAATTTCGTCCTCGAAATTTATACTTACTTAATTTAGAACGTCAGGGGTACTTGGCTAGAATTTTTCTTCTCTTTCCCAAGTGGCCTCTTCCTTTCCATGTCTAGTCCATTGGACTTTAACAAGTAGAGTTTCTCTATTTCTCAAAATTTGAACCTTCTTCTCGAGGATCGCTGTAGGGGTTTCATAGTATATCAAATCCTTATTCACGTCTAGCAATGCGTAATTAATGACATGGCTTGAATCGTGGGACGACTTTCTTAACGTTAAGACGTGGAAAATGTTATGCACTGCAGATAACTCTGGCGGTAAAGTAAGTTGATAAGCCACATCACCGACCTCTTGAAGAATTTCGAAGGGTTCGATGAATCTAGGCCTTAGTTTCCCTTTCTTCCCGAATCTTATCATTCCCTTCGTTGGAGCTACTTTGAGGAAAACTTTCTCACCCACGTTGAAATGCAATTCCTTTCGCCTCTTATCAGCGTAAGATTTTTGTCTGTCCTGAGTAGCCTTGATCCTTCCTCTGATCTTATCTACGGCCTCAACAGTTCGCTCAAATATTTCTGGACCCAAGATTTTCTTTTCACCGACCTCATCCGCATGCACAGGTGATCGACACTTTCTTCCATAAAGAGCTTCGTACGGTGCCATCCCGATGGTCGCCTGGTAGCTGTTGTTATACGCAAACTCCACCAATGGTAGGTGTGTTTCCCAATTTCCACCAAGGTCCAGCACACAAGCTCCTAACATGTCCTCCAGGATCTGGATGGTCCTTTCTGACTGATACGCGGTGCTAAACTTCAATTTGGTACCCATAGCATCCTGTAGGCTTTTCCAGAAATTAGATGTAAACCTGGTATCCCTGTCGGATACAATAGAAACCGGTACTCCGTGTAATCTTACGATCTCTTTCATATAAATCTGGGCGAACTGATCAAGACTGAAGTTCATCCTCATTGGCAGAAAGTGAGCCGATGTTGTCAAACGATCAACAATTACCCAAATAGCGTGATGACTTTTCACTATTTTGGGTAGTCCAGTGACGAAATCCATTGCTATGTGTTCCCGTTTCCATTCTGGAATCTCGAGCGGATTCAACAACCCTGACGGTCGTTGGTGTTCGACTTTCACCTGTTGGCACGTCATGCATTTCTCGACAAACGAGCCAATAGATCTCTTCATGTTCCTCCACTAATATAACTTCCGTAGATCCTGGTACATCTTCGTACCTCCGAGATGCACGATATAAGGCGAAGAATGGGCTTCTTCAAGAATCTCCTTCCTTAACCCTTCATCTTTCGGTACACACAGTCTCCCTTTAAACGAGAGGGTGTCCTCTGTGGACACTTCGAAGTCCTTTACATTGCCTGTGAGTACCCGCTCTTTGATCTTAAACAAGAACTTATCATTTTGCTGAGCCTCTTTAATTCTATCCCTGAGCACAGATCGCACTACCAATGTGGCTATGATTGAAGTGGTGCGACATGGGGGAATCACAACTTCGATCTTCAGGTTGGTGAAATCTCTGATCAATTGTTCTTGACTGGTCGGTAAAACTGCTCACTGACCCTTCGTCTTTCTGCTCAGTGCGTTGGCTACGACATTAGCTCTACCTGGATGGTAAAGGATCGTACAATCATAATCTTTAACCAGCTCCAACCATCTCCTTTGTCTCATATTCAATTCCTTCTGTGTGAAGAAATATTTGAGACTTTTATAGTCCGTGTATATTTCACACTTACTACCGTATAAATACTGTCGCCATATCTTTAGAGCGTGAACTACGGCCGCCAATTCTAAATCGTGTGTCAGGTAGTTCTGCTCATGGGGTTTCAGTTGCCTAGAAGCATAGGCGATCGCTTTCCCATGTTGCATTAGTACACAGCCCAATCCCTGTTTAGATGCGTCACTGTAGATTACAAATCCTTCTGATCCTTCCGGAATTGCCAATACTGGAGCTGATATCAATTTCTGCTTTAAAGTCTGGAAGCTCTTCTCACATTTATCTGTCCATCAAAATTCTACTCCCTTCTTGGTCAACTGAGTCAACGGTCCAACTATTTTTGAAAACCCTTCAATGAATCTTCGATAGTAACCTGCCAAACCCAAGAAGCTACGAATGACACCGACATTTGTTGGTGTATTCCAATTTGAGACAGCTTCAACTTTGACTGGGTCGACCTCAATACCATTGGCAGTTACAACATGCCCCAAAAAGCTAATACGATCAAGCCAGAATTCGCACTTCTTAAACTTAGCATATAGCTTTTCCTTGCAAAGAGTCTCTAGTGTCGTGCTGAGATGTTCCTCATGTTGTTCCTTGTCTCTCGAGTAGACCAGTATGTCTTCAATGAAAACTATAATGAACCGATCGAGATACGGATGGAAAACACGGTTCATTAAATCCATAAAGACAGCTGACGCATTGGTCAACCCAAAAGCCATTACAGTGAACTCGTAATGGCCTTAGGGAGTCCTGAATGTCGTCTTAGGTATGTCGTTGTCCTTGATCTTGAGTTGATGGTAGCCTGACCTTAGATCAATCTTGGAAAATACACTGGCACCTCTCAACTGATCGAATAGATCCTCTATCCTTGGCAACGGATATTTGTTCTTGACTGTGAGGCGGTTCAATTCTCTATAATCGATGCACATCCTCATCGACCCATCTTTCTTCTTCACGAAGAGCACTGTTGCTCCCCAAGGTGACACACTAGGTCGAATGAATCCTTTGTCAAGCAATTCCTGTAGCTGGACTTTCAATTCTTGGAGTTCCTTCGGTGCCATACGGTACGGTGCCTTGGATACTAGCGCTGCTCCGGGTACCAAGTCAATAGTGAACTCTACATGTCTGTCCGGGGGGACTCCGAGTAAATCATATGGAAACCCGTCCACAAAATCACAAAATCTCTTACAATTGGAACATCCTTTGGGGTTAGCTCAATCGATGGTGAACAAACCATATTCACAAGGTATCCCTGGCTAGTACCTTTCCTCAACATCTTCTCCACTTTCATCACCGAGACAAATCGAGGTGAAGTTCTGACTTTCGCCCCGGAAAAGGAAAATTCATCTTCTCCGGGCCTCTAGAAAAGTATTTCCCTTTCACGACACTTAATAGTAGCATGGTTGCTACTAAGCCAGTCTATTCCCAAAATAACATCAAAATCCTTCATTTCTAGCACGTATAGGTCAGCCTCTAAATTCCTTCCATCAATTTCACACTTAACAGCTCTAATTTTATGTTCAGCACTAACGGTCTCTCCTGAGGGAATGCTAACCTCTAAGGCCTCATTCACATTTTCACATAAATTCCCAATCTTAGTACAGAAGCTAATTGATACGAAAGAATTTGTGGCACCAGAATCAAACAGTACGAGAGCATGTATATTAAAGATTGATAACATACCAGTGATCACGTCTGGATCCTGCTGCGCTTCGTTCCGTGTGAGTGCAAACACTCGAGCTTTCCCTTTCTTAGCAGCTTCCCTTCCCTTATACTCAGGGCATTCCCCGGTGAAGTGACCGGCCTTCTTATAACGGTAGCATACCCCTTTGCCCATCAGGCATTCCCCGTGGTGGTTCTTCCCACAATTCTGGCACAGAGGCTTGTTGTTAGCCGTGTTAGCATTACCTTCCTTCTGATTTCCTCCAGATTTTCCTTTCTTATTCTGAAATTGTCCTTCGCCTTTGTCATGTCCGTTCCACTTTCGCTTCCCTGACGACTCTCCCATCTTCGGGGTAGCATCATCCAACTTGAGCCACGCAGATATGACGTGCGCCTGTTTCAGGACCTGTAAGTAGGAGGTAAAGCCATGGGCCACTAATATTCCTCCTATTTCTGGCCGAAGCCCCCTTTCAAATCTCCTCGCCTTCTTAGCATCCGTATCTACCAAATGAGGTGCCCAGCGCAACATTTGCTCAAACTTCCTCTCGTATTCAACCAAGGACAGGCATCCCTGCTTGAGATTGGTAAACTCTATCTCCTTCTCATCGCGGAGATCTTGGGGGTAGTACTTTTCCAACACATTTTCTTTGAACTGTGCCCATGTCATGGTTCGTAGTTGGGCCGCGGGCAATGTGCGCTGGTAAGATTCCCACCAGTGACCAACATCCTCAACCATCATGAATTCAGTACATGAGATTTTATGGGCATCTCCGAGCTCCATGTGCTTGAAGATCCGTTCTAAGCCTCGTAACCACTCTTCTGCTACTTGGGGTCTAGCCTTTCCATTGAGGGTTGGGGGTTTGTAGCGGCGGAACTCCCCATTGATCTGGCTGGTATTCCCAGCGTTACCCTGTTGGTGCGGATTGTTGTTGTTCTGGTTGTTACGTTGCTGGTTCTGGTTGTTACGTTGCTAGTTCTGCGTGTTGATCTCTTGTACCGCTCTAATAAGATCTCGCAAAAGGCCAGCTTGTGTGTTGCTACGTGCCATTTCCCTAATCAACCAAAATAAGAGTTGATTTAGTGTTTATCCAACTCGTTACAGAAGGGTACCACCTCAAGGAATAATGCACAAAAGACACCATATGGACACGAACGACAATTTTTATTACTAACTCAAGTTTCGATATGAAACAAAATAATGAAATCACAACAAATGCTTGAGATACCAAAACCACAATCTAAAAGAACCAACATAACGTAATCCTACTGAATGAAATGAATCAACCCACCCGAGCAACTAACTAACACCAATCAACGAAATGAATAAACCCTACTAGCTACTGTCCATAAAGGACTCCAATTCTTCCAAATTCCCTTATAGAAGGCATCATCCGAGTCCGCATCCAGTTCGGGCGGCGGCGCATCACGACGAACCCGTCGTTCTATGGGTCGAGCATCTCCCATGGGGTCCTCCCTAGCCAATGCTTGTTCAGCTTCTAGTCTCTCAAGCAATCTTACTGTGAACTTATGGTAACTAACAGCTAGATGCCCATCCTCTAGGGCCTCCCCCATCTTTTCGAAGATGCTCATAGCGATATCGTCCCAATCTTCGGAAGGGTCCCAATGAGATTGCAAATTGCATCATACGGCGTAGCGGGGTGGCGCTTCTTCCTTGTGGCAACCTAAAGTCTTCTTATTTCTTGTATGTGCTGCCTCAGGGAGGAGTTCATCGACCACACATACTGGTCATAGTCACGACATTCCTGTGCATATGGTCTTCGAGGGACAGACTTCCTAGCGGTCCTTCGTCTAATAGCCATGACTGATGTACCAATTATGGAAAAAGCCAGTTTGGTGACGTTTCTAGTTCATTTTAGTCTAAATTCGAGGACTAAGCTGGGAAACCTTTTCTCAATGTACGTAAGCTAACATCACATGCCCAAGCTCAATCAACATAGAGAGGTACAAGGTATCATGGATACAACTACTAAAAGACTACATTCGAATACTGCACGAGGGCTAATAACTTATCACATTTCCATAACATTTGAGTGCAGCAAAGTTTCATAGCTTAACTTCTCATATTGTATCCAACATTTGTCTCTCAAACTACAAAATAATGTTCCTTTGAAAGTAAATTTTTTTCTTTACCTTTTTGGAGTCAGCGTAGCACGGCGTAACGAGAGCGGCATCCACCACTTATAAATGTTAAATTCTTTGGAAAGTTTCTAATTCTTTTTTTTTTTGCGAGTCTACAGAAAAGTAAACCTCGCTCTGATACCACACTGTGACGCCCCAATTTTTTTACATATCGGAGAGTTAGTAAATTAGCCTTTACTTAATTGAAATGCAGAAAATTAACGATCATTTTTTTTTGTAACCTTTTCAATAATAATAATAATAATAATAATAATAATAATAATAATAATAATAATAATAATAGTAATAGTAATAATAATAATAATAATAATAACAATAGTAATGACAATAATAATAATAATATTAGGAATAATATTTATTTTCTAAATAAACAAATTAAATCTTCTAAACTATATGCGGAAGCTCAAAAATAATATACTACTAAGTTTCAAACGATTTTCTAATAAAAGAAAACTAATTTAACATAGTGATTAAGTGGATGATGTCGCTTCGTCTTGCGCCACTTCGCCGGACTCCTTAATCTGAAAAGAGTTAAAAATATTTGGGGTGAATATAACGTTGTTATACTCAGTGGGGCACAGTAGAAAAATATTTCTCCATATCATGTATCCACGCATGAAATTACAACTAGATGCAATTAAACTATAGAAAAGTCGAGTGTTGGAAACTCCGGTCCAACGTGGGCAAAAGTCGCTATGTCTATCCAAATGACCCTTAACACCATTCCGTAGAAAAGATGGTACTTAACGCCATCACATGCATGTCATATAGCAAATATACCACAAATTATAATAGCACGTAAAGAACATGATATGGATTTTAGAATAAACAATTGCTTTCAAAAATAAAAACACTTGCAAGAAGTAAAACAATTTTGCATAAAGTAACCCCACCTCCATTCTTTGTTCTTGTAAATTCCTCGAAATTAGGGTTGGTGTGATGCTAGCGCCTCTACGGACTTTCCATTTCGTCTAATAAAAGAGTTTAAACATAATTTTAGTAATTTAACCTTAAAATTGAAGTTTAATAATTTATTTGGGTTTTATAGAATTTAATTTAAAATTTTTAGGGCCCGAAAGATATTTTTAAAAGTTACTTTGAGCTTAACTGAAAGATAGATACTGATTTGAGGGTGGAACATGAAGTAATTAGTCAACTAGGATTAATTCGAACCTCGGTCGAAACTTTAGGGTCAAAATTGAACTTTTAGAACTTAATTTGGACTTGATTGAAAGAAATCAGTGATTTGGGGACTGTTTTGAAGCTAAATTAGAACTTGGGGGCTCGACTGCAATTTCTATGAGTCAAATGGGAGTCAATTGAGGTAGTTCCAAGGCTTTGAGGACTTAATTTGAGCTTTTATAACTTGATTGAACTCAATTGCAGAGAGTAACTGGCTTTAGGGACCAACTTAGATAGGGATTGAAATTTGAGGGACCAAAGTGCAAAATCTCTATTATAAGGTCAAGGCTTGACTTCGTCTCTACCAAACACTCGGATTTCACACGATGGACTCTTGGAGTGGTCTTGCTCGAGCCGAGTCGACTAGAAGGACGAGTGGAAGTGCCACCATCGTCAGCTGCCAGACGAACTATTGCGGGCAACGGCGGTCTCATGCAGTGGCCTCGCGTGGGCATTCGGCGAAAAGAGAAAGGAAGAGAAACCGCAACCTCAATCGAGTTTTAGGTCTCAAAATCTAGCAAAATCGAAGGTTTCCCGGCCAGAATAACATCAATTGAGCTCGGGTTTTTGGTGGACCATGCTCCGGCATTGCTTTGGCCTTAAAAACACAAAAGGAGACGAGGTTGAAGGTGAATTGCCATGGCCAGCACTATTCACGGGTTACTATTCACGCTGCTATTTTTTTTTTTTTTTTTTTTTTTTTTACAATAGCATAATCAGGAGATGAGGATGATAATGGTTGCTGTATTTTTGTGAATTTGTGAGAGGGACTCCACGAGATTGAGGATGATTTACAATCGATTTAATCTTTTTTTTTTTTTTTTTTTGAGAATATAGGGTATATTGAATAGGGATCCGGTTGAGGACTTATTCATGTTTTGGCTGTAAATCAAATTTGAAAGGCTTTGGTGTTTGCAGGTTCGGTTATGGTTTGAATCAAATGTCACGACGTCTATGTTTGCTTTGGCGTTGTAGATGGTTGAGTGAATTTCATGAGTTGGTTGTGGTAAACTAGTGCGTGCGTGTGTATATCGTGGATTTAGAGTAGTACAATATGGAAGGAAAGCAAATAGAAATTGAGTAAAAGCTTCAATATGAACAGAGAAAAGCTAGTTACCTGCCGAAACTTTACCAATGAAGAGAAGTTCGTTGGGAGGCAACGTATGGAGGCAACCGAGTTTTCGAGTTTACGTGAGTTGTGAGGGGAGTTTGTAGAGTTGAATAGAATATGAGGGAGGGTGAAAGAGAGAGATGTGAGAAATTTGGTGGTGGAAGTAAGGTTGGACTCCTAATGGACTTATGTTTCTAGACTTCTTTTCCAATGAAATTTTGTGTTAGGATGGGCCTTGAATCACCGATTGGGTTTAAAGCCCAATGGGCTGTTTTGCTGGTCCTAAATAATTTTCGACCCGTTTAAATTATTAAATAATTATTTTCTTTTCTATTAGACGCGCATTTAGTAACGGTTCTCAATTTAATAGGTTAAGTCGTAACGACGACGTTTTATTTTAGAAATTTTAAGATTTAGACGTGGCCGTTACACCCACACTCCCAAAAAACATTCGTAAGGCCCACGCAGACCTCCCACCATGTGGGAGCAGTTATATATTATTCATTTTACATTACGTAGATACAAAAAAAAAATCACCAAATGATATGGCTCTCTGTGAGGGCACCACGTGGGGCGTGGGGCAGGTGAACAAAGGCGAATAGAAGGTGTTTAACAAACCGTCTAAATCTAGATGGTTTGCTAGACATCCCGCCCCACCAACCCTCTCCCCAAAAGCTATTTGCCACATAAACATTTTAAGCTTATGTGGCAAAGATTTTTCTTCAATAGACATTCCATTGAAAGTGCTCTTACAAATCCAATAAACTACATATATTACAGTGTTTAAAAAAATAAATAAAATAAAATGCACCCACAAATTAGAAATTAAATTTTGAAATTAATTGCATCAAGGGAAATTGGAGCAAACAGTCCAAAAAAAGTTGGTCAGCTGCGTTTTTAGTCCAGAACTAAAAAATGCAGCGTAAATAGTCCAAAATAAAATTGAGTGTGAGTTTGGTACGTTTGGACAGAATTCATCCAATTTTACCATTAGTCAAGTCAAATTTTTATATTTTGTCTATTTTCCAGTGGCATGTTGGTAATTTGACTTAAAATTAATTACACAAAAGGTCCTAAACTCCTAATCTTTAAAGATTATTATAATTAAGTTCCAAATTTTGAAATGTATTTACATTAATCTAAAATTTTAATTAAATTGTATAATTTTACTTTTTTAATATCTACTTATTTGGTACATAATTAGTTTTATCGAATTAATTTAATACTAATCAGACAATTTTTATCAAAAAGTTTTAATATAGCAACATTTATTTGTATTAATAGCATAAATTTTCAAAAATTTCTTTATAATGACATAAGCACATATTTTGATTTGGATCAACGGTTCACAATGAATGAATGTACTTATTATATCCTTATAAAATACTAAGAGAAGCATCTCACTATAAAAAAATATACCAAATATATAAAAAATAATAACCAAAAATTTACATTAAAAGAAACAAAAATTAATTAATATTTGAAAAATAATTTTACTGTATCCTTACGAAATTTTGATCTTTTTGCTAAGTACGAGTCAAACCTTTGCTAATATTGCCTCTGCAATTCTGCTTGCTGATTGATAACCAGAGGGGCGATGAACGTAGCACTCGGCGAAGAACCCCTATGGGGCCCCTCGACGGCGGTCGACGATTTTCAAGAAATGTCTGATTGCTTCTGAGTAAAGACCGGCGTCCATGGCGGCCATTGCGGCGGTCTTACGGCGGATGAGGAATTTGATGTGGTGAGAAAGCTGTGAAATGCTCTCTAACTCTGTTGTCGGACGGGTTGTGGGTTGTTGGTTGTTGTTGATCGATGTTTTGGTGAAGAGAAGGAATTTGTGGAAAGCAAAGCTGTCGTCGGACCAGCAGATGCTTTCACGATGGAAAGCCGCCGTGGCTAGGCGTTTTTGGGTCCGAAGCAGCACCATTGCGCCCTTCATCAAGCCCAAGTGGCAACAAGCTTGACCCAAAACCAAATACCTGTTTGACAAATGTTGTGGTTATAAGGCTCGGGTATTGCACAAAAACAGTAAAGAAAAATGAATCGATCGAGAGAACAAAACACAGAGAATTGTTTTGCCAAAAATGGCCCGGAAGTTCCCCCAAGAATGGAGTACGTCTCCCGTTGAGCATCCACAAAGGAATAGCTCTAAATTCACTAGAATGTTCAAGAATCACAGTTACAAAGTCTTGACAATACTACTCTTCCTTCACATCTACAAGAATCCCAACAATATGAGAATAACCCTAACTACACAAGAGCACTTAGGTTTTACAGAGAGTGATTAGGAAGAAGAGATGAGAGAATGATCTGATGATAATGATAATCGGCTGCCCCTCCTTTTATAATTGCTATAGTAACGATACTGCCCATGAAATCCTCACCAGAATAGATCCGCACAAGACCAAGTCGGCTTAGTAACCAACTTTATCAGATAAGAATGGGATAGGCCCACTATTGGAGCAGGCCCAATGGATGAAGCAAGCCCAACATTCTCCACCTTTGCTGAATCTCTAACTGTGATCTCTTTTTCTTTGTGGATTTAGAACTGTCTTCCCTTGTTTCCTTTGCTCTACCTGAGAACAGACTAGTTAGTACCAATATTTAGGATTGATAAACAATCCTTGAATTTATTCAAAGGTAGAACTTTTGTTCCCAAATCTGAAGGATTAACTTGAGTAGGAATTTTAACAAGATTAATTTCACCCTTTTCCACCATATCTCTAATATAATGGAATTTAACATCAACATGTTTCTGCGATTGTGAAAACAGATTTCTACTCAAGTATATTGCAGATTGGTTATCAAGAAATAGAGACAAGAGGGATAGAATAACCAATTTCATTTAATAGGCCTTTAAGCCAAACCCCTTCTTTAACCGCCACAAGTCGCTATATATTCTCGCTCGCTGAGGACAAGGCTACAATCTTTTGTAATTGAGCTTTCCAGCTTACACACCCATTACATAGAGTGTAATAATATGATGAAGTAGACCTGCGCTTATCAAGATCTCCAGCAAAGTCAGAATCAGTGTAGCCCTTAAGACTTACACCTTCAGAACATTGAGTATAGAGAATGCCAAAGTTATAAGTGCCAACCAAATATCTAAGCATCCATTGCAAAGCATGCCAATGAGTTTCACCAGGATTAGACAAATATTTGCTCAATACACTTATACCATAAGCCAAATCAGGTCTAGTACTAATCATTAGATACATAACGGATCCAATACAATTGGCATAAGGAACATCTCTCATTCTAATAAATTTATCTTCATTTTTAGGACAACACTCAAGTGATAGCTTAAAGTGATTTGCAAGAGGCAAAGAAACTGACTTAGCATCAAACATATTGAATTTCAACAATATTCTTTTGACATATTCAGTTTGATGCAGAAACAGAGTACCCATCGATCTATTTCTATCAATTTGAATGCCAAGAATTCTTTTAGCTACACCTAAGTCCTTCATTTCAAATTCAGAGCTCAAACACTGCTTGATGTGACCTATTTTATGCTTATTAGAACAAGTAATGAGCATATCATCAACATATAATAGCAAGAATATAGGACAAGCAGTATTACAGTCTCTAAAGAACAAACAATTATCAAAATGGCTTTTGACAAACCCTAGGCTTTGGATATAAGAGTCAAATCTCTTATACCATTGCCTTGGGGCTTGTTTGAGCCCATACAGAGATTTCTGCAGCAAACAAACTTTACCAATATCAGAAGATTCAAAACCTGGGGGTTGAGCCATAAAGATTTTTTCTTCTAACTCACCATAGAGAAAAGCACATCCATTTGCTCAAGTTCCCAATTAAACTGATTTACCAAAGATAAAAAAGATTCTTATGGTAGTATATTTGGCAACAGTGAAAAAATTTCATTAAAGTCAATGCCTTCCTTTGTGAAAAACCTTTGCAACAAGTCCGGCTTTGAATCTCTTCTTATTTTCACCTTCATCTTTAATTTTGAAAATCCATTTGCAATCAATTATCTTTTATCTTTTGGTTTTTCAACAAGAATCCAGGTTTTATTTTTATAGAGAGAGTTCAATTCATCTTTCATAGCCTCCACCCAAGATTTAGCATCACTACAAGTGATTGCTTCCTCAAAGGTTGAAGGTTCATAGCCAACAAGATCATCACATACATTAAATGAAACAAAGTCATTCAATCGAGAAGAAGGTAATCTAGTCCTTCTCTCTCTATCCCTAGCAAGAATATAGTCATCAAGTTGAGAGGGATGAGTATTACTACCTGTATCATTACCAGTAGAAGGATCAGAATCTAATGAAGATGATTCTGAACTAGAGCTTCCAAATTCAGGTTGATGCTCCACCTCAATAGGTGGATTACCAACAGTTTCACCATTAACAGGTAATAGAACACTCCTTTTAGCACTTTCAGACTCAATTTTATCAGAAACTTTTACACAGGGCGATACATTTTCATTAAAGATAACATTTCTACTGATAATGACCTTAAAACCAGGTGTTTCTTTTACCCACAGCCTGTAACCTTTTGATTCTTCACTGTAACCAAGAAAAACACATCTCAAAGATCTAGAATCAAGTTTTCCTTCATTTTGATGTGCATAAGCCGCACAACCAAACACTTTAAGTTTTGAATAATCAACAGGCTGTTTGGACCAGAAAGATTCAGGGGTATTAAAATTCTTAGAACTGTTTGGACTTCTATTTAAAAGATAGGCAGCTGTTTTTACAGCTTCACCCCAAAACAGTTTAGGAAGATTAGCATTCAATAGCATACATCTTACTTTATCCAAAAGAGTTCTATTCAATCTTTCAGCAACACCATTTTGTTGTGGTGTATAGGCCACTGTTTTGTGCCTTAATATACCACAATTTTTGCAAAAGTTATCAAATTCAAAATTGCAAAATTCCAGTCCATTGTCAGTTCTAAGGACTTTAATCCTCTTTCCAGCTTTGATTTTCAACCAAAATTTTCCAATTTTTGAAAAGCAGATAGAGTATCGATTTGTTTTTCAATAAGTGAACCCATATCTTTCTCGGAAAAATCATCAACAATCAAGAAATATCTCAAACCAAAGAAGGTACTAATTTGGTCCCCAAAGATCCATGAATATATTCAAGTATGCCGGATGATTTATGAATCCCTTTCTCAAAGGTAACCTATGTTGTTTTCCAATCAAACAACCTTCACAAAATTTTAAATCTTCAATTTTATTTTTGCCAGCACCAAGTTCGCTAAGTGTCGCATGCCTTTGTTACTAATATGACCAAGCCTCTTATGCCATAACATAGTAGTGTCACATGCACGAAGCAAAGATAAAGATGTAGGAACAAAGACACACATGAAAAATCCCATTTTTCTTGGATGATGTAATGATATTGAATTTATTTTTGGAAATTTTCATCACGCCCGACTTTAAGAGATATGTCAAAGCCATGCTCATCAAGTTCACCAATTGAAATGAGATTTCTTTGTAACTGGGTACAAATCTAACATTTTCAAGTGTTAATGTTTCAATTCTCAAGTTCAAGGTGAATGGTACCAATTCCATGTATTTTGCAGACTGGTTGTTTCCCATAACAACTTGTCCACTTAAAACCTCTTTAAAATCAAGAAAGCAGATTTTATGGGGCATAAGTGAAATGTGCAACCGTAATCAAGTATCCAAATGTAATAATTATCAATGAATGTGGTAGCAAGCACAACACCATCATTTACAAGACAAGCAATAGTGTTATTTGACTCGATTCTTAGCTTCTTTGAAATCAAAGAATCTTTTTGAAACAATTTTCAATAAGATGCCCTTTCTTATGGATGAAACATTCTCTTTCTTTTGACTTACCCTTGCCTTTGAAAAATTTTGATTTTTGTGTTTCTTTTGACTATTGTCATCACTTTTCTTGTTTTTCTTATATTTAGAGTTCGAGACTTTTGAGATGATTGACCTTTAACAAACAGCCTTAAGTCTTAGAATCTCTTAAATCACTTTTCAATTCAAGTTCTTTGTTTCTCAAGCAAGTGATGACAGTGTCAATGTTAACACTTTCTCTGCCATATTCAAGAGCGTTTTTAACTTCTCTATATCTTTCACCAACAAAGATTTAATAAAGCAATAACTTGTCGATCAATTAAATAGTTTCATCACAATTTCCCAAATCATTGATGATTTTGTTAAATCTATCAATATTTTCTTCAAGATTTAGAGAAGAGTCAAATTTGAAATTATACAACTGTTTTAGGAGAAAGCACTTATTTGGCATGGTAGTGGTGAGATATAAAGTGTCAAGTTTAGACCACAATGCATGTGCGATTCTTTGTTTCACCTACTTTTCTAATGACATTATCGCACAAGTGCAAGAAAATAGAACTCCAAGCTTCATCAAGTTCCTTTCTTTTATGTTCAGTAAGCTCAGCACGCCATTCTCTAGTAATAGCCATAGCACATTTTTGTTGAAGTAACAAAGCTCTCATTTTTTGTTTCCATAAACTAAAGTCACCCACACCATTCCAGACCTCCACCTCAAACTTAAGGGAAGACATAATGAGGCAAACACACCGAGAGCACAACAACAAAAAATCAACAGGTTTTAAATTTTGACAAATTTCAAAACAAACAGCTTATACATGCCCAAAGAACATGACTCAGAGGTAATCTCTTGAGGTACTGAGGACAGGGAACCCCGCCATCAAGCTGCCCTTATGGGATCAGCCAAAGGAGAACCACTGGTCAGTACTCTTTAGAAATATCTCTTAACAGTATATAAATATATGAAAGGATAGAGATTACCCAAAATTGAAACCTATGTTTCAAATTATGCAGAATACCAAGCAAGAAGAAAGATCCCGGAATTCCAGTCGGCCCCCCTTTTTTGTCTTCGAGCAGTCGAACCAACAACCCTCGAGAAACAGAGCAAGCCGGAGTTGCAGTACTAACAGCGCGGTCACCAGGCGCCACCGGAGGTCACTGGACTCTACCGGCAATCAAAGACAGGCTCGAAACTCGAGGTAGCACCTTCGATTTATACTGACAATTGGATCTGCGGCCAAGGGAAAAACACCGAGAACCCCAAATTTTCAGGCTCCAAGGGGATTTTCGAAGTAACCCTAACTGAAAACCTTTACGATTGGGGAAAAATAATGCGGATCTTTTGCGCTCTGATACCACTGTTGTGGTTATAAGGCTCGGGTATTGCACAAAAACAGTAAAGAAAAATGAATCGATCGAGAGAACAAAACACAGAGAATTGTTTTGCCAAAAATGGCCCGGAAGTTCCCCCAAGAATGGAGTACGTCTCCCGTTGAGCATCCACAAAGGAATAGCTCTAAATTCACTAGAATGTTCAAGAATCACAGTTACAAAGTCTTGACAATACTACTCTTCCTTCACATCTACAAGAATCCCAACAATATGAGAATAACCCTAACTACACAAGAGCACTTAGGTTTTACAGAGAGTGATTAGGAAGAAGAGATGAGAGAATGATCTGATGATAATGATAATCGGCTGCCCCTCCTTTTATAATTGCTATAGTAACGATACTGCCCATGAAATCCTCACCAGAATAGATCCGCACAAGACCAAGTCGGCTTAGTAACCAACTTTATCAGATAAGAATGGGATAGGCCCACTATTGGAGCAGGCCCAATGGATGAAGCAAGCCCAACAACAAATTAATTAACAAGTTCTCACTCTGTAATTTGTGAAATTAAATTGGGATAATCTAAAATTTAATCTGTGAAGAAGAGAGTAAATTACCTCCACTGCCCTTCTTTATCGACTTTTTTACAGAATCCGGTCATGACTTTCTTCTTCAAATCGGAGACAGCAAGCACTTAAACGCATAGTTATCAGACTCGACCCAGGGTTCGACCCCGATAGAGGGTTGGGTCACTGGGTTGCTGGTTCAACCAGTAATTCGATAGTTGAACCGGTGGGTTAATTCTCATTAAACCGGTAAAATGAAATAAAATAATTATACTATCATTGAAATTTTTTTAATATTATAATTAATAATTATTATAACTATTATATTGAGTAAGCGTAATTAAAATATTATTACATCCACAAACAAGAATGCTTATCTTATTCATAATTGATTTTATTTTAATGAATATCACTAACTTTTTGTTGAATATTGAAAGGTGACAAGTAGCGCTAATCAATTTTGATTTTATTTCAAACCTATAATCAATAATGTGAATATGAACTTAAGAATATGCATTGTAGTTTATAATAGTAGTATAAAACTTAAAAGTAAAATCTTTTAATCACTCATGCTAGTCACACACTTATCAATAACTTTGAATATTCGATTATTTATTTTCAAAAAATATAATCACGGTAAATATTTAGTTGTGAAAAATGTTTACTTTGTTTTTTACTTTTTATTTTGGTAAGAAATGATTTGATTTATTTTTTCAACCTTAAACATTCAAGGAAATAATTTTTTTTTTACAATTTAAAAATATAATAATTTAAATAAGTAATGACCCGGATGGGTTATTACTTTTTGGGTCACCGGGTTGCCTATTAACCGGCGGTTCAATCGGATTTATATTGGGTCAATTGCGAGATGGTCGAATTAGATGAATCGGACCGGCCGAGGCATCGGGTCACTGGTTCACCGGTCCAACCGTCCGGTTCGGGTCGGGTTTAATAACTATGCTTAAACGCCGGTTCATTTTGACCTAGAGAAGGTTGAGTCGGTCTTGGGAGAGCTGAGTGGATGAGTCATCATAAAATTAAATTAATTAATGTTTAAACTTTTGATAAATAATTTTACTTCAAAAGAAAATTAACTATTAGATGTTAGTTCGTACTTAGTAAAAAGAATCAAAATATTATGGAGAGACAAGAAATTATTTTTCAACCATTCATTAATTTTTATTTATTATTTTTGTATATTTGGCATATTTTTTATAGTGAGATGCTATAACTAATATTTTATGGAGATTTAATAATTACATTCATTATTAACCATTGCTTCAAATCAAAATATGTGCGTATCTCATTATAAAAAATTTTTTGAACAATTTTGATATTAATGCAAACAAATGCTACTGTATTGAAATTTTTCAATAAAAATTATCTGATTAGTATCAAATTAATTCGATAAAATTAATTTTGAACCAAATAAACTTATATAAAAAATAAAATGTAAATTTATACAATTTAATTAAAATTTTGAACTAACGTAAATATATTTCAAACTTTGAAACTTGATTGTAATAATACCTAAAGGTTATAACCTTTCGTGTAATTAATCTTAAGTCAAGTGACCAAAATGCCACTGAAAAAAGAGATAAAATAGTAAAATTTAATTTGATTAACAAAAAAATTGGATGGATTTCGTCCAACTAGACAACACTCGCACCATTTTTTTTGGACCATGTGTAGTATCATTTTTAATTTTGGACTAAAAACGCAGCCATCGAAATTTTTTTATTTTTTATTTTTTGATCATTTGTGCCAATTTCACTTGCATCACAAAACCACCTGGCATTCCATTTCTTATCAAAACATATTTAAATTGAAATCATGATTATATATGTTATCTTAATATTTTTGCATATTTCATGAAATACAAAAATTCTTATAGATAAAAATTACTTTAATTATTTATTAAATTTAAATGCATAAAATTCAAACGAAACCATTTTTCAGGCTAATCCATTAAATAGATTCAACATAATCTACTCAATATTCTTGATTTTTCTAGAATTCTAGAAGTATGCTAACAGCTAAGCCATTAAGGTATATGCTAACAGGCTAACAGCTAATCCATTAAGATCAATTTTCTTCTGAAGTAAATTTTGTCAAACAAACTAGAAGTGCGTTTAACAACTATAGTTTTTTCAACCCATTCTCTTCTGTTGTGCTTCCATCCAACTCGATTTTTATCCTGTTACATTTTCCAACACACTTTGTCACCGCTTAATTTTTACTTTACACAAACTATTATTTAAAAACATCTTTCCTATGTCTCGTATAACTTTATTTTTTCACAATCTAAATTTTTTCAGTAAATAGTAATATACACCGAATACCAATAATCCTATAATCATGTGGACACCTTAAGTGGGCTAATGATTGACGCGTGACTACCACCCCCTGATGGTGGGCGAGCGGAAGTACGTATTAAGCATCGATCCAAAGTATCCACATGTGGACATCAGATCATTACTAACGCACCAAATATGTGAGATAGAAGGAGTCGTGATTTTTCATTTTTAGCAAGGAACAGCGACTAGTGATTTAAATTTTAACATATTGGTGTTGAAGTTTGATTTTAATTTAGTAGTAAAAATTTATTTTTAAAAGTAAATACAATCGGAGCAACACGAGAGTGGCATTAGAACGAGTAGAGGGACCCCTACTTTTGGACATAGAAACTGGTTGTTAGCTTTGACAGTTCCTTAAATAACAGCCGTTCCACAAAAGCTAGAAAGTAGAAAAAGTGGCCAAATGGTCACAAGATTTAAGGCCCTTTCATTTGAAGTAAATAGCCAATAAAGCCTATAGTGACCCTAATATTATGAAACCCACCCACGTCCCCATTAACAGCTCAACTGCCCCTGAACTGCCTGCTTCTAATACCTACATCTCCACCTTTCACTCCATAACTCATCTTCCTCTTTAGTTTTTCCCTTAGAAACCTCATATTCTCAGAACATTCGAACAATAATAAAAATGAAGTGGGGGAGAAAGAAATCTTCATTGATCAGTCGTGTTTTCGCCATATCTTGGCTGAGCAAATTGAGGGATAAAAGTGTCATTTCCGACCAGACGTCAGCGAAGAAGCAGCAGAAAGGGAAGTGGGATTTGCCATCTCCAAGTTCCTTAGCACCTGCAAGTTGCAAACATGGTAGCCTCTGTAGCACAGATTATGTGGGGGAAAAAATCCAAGGGCGGATGAGCACAGGCGGGATTAACAGTATTTTGTATGATTCTGATGACGAGATTGACTTCCCAGTACGAGGTTTTCAGAGTTTTGATGACACAGTACTTGACATAAAGCGGATGAAGGAAAAGCAACACGTGGTGAGATTTCAAGATGGAGACACGAAATTTACGAGGAATGATGAAAATTCAAGAAGATCAAATCGAAGGGTTCTCAAGGAGAAACGAGTAGAATTAGAAAAATGGTCAAACAAAGAAGAAAAATCATCAACATTAGCAGAGAAAGATATACTTGAAATCGCGATGAAAGGTAAAGATTTTCGCAAGTCCACAGGTTCTAATGAAAGAAGACAGCACAAATTCTCTTTACATAACTCTAATCTAAGCACAATACGCGAAAACCGCGGCTTTTGGACTCTGAATTTGGATGATTTTAATGAAACTTCAAAGAAGATATCAAGTTCAGAATGCCAAGAACTGAAGAAAGCAAGAAAGAAGTCAAAAATGAAGACAAAGGAGAAAGTTGTTGAGGGGAGACCTGTATTTGATAGTTTTGCTGTTGTGAAAACTTCGTTTGACCCACGGAAAGACTTCAGAGATTCAATGGTGGAGATGATCGTGGAGAAAGGAATCCAACGGCCTGAGGAGCTCGAAGAACTGTTGGCTTGTTACCTACAGTTGAATTGTGATGAATACCATGATCTTATCATCAAGGTCTTTAGGCAAGTATGGTTCGATATGAATTCACCGTATATAGACCCTGCAATACACAATGATCACTGCTTTGGTAATTATTAGCTTCACGGCTAAGTAGCAGTGATTATGTTAAAGACTGTAAATATTTCGGTTTATCGTGTTCTAAGTGTTAGATTTAGCACTCGTTTGAGAATTCAGTCATAATCACACATATCTTTTTCATAGAGATTTATCTTTTCAGAAACAGCGTCGGGCAAAATACAGAAAGATGATTTCCGATGTATGAACAGAAGTGATCTTTGCATCAAACAAGAATGCATAAAAAGTCAGATAATGCATTCTACTTGTATTATATACACAACAATCATCAAATGTGCATAAAGCAGCAAAAAGTGCCTGAATTTAGCGCCATCAAATGCACATAAATGGTAAACTCAGCATAATATATCTATCATATGAACAAACTACTCATCTCCAACTAATCAGAAAAAGGGCATTAAATGTCGAAAAGAATAGCACACGACGTACTATATTAAGTTCTCTCAGCAGGAGTAAGATGGCCCAACTGTTGCGCAAGATTATTTGCACTCCTCATATTCCACCAGGTTTTCCCATTATCAACTACTCTGTTATCATTTCCTCTCTCATCTATCTCTTTCCTTTCTGACTGAAATTCGGACGCATTGTTTGAACCTGGATTTTCTGTAAGAAATTGTTCCCAAAATACATCATTCACACCCGCTCCAACTGGCTGATCCTCCCGAGAAGGGGGGATGACAGGCTCGGAATTCATGTCAATCCCACAGGTCTTAGAACCAATATCAAAATTAGTGCTGCTATCAGCACAAATAGTAGATTCATCCAACTCCACGGATTGATTACGATGCAATAAATCTTCACTGACATCACGTACTATTTCCTCCCATACTCTTAAAGAAGAATCCAGCTTCTCCAACAATGCCCCGTTTAAATTCAAAAGTGAAGTCAATTTTAAATTTTCTGTTGCAGATTCACTATGATAATCTTCATTAAAAAAGTAACTTTTTCCAGTAAATCTTCGCTTCCTATCATGAAGTTCGCCTTGTGGTGGGTCCAATGTCAGAGCAAGGGAGGATAACATATTTTTGTGGCTTTCTTCTACATTTCGCAAACGTTCTATCATATCTCGAGTTTGTGATTCCAGTTCATCTCGATCCTGTTTATGTCTTTGGACCTCCAAATGAAGCGATTCTTTATCACGTTTTAGCCTCTCAATATCATCCGTATATCCTGTCCTCTCTGATTCAGTTAAAGGGTGTAAAGAAGCAACATTTACCGATGAATGACTGTGAACAGGCTTGCGTCTACGGATGTTCTTCAAGAGATGAGGCTGACCTCTAACAAAATCCTCGTTTGCAAATTCCCATTGCTCAGGATCTATTTTCCTGAAACCCTGGTAAACATAAAAGGAAAATAAATAAAACATCAATTTTCCCCTTAAAAATGCAAAAACATATCTTAAACATGTTAAACTCATTAACAATGAAGAAAAGGCTTTACATATGTATTGAGCTGTCGAATAAAGCTAGAGAAGTTGTTGTGCTTGAAGAATTTGGGCAGAAGAACTCCAGCAAATTCTGGAGGATTCCAAACAATGAAGCTTTTATTGGTTTGACTCCATGATACGATAGCATCCGATGACTGATCATCAACCATCTCATACGTTTTTGCAAGAAAAGGAGGCAACGAAGTTAACTGAGCTTCATCCATCTTAAATTGATCCCAATCCGAAGATATCAACCAAAATAACTTGCCTAAAATAAAATTCTAGATTATCAAATTATCGACAATTCACCTCCTCAAGTTTCTTTCAAATTCAACCAGTGTCAAAATTTCTGTAATTAATTTCCGATACACGAAAGAACAAGTTGAGAGCTTTCAATTTGAAATTACATTAGATTTAGCAAGTTTTCGGTATCTTTGCTACTCTCTTTCAAATCAAACAAGTAAACAGAAATTTCGCATCTCAATTCCTCCGAAAATCAGTAAACCCCAGTGCTATTTACGACCCAAATAGAAATCAAACGCTAATCCAAAGCTTCTCAGCATCAATCCCCTGCATAAAAATAACGAAAATGATCATCCAGATCAAGATACACATATTAAAAATGAGAATTTTGCGACTTGCATATCAAAGTCGTTAGACAATTAATTACAGACTTGGTCGTCAAGCAAAGCAACAGAACAGAAAAAAATAAATAAACAAATTCATTTCTATCCCAATTTGCTCACGCTTATTGCAGGTATGAATTTCTTGGAGGTCTTCATTACCTTGGATTGGAAGACGAAGAAGAAGAATAATAACCCGTCACACGAAAGATTTTCAAAGGCTCAACGGGCCGTTGGTTCGCAGGGACATTTGGGGTTTTATATCTGATACGACGTTAAATCCACATTACGAGGTGGAAATTGGATGGAGCTTTCTAGGGTTTTGACAATTTTACCACAGACGACTCTGGTAGAGTTTCTATTGTTTTTGGGTAAACAAATACCACAAACCCGCAGAAAAGGGTTTCATTGCAGATACGCCACTGAACTTTTCCGAAGTAATAAAAATATCCTCATTGCTCCTCAGAAATATACAGGATGGCTATATTGACACGATATTTTTTGGTAGCCACAACACACTTAAATTGCATTCAATATCCCCTAACTTTGCAAAGTTTTGTATTTATATCATTGATTTTTTTCTTTTTTTATCCTTAACCTTCCATTAAATTATCAAATCTTGTATTGTATCATAATTTTTTTAAAAAAAATTTGTTATAAAAATGTTCAAGATATTTTAAATAAATAAAAAATAACATCCATAAAAGGACCATCAACGATGCCATGTTTTCTTATTACTTCCTCCATCCTTGCAAAGATATTCCCATTTTCCGTTTCCATCCATTCCAAATTATAATCCACCTTTTTTTCCAGGGTGAATTAAAATCTTTCACTTCTCACTATACTCCTATTTAATATATGTTGTTGACAATTAAAACAAACTATCACTTTTTTAATCTAGGGTATATTTAAGAATATATAACTAAATTGTCCTTTTCCAACAAAGTTAATTTTAATTTTTAATTCGTGTGAAAGTCAAAATAGGAATATCATTTTGGGACGAAGGGAGTACTTCAGATCCCCCAAACAAAATTGTTGAAAATGGAAACCGTTATTAAGAATAGCATGAGATAATTATTCAAAAATTCGAGAAAAAAATCAATGAAAAAATGCAAGGGATATAAATGTCGTAAGAAATAAAGACTTCGGGTCTTCAATGAAATGAGAAAGTGGTGCAGTTGATAAAAAAGTATGGCGTAAATATATTTTCGCAAATATAAACCCATACTTTAGCCTATTGCCCCTCTCGTAGAAGATAACATTGTTGTCGATTGTCAAAATAAAATTTGATCAAACTAATCACATCAACATATTTCATGAGACCTATATATACAACATAAATCCTCTATCATTCATTTCAAAAATTCAAATTCTATTTCAAAATTGAATCAAATTCAAATTTGGTGTCTAACATGCGTAATGTTACATTTGGCATTTGGGTAATCTTATGTGGCTAAAAATTAGGGGGTATCCCACCATAAAAGTCTGTAGATTTTAGAAATCCCTACAATTCGACATGTCATCAATTTAGAGTTCTATAAATTCCATACAAATGTAGTAGATTCTACGAAAATTCGGTAACCTCGATTACTTATGGATGTTGATGGATTTTATTAAATGATGCATTTCTATGGATTTCTATGGATTTTAAAGTTTAGAAATACAATGACAATTTTCTTGTCAAAATCTAACCTCGTATCCTCGGATTCTTATGGATTTTGTGATTTTTTTCTTCAGAAAATCACATGACTTTCTAAATATGAATAAATAATGAAAATTTATAATCATGAATTGAGGAAACCTATTTTATCTTATCACTAAAATATTTTTTTCAAAAAAAAATCATAATATATTCATTACTCCAATTTTCGGAAAATGGTATTATATTCATTCTATACAAATATATATATATATATATAATGGACGAGACGAGATTATCATTATAATATAATATTAGTAAGTTTAAAATAATTTCATAATTATTACTAAAATCCAAATTGGCGCAAATTAACTTGTGATTTTTTCTTTCATGGCACTCAATTTTTTGAAAATCGCATCATATTCAACCTGTGCAAAATAAATGACTAAATGTCTTAAATGAGGTATTATCGTAACATTAGCAAGTCGTAATATAATGTCATAAACTTATATTCGCACAATAGTTAGAAACATATTTTATTGTCTTTGTCAATTTAGTTAAAAAATTATGAATCGATTTTTTTCATTCCTATTTTTTTTTAAGAAATACATATACAAATTTCATATTTTTATGACATATTTTAATTTTTTTTACTTCTTTTTTTAATTATTTTTTTTATTATCAAATAAGAATCTACATGATCTAGTGGCATCGAAGTAGACTTCCTACACACCAACCTATCCCTTTTCTAATGGCCAACGAGAAAAGTAAAATATAAATATAAATATATATATATATATATATATATATATATATAGTTGCTCAAGATTTGAATTCAAAGATCAACACAATACTAATTTATTCTTAAACCATCCCTGGTCAAAGCAATAACAAGACACATATATTATTAAAAGGGGTAAACTGGCATGTGTCGCATCTCTATATTAGGATGAAAGTAACAGACCTCACAAGTTAGAATGTGAAGACATTTAAATGGACACATGGATGTTTTGTTAGTGGAACAAGAATTTGGATGACTCATCTAGAGATACCACATTGACAGTTATCCTTGCATCAATGGATGATCTCTAATGAGCAGTTATCGAATTGGTTATTAGACTTGTGGGTGTACCAAAATCTTGTGTAAGGATCGTTGTACTTAGCTAGACATTGAAGATGACTGTAGCCGTAGGTCATCTGGGAAATGTTGTACAAGTATAATGATAAAGATATGAAAGTCGTGAATATCCAATAAAGGATTCATCACTCGTAGAATACAAGAGACTGTAACCTTTGTTTTACCCACTTAAATTGATTGAATTCCATTGCGAACGTAGTATTGTGAGATTGAAAAGAGTTGCAATTATAGTCACTAGTTTAAATGAACGTTGAGTAAAGAGCAAAAGACATAATTGGTTGAAAGGAGACTGATGCTTATCCATATATTTGAACACATGATGTTATATTGATGAAGGGTTATATTACCATAGTAACTGCACATGTAAAGGTTTTGTTACAACCACATGACACATCTCGTCACATGGATTGCCGCGACACATTAATAGATGCTAATCATTGATGGCGGCATGTATTAATAGGCCTAGATGAATTGATGATAAATTAAAATAGAGATTTTGATTTATCTTATCTTAATAGGATTAGAATAATAACACCATGACATGTGCCATCGTGAGTGGGAGCCTGATCGGTTACACACAAAGTAAAGAACTTGAATATTGAAATTGGACATTGTCCAGGTGGGAAAATATTAGTTATGATGTACAAGGAAAATAGTTGAACATTTTAGTGTGGTTAAAGCCTGAACAATTCATTTGATTAATTAGGCCATCTGCAATGGCAATGGCAATGTTAGTTGCCATTTTTTCTTGTAGAGAGAGATAGCTTGAAAAATGAGAGGGGCCTACGTTTTCTAATTTTTTATTTTTTAATCACTTTTATCTCAACTATCCCACTTTTTATCCACTTATTTTTCATCGATTTCCATACCACGTATAGAAATAGACATTAGTCTAGAATTCTTACACTATTATTTTATTATTATTATTTAATTTCTTTCCACCTCTCTCTTCTATTTCACTTTTCCCTTTCTTTTTTTCTTACGCTTCTTTCCATTCATTTTTAAATTAAATAACCATCTTCTCTCTATCTCTCTCCTCCACATCATCCCAAATTATGGCAAAAAACTTTGACAGGCAGCCACTGGCTACCACGGTGTCGCTGAAAATTTTTTCAAATTACTTGAGCTCCCCCTCGCCATGCTAAACCTAGATCTGGTCTCGAATTTTAAAATGGAAGTTTTATGTGGCCGAAAATGCTAGCACTAGCACCTCATCATTCTTGAGAGTTTCTATTGTTTTTGGGTAAACAAATCCCACGAACCCGAAGAAAAGGATTTCATTGCAGATATGCCCATGTACTTTTCAGTAGTAATAAAAATATCTTCAATGCTCCTTAGAAAATATAAAGGGCCATATGGACACCATACTTTTTGCTAACCACACCATTACTTATCAATCGTTCCATCTGCCTTCATTTTCCTTTTGAAAATCCACTTGTATCCTAGTGGTTTGTTTCCGGGAGGAAGGCCACTAGTTCCCAAGTATGATTCTGCAAGATGGATTCTATCTCACTGTTGATTGCCTCTTTCCATTGAGATCCTTTTGAGGAGTTTATAGCTTCTTTAAAGTTTTGAGGTTCACTTTCTAGCATATAAGTAAGAAAATCAGGACCAAAAGATTTCTTCGTTCTAACTCGTTTGCTACATCTTGGTTCAACCTCAACTTCCTCTTCCAATTCTTGGTCCACCTCTTTGTGTGTTCGCTTAGAGGAACTTGCTTCTTCTATTGACTTGTATGGGAATAGTTGTTCAAAGAAAGATGCATTTCTTGATTCAATTATAGTGTTATTGTGTATATCTTCGATTTTAGATTCGTACACAAGAAACTGATAGGCACTGCTATTGTGAGAATATCCAGCAAATACCCCATCAACAGTCTTTGGACCGATCTTCACTTTCTTAGGTGTAGGTACGACCACTTTGGCAAGACACCTCCACACTCGCAAGTATCTATAAGAAGGCTTTCGACCTTTTCATAACACAAAGGGGTTCTTTTCCATTTTCTCCGAGGTACCTTATTCAAAAGGTAGTTAGCTGATAGCATAGCCTCCCCCCACATGTTCTGGGGCAACCCAGAACTGATCAGCATCGTATTCATCATTTCTTTCAATGTGCGATTTTTTTCGTTCGCTACACCATTTTGCTGAGGTGAATATGGCGCAGTTGTCTCATGAATAATTCCGTGTTGGGCACAAAACCTACTGAAAGGTGATTCATATTCACCACCATGGTCACTTCTCAACACTTTGATTTTCTTGTTGAGTTGATTCTCAACTTCATTCTTATAGAGAACGAATTTCTCTATCGCTTTATCTTTACTTTTAAGAAGATACACGTAACAATACTTCGTGTTATCGTCTATAAAAGTGATGAAGTACTTGTTGCCACCTCTTGTTTGTACAAGTTTCAAATCACATATGTTAGTGTGAATTAAATCAAGTGGTTCACTTTTTCTTTCAATTGTTTGAAAGGGCGTCCTAGTTAATTTACCTTCAACACAAGTCTCACACTTGTGTTTTGGATCAATGTAGAATGGAGGTATGTGGTTTAAGTTGATTAATCTACATAAAGTGTCATAATTAACATGACCTAGTCTACCATGCCATACATTGGAAGACTCAAGCAAGTAAGTAGAAGAGTTAATCATTTTATTCATTTTGGGCTTAACAGCCATTATATTGAGTTTAAACAGCTTGTCAGTTACATAACCTTTGCCTACAAACACTCCATTCGTAGACATAATAACTTTATCTGACTCAAACACCATACGAAAGCCATGTTTGTTCAATAACGATCCAGACACAAGGTTCTTACGGATCTCTGGCACATACAACACATTGGTGAGAGTCAGCTATTTCCCGGACGTCATTTTGAGAACCACTTTCCCATGACCTTCGACTTTGGAGGTAGCCGAGTTCCCCATGAACAGCTTCTCTCCATCCTCAGTAGCTACAAAGCTGTGAAACATCTCCCTATTGGAGCAAACATAAAGAGTGGCACCGGTGTCGATCCACCACTCTTTCGGATTCGACTCGACTAGGTTCACTTCAAAGACGACTGCAACGAGGTCCATGTCAGGAGCTTCGTTGTCTTCAACCATATTAGCCTCCATTCTCTTCGGAAGTTTGCACTCCCATGCCTTGTGACCAACCTTGTCACAACTGTGGCATTTCCCCGAAAATTTCTATTTCGTGGCCCCCATTTCAGTCCCAAATTATGCCCTTTATTTGGCGGCGCATTTCTGTTGGGTGGCCCGTCTCTATTAGGTGGCCCATTTCTATTCGATGGCACGTATTTTCCTTTGTTGCTTTTGAGTTTTGACCGTGTTCCAGCACATTGGCCTTAGCAACCATCGAATGGGCATGTTTCTTATCAGAGTTTCTTTGTCTCTGTTCTTCCTCAGTTCGAAGTCGAACAATGAGCGCTTCAACGGTCATTTCTTTCCGCTTATGCAACAGGTAATTCTTGAAATCTTTCCAAGCAGGTGGCAGCTTATGAATGATCGCTGCAACTTGGAATAATTCACTCACGATCATCCCTTCAGCATGAACTTCATGCAGAATCACTTGAAGTTCTTGAATCTAGCTTATAACAGTCTTGGAGTCAATCATCATAAAGTCCAGGAACCGGCCAACAACAAATTTCTTCGTACCGGCGTCCTCGGTCTTATGCTTACGTTCTAATGACTCCCACAATTCCTTTGCCGTCTTCACAGAGCTATATACGTTGTACAGTGAATTGCTCAAACTGTTCAAGATATAGTTCCAGCAAAGGAAATCAGAATGTTTCCAAGCATCAACGGCACTGACCGCTTGGATATCTCCTTCTCCCTCTTTTAGGATTGGAGCCGTCTCAGCTAGGAATTTCGCAAGATTCAACGTCGTCAGATAGAAGAACATCTTCTGTTGCCACCATTTAAAGTTCAGCCCACTGAACTTCTCGGGCTTTTCATTTTGAGTCACAGGAACTGCCACACTAGGACTAGCCCCAATATTTGGCACATGCACTGTCCCACTCGAACCGGCACCAAGATTTGGCATAGAAGCCACGGTCGTGGTCACAGCAACTGTTGGGATAGTATTTTGTGGTACGGGAGCCACCACAGGTGTTGGTTGAGCCACAGTTTGTGCCACTTAAGGCACCACATTGTTTCCGGTAGCCAAATTATTTTGAGCGTTTTCCATTTCAACAGTTCAAATTAAAATCTGAAATGTAAACAGCCAATGATCAATATATGAATTGAGATTAAACCACAAGACCGTTCAATGTTAAACTTTTTATCAAATGCGCATATACTAAACAGATGAGGATAAATTCAGATTCCATACTAGGGACAACCGAATATAAGGCATAATGGACTAGGGTCTCTATATGTAATAATAATATCCCAAACTAACGAATGGAACCACTAAAAGCCAAACACGAATCCCATAGGAATTTAAGCTATACATACATGTGCAATCTGAAGTTTTATCAGAAGGTGACTAGTATAATGGTGCTCCAATTCAATTGCAGAATATACATGTCATGCACGAGCATAAATAGATGTACAAATGAATTACCAATGTAGATAAAACTGGGTAGAAACGTACTCAGCTAAAACAGCAGGCATAACAAGCACATGTCTAACTGATTATAATCTATTTAGCAATTCAAAATCGCTTTAAATTTGTAGGAAAATCGGCGATTGCTAAACAGTCAACATACACATAACATTGATTAACAATACACTAAACAAAAAAAATTGGAGAAATACACAGTTGAACAATGATCTTAAACGAATGATAGAAAAACCGATGGGTCGAGGTAGCCGAGGCTTGCGTATGTGCGCAATGTCCTTAAAGCGATTTCTCCATCACCACTTTCTCAGAGCTATCACCTCTCAGGATACAACGGCTGAATCTGTAGCATTGCAGGCGAACCGAATGTAATACCCGAAACCAAATCACCAAGCTGCACAAAGGAAACTAGAAACTTGAAGACAGAAAAGGAAGAGAGAATTTCATGAATTGCTGTGTGTGTTCTTGAGACTGTGGAGATTGCTGGTTAAATAGGTGCAATGGAGCCTCAACATATTGAATTTGGAGCCGTTACAGCCATTACTGCAGCTGTCTAATGGAGAACAGTTTCACTTACAACCATTACAGCAACAGCGTAATGCAGAACCATTTCACTCATAGCCATTACAGTAGCAGCGTAATGCAGCCGTTTCCATCCGTTACAAATCATTACACCTCAATTTCGGCTGTTACTGTATTTACAAGAAATAGTTCAAAACTTGACTTGCACCCAACTGCAGAATTCGGCGCGACATTCGTGTCCGCAGGTCACGCTTGAGCACAAATCCCAAAAATTGTGTGGAAATTGGCTCGGGATTTCCACTCCTCCCATGTGGGCGCATAGGCCATGGAGGATTCTCTCCATAACAATTAGTAACACTTCCATAGTGGTAACCTTTAATAAGTTGGTCCACATTGTTGTAAACTTCCTATGTGGGATTCCAACCACTTAGTAGACTCCAACTTCCAATTTCCCATTCACACCAACCATATACACCATATATTTCCAACAACTATAACCTTTATTTTACCTGCTTAAGTAGATCTAAATTCCTTTGCCAACGTGGTATTGTGAGATTAAAAAGTGTTTCAATTATAGTCGCTAGTTTAAATCAACGTTAAGTAAAGAGCAAACGACATAGCATGTTGAAAGGAGATTGATGCTTATCCACATCTTTGAAAAAATCATGTTATATTGATGAAGGGATTATATTACCATGCTAACCGCACCTGTAAAGGTTTCGTCACAACCACATGACATATCTCGCTACATGGATTCATGTGATACATTGATCGATGTCAATTATTGATGGTGACATATTTTAATTGATCTGGATGAATTGATGATAAATTGAAGTAGAGATTTTGATTTATCTTAGCCTAATAAAATTAGAATAATAACGCCATGAAGTTTGACATTGTGAGCCAAAGCCTGATCGGTTACACACAGAGAATAAAACTTGATTCTTGAAATTGAACCTTATCCAAGTAGGAGAATGTTAGTTATGGCATACAAGGAAAATAGTTGAACATGTTAGTTGGGTTAAAGCTTAAACAATTTATGTGATTAAGTCAAGACATTTGGTAAGATTGCGCTTAAAGAAGACCACAAACCGACTAGTTTTAGTTGAATTCCACATAAAACCTCTTAAACCCTCATAACATTAGCTTGGTCTCTCCAGCTAGTTCTCTCTAAAATATTTTGGCACTAGGTTTTGGAGAGAAGTCCCATAATGAAGGCATTCGTGATTCAAGAAGGTTCTTGGTGCATTGATCACCATTGGATGCCGGGTAATGTGATAGGTGTGGATCACTATTCGCAGTGTAATCTGGTTTCATTGGGTAATCTCTTAAATAAAAAATCTCATCTAAGAAACAAAATGTTAGGAATACGAACGACAATTAGCAAAAAAAATTGAAGAACAAACAATACTTAGATTTGTTTTACGCTGGAAACCCAAGATCTTGGTGAAAAATCCATGGGGCAGAGACCAGAGAAAATTTCACTACATCAGAGATTGTTACAAGAGGAGATAATTTTGTGACTCTTACAATGCCATTAATACAATGAGCTCTATGACATAGTATATATAGGAGAAAAATAAACATATTCCTTTTAGAATATGAATGCTAATCCTTGAAGGAAAGAAAAATATAAATTCTAATAGAATAGGTAAACTCTAATATTAGGAGAGCTTTATGACATATGCAATTTTTTTTTTTCTTACATTCATTTTTTTGTCCATATTCTTCCTTCTTCCCCATAGAGTCTTAAAAATAGACTTTTATCAGAATATTTTTTACATACTAGCACTAAACTTTATTTATCAAGTAGATCTTTGCCCATTAGGTGCACGAAAGATATGTATTTTAAACTTAAAAATTATACTTGTAATTTTTGTAAATAATTAAAAAAATGACGAAAATATTTCAAATAAGTATACTATTGTATTGTAATATTTACGAAATCAAAAGTGAAAAAAAAAGTTGCAAGTCATGCAATATATATACAAAAGACAAATTAACAACTTTTTAAAAGGGTTTGAGTAAAATAATTATGAGTAAAGTTGTAAATCACATAAAAATAATTATAAATTAAAATTAAAATATGGTCATATTGAGTCTTGAGTACAACGTCAAACAGTGTTGTTAATTATCTATGCAAATCTTTAGACGTAGTAGTATCATTAGTAACAACGCGACCTACAAGACTTGATCACAATTGATCAAAACAGCAAGCACAAAAGTAACAAATATCAACACGATACCAAAAATCAAATAGTAAAAAATATTTAATTATTAATTTTTACCAACTGATGGGGTCTTTTAATTACAGACAAACCTACAATCATTCCCTATGGAAATGATTTTTCGTGTAAAACTACTTAAAATCACGTCTTAACTCATTTTCCATGGGAAATAATTTGCAGCGCCCCTATGTAAAGTATTTTCCATGGAAGTTCAAAAATATCTTCTTTTCCATCTTTTCATATCAAAAATATCTTATTTTCGTGTATCTGATAAGAGTTATTTCTAAGGAAAATATCAAATTCATGGAAAATTTCCATATTTATACATTTGATAGAAAAAAAAGGAAATGAACAATCCCATTAAACGTATTTTGAGACATTTTTATAGAAAATAATTCCTACATTCTCTAGGTAAAATGTTTTCTATGTATGTTAAAAATATTTTCTTTTCTATCTATTCATATCAAGCGCGATGTAAGTTTCTTCAAGGGCAGTCTGCCGTCTCTATAGCCTCGCCGCTAATGCTCTACAGGTACAAGGCTATAGGGACGACATGCCGCTCCTGAAACTCAAGTTTCTTGTAATTTATAAAAAAAATTCCATCATTATGCATTTGATAGAAAAATAGAAATGTAATTGAAATTCAACAAGACAATCCCATTAAGCACAATTTCACACATTTTTTATGGAAAACAATTTTCAAATCCCTTATATTTGCAAAGAAAAACTTTAATCAAATATATCCATAGAATAAAATTAATCTTATAATTGTGAGTTTTAATCTTCTACTTCATTTATTATCACCAATAGCAAAAATATTGACAAAAAATATGATACTCTCTCACGGATTAGATGTTTGAAAGTCCAAATCAACATGCATCATTGCGCAAATGCGTGTTGATTTGGACTTTCAAACATCTAATCCGTGAGAGAGTTTCATATTTCTGTCAATATTTTTGCGATTGGTGATAATAAATGAAGTAGAAGATTAAAACTCACAATTATAAGATTAATTTTATTCTATGGATATATTTGATTAAAGTTTTTCTTTGCAAATATAAGGGATTTGAAAATTGTTTTCCATAAAAAATGTGTGAAATTGTGCTTAATGGGATTGTCTTGTTGAATTTCAATTACATTTCTATTTTTCTATCAAATGCATAATGATGGAATTTTTTTTATAAATTACAAGAAACTTGAGTTTCAGGGGCGGCATGTCGTCCCTATAGCCGTGTACCTGTAGAGCATTAGCGGCGAGGCTATAGAGACGGCAGACTGTCCTTGAAGAAACTTATATCGTGCTTGATATGAATAGATAGAAAAGAAAATATTTTTAACATACATAGAAAACATTTTACCTAGAGAATGTAGGAATTATTTTCTATAAAAATGTCTCAAAATACGTTTAATGGGATTGTTCATTTCCTTTTTTTTTTATCAAATGTATAAATATGGAAATTTTCCATGAATTTGATATTTTCCTTAGAAATAACTCTTATCAGATACACGAAAAGAAGATATTTTTGATATGAAAAGATGGAAAAGAAGATATTTTCCTTACAAATGCTACTGTGTTGAAATTTTTTGATAAAAACCATTTAATCGGTATCAAATTAATTCAATAAAATTAATTACGGACCAAATAAGCACCCATAGAAAAAATAAAATATAAAATTATACAATTTAACTAAATTTGGGACTAAAGTATACATTTTTCAAACTTTTGAACTTAATTGTAACAATATCTAAAGTTAGGACCTTTTGTGCAATTTATTTCAAGTGAAATGGACCAAATGAAGACCTTGAAGTTTTAAATTGACTTGTTAATGGTTAAGCAGACGGATTCCATCCAAATGGACAATTCTTGTCAAAGTTTTTAGGACCATTTCATTTACCTTTTATTATTTGGGACCAAATCTGATATAGCTTTTTTTAATTTATTTGCACCAAAATCCCAAGATAAAAATATCAATTACCAAAGTTGATAGGTTGTTTTAACAAACGATCATATAATCTACAAAGATCTTGTAAATCTTCTAAAATAATGTCAATGTAGATGGATTATCTACAAACATGTAAATTAATAATAAATCAAGAAAATAGAAAAAAATTCTAGCACTCATGAAATACATAAATCGATATTTTAGGCTAATGAGAGTTGCTCACATGCATATATGAGGTTATAATTTAATAAATAACATGGCCCCCATATATATAGGTGGGCGATTCTCGATAGTTTGGAGTACTCAGTGTCTGGTACTCCAGGAGTCTATAATTTTTTCCCAAGAGAAGATGAATTGATCAAGAAAATGAAAAAGCCAATCTATATTCTTAAATTAACATATTGTAGAGATTAGTAATAATCTCCAATCTCATAAAATCGAATCTAAGTTAATTTGAGGGATGTAAAATTGAAAACCAATGAGATCAAAGTTTCTAAAAATAATTTTAAAAAATATATAAAACTTTATATCTGTGTCATAGGCAGTTAATTAGTGTCTTATTAGCGGTGGAGTTCGAATGATTGCAATTTTTATTTGGGCAAAACCGTCAAATTGGACCCGAGTTGGGTACATGTTTGAGCTGTCAAAAGATCAGGGTGCATTGACATCAAATTTGTCGGATGTTGATTTGTTGTCCCACGTTAGCGCTTTGTCACCGCGTGCGTCGAACATATCTTGAGGTGGAATTATTAATTATTTTAAAAACTTCCAATCTCATTTTCCACAGGATTATCTCTTGTGACGTTAGTGCTTTGGTGGAATTCTTGGGGTGCACGCTAGAAGTGTCTGCAGATCCATTCTAAAACAATTAGGGTGTGTTTGATTGCAAAGCCGGAAAATGGTTAGAAGGAAAATGTTTCCGGATAAATGAATTCCGGGAAAAGGTTTTCCAGGGAAATGGTAATTGTAGGTGTTTGATTGGGTTAATTTGAAAGTTGGAAAATGATGTTATTTTCCTTATTTTTGAGATTTTTAATAAAATTTGATCATTTTCCTTATCTTTATGGTTAAAATAAATTGTCTATTAAAAAAAAAAGAAAAAAAGTGCCAAACTTTTCCTGAAAACAAAAACCACCTCCAGAGGAAAGCGTTTTCCAAACAGGAAAAGAACTGAAATCGAGAAAAAAGTTGGAAAAGCGTTTTCAGGGAAAAAAAGTGCAATCAAACGCCAGGATGGAAAAAGCCGGAAAATGAGTTTTCCTGGAAAATTGGTTGAATCAAACACACCCTTAGATTTTTAACCGTGCATTGTACGACAAGTTTATTTGTGGTTGTGATTTTCATAATAACTAATTGTTCCACCAGTGTGTTATACGGAGGCATAATTTTTTTGCTAATCTATATATAAAGAAAAATAGCCTTTTTTCCCCCCAAAACAAATTCCGAATTTTTCCCGCTTATCAATTTCTTTAATATAAACTTCTATCTATATATAGAATAATTTATATATATAGAAAATGAGGCTTTTTTCTTATTATATTTTTTATTGTCGTAAATCCGTTTTCTGCTTAAGATAAACTCTCTTTTTATTTTTTCTTTCCTAATCCATATCCAACTTTCTTTTATTTTTTTCCCTAATATATTAATATTAATGTATAGAGATTTTATTTAATTATTTCTATCCTACTTTGCCCCATCTCATAATATCTAAATATTCTCTCTATCATTTCCTCTCTTTTTTTTATTTTCTACGTATAAAACATAATAATTTGTGATTCTACTTTGCTCGACTTGATGAAAGCTTTAAAACAAGTATACTATCAATATATAAATTTTTATTTTTTAAAAATTAAAATTTACCCCAAATATATAAATTAATACATAACTTAAATATAAATTGATATTAATATAGATTAATGACTACTGATGTAATAAAATTAAAAATTTTGATAATTTGTTACTACACTTAATTGATGTTTCAGTAAAATTCAAATATAATAAGCTATTTCATTATTTTGCATTTTAACATCCAAACTTCAATAACAAATAACAAATTTAATTTGTTACCGCATTAGCTCTGTTATTATTAGTCGTAATTTAGTTTATTGGGAAAAGTATTATATATTTTTCTTTCAAATATTACAAATTTCAATTTTTTTCTATTTTTTCTTTCAAATTTTCAATTGAAATATATTTATGTGTCGAACAATATAAGGGTGTTCCGAGAATTGGAATGAATTTTTAACTGATTGTTTTTTCATAATTTTTGTATTTAAAAAATAAAATTATTTAAAATTAACCGTTTTTATTAAGATTTAATTTTTATGCCATAAAAAATTACCATTAATTAATTTTTTGCATAAAAATTCAAATAAAGGTTTAACATTAAAATTAAAAAATAAGATCACAAATAATTAATCATTTTTGTAAATAATTAACTAAGAAACAAAAAATAATTAAAATTAACAATCCTACTAAGATTCAATTTTTTTGCACTACAAAATTACGATTCATTAAAGTTTTACACAAAAATTAAAAAAAAAAACTTACCAACAGCTGGCTCAAGTTTGCGACAAAATTCACTACTATAATCCCCAATGGGTACTAAAAAATTTAAAAATTAGGTTGGACCAACTAATTAATTTTAGAAACAATCAATTATTTTTATAAATAATAAGCTAAAGAATAAAAGTTAATTACAATTAGCAATTTCTATAAAATTTAATTTTTTGTGTGATGAAAAATTACAATTTATAACATTTTTACATAAAAATTAAAATAAATATGTAACATGAAAATTAAAAACTTAGCTTGGACCTTTTATTAATTTTAGAAAGAATTTATTATTTTTAAAAATAATAAGTAGCTAATGAATGAAAATTAATTAAAAAATTAGTGATTTCACTAAAATTTAATTTTGATGGGATAAAAAATTACAATTTATTTAATTTTTAAATAAAATGTTAAAATAAATGTATAAGATCAATTTATTGAATATATATTTATATCTTTTAAATTCCAAGATATCTTTTCAATTGTAAGATATTTTTTAAATTGGATTCATATAATTCTTAAAATTATGGCTATCAAGCCAATTATTTTGGAACTAATTATTTCTTAGAAATAATTAAATTAAATAAAAAATTAACTATGATTATTTAAACTATTATTAATTAAAACAATAAATTCTATTGCCAATATTTAGCTAGACATGGGTTTAGTGGGCAAAGATTGATAAAAATTAATTACATTGTTAAAATAAAAAATATAATTAATTTAAAAAATGCAAGAAATCATCAAATTGCTGGGGTTTTCCCTAAAAAATAAAAAAAAAACCTTTAAATTGTAATATATCTTTTAAATTACAAGATTTCTTCAAAATTAAATTCATACAATTCTTAAAAGTGATTATATTAAAATAGTTATTTTATAAATAATTAATTCCTTTCATAAATAATTAGTTAAAAATAATAATTAGTTAAAACGAATTCTATTACAATTAATTAAAATTAATACTATTACAATTAATTAAAATTAATACTACTGTTAAGATTTAATTGGACTTGGTTTTAGTATGTGAAAATTGACATGGTTTCGTTGGACGAAAATTAATAAAAATTAATTATATTTCTGAAATAGAAAAATGACATTAATTAAAAAATAAATAGCGATTAAAATTAATTAGACTTCCATTGTAGACTAGATTTTCCCTAATTTTCCAAAAATAGAAACATAACTTTATTTCAAAAAATGAAAAATAATTAAAATTAATTATATTGCTACATGAAAGAAAAATATGCTTACGAAATTAATTTATCTTTTTATGTATTTTAACATAAAGTTAAGTTAACACCTATAAGATTTTTTATTCTTAGAATTGGGGTATTACATATTATTGTAAAGTAAGTCGGCCGATACTAAAATGATTATCACAGAAATAATGAATTCTTTTCATAAATAATTAGCTAAAAATAAAAATTATTTAAAAATAATTATATTATGATTAATTAAAATTTATAATATTGTTACAATTTAATTGGATTTGGATTCAATTGGCAAAAATTGACACAATTTCGTTGGAAAAAATTAATCAAAATTAATTATATTGCTAAAGCAGAAATATAACATTAATGAAAATATAAATAATAATTATAATTAGTTACATTTCCATGGTTGGCTAGATTTTCCTAAAAAATGAAAGACATCTTTTTACATGCAAGATATCTTTTTAAATGGTGATTCGAGTTGATTTTTAATGGTTTTTAAAAGTTTTTAATGTAAAGGAGGAGAGAGAATGAGCGGAGTTGAATAGTGGAGATTTATTGATGTGATGTGATATGTGGGTATGATTGATTTAGGATAAAGAAAGAATGTATAAAAAATGGGAAAAAGTGGTAAAATTTTGAAAAAGTAGTTGCGAATCAAGCTTTTAATTGTAAAATATCTTTAAAATTATATTCATACAATTCTTAAAATTACGGTTAAAATACTAATTATTTAGAAATAATAAATTATTTCTATAAAGAATTAGCTAAACACAAGATTTTATTAGAATTAATTATACTACAATTAATTACAATTAATTATATTTCTCAGATTTTATTGGATATATTTCCATTGGATAAAAATTGAGATAGTTTTATTAGACGAAAATTAATCAAAATTAATTAAATTGCTAAAAATGGGGAAACATAATTATTTCAAAAAATGAAAAATAATTAAAATTAATTAGATTGTTACCGGAAAGAAAAATGTGCTTATGAAATTAATTTACCTTTTTATGCATTTTAAAATAAAGTTAAGTTAACGCCTATAAGATTTTTTATTCTTACAATTGGGGTATTATATCTTATTGTAAAGTAATTCGAGTGATCATTAGTCTTTAATTAACTTTATTTACTTTTTTAGTATCATTTTTTTTGAAAATATACATTTTTTATTCTCATATGTTTTTGTATTTTCTATGATATTTCTTTTGAGTTACAGTTGACGACAAAATACTAATATTTTTTGTATAATTACGGGTGTTACAAAGGATCTACTCCATTTTTTTTATTTTTTTAAATAACAAGCTCCAAAAATAGGTATTCAAATAATAATGTTTTTTATTTTGATACTACTCGAACCAACAATTATATAATAATTTTTGGTTCAATATATCGCTTTTGCTGGGGAATAAATCTAAGAATTCCTATTAAACAATTGGCTATCACCTCAATCAATTATTGAAATTATAAGACTCAATTAGAATATTTTAATTGGCTTTCAACTATACTAAATATTTATCTAAATTTCTGTCTCCTAAATAAATATTAAGAATCCTACTTACTTTAATTATTTATTTTATACTGAATTTTTCCTGTTGATGTTTATTTTATTTTTAAATATAATCAGTTAGATTGTATATTTTAAGTATTAATCACATATATTTCAATTTATTTGTCTTATCCAAATTAATTTAAATGTTATATCAAATCATTCAATATTTAACATGTCGAATATGTTAAATTAGTAAATTTATACCTAATATGTTAATATATGTGTTTAATATATTTAGAATGTATTTATTAAAGAAATAAAATGTCGAAACAAAAGTTTTGGATTAAACTATCACGATGGCGCATTGACACATATGAGAATTTTCTACCGGGGCGGGGACGGGAACGGGGGCAGGGACGGGGCATGGAAGTTCGTAATTCTTATATCATATGCGTTCAGCCCAGAGTAAATGAGGATGGGTTGGAACGAGGATAAGTTTTTTCCGGCGTGGCAAGAACAGTTTAGGGTATGTCGGACACTGTACTGACTACATTGTTGTTTTTATAATATATCTTTATACTGATTATATTTCATAATTAAAATTTAAAAATCATTATTTACATTTTAATTATTAATAACATACATCATACTGATGTATAATAATTAATATCTCTCAAAATTTATAATTGCATATAATAAAATATAAAATAATTTTAAAGAAAAAATTATGAGCTCTACGAATGTTAGTAGAGTTATTTTAGTATGGTTATTTTAATAACTATAACATTTAATGTCATTTTATTTTGGGTTTACATAAGTAGATTAATCTTACAATGAGAAAAATGTAATCTATTATGACAATTGCTGCCACGAATTATAATCCCATGCAAAGCACGGGTGTAAATGCTAATTAAGTTACTATTCTATGGAGAATAGTAAATTAAGTTGTGTGGATTTTCGTGAGTTGCTCCTTGCATATTTGTACGATGGATTAGTATGAAATATAGGGAAAATTCTACCGAAATTTTTATAGAATTGTTTCAAGTTAAATTCTTTAAGTTTATTGTTGTAACTCATTCTTTATTTTAATTATTTTTTTAGATTTTATGTTAATATTGTTAACATCTATCAATAACGTTATTAGTTCAAAATTTTATCCCCCGTGCAACGCACGGGTGAAACAGCTAGTAATAATTAAAAGCATCAACAATACTTTTAAAAATATCTACAATTAAAGTAATCTAAATATAACACTATCAATAATAGACAACAATAACACACAACACAAAAAATAGAAACATCTTTGTATTTTGACGAAAATTATAAATGTATTCAAATATAAGTCACATCCATAATTGTGGCGTAGAATATAAAAATTTGTGTTATTATACGTTTGAATTGTACTAAAATAATAAATAAGTTTTAGATGAGCGGAATATCTCTGACATCACTTTTACACAAGCACTGGAGCTTTAGCACAAGAAACCTATAAAAATATTAGAAATAACATCATATTTCAAATATGATCAATAAAATTCACTAAAAGTATAATTTTCGACTACTAAGTACGTTGAGTTACCTTTTTGAAATACAGTACCACTAATGCAAATGCCAATGCTCTGTTCCTCACGTCGAGACGGTACTCACGCCACATGGCGTGAGGGCCCTACGTCACCAATTGTTTTTTTTTACATTTTTTTAGTATCTACATTAAGTTAGATAAATAATACATAACTACCCCTGATTTGGGGGGGGCGATGGGGCCTGCACGAATTTTTTTCCAGCATGGGTACGGGATCTCCTGATGCGTAAATGGTACATATAATCAATTTGTATAACACGACAAATTTGTGACGAGAACATTATACCTAGATAAATATAAGAGTACAAACACTATAATATATAAATACAATCCTTCACTTCATATATCAAACCATGAATGATATAAAGGCTTTGTGCAAAAAAATAAATAAAGTGAACAATGTACATGATGTGATTAATAAGTATGAAACTATAAGTTTAAACACTTCTTTATAAATGACATTTGTCGTCATGGTAATTGGACGACCATCCTCATCATATATCACAAATTTTAAACAATTCCTATGCGTCACCCTCGAGACTGCAATATACCCTTCCTATTCAAACCCTAGCTGTTTCACCCATGCATTGCGCAGGGGCCAAATTTTTCAACATCTATCTTTTCCATATATATTGATTGAATATTGTATTATCATACGAAGTAGAATATAAGAACAACAAATAACAACCTAAAAGCTTAATTCTCTACCTTATTATGGTTTGATTCATACTTTAAAATTGTAATAACTCTATATGAATTAGAAAAGTAAAAATAATAAAATATAATGTAATTTATTTCATTCCGAATCGATCCATTACAAAAATAATGGTGTAAGTACTCATTAGATAATTACAATTTTAAATCTAATCTTTGATAATTGAACTCAATAAATATATACTTTTAATTTTAAATTTGTCATTTCTTTTTTTTTTCCATATATATTCATTCAACAATTCATTATGATACAACTAGAATAATAATACAATTCATATTCTTAACTTTCCTATTTCAATTTTGCATAACTAATAACATTGATTCATGATTAAGGTATCCATTGGACAATGGGGCACTAATTTACTAAGTTAACATGTGAACATTTTGACATAAAAATTAAATATTTCACGAAAAAAGTACAAAGAAAGTACAATCAATCAACTAATTCACCTTTATAATTTAAAAAATTGTGTCGACTTAACCAAAAGATATAAAAAAATTAATGATACAAAAAAATTATCCTTACAAAGAAATAATAATTATTTTAATAATTTATCGCAAATAATCGATCAAAGTGGGTCAATTTAGATTTTAATTTATTTTATACTTGTAAATAGTAATAATTGCATTACAAATTAATCTACTGTAAAAAAAAAATTAAAAAGTTTATTGGACTTTTACAATTGTGACGAATTATGTGAATTAAAAATTTTAATCAACCATAAAAAAAAGTATAATTAATTTCACAATAAACATATTGGCATAAAAACTAAATGACCTAAGGCAAAAAAAAAATTATATTATGAAGAAAGTATAATCAAATCCAAGGATTTATCTGAACAGTTTAAAATATTGTGTCGACTCACACTAATGATTTAAAAACTACAATTGTGAAGAAACTATAATTGTTGTTCACACGAAGTGAGTTCGGCACTCTTTTGATTGGAACAATCTTCCACTACCGAAAAGTATTTTTCATGTAGGCACAAAAAATAAATGATCCGAGAAAAAAATTTAATAGTGCAAAGAAAGTGCGATCTATCCATAGATTTACCTTTAGTGTTTAAAAAATCATATTGTCTCATCCTAATGGTATAAAATTAATTTAAAAAAGAAAATAATTTAACCACTGTGATGAAAGATATAATTGTTTAAAAGTTACCAAAAACAATACATCGATTTTGATCGATTAATATTTTAATTTATTTTATATTTGTAAAAAGTAATAGTTGTATTACAAATTAATCTACTGGAAAATATTATAAATTATATTGATTTTTACAATTATAACGAATTATGTGAACTAAAAATATTAATCAACCATACAAAAAAAGTATAATTCACAATGAACAAATTGACATAAAAACAAATGATCGAGAAAGGTATGATCAATCCATCGACTTACCTTAACAATTCAAAATATTGTATCGACTCCTATTAATGGTTTAAAAAATTGATTATATAAAAGTTAAAAAAGAAAAAATTTTAATAGTGTGAGTTCAACACTTTTTAGATTGGAACCCTGTCACTATTGAAAAACATTTTTCATGTGGGCACAAAAAATAAATGATCCAAGAGGAAAATTTAATCACGTGAGGAAAATACGATCAATTCATAATTTTACCCTTATTATTTTAAAAATTGTGTCGTCTCAACCTAATGGTATAAGAAATGAATGAGAAGAGAGAGAGAGAGAGAATAAGTTATCACCTTGAAGAAAGAATAGTTGTTGCAACAACTTATCGGAAACACTCCATCGAATTGGGTTGATTTATATTTTAATTTATTTTATACTTGTAAACAGCAATAGTTGCATTACAAATTAACTTAATGGAAAAAAATTATAAAGTACATTGGACTTTCCAATTGTAACGAATTATGTGAACTAAAAATATAATCAACCATACAACAGAAGTATAGAAATATAATTAATTTTCACAATGAACATATTGTCATAAAAACTAAATGATCGTAGGAAAAAAATTAATAGTGTGAAAAAAGTATGGTAAATCCACAGATTTACCTTAATAATTTAAAATATTGTTTCGATTTGTATTAATGATTTAAAAAATTGATCATATATATATATATATATATAACTTTTGTAGTGCGAAGAAACTACAATTGTTTCTTTATAATAAGTGAGTCCAACACTCTTTTGATTGAAATTCTGTTGCACTATTGAAAAGTATTTTCCATATGGGTATAAAAAATAAACGATCTAAGATAAGAAAAATTAATAGTGCGAAAAAAGTATGATCAATCCATGAATTTACCTTTGATATTTTAAAAATTGTGTCGTCTCAACCCAATGGTATAAAAAATTAATGAAAAAAAGAGAGAAAGATATAACTAATCTAAAATGCATTTAAAAGATATAACTGTTGAAATGCAATATTAAAACCCGTTTCCATTAATTATTTCCACTAAATGATATCTGCAATTTAAAAGATATAGATATAGATTCAATTAATTGAAAATATTCGATTAATATTACAACTAAATGGTTAATTAAAAAAAAAAGTAATGTTACATGTTTCTTTTAGTTTTTGTGTACAAATTTGATGTGTTGTAATTTTTTATCACACCAAAATGAAATTGTAAAGACTTGTTAATTTTAATTAATTTTCTTTTTTTAGCTAATTTTATTTTTGAAAATAATTAATTATTTCTGAAATTAAGTAAACGAACCGATCTAACATGTTACAAGTTTATTTTAATTTTTATGTAGACTTTTAATGACTTTTAATTTTGTATCACACAAAAATTAAATCTTAGTGTAATTGCTAATTCAAATTAATATTCATTCCTTAGCTAATTATATTTATAAAAATCAATGTTTAGAAAACTTGACTGTACTGACTGGTTCAACCATGAACCAGTCCGGTTATAGCTGAAAACCAAACCATTAGAAAATTGGTCAAAAAACGGATCGATCAGTTCAGCCGGTTTAACCAGTGACCCGGTAACGGTTCAACCGATTTAACCAGTGACCGGGTAATGGTTCAACCGATTTTTTAATTTTATTGGTTTTAATTTATTTTTTAATTTTTTAAATTAAAAACGGTTCAACCTCGGTTCGACCCAGTTCATCCGTTTGACCCTTGAGCTGTTGCTTTCTCCAATTTGTTAACCGGTTCAGTTTTCTAAATATTGATAAAAATAATTAATTATTTAAAAAATTAATTAGTGGATCGAATCAAAGTTTTAAATTTTAATGTTATACTTTTCTTTTAATTTTGTGTAAAATTTAATGAATGCTAATTTTGTATTACCAATAATCAAATATTAACGAAATTATTAATTTTATTTTCTCAAGAATTAATTTTTGTCTCGTAATTAATTATTTATAAAAAGTCTCTTATTATATATATTAAATATAAATCCTTAGATTCAGATTAAAAAGATATAATAAAATAATAATTATCAATACTTGTGGAAGCAAAAAAAATTTAGATTTAATATTTGGTATTTAATATAAATAATAATTTATTAACTCCTTTACTAGGATTGATTGTGAATTGATAAAAAAGGAAAAAAAAAGAAAAAACATATAGAAGATAAGTTCAAATCAGTAGAGATTTGAAAAAATCTAATTTTTGTGAGGATAAGATTTAATATAGATAATTGTTAGTTAGTTGATTGTTAGAGATTAATTATTAATTATTTAAAAAAAGGAAAAAATAAAAAGATAAGAAAAGACTTTATTTTATGTGGGAAAATTAATTAACCTAATTAAAAAATAGATTGAAATTTCCCTACTTTTCTATATATATAGATATAAATGTTTTAAAATTTGTTGAGTTGTCAAATTAAATTAAATACAAAAGTAAATTAAAAGTAATATATAAAAAACACACTTAAAAAATTAGCAAATAAAATAACAAATTTTTATTAAGGGTCCAAATATATTAAGAAGATGATTTTGTTATTGAAAAATTTTACTACCTAACATCTGTGACTTTATTTATTTGTTTTATATAAAGTTCAGCTCATACTTATGATTTGTATATTGACATCTTGATCATATATTTTTATGCTTGCGACATGTAGTCTTGTATTTCATATTATTATATGTAAAGAAAATATGCTACAATCTCAAAGTAGGTTAAATGCTTAAATATTTTTTTAAATTGTTTAATATCATTAATAAAAGTAAAAAAAAATGGAAAATAAGTTGAAATTCTATTATACAACCTCTTTACACATTTTTACATATTTTCTAAGGAGGACTATTTAATATCATTAACAAAAGTGAAAAATGGAAGGGAAATTCGAATTCTATTATACTATCCGTTTAAACACATTTTGATACATTTTCTACCGAAAACGATATCTCCCTCTCCCATATTTGGAAATAAAAACCTTCATCAAATATATCCATAACATAAAACTAATATGATATATATATATATATGTGTGTGTGTGTGTGACTTTTTATCTTGTACTTTATTTATTGTCACTAGGCCAACCACAAAAATATTGATAGAAATATAATGCTCTTTCACGGATTGAATGTTTTAAAGTCCAAAGTAACGTACATTTATGTTTTAAAGTCCAAAGTAACGTACATTTTTATAAATTCTCTCACCCTATTTAAATAAAAATAACTAGTACTACACTCGTGAGATGCACGGGGGGCAGTAAAATTTTTAAATAACAAATTAAATATCAACTATAAAATTAACGGTGTGGATGTGACAAACAAAATACAATAAATAAATAGTAATTACAGATAAACATCAATATATGTATAAACATATATATATATAACATAATCTTTAAATATGTAAAAAATTACAAATTTTGAAATGTTTCTTTGTACACAACATTAATAGTTGTATTGGTCAATTTTCCTTCATTGTCGCATATAAAAACCTTCAGGCCTGCTTGACTTGTAACCCTGGATACTGCAACGTACAAATGACCGTGGCTGAACACCGATTTTTTCAACAGAAGTCCAACATGCAAAAGTGATTGGCCCTGACTTTTATTAATTGTCATCGCATATGATACAATCAATGGGAACTGACGTCTCTAAAACTTGAAAGGTAATCTCATATCAGATGGAGTTAAGGACATTCCCGGGATAAAAACTTTGAGACCTGCATTTACACCAGCCAAAATTTGAGCCTCCAAAACATGGTTCCCAAGTCTTGTGATAATAAGTCTAGTTTCGTTACACAACCCGGTGGCATGATCAATATTTCTCAATAACATCACTGGAACACCAACTTTTAACTTCAACTCATGAGTGGGAACACCAGAACACCTGATCCCATTCAAAAACTCTGGAGAATGAATATTGTCTACCACATTACCAGTTCCGTCAACCTTGCAAGTCGCATCAGAACTCAAGCAAACTCTACCTTCAGAGTCATTCAGGGAAATCATGTACTCATTTATCACATCAACTGCCTGAAGAGTTGGTGCCAATATTGCCCTACCCTAGCAAAAAGATACATCAACCACATGATTTTGAAAATCGGGGTAAATGGCATCAACAATCGCCTCAATTGCATCCCCAGATCCTTTTATAAGAACATCTTCTGGTAAGTCTATGGATGCATGTCCATCATTAGGACCACCAATTGTTCTATTGCCGATTCCACACATCTAGTCCGAAAAACTTTTCAGTTCAGCACCAACATCATCATCACGAACATTTTGAAGCCTCATATTCTTTGTTAGTCTCAAAATAGTGCAATAATCCCATATATAAGATGAATTGATAGTAGCATGTACAACATCCCGACGACTACCTTTGGGAATTACAGGGTAGGATCTGCTGAAATCACCACCAAACACTATTGTCTTGCCTCCAAAGGGTTGTTCACCAGTATTAGGATTATCAGTTTGTAAAATATCACGCATGGTTCTATCCAAAGCTTCAAAATAGTACTTGTGCATCGTCGGTGCTTCATCCCAAATGATCAACTTAGCCCTCGAAATTAATTCCACGAGGGGACTGTCCCGACTTATATTGCAAGTGGGGTTTTGAATTGGATTCCATGGAATAGCAAACCGAGAGTGGGCTGTTCTTCCACCAGGCAATAACAATGAAGAAATGCCACTCGAAGCCACGTTTAACACAATTTCCCTGTCAGAACGTAACGTTGTAGATAGTGTTTTCCATATAAATGTCTTTCTTGTCCCACCATACCCATATACAAAGAATACACCGCCGTTATATCCACGAATAGACTGCATGATTGTGTCATACACCTTTCTCTGTTCATCAGTCATCATTTTCACAAGGGAATCGTGTCGTCGCACCATTTCTAACCTATTGTAATTGAGTTCATCAAATATGCGCCGGTTATTTGCCAAAGAAGCATCAACATCCTGAGGATATGGCAATGTTGGATAATCATTCAGACTCCTCCCTCTACTACACAATATATTCTCAATCTCAAAAAGTGTAAAGTTTTGGAGTTCTTCAACCGACAACATCAAACCTTAACGGCCAAAAAAAAAAAAGAATAAAATGAAATGAATATAATAAATAGAGCGGCTAAAATGTCAAATAATGCGTAAATTCCAATAACAATGAAATTATTAGATGTACCTTCTTGTCCCAAAATATTCCTGTGCATGTGTAAGATACCGTCCAACAAATATTCCCAACATCGTTGCCAAACATGCTCTGGTCGGACCAAAGAATCTGACATCAGCAGAGTTGCAAATAAATTCCTCAACATATTACCGACCCCCATTTCAGTAGCCTCCGTATTTCCATCAATGTATTCTCTATCATCGTCTAACAAATCAAGTGCATAGCATGCATCCCTATACGTATTATAGTTCATACACAACCCCATCCACAGTTCTGATATCCTCGAAACATGTAGGCCCTCAAACAACATTCAACATCAAACGCAAATAATACAACTCCCCAGCACCTGGTGGCACATAACAAAGTTGTCCAATCACTAATTGACGCTGTCTCGGCTCCCACTGTCTCTTATCCGGCTTCCAAGTAAACTGCGTTGGAAATTCAATATACTTCAAAGTCCCAGCAAGTTCGTACTCCTTGTCCGCTTCGAGCCATGCAATAAACATGCTCTCTTTAATAGTTGGCATATTCACAACTTTTTGTAGAGAGGTGTTTGCTTTGAACACGACATTCTGTTCATTAGGAAGGTGGAAGTGCAAGCGTTCAATGGAGGGCTCCCCAAAAATTCTCCATGCAGCTTCGTATGGTGAGACATACCTACAATCGCAATACATGGCCACCTCATCAACGGGCTTATTGCCATTAGGATCCTCGCTCACAGTCTGGTAAAACTTCGCTGTCACACGATCTTGGCCTTTGTTGACCTACTTAAACAAATACTTGATTGCTCGAATCTGGTTACACCACTCTACATTAATATGCGCACGACATTTCATTAAAAGATACCGATTGTGAGGTACAACATATCTGTTATCCAGGTCAACACCATTCTTGTTAACTGTTCGACCATCATCTCGGCGACGATATACTGGGAATCTATCCTCGTCTACAGTTTTTTCCTGAACAAACTAGTTTGGGTAATGCTTAGTGCATCGATCGTCAACCATACATGGAGAGTCCTTTCGCATAGTACCACACGGCCCGTGTATCATTAAATCATTTACAGCTAAATAATATTCAGGATCTGCTTCCTTGTCTGGAATCTCAGCTGAAATGATAGCATCAATATCGTGGCCGTTGCGATTTTTGGGATTGTGCGGCAACCATAGTAGAATGTGTGCATGAGGTAATCCGCATTTTTGAAACTCTATCGTATACATAGCTACATAAAATGATTTAAACAAATCTTTATATTAGTAAGCAGAACAACATGAACAAAAATACTCACATTAAACAGATAAGTAAATTTAAAATTTACCTACTTTTATAACACCAAATATCTGATTTTCCTTAATATCTCTCATAAGCATTTCCAACTTCACCTTGAAAATTCTACAAAATATGTTTGGTCAAACTTCTGTTTCAAATTTCCCATTTCCAAATACCTAGTAACCTCAGGCCATTTTGGATTGCATGTGAAAGTGATAAACAATTCGGGATAACCAAACCACTTGCATATTGACATTACATCTTGGTAGTTCTGAATCATATACCGCGGACTTCCCATAAAAGACGATGGTAAATAAATTCTCTGCCCCTTATTCGAATGGTCCGTCTCGCCTCTAGAGAGAGCATCGTTCAACCCCTTAAACATGGCACTTCGCAATTCGGGCTGATGCATGCATAAATATGCTAATATTCCGGCTTCAACCATAGTATAAGCATCAACTAAAAATTGTTGAAATAACCATTTGGAGAACAAAATATTAGGAGACTCGTGAGCTCTTTCTTGAAGGTGAAATGCAAAAAACTCCCTCATAGTTAACTTCTTTCTTCTAGTTCTGGGGCTAAAATCCTCACCTCTATGATGAATACCTTCTCTAAATCCATCCTGACCATAGAAGAAAATCAAAGGGTACTGCAATGTGAGATAGGACGGGTGAAGCTCACTTAATCGCTTTAATACGCACAAGCGCCTTTCGACAATGATATCCCTACTACCAGGATCCGTTTCTAAATCACCGACATATAAGATAGCAACTTCATCGGCAGTCGGCAAGTTATATGTTCTTCCGTCAAGTGTCCGATTTCCAATTAATTTCAACTTCACGTCTGCACATGTTTCTGAACGAACCCTTTCGGAATGATATCTAAATGACCTCACTAACCAGTTATTATCATCTAACATTTTCTTTAGTTCAGCAACAATTCCTTTATGAAATGTCTCACCATTGGCATCAGACCTGTCCAATAAATTTCACAACAATTAGTAGTAAGATGAAAAATTCATAAAGTGAATAATTGATAAATAAAATGTTAATAATTTTTTTTAAAAAATACAGATTTTTAAACCCTTACAAAACAGCTTGCAGTCTATTTCGCCCTTTATTGTCAGTGTCATATATGTAGAGTTGAGCAAACTTTGGATCTTTCCTGGGAGAGGGCAATAGACTACCAATTCTATGGTAATTTTGGCCGCACAACCTGAAAACTGGAGGGGCCCTTCCAGAGTTAACATCTTTATCTATTATTCCACCCATCGATGTAAATGAGAACATCGAGTTGAACATTTGAATATTCCGCTGGAAGTGTCTCGTTCTTTAATCCTGCCCATAAAGCAAGTATACCAAGAACGGCGGAGGAACTTGCATGAACGGCAACTGCACCTTCCCCTGTGAACAACACAGCGAGATTTTCGGTTCAAGAGTGTTGTGGTGCCTATCAAGTCTCTCTTCATACCAAAATATTGCACCACAATGCTGGCACACACAATATGCATCTCCAATATCCTTATATTCTACAATTTTAAAGATATATAAGTTTAATTAACTAGAAACAACTATTAGAAGTTCAAATAAATGAAAATAGCAATTTTCATAATAAATAAGCTGAGAAACACATATATTGTTCTTTTCTATTTTTTAAAAATACTAATATGGGTAAGATGGGTCTCATACGTCGACATATTGTACAAATTTGTATATTAATAAATGAATTTAATTAACATTCATTAATTTAACAATAAAAAACATCTATCTGTAAGAAATAACAGAATAATATGCATATAAATTGCCTACAAACATTCAAGCCAGACAGAATATATAGAAAGTTTAATGAATTACAATATTTGAAATACGTTTTACACACTACTAAATTAAACTTATTTATATGTATTACGAATCGAAACAAAAACAAAAGAAAAAATTACAAATTTTGAAATACTTCTTTGTACACAATATTTATCGTTGTATTCGTTGGTTTTCCATCCCTGTCAAATGTAAGAACCTTCAATTATATACAACTTGTAACTCTAGAAACTTCAACGTATAGTTGACCATGACTAAATATCAACTTCTTCAAAAAAAGGACGACGTGTGAAAGTGATTGCTCTTAACTTTTAATGTGTGAAAGCTAATATTAAACTAATAAGATTGAATACAATGTTAAAAAAATGTAATCTTTAACTATTAAGAATTTGAAATTAAATTAAAGTTTACTATATGAAAGCTAATCTTAAACTAATAATACAAAATACAATATTATAAAAAAAGTACAAATTATATAAAGTAAACTAAAGTTATGTATAATATAATGGTTCAAATGATTACATCAAACATCTCAGCCTTGAATTCCATTGGCAAATTCTCCGGCTTTCCTTTTTTTGTTTCTTTTTTTGTAATTTAATTTTTTTTCTTTTCAAGCAATGAAACCCCCAACTTTTGAAAAATGTGTATCATAAATCCAAATGAATGGAATGTTCAAAATTTTGTTAGCATTTTGAAAGAATAAAAGTAAATACAATTAAACAATAAAATGTAAATTTATATAAAAAAATTAAAACTAGAATAAACAAAACTTTAGAAAACTACTTCTTTTCACCAGTCCACAACCCTAGATCCCTAATCCTCTAAGTGATGCTATGTATTAAGTGTGAGGTTAACGGAAACCTCTTATTTTCTTTTCTCTTCTACATATTGGGAAAAGTAGAGAATTTTCCAATGGAATTAAAGGATGAGATGTTTGACATAATCATTTGAATTAGCAATGGAATTAAAGGTGTACTAACATTAAATTATCAAAGGAAAAAAAACCTAAAATAAAAATATTAAACAAAACATAGTTCAAATTATATTAATATGATGGGTTGTCATCATTTTAAAATATTCAAACTAATTTCAATTTTATAAGCTACACTAACCATGAAATTAGGGAAGGAAAAAAATTTAAAAATATATTGAAGAGGGAAAAAACAACAGTGTCAAAATAAGATATAGGGAGAATATATAAATTTTGTTTAAACATTAGGGAATATAAGCGGTTGATATATCCTACCCACTATGAGTAACTTATGTTACCCACAGTGGGATAAAAAAATCGTCGGGGTCGGGTGAGGCCCCCACTATTAGGGACAGTTATGTATTATTCATTTGACTCAACGTAGGTATTAAAAAAATTTTTTAAAAAGATTGATCGATGATGTGGCGCCACGTCGACATGAGTATGTCCCTATGTTGATCGATGATGTGGCGCCACGTCGACATGAGTATGTCCCTATGTTGCTCAATGTGGGCAACCGAACATTTTCGAAGGAATAAAGATGTTCAATTGTAAACAAATCCAAATCTATTAAAAAAGATATGTTAGACTTTATCAGTATGGAAAACGGACATAAATTAAAAGCAGAATAAAAAATAAAAAAAAAGACCCAAAAAGGCCCATTTTATACCGAAATGTGAATAATCCCATATCAGCCCATGAACATGATTGATCCACCGGTAAAACTTTGTGGTGACCCAATAGAAAAGCCCATTCTAGAAGGATCTATGGACTGTGGTTATATTAGAAGAGCCAAGCCCTAAAATCATTTCTCCTCTCTATTCTACTATACGCCGTTCATCCCTTTTCTCTCGTCTCTCACCCCCAATCACAACTGCTTCATTCATTATACACCAACCATTAAATTTTACATACTTAACAAACTCAGGTTTGATTCTTTTCATCCTACCGTGATATCTATAGACAGCAACCGAGAGTTAAAGTTTCCCATCAGATCTGTATTTTTTGTCACCTGGTTCTCGCAGCAGAAACATCGATCATACTACTAAATCAGATATGGCCGGTGGAGCAAAAAGTAAGAAATTTAAAGATTATTTGAACTTGTACACATTTAATTTCAATTTTATTTTTTTTAATCTCTCTTTTTGACATATTTCTTCGCTTATTTCAACGGATCGAAGCCAAAAAAAATCTTGCATTTCAACTTGAGTCTAATAATTTAAGATTTGTAAGTATTTTGAAATTATCACTTGTTTCATACTGTTACTTTGCGATATATCTATGTTCTCACAGTTTTTTCAGATATATTTGCAGATCGAATTCTCAACGCACAACCGAGAGTTAATATTTCCCATCAGATCCGTATTTTTTGTCACCTGGTTCTCACAGCAGAAACATCGATCATACTACTAAATCGGATATGGCTGGTGGAGCAAAGTGTAGGAGATTTTAAGATTATTTGAACTTTTACACATTTAATTTCAATTTTATTTTTTTCAATCTCTCTTTTTGACATATTTCTTCGCTTATTTCAGCGGATCGAAGCCAAAAAAAAAAATTTCTTGCATTTCAACTCGAGTCTAATAATTTAAGGTTTGTAAATATTTTGAAATTATCACTTCTTTTATACTGTTACTTTGTGATTTATCTCTGCTCTCACATTTTTCTCGGATATATTTGTAGGCGAAGCCTCAATGCACGGGTGGATCAAACATCTTCGTTTTTCAAGCAGATTTATCAAGCACTGTTATGGAGCGCAGTTCACTTTTGTTTAACCGTGTAACGTATTGTACTCGCGTTATTTTTTGGCTATACTTTGTGATTTGTTGGCGAAATCTGAACACATCTTTCATGGATAGGTAATATTAACAAAGAACAAAAGACTATCAAGTCAGTACAAAAAAGATAAGTATCAATGTTGCAAAACATGTTTAACGTATTTTATGTTCTAGTTTTTGATTTGTTGACGAAATTTGAAAATTTTTATGGACAGGTAATATTAAAAAAATGGAAAACTACCAAGCCAGTACAAAAAGATAAGTATTAATGATGTAACAATTGTATAACTTATTTTATGTTGTAGAACAGTAAGATTTAAACAAATTAATTTTCTAAAGTATTTGTTGTATTAACTCCAGGAAAAATTCGTTTATTTAGTTTGGATGACAAAGGCACAAAGTGAGAATAACATATAATAAAGCATAAATAATAATCCTGAGGTAAATTTTATCTTTTTGTTTTTTATTTTACTCAAAAAGTGTGTCCAGAAGTTAAAAAATAGATAGGAAAAACTTTATTTTCTAAATTCTGGGAGGTACTTTTTTTTGATAAATAGATAAAGGAGAAACATAGATCAAACAATTCTATAATAAATTAGAGCCTTGAATCAGAAATCCATATGAGAAATGTCAATAGCAAGTTAAAAAATTGTCATTGAGTATTTAGCTTCAAATTTAACTCGTTTTAAACCTTGAAGCTTAGTTGATTTTATACCCAATTTTTGCCAATTTAATCAGGGGTCTGACATTCATAGAATTTTACTGTCTCAAAAATTTTATCTCTATACCAAAACTGAGTATTACTTAGAACTCTACTTTTTAAAAATTATCTATCTCCACACCAAACTCATTCTATAATGTTTAACTTGTAGGATCACACATAAACCAATCCTATGTCCAAGCTAATGCCACCTATGTTATAGAGTAGATAGTCTATAGTGCAGTTATGTAGTGATTAATTCGTAGTCAATGTATTAATTTATGTGTAATTCTGAGTGTTTCGATATGTATAATGCTTTTGTAGTTTTTATTTGTAAAATGATGGAACCAAGTAAGTGTCAAGAAAGAAGAAACAACATGCGAAGGCCAGAACGACATGGAACTTCAATAACGAGTAACATTTTTGTTAGGAATTGATCTAAAAACTTGCACAACGGAAATAAAATAATCAATTCCGAACACCGAATCCTCTCGGCTCTTAGATGAGATTTGAGATTAAGAGATTACCAATAAAGCAGATTCTTCGGCGTAATTCTCTTTGAGCTTTCGTCGCCACAACCGTCCAATCGCACGACCTCCAATGTTGATCCACATGTCAAGACTCGTCCCGAACAACGAACAACTTCGTAGTAGGATGATCTCTCTAAATCTTAGTGCTAGCTAAATTTAGAGAGAATTTAGAGAGAATGTAATAATAATATCTTGTGCATTATGGGGCTACAATGAGTTATTTATAGGTTTATAACAAACCTATTGGGTTTGGGGTTTCTTGAACCCCAAGTCAACTTATAGCCTGGTCCAACAATTGAACCTTATACACTATAACTAACATTCTCCCACTTGGACAAGGTCCAATTCAAGATACGAGTTACTTGACTTTGTGTGTGACCCATCAGGTTCCCACTCACTATGTCGAACAGTATGATATCACCATACTAATCGGATTAGGATGAGATAAACAAGATCCCTGTCTTAATTTATCATCGATTCACCCAGATCGATCGATTTACACCGCCGACGTCCATGATTGACATCTAGCAACGTATCATGGCAATCCATGTGACAGGATAAGTCATGTGGAAATGATGAAACCTTTACATACGCGGTTGTCGTGGAACTATAATCCCTTCATCAATATAAACTCGGTTGGTTCAGAGATATGGATTCACATCAATCTCATTAAACCAACCATATTATTCACTCTCAACTCAACGTTGATTAAATCAGCGATTGTGATTGAAAGCTCTTTTCAATCCTACAATCCCACCTTGGCCAAGGAATTTACATCAACATGATTGGGCAAAATACAGGTTATAATCTCCCATTATCCAGGAGTGATAAATCCTGTATTAAATACTCACAATCTTGATGCATTTCTCACTATACCCGTATGGCATCTCCAGTCAACCCACGACCAGGGTATCCTTCAATGTTTGCCTAAGTAAAGCGATCCCTGCATAAGGTTCTATGGTATCCTCAAGTCTAAGGACCAATTCCACCACCGCGCATTAGAGATCAACTACTGACGCAAGGATAACTATCCATACAGTATCTCTAGGCGGGTGATCCAGATGCTTGTTCCACCGACAAAGCATCCATGTGTCCATCTGGATGTCTCCACATTCTAACTTGTGAGATCAGTTACTTTTTCTTTACGGAAGAGATGCAACACATGCCATTCTACCCAAAATAATAATATCCGAGGCTTGCTATTGCTTTGACTGGCGATAATTTAAGAATGAGTGCTAAAAACTTTTATCTCACTATCACGACACCTTGTGATTAATAAGTTTTTCCACATTTATTCTACGGACTCTATTATTTTAGTTGTTATAGTAGAATAACGAATATATATAATAGATCTGCCATAATAAAGTGCATATATAAATAATCAATCATACTCAAAATGTCTTACATGAGAGTACTGACATCCAAACTAAATCCATTCACTCATGTATCTTATACCAATGGACGAGACATGACTATCATGCTTATTTTGCGATAGCGCTTTGGTCAAAGGATCGGCCACGTTATCATCAGTATGGACTCGCTCTATCTTTATATCATTCCTTTGTATTATCTCTATGATGAGATGGTATTGCCTCAATACATGTTTGGATTGTTGATGAGACCTCGGTTCCTTTGCTTCCGCGATGGCTCCATTGTTGTCACAATACAATTGTATCGGATCAACAATGCTAGGAACAACTCCAAGTTCGGTGACAAACTTCTTGATCCATACAGCTTCTTTTGCTGCTTCTGAAGCAGCTATGTAGTCGGCTTCCGTTGTTGAATCGGCTCTAGTTTCTTGCTTCGAACTTTTCCAACTTACGGCACCCCCATTGAGGGTAAAGACGTAATCAGATTGGGATTTGCAGTCGTCTTTATCTGACTGGAAACTAGCATCCGTGCATCCCTGAACTCTTAAGGTGTGTTTGATTGCAAAGTCGGAAAATGGTTAGAAGGAAAACGTTTTCGGGTAAATGAATTCTGAGAAAAGGTTTTCCAGGAAAATGATAGTTGTAGGTGTTTGATTGGGTTAATTTGAAAGTTGGAAAATAATGTTATTTTCCTTATTTTTGAGTTTTTTTAATGAAATTTGATCATTTTCCTTATCTTTATGGTTAAATTAAATTATCCATTAAAAAAAGAAAAAGTATCAAATTTTTCCTGAAAACAAAACCACCTCCCCCAAGGAAAAAAGGAAAAGTGCGGATTTCGAGATAAGTTGGAAAACGCTTTTCCTTGAAAAAACCAATCAAACACCCGGTTGGAAAAAATGGTGGAAAACTTCGTTTTCCAGAAAACTTTTGTGGAATCAAACACACCCTTAGTTCATTTCCTCTATACACTAAGAGCATGTCCTAGGTTCTTCTCAAGTACTTAAAGATGTTCTTAACCGCAACCCAATGTTTTCTCCAGGGTTTGCTTGGAACCTGTTCTTGACACTCAGAGCATATGAGATATCCGGTCTCGTACATGGCATCGCATACATGATGGATCCTATTGCTGATGCATAAGGTACCCTATCCATGCGATCTCTTTCAACTTGTATCTGTGGACACATATCTTTTGAGAGATTAATCCCGTGCCCTATGGGACAGAGTCCTCTCTTCGACTCTTGCATATTAAATCTTCTCAAGATTTTATCTATATACATTGATTGGGATAGGCCAAGCAATCTTCTAGATCTATCTCTATAGATCTTAATCCCAATTACGTATGCTGCCTCTCCCAAATCCTTCATGGAGAAATTTATGGGCAACTAGGATTTCACTGATTTTAACATTGGAATATCATTTCCTAATATTAGTATGTCATCCACATAGAGGATTAAGAAAACGATCTTATTCCCACTACCCTTTTGGTATACACACTGTTCGTCCTCATTTTGAATGAAATCAAACCTTTTGACTGTCTCATCAAAACGAAGATTCCAGCTCCGAGATGCTTGCTTAAGTCCATATATGGATCTTTGCAGTTTGCATACCCTGTGTCGCTCACTTGACTCAAAACCCCTCGGTTGTGTCATGTACACATCCTCACTGAGATTCCCATTTAGGAACGCGATTTTGACATCCATTTGCCAAATCTCATAGTCATGGTACGCTGCAATCGCGAGTAGAATCCGAATTGATTTAGACATGGCTACAGGTGCCAAGGTCTCATCAAAGTCAACGCCTTATCTTTGATTATAGCCTTTAGCCACTAGCCTTGCCTTATAAGTTTGAACTTTACCATCCATATCGATCTTTTTCTTGTAAACCCATTTACAACCTATTGGTTTTACCCCCTTAGGCAGCTCCACCAAGGTCCACACCTTGTTTTCATACATGGAGTTCATTTCGGATTCTATGGCTTCTTGCCATTTTCTCGAGTCAACACTTGACTTTGTTTCTTCATAAGTGGCAAGCTCGTCTTCCTCTATTAGTAATGTTTCATTAGTAATCATGAGATCTAATCTCTGAGGAGGACATATCATTCTACTAGACTTACGAGGAGCTAGCGTGTCCTTGGGAGCTGTTATCTCCCTTTTAGTAGTTTTAACTTCATCCAATGATGTCTCAACTACTGTTTCATCTAATCGGTTGTCGAGTTCCGTGGTTTCTTGAACCTCTTCAAGATCCACTTTGCTCCCACTGTTCTCTCTTCGAATAAAATCTTTTTCCAAGAAAACAACGCTGTCTTGACACAATGACTTTCAAGTCACGGGATTGTAGAAGTAATATCCAACTCAAGCTGCTGGATATCCCACAAAATAGCATTTATCGAACTTAGCATCCAATTTATCCGAGCTTGTGCACTTCACGTAAGCTTCACAACCCCAAATCTTCATGTATGAAAAATTTGATCTATTACCAATCCATAACTCATGCATTGTTTTATCAATTGATTTAGATGGGGCACGATTTAGCGTGTAACAGGCAGTTTTAATTGCATGTCCTCAGAATGACTTTGGAAGGTTTGTTTGACTTATCATTGAATGCACCATATCCAGTAGGGTGCGATTTCTCCTTTCAGATACACCATTGTGTTATGGTGTATAAGGTGGAGTCCACTGCGAGAGAATCCCATTCTCTTTGAGGTAATTCATGAACTTGCCCTTGAGGTATTCTCCACCTCGGTCAGATCTTCGTGTTAGAATATTTCTTTCCAGTTTGTTTTTCCACTTCTTGCTTGAATTCCTTAAACTTTTCAAGTGCTTCATGCTTGAACTTCATCAAGTATACAAATCCATATCTAGTATGTTCATCTATAAATGTGATAAAGTAGGAAAAACCTCTCTGGCTTCTGTTGTCATTGGTCCACATACATCGGTATGTACGAAGTTCCAACTTTTTGCAGCTCTTTCTCCCTTTCCACTAAAGCGGAATTCTTCCATCTTACCCAAAAAGCATGATTCGCATCTTTCAAAGGATTCGTAATCCCCTTCCCCAAAGTATCCATCCTTATGTAACCTATTGATGTGTTTTTCGTTGATGTGCCCGAGCCACCAGTGCCATAGGTACGAGTTGTTGATACTATTATCAACTTTTCACCTCTTACTTTCTATACGCATTATAGAATGTTCGAGGTTTAGAATATAGATGCCATTATCTAGGCTCCCATAACCATAAAATACAGTATCAAGATAAATAAAACAACGTTTATTCTTAATATCAATGATAAAACCATTCATGTCCAAACAAGAAATAGAAATAATGTTTTTGGTAATAGTGGGAACATAATAACATTCTTTTAGTTCTAAAACAAGGCCCAAAGGCAACGATAAAAAGTAACTTCCTATGGCTAAAGCAGCAATTCTTGCTCCATTTCCAACGCGTAGGTTTACTTCTCCCTTCCGCAATGGTCTACTGTTCTTTAGTCCCTGCATATTTATACAAATATGAGATCCACATCCAGTATCTAATACCCAAGAGACTAAAGATGCAGTCATATTCAATTCAATGAAGTATATACCTGAAGCAGAAGTTTCAGAAGACTTCTTTCCCTTCAAGCTAGCAAGGTAGAGCTTGTAATTCCTCTTCCAATGTCCTTTGCCTTTGCAATAAAAGCACTCGGCATCAGCTTGGGACTTGTTCTTGTTTTTTTTTCTCTATTTTGGCAACTTTTCCCTTTGCTTTACCCTTCTTTGACCCTTTCACAAAGGATCTTTTTGCCTTCCTCTTATTCCCTCTAGAGGATTCAATGGCCAACACATGCACATTGGTTTTGGCGATGTTGTGCTCAGCAGTTTTCGACATATTTAACAGTTCCGGGAGTGTGGCCTCAATTTTATTCATGTTAAAATTCATGATAAATTTAGAATAGCTATCTGGGAGTGACTGTAGAACCAAGTCAACACTTAGCTCATGGTCTATGGCAAAACCCAACTGCTCTAATTTTTCAATGTAGCCAATCATCTGCAGTACGTGAGCACTTACTGAAAATCCTTCTGCCATCACAGCCTTGAAAAGCTTTTTCGATATCTCATATCTTTCAGTGCGGGACTGTTCACCGTACAACTCTTTGAGATGAACAATCATTGTGTGGGCATTCATATCTTCATGTTTCTTTTGCAACTCGGGAGACACTACTGCAAGCATCACACATGCTGCAGTGTTATCATCATCCACATGTTGATTATATGCCTCCACTACTTCCGCCGCTGCATCCTCTACTGGGGCTTCCGGCAACTGTTCTTCAAGAACGTATGCAATTTTCTCGTGTTTGAGAACGATTCTCAGATTGTGATGCCAGTCATTAAAGTTCGGCCCATTAAGTTTGTTAGCATCAAGTATGCCCCTTAAACTCATGTGACCAGCCATAATTCAATAAGATGTAATGATAAAGATAGAGTAATTACTATATGCTAAAGTCAATAAAATATGGACTTCTATAATACTAACTGTGCTCCCACTGAATCAACGATCCCCAACATTGATAAAAACAAATTTCTCAAATTTGTCAGTGGGCTAGGATCCCAATTGTTCAATCAGAGCCTTGAGTCACTCAACACTCCCTAACCGACGTTCAGGTAGATATATCTATCAATCACATTTCTATGTGACTCTCGGATAATCAAGCAGATAACTTATTATCCTATACATCTTATGTATTTACTTGACATGCCTCTAAAATCCTATTTCCTTGAGTTACTCAACAAGAAATGAATTTTAGTTAAATTCGACCCAATGTTGAGAGACATCACATGTCTCACAGCGAAGAAAACATTCCCTATGATCGACCAGTCTTGAGTCACTCAACAAACTTACTACGATTGTGAGAATCCAATTTTTTTCACCGTAACATTGGAAGGCATTGATTAACCTTTAATCGCGAATTTAATATCATTTTAAGGGAAATCGGTCTCATCAAATATCATGCAAAATATCATACATCAGCCATGCACACATTTAAAGCATAATAAAACTGGTGGATGATTATGGACGTGTTTCTATCCATTTTCCCACCACAAGGCAAACCGGTTGGTCAAATCTAAGGGACTAAGCTTTGTCTTCAATTGGCAACTCCATTGATCTCCATCTTCTTCTTCAACGTGTATCTAATACTAGTTGGCACATGCGCCATATCATATGGCCTCCCAGGTCCGGAATTAAATCAAAAGATTAAATGGTACACAGGCCCCAAATTATTAACAGGCACGCATGCCCCAAATTATTAACAGGCACGCAAGCCCCCAACACAAAATAAGGATCAAAACCATACATTCATCAAATCACATTGGTCTGGCCCATAATCATCCACAATATCCAATATTGATAAATAATTTAGTTTCTAAATTTATTGTGACGACTTATATTGTTTAAACAATTTAAACAAATAAGGAAAAGCAAAGAAAAAAAATTTGCAAATTAATCTAATTAATTACATGCAATAATAAATAATTAATCTAATTAATTAAATATTATTGGTGACGGGTTAGACAAAATAACACTTTATTTTTCATCTATATCAAAGTCACACTTTAATGAAATTTTACAAAAATACTAGGGAAGAATAAACTAAACCTATAATTTTCAAAATATCAACTTTTTCCCAAATAAGAATTTTTAAATTGAAAATAAATATTCAAAGTTGAATATTTGCAAGAAAATTGAAAAATCTAATTTGTTATTACTTTAAGAAATTTTATTTTATCCCTAGGGCCCTATTTGTAAAAAAAAAAAAATCAGGAACTGAATCAAAAGTTTCTAAAACCTTTGGGTGAGGTCAACGCCTCCTAAGAAAGTGGGGGCCTCGGTGTGAAATTTCCAAAATTGCACACCAGGCCCCCATCACCAACTCTCCCCGTGAATGGCGGAACCCAGCAATCGCCAGGTTTCGCCCCCCAAATAGCCGACAAGCCGCGTCGCCGCCGCCAGAGGCGGCGATGTTGCCGCTGCCTTTACCATGCAGTGGCGAAATCGCCGCTGCTTAATTTGCACCGGTGGCCATCGCCGCTGCTTAATTTGCAGCGGCAACCACTGCTGTTACCTAGTTGCAGCAGGTGCTACTGCTATGGCAGTGGCGACTCACCACCAGATCGCGGACCGCCGCCGCCGATCGTGGCGGCGTACCGAATCGCTGCCACTGCCGCCGATCATGGAGACATCAGCAACCGTTGCCACTGCCGCTGCCGGCGTTTGGTGGATCTCTGGCAACTGTAAAAAAAACCCTTTTTTTTATCTTTTTCTTTTGCGTGATTAATTTGTAGATCTAATCTAAAATTAATTTTAACGCAATTAGATCGTCACAAATAAATCAAACTAAATTGTTTTATAAAACATTAAATCAAATCTCAACAAGAGATCGAGTTGGCTCTGATACCACTGTCAGGAATTGATCTAAAAACATGCACAGCGGAAATAAAATAATTAATTCCGAACACCGGATCCTCTCGACTCTTAGATGAGATTTGTGATTAAGAGATTACCAATAAAGCTGATTTTTCGGCGTAATTCTCTTTGAGCTTTCGTCTCCACGACGGTCCAATCGTACGGCCTCTAACGTTGATCCACACGTCAAGACTCGTCCCGAATAACGAACAACTTCGTAGTAAGATTATCTCTCTAAATTTTAGTGCTAGCTAAATTTAGAGAGAATTTAGAGAGAATGTAATAATAATATCTTGTGCATTATGGGGCTACAATGATTTATTTATAGGTTTATAACAAACTTATTGGGCTTGGGGTTTCTTGAACCCCAAGTCCACTAATAGCCCGGTCCAACAATTGAACCTTGTACACTATAACTAACAATTTTCAGTTAAACAAGAAGGTATATCCTTTGGATTGTCTATTCTCTCTCTCTCTCTAAATGATTTGCAAATTAACATCATACTTTACATGTTAATAGGTGTTACACTATGGAGTCAACGTCCAGCACGAAGATTGCTAGTTACTGACCATACAACTAGGATAACTATTATGTGTTAACTAAAAATATCATGATAAATAGTTAACACGTCCTGAGTTCAGTAACTAGGATAACTAGGATAAATCTCTTGTTGTAATCATTTCCCAGACCTGTAATCATTTCACATAATAAAACCCCTATTTTATAATATAAATTTCTAATCCTAAGTTCAATATTTCTTCCGCCCTACAACTCTTGTTTGCTGTTTGTCATAAAGACTTCCCCTATTTTATAATATATGGGAAGTCGACCACCTATTTGTATGACTAGGATAAAAATAATTTTATCCTCCCACACGTACTCAATATTGTAATAAATATTGAGTTTATGACACGTCCTCTATTAAAGGTTTGAGTAAAGATTAGTTGCTAATATTAAATCTAAATCAGATTTTTAATACAATTTTCATGTATGGCTAAGGTTATAATATTTATATAATTATGATATCGTTTATGAGCTAAGTATATGGTGATATGTTCTAGACCATTGTAAAGGGTTTTGAGGTGTATTATTAATTTCTTGAGGTAGACTATCATGGTGGTTTTGTATATAACTAGAGCAATTTTTGAGAAAGGCTTCTAGACTAATTTGTAGATTAATATATTCATGTTGTAAACTATGCTGTTTGTCTATTAATAGTCGTAGAAGAGGTATATTATCAGGAAAAAGGAATATGTATTGTATACCTGGGGTATCGTATGGATCTGTCATATTTACCTTGTTGTTGCTTTCCTATATGGGTATATCTGTAAAGATAGAATAAATTTCACTACTCGATAATGTTCGTTTCCTAAAGCCTTTGTTAATAAGGTGAATTTGATGATTTATGGAGTTGAAAAGTTTTTTATTTCTTCCTAAAGTTTCTAAGATTAAGGGTAGAGTATTATGATGAGATTTCTTATCTTGGTCTAGTTTCATGTGTAATTGATGTATACTTACAGTTAAATGATCTATAGTATCGATGAGGACTCTTCTTCTTAAATGTAAATTAAAAAACATTTCTTGATTAATTTCGATTTCTAATTCTTCTAATTTTTCTACTGGGTCTTCTTTTTCAACTTGGCTTGGAGAGCCACAATCCCAATCGTTATCATTCATGTTGTACCTGTAAAAATTTAATAGATTCTAATAATCTTTAAAAAGAAAAGGAATAGTATCTTGAAATAAATTGTTTAATTCGTTTGGAGTTAACAACCTATTTAAATCTTTATATTCATTCCCATAGGATATAATCTTTTTGGCTATTTTAACTTGCTGTTCTAAAGGAAAATATTAGTTTTCAATAGCACGACTAGGTTGTCCTAGTTCCCAATTTCGTTTTTTCTTAGAAAATAATTCACTAATTTTTGTTTCTAAATGATAAAGATATCTACTGGCTTGTAAAGTTCTACTGAGGATTTTATTATGTTGAGCTCTGAGAGCTTTTTCTTCTTCAGATTTTTAGGTATCCATACAAATTAATCTTTTATAAAGACTTCCCTATTTTATAATATAAAATAGGGTTATGGGACCTTTAATACTAATCCTATTTCCCTATTAATGGTTTTAATAGGGGTTTTAATATAATTTCTAATATTAGTTTTTGTAATTTCGATAAAGATCATAAACATAGTCTTTATTCACAAGATCCTAGTCAAAACTCCATAATAGACTTACTCATAAATAGTTCTAATCATTTCCATAAAAGAATAATCTCTTTAGAAGAAAAAATAGTTAACCTAGGAGCTCTATTAGAAAAGTTACATCATAATTTAGATTATATACAATCTCAAAACACTACTCTTTTAGAAAAAGATAGTTCTCACCCTATACGAACTATAGCTCATATTCAAGATACGTTACAAACTACTTTAGACAAATTTGGTAAAAATTAGAAAAAGCGAGAAGAAGGAGGCGAATTCTATTAGATTTAAAAATCATAATGAGAAAATAAAAATTTAACTTTAGAACCCTCACAAGCTAGCGCCTCAACCTCGACTTCTACCTACCAGTTTATTCAGTATAGAAGAGAAATATATACAGACTCTGATTAAAATGGATATAGTCGAAGCAAATAGACCGTCCACTAGCACTAGACCTCGTAATCTACTAGAAAAAGTCCTCAGTAAAAAAGAGAAATATAACAATACTATAGAAGAAATTATTAATCCAGAACAAGATTTCCATAAATTTCAAACAGAAGGCTTACAATTACTAAAACCAGAGGTATTATATAATAAAGGATTATTTGAATCGTCTACACAATTTTATAAACATAGCCAAGAAATGTCAGTACAATGCATAAAAAATCAACATAAAATCTTTAATATAATTTCAAAACAAGGCACTGATAAAATAATAAAGCTTAATTATCAGTTTATACATATAGGACTTATAGCTATAGGAGTAAAAGGACAAATGAGAAAAAATCTAGGAAGTAAAGTACTAGTAACCATTTTTGATAGTAGAAGAACAAATATAGAGAAAAGCATGATAGCTAGCAGTGAGATAGATATGAATAATAATAAAGGATTAATATACTGTAGTCCAGATATAACTATTAATATAAATGATTTTACTAAACATATTAAAATAGGTATACAAACAAAAGGATATGAAGATGTAGAATCAGGTGAAAATTTAATATTAGCAATAGGAGTCCTAGGAAGATGCTCGAAAACATCCAGTAATAAATATCGAATTTATACTGAAAAGGCAGTAGAATTAGTAAGTAGTAAAGGTATTAATATGGTAAAACCTGTAGAATATAGCAGTGATGAGTTAGCCGGACTAGATTGGGATATAGGAAAATTTTTAGAGACAAAAAATTCATCCATAGCCCCTCAAGACGCTATTACATATACAAATAAATACGGGAGAACTAGTTTAAGATTTACCAACTATACTACCGTACCCAATATAGAAACAGAAGCTGAAGATGATACAGAAAGCACATTAGTACACTCTATAATAAGTTCAGATTTAAAAATCTTATACCCAAAAGAACTAGGAATAAATCTTTCCCCAAAGGAATTACAAGAATTAGAAGATCAACTATTTAAGACTAAACAACTAAAAGAAAATGAATACTTGCAATATGACAACACAGGAAATATAGTTATAATAGAAGTAGACGAACCTATATCAGAAACAAGTAGCTTATACAAAGAATTTGTAGGAGAAGAAGAAGTACCCCCGGAATCACCTAACAAAAATACCTATTTTTGGCCAAAAAGCCCTTTTGATCAAGGAGAACCAGTAGGATATATTTCAGATATAGGAAATCCTTCTAGAATACCATACTCTAGGTATAAAAAACCTCCTGCAGGATATCAGTATGTCTCCAGAGGAGCAGAAAGACCCTTAGAACAACCCATAACATTTCAAGCTGAAGGAAAAGCTCAAATCCTAAATATTACAGCCCATGATCCTCAAAATTGGACAAACGTACTAGAAGTTTGGAAAAATACTATAATCTCAGACTACTTTAGACGATTTAGAGATACAAATTATAATTTAAAAACAGATGAAATGTATAGATATTTAGAAACCTTTTTAGGAGAAAGCGCTAAAGCCATGTGGGAATCATATAAACAAGAGTTACGCGAAGAATACGAAAAATTATTAGAAGCAGGACCCAACCCCTATAATTTTGTTAACACAATTTCAGCAATAATAACGGGCTCAGATCCTAATCAAGGACAATTAGGAATTCAGAAAAAGTCTATGAGAGAATTAGAACAATTAACTCTTTATAATTGGACAGATGGAATAAAAGTTAAAAACTTTTTAAAACATTATGCATATCTGCTCGCTACTTCGGGTAATACATTTAACCAAGAATTAGGCCAAAAGTTATTTCATAAACTACCTGGAGACTTAGGCATAGAAATTACTACAAAATGGAATTCTTTAAAAAATGTAAAACGATGGCCTAATGAAAAATGGTCTATAGGACATAGGTTATTTCATGTAGTTAAATGTTTAGAAGAAAAATGTATTGAATTAACTATACAATCAGCTTGTTTTTCCGAGCTCGACCCCGTTCTCGACTTCTCGTCTTCGTTTCACGTCCCGGGATGAGTCAAAAGTGAGGGTTCTTCCATGCATATCCGGCTTTTCTTGACATCTTCACCTTATATTACTTCCGTTCAAGCTCGTCTTCGTCTCGACCGGCTTTCTCACGCGTGTTGATGATGTCGAGCTAACCCGGATCATATCATCCTCTCCCTCTTCGAAAGGATTCGACCCGAATCATATGATTCTTCATTGTACCTATACCTCCACCCGGGTCGAATGGAAATGTTGTTTCATCAATCTCGATCACGAAAATATGAAGCCCCGGGATTGGTATGAAACCTCCCTCGAGAATTGGAGTGGCTATCACAAGAACTAAAGTTGTGTACGTGGCCATCCAATTCTGGACATTAACCTGCAAGAAGAAAATAAGAAAATTGGGGCGGGGGTTGTTAGCAGTTCGAGCCACAAGGAATGGATCCTCATACTCAAGTCGACTTATTTCCTCCTCCGCTTCCCTGTCAACATGACTCTCCGTTTCTTCTTCAAGTTCAACCTCTACCTCTTCATTTTCCTTCTTTCTCCACTCCTCGACCTCGTTTTCTAGCTTCAATCGATCAAGATTTACTTGCTCCGAAGACAAAGGAGCAAGCTCCATAGTTTCGCCTTTCCACGTGAAGCTATAGCAGTTTCTATAACAATCATGTGTCACTTTGAGATCAAACTGCCAAGGCCTTCTGAGCACCAAGTGTGCAACTTCCAATGGCACCACATCACACACCACCATATCCATGTATTGCTCAACATGCAAGGGAACTAGCACTTGTTTATCCACCCTAATTTTTCCCGACTCATGCAACCAATGCAATTCATAGGGGTTCGGGTATGGGAATCTAAGCGATTCCAATTTCTCCACAAGCAATGTGCTAGCTAAATTTGAGCAACTACCTCCATCAATAATCAAAGTGCAAGGATTACCTCTTATAGAACATCGGATATGAGATAGATTCTCACGTTGTGACATATCATTGCCACTCCGAGCATGTGTTGGAAATTTCCTTGCAAGTAGGGATTCGGGCACTTTGACAACAAATCGATCATCGTCACTTTTGTCCTCTTCATCCACGAATTGGGCTTCTTCCGTTTCGGACTCACTTTCTACCTCCCCATTCGTCTTCACTAAAATGGTCCTTCGATTCGGACACTCGGACGCATAGTGACCTATCCCTTGGCACTTGAAACATTTGATGTCTCGGGTTCGGGTGGGTGGTGCTCCCATTTTGCCCTTGCCTTTGTCTTCCATGCTAGGGCTTGCTTTCGGTGTTTCTTTAGGCAGTTCATTCCTTCCTTTCCACGGTCCTTGGTCTCCCCGAATGTCACCCTACTTCGCCTTTTCATAGTTGCTACCACTCCCGGGGTGAGGCTTGTTGGATACTCTCCTTTTTTGTTGTGCCTCTACCTTTTCGGCTTTGTATAACAACTCTTCAAGATTCGTATACTCTTGTAGTTCGGTGAGGTTGGCAATCTCCCGGTTCAATCCACCAAGGAACCTAGCCATGGTAGCTTCCTCTTCCTCCACAACATTGGCCCGTGTCATTAATGACTCCATCTCTTGGTAATATTCCTCCACGGTTCTTCCCCCTTGATTTAGAGCTTGTAATCGTTGATGCAAACTCCGGTTATAATGTGAAGGAACAAATCTCTTTTTCATTAAGAACTTCAAATCTTCCCAAGACTCAACGGGGTAGTCATTATTTCTTCTTCTGGCCGTCGTAAGTTGTTGCCACCAATTTAACGCATAACCTGTGAACTCCCTAGCCAACAATAGCACCTTCCTAGCTTCCGGAATTCTATGACATTGGAACAAAATGTCAACTCGTCCTTCCCAATCTAGATAGGCATCCGATCCGACTTTCCATGGAACAGGAGGAATTTCAATCTTCACATTTTTCATTTCCCCTTCGTCCTCATTTCGCCCACGTCGATCTCTTCCCCTATCTCTTCTCACATTTATCCGAGGCTCTTCTTCTTCGCCTTCGAATTCACTATCCCGACTTTCTTCACTTCTATTTCCTCCTCTAGGCATTCGTTGCCTAAGTTCTAATCTATCAATCCGTCTACCAAGTGCGGCGATAGAGCGATCAACTGAAGCTTGCATATCCTGATTGCTTTCTTGTAGCAAGGTTCTCAATTGATCCACTGTCACTGACTCACGACCTTCACCTGTAGTAGAACGAAGACTCGCCATTTTGTGCTTAAGTGTGTGCTAATGTCCTCACGTGTTTCTCACTCGTGTTTGATTCACACAAAAGCTCAATCCCTTCACAATGCAATACACCCTAATATCAATACACACTTCTAGCTAATACAACATGACAAACTCCAATCTCACACAACACTACAACTCAAACACATAGACATAGGACAATACAATTCACACCTGAAACATAAACGATAAAACTAAGTGTAGTCAATGACTAACACTCGTTCAACATTGATTTCATTCTTTTTTTTTTTGTTCTACTCGTTTTTTTTTTTTTTTAACAACAACCACACAACCAACACAATAACACTACTACTACACAATACGAAACAAATTGATGAATTCTAAGCACAGCAATCACTTTGCACCAAGAACACCAAGAACACACACTAAATCCGTACAAAGTATAAACTCACAAACAACACTAAATGATCTTGATCAAGCTCCGCACAAGACAAAGATCAAATAACAACAACAACTACTACTAATCGGATAAAATAATACCAAATCCTTAGAGGCTAGCTCGATACCAAATGATACGACCCCAAGGTCGAGAACCCCTAAAGCTGGATGCAGTATGATCGAGAGCAACCCAAACTCTCGTGAGGAGGAGGATCCTCGACTCGACTCAATGCGCCTTCAAATCAGGGTGAACGCCACGAAGGTTGATCACGCCTTCGATAAGTTGAGGGTTCCTTAGACGAGATCATAGCGGAGGAGCACGGCTACAACTCAACAAATTGCAATCAAGATCAAGGAAGTAAAGGTGGGGAGCAAGGCTACAACCCAAAGAGGAGCAAAGGCTACACTCAAAAGCTAAAGAGCTTCTTTGAACCAAAGTTATCCTTTACAATGGCCTAATTTCGTTCATATACCTCTAAGACTAAGAAATAATATTAAAATAATAAAATATCTAAAAAGTAGACACAAAAAGCTAAAGTCGGTCAAAAGTTACGACCGTAATTCTTGGATTTACGGCCGTAAATCCGATGATACGGCCGTATGAAGGAAAAATACGGCCGTATAAAACCTTCTGCTTTAAATTGGCCAAAGCTGGATCTTCATGATACGGCCGTATGACCAACGTTACGGCCGTATATCCTGTAGTACGGCCGTATATTACGGTTACGGTAGTAATTTGCTCTCAAGATTTACGCGCCCAAATCGTCCCAGGGTTACGCCGTGCGTGGCGGGGTTACGGCCGTAAAGGTGGGGTTACGGCCGTATGAGTAAAAGGTTACGGCCGTAAATTCGGTTCTACAGATTCTTCAGCTTGTTTTTCCGAGCTCGACCCCGTTCTCGACTTCTCGTCTTCGTTTCACGTCCCGGGATGAGTCAAAAGTGAGGGTTCTTCCATGCATATCCGGCTTTTCTTGACATCTTCACCTTATATTACTTCCGTTCAAGCTCGTCTTCGTCTCGACCGGCTTTCTCACGCGTGTTGATGATGTCGAGCTAACCCGGATCATATCAATGACACACCTAAACCCTAACAGATAATGCCTCTAAGTTTGCAAGCAATGTATGATTGCTGTCATTTCCTTCTATTGCATCGTGTAATGCTACTTGGTGTCATTAAGCTTGCAAATTTCAAAGGCAATCAGATGACTATCTTGCATGAGAACTCCCCCGATAGTAAAGTTGGAGGCATCCGAGTGGACTTCAAACGTCTTAGCGAAATCCGGCAATGCTAAGACGGGCTCTTTGCTAATAACGGCCTTCAAATCATCAAAGGGCCTTCGACACTTCATGGGCCATTCCCCATGCATTGTTCTTCTACAAGAGGTCCGTCAAAGGGACTGCTCTAGCGAGTAGCCTTGAATAAACCGGCGGTAGTAATTAACTAGACCGAGGAAAGATCAAAGTTTGATTACCTTAGTTGGTGGCTCCCATTCTTTGATCGCCTTAATCTTTGCCTTTTCCATGCGCAACCGCTCATGCCCAATAATGTGGCCAAGGAATGACACCTCTTCCTTAGTAAACGAGCACTTCTCCCACTTAAGTATGGTTGTGTTTTAGATGTAATTGGCCATGTTGATGGTGATGAGGACATTCACGAATCAGTCAATGGTGGGAAGCTCAATATTGTAGTCACCCTTCATGATTTGGAGTATAAACCTTCTCCTTAAATATATTGATTCTTCTTTTTTCATCTTTGTTTAATAGAGTTTAGGGTTCATGTATGTTATGTATCTAAATTTTATTTTATTTTTTTGCTTTAATCAGAAAAAATTTATTGAAGTGCACTTTGTGGGAACCTTATGCAAGTGATTTTCAGAGGGATTATGGTACGAAGAGTAATGTTTGTTATGTTGTCATTCTTTAGCTTTGCAAGACACTACTAGAAAAAGTGACTTAGACATCTGTTATTAGCTGATGTTAAAAAAAAAAAATCCGATGTGTTAGTGGGTGATGTTAAAGATCTCAAATTAGAGATATCGGTTTTTAACCGATGTCTAAAATGATTATAGAAATCGGATTAATTATATAAACCGATGTCTTTACAGAAACAGACATCAGGTTTTAGCTGATGTTAAACATATAAATAAAACCGACATCCTAACAATAGAACATATCACTTTCTAACTGATGTCAAATGCATCAGTAGAATAGATGTTATTACTACAACACACATTAGTTAAAATTGGGTGTTAAACAAATAGAACTGATGTCTCAAGCGCATTCACACATCATTTCTGTAATAGCTATCCAAAACATTATGAAAACCTATCAAAAATCCAAAATTTGAGTACTAGAAAATTGCAACAAACATCTAAATACCCAATATTCATAAATCCTAGTACTAAACAGTAGTACAATCTGTTAAAAGTTACAATTGACACCGTCGTCATCCCAAAGGCAAAATATCCAACACTAATACATTAATAAGTAAATGTCATATAGAATTGTTCATTAACCAATACTATACACTAAAAACGATGTTCTCAACCACAATATCTACGTCAACACTTGGAGGTCGTCGGCCACTTCAACATGCACCTCATTGTTACGCTTGCCTGACATATTCGAGCACGTAGAAAGTCTTAGACATTAAAAAAAATTTCAATGCATTCCTAATTGCCTGATTAAACATTTGGCCATTCCTTGCCCAAAATTGAAATTGAGACCTCATGCTCACTGAATAAAATAAAATTAGTGAAATAAAACCAAAAATGAATTAGAAGTTTATCATCAACAATATAAAAAAGACGGGTATATTTATAAGTTTCTTTTACACCTGCCCTTTCCTTGGGTAATTATTTTTAACAGTTGATTTTTAATGGCAAACTTTTCATAATGAAGAAATGAACTTACCTCAAAGCAAATTTAAATTGACAGCAACATGAAAGAAAACTTAATTAATAGTAGTTAACCACCCAAAAAAAAAACTGCTATTCAAAAAACTGTAATTGAATTAAAGTAGCACAAGAAATCAAATGGCAACAACGAATAGAGAACTTACCCGACAACAAATCAACCCATACTACCTTTCTTAGCATACATAGTCATGCAATTATCTCAACCCAAAAGTGAAAAAAATTATTAAAAACAAAAGAAAAAGAAAAGGCTTTCTTTACAATTAAAAAAAAGTCAATTAGTCAAACAAAGTTTCAGGCATATTCCACATATTTTTCTTTCAAGTCCATATGAAAGAGGAACATGAATACCTGTGAAATCATTTGTTTGGTCCCTATTCCTATATCTGCAGCACATTCTTACTTATTCATGCATGTGGAAGCTTCGTAAAACAACAAGATACCAATCATATTTACGCACACAAGTTTGTTGTAACTATTCAGAGATAAACAGGGTAATAAAAATTAAAAAATCAAGAATTGAAAACCAAAGGCATAGTCAGAAAAAAACATAAAGCCAATTACCATAAATGAGGAGTAATATCAAACATCATCGAAAAATCACCACTTCGATATCAAATAATTAATTATAATTGGCACCAAAACCAGAAATAAGCACTTACTATAGCTAATTCGTGACATAGTACATAAAATTTTGGAAATAAAATGCTTATTATATGATTAGATTTGACATTCAAATCTCAATTATCACTTGCAAAACTTTCTAGATTCACCTGTGTAATGGATTTCTCCTATGTTTGGACAGACTTTTGAGGAGAACAACTTTCGAATAAGGTAAAATCCAATATTGGTTGGAATTTTCCCTTCGCCTGTATATACAAAGAAGAGGACAAGAAATAATCACCACTTATCTGAAATCCCAACAAAACTTTAACATCTAAAATATACTTATAATCCATATTTTTCACTTAATGTAACATAAAATAAATTTTTACCTGGTTGTTGGGCGGCCCATTGGAACAAATTACGTAAATCCTTTTCACCAGTAAAGTTTGGATGGATGATTATCGATTATATAGTATAAAATATCCATACACAAAACAAATAAGAGTTCAATTCTGCAAATCTGTGTACTCATCAGAAATGCAACTCTGAGTGTCTGAGTAATAAGAGACATAAAAAGGGACCTTGGATTCGTATCTGTGTGTACCGGACTTCGTATAACAGTGACAGAGAAATGTTGGGGGATCGTCATACTACAAACACAAATCACAATGAAAACAAACAACGCGTAACACGAATTCAAGTTCGACCAGTCCACTTCCTATTTCACTATCAACAGCCAAATTCAAGTTCAATTTCAATGGCAGAAACAACCACAGCAACATTACATAGCGATCAAATACACAAAACAAACCGAGCTAAGCCATCTAATATACTCAATTTCATGTTCAACTCCCATAGCAATTACAACTACATTGAACTTGTGCTTCATCAACACAAGAATCCACAATTACGGGTAATTTCTTTCTCCTTCTATGCGAAAACCACTATCTCTACCAGACGGCCCTCCGCTAGCTTTACCACCATAGCTACCACAATCATCATAAAACACACAATCAATCAATTAAAGAATAAAAGAAGAGAGTAGGATGAGAGTATGTGAATCCGACGAGTCCTTGAGCTCCCTCTACCGCCTTTACCGCCACCGCCACAATCATCATAAAACACACACAATCGCTCAATTAAAGAGTAAAAGAAGAGAGTACGATGAGAACATGTGAGAATTCTTAGATTTCTTGAACATATACACACCTAATTGTCAAGCTTTCTTCATCTTTTTCGACCTAATACGCAAGTACCATGACCACGGCCGCTGAGGAGGACGCTCCCCGCCAACGCCGGTGTAATTGCCGTGAAAATCCGACGAGTCCTTGAGCAGTGAGGGAGCGAGGCAGTGAAAGTTTGCGACTGTGTCTTCCCTTTTTTTCTCGATTGAATCGGAGGGAGAGCTTGAGCAGAAGGTTGGAGAGGAGAGGCAGAGTCGATGCAGCGTTTGTCCTTCTTGGTTGGCTAGGTTTTTCCCCCTCTTCTCCATCGCACCGTGTTTCCTCATTGGCAATGGCGTGTCTTCGAACAGTAGGTAGAAAGTAGATCTTGGTCAACGAAGCTTGAATCCGACCTTTGCACGAGCGGTCTGGAGAAGAAGAGATGAAGCTTTCTCTGATGAAGTTGATGAAGAAAGCGAGAAAGGAAATGGCAAATACAATGAGTCGGTTGGAAAATGGAGGAGAAAAAGGAGTTAATTGGCGGGTAAGCTGAAAGCGGAGCGGGTCATGAGATCCGCGAGGCCCATTTCAGTATTGTAAGTTTTTAGTGCGATCAAATGGGCGTTTTATGGTGCACTGATATTATTAACATCGGTTGTTAACAAAACTGATGTTAAAAATTTCCAAGACGTAATTTAAAAGTATATAATAAACATCAGTTATTAAAAAATACGATGTTAAAAATGCATATAACAGCGCTATTTTTGCGTGATATTAAAAATTTATTTTACATCAACTGCCAAAACAACTGATGTAAATGAAGTGATGTGTAAGTCACTTTTTCTAGTAGTGAGACCACGGAGTATAGAGGTTTTTATACCTTCATTTTCTGTGTTTCATTTTGAATAATGTAATTAAGGTGCATTTCTTTTTTTAATATTTTTACACTATTGGTATTGATATTTTAATTTGTCGGAGAGATTGGTTTCTCTAACACTGCTTATGCTACAAAATTGATTTTGAATACAAATGCCAATGAGATTGTTGAATATAAGAAAAGTAATGCCAAAGGAACATCATTTTGGTATAACAACTTTGACAAGGGCTTTAATTACTGTCCTTCAATTGATATAAGTTACAAATTATATCTTTAATTTCTCAAACTATTATTAATTTCACTTAAATACATATCATTGCAATAAAATACGTAAAATATATATTGTTATCTTTAATAAATTAAAAGTGCCATTGTAGCGACCACAAATTTTCGCAAATAAAATTTTAATATCCTATGATGTGTTGCTTGCTCCATTACTCAATTTATTTAGAATTTTGCCAACCGTCTACAATTAACATAATCTTCCAAATAAAATTATTTAGTGGCAATTTAAAATACTATTAGAATTGTTATTGCTATTATTCATAAACCACATTTAATTACTTTACCCATCTCAAACTTACTAATAAGGATTCAATTATTTTCTTTATTAGTCAAAATTTTATCCTCATTATTATTTTTATTTAATCCTTACCCTAATAAATTTCCTTAATATTGAGATTAATAATCATGATTATGCAATGTTATCTTCTAACAATCTCATCCTTTTTCATTTTCATCTTCAAATCAAACAATCCCATCCCCTTTCATCTTCATCTTCAAAGCAAACTACCTAATATTTACTTTAAATTTCAAATGAGATTTTGTGTCATCCACTTCACTCTTAGACCTCTATAAATTGCACGATAGCTAACTCGTTTCTCATCATCGAATTCATTAAAAACATTCCCTACTGTTTGCTACAGTTGAAGAGTTTAGCGTCCAAAACCAACGTGAATAAAAAAAATCCGAGCCGAAACGTTGACCTCGATAATAGTTTGCAACAATCTGTAAAGCCTTATCACTTTCACCTCTTCAACACTAGCATGCCACTACCGCACCGCCTCCACTGGCACTGGCAGCCACTACACATGCCGCCACCGCCTCAAGTCACGCACACACAAACAGTTGTGTACACCAGTACACCAACTCATGCGCACACACACACACGGCCTTCAACCATTGTGCCATCACTTCCCTCTCCGACCACCGGCAATGCACACCACCAACCTCCACAATCGCACCACCATCATCTAAACATAATCCCCAAACTCAAAAAAAAAAAAAGAGACAGAAGAAACAAAGTAGGAAAAAGGGGAAAATCAGTCGGTCTCTGAGTCGCCACTGCCACTGCCACTGCCGTTGGTAGGCGACGCTGCCTCCGCAGCTAGCATTGGCAGATCTGCTGGCGATGATGGACACGGCTCGAACTCCTCTCCCTCTCTTCCCGACTGTGCTTCAAGTAGGAACGGCAATGGCTTCCTAAATTCGTTCATTTTTTGCTTTAATTAGGTAATTTTTCAACCCAAGCCCCCACACTTCTCAAAGGTATTTAAGTTGGTCCCCATTTCAGTTATTTGCACTAGTGGTTCCCAAAATCCTACCTCTTACATGAATTGACCCCCATAATTATTATTTCTTTGCACAAATTAGTGCCCAATTCCTCAATTTCTTTTAAAATAGCCTAACTCAAAAGTATTATTTTAGCCCCTATAGTTTTATATTTAATTTATTCACTTAAGCATTATAACTGATTATAATATTTTTACCTATATGTAGGTGGCTCGCGTGAACTAAACACTCGGAGGAACTCCCCAGCTTAAGCTCTAACTTAAGAAGTAAGATAGGCTCCCGTACTAAAACGTTTTTCCTTTAAAAATATGCCCATATCATGTTAATGTGCACTTTAATCGACTGTAACATTAAATGATGAAGATAGGCTTCTTTCCTACTAATGAGAAATGATAGGCTACTAGCCTAGTTTAAAGAACCGATGTGGCATTAAGCACTATGATGATGTGCACGATGAGAGAAGTAAATGGACTTATGATTATTTGTTCGTGATATTGTGGAGTTTAATGACTACATGGTAAGTGGATATTATGTGTGCTAATATTATATGCGCAGGGGATGTATTGAGTATATTTGTACTTAAGTTTCCAATATTAACCAATTTGCGACTAAGGGGCTGATAGTGTAGTTAACAGCAATGACTACCAATCAAAGAATTTTAATTAAGTCTTTATTCTACTATTGTTTCAAAATTTATTCCTTTTTGAAATTTTTCTATGTCAAGGCTAGATTGTTAATTACAAATAAAGTTTAAATTCTATTTCTTCTCTATTGTTATGCTGAATTTACTTTCAAAGTTAAGTATGATAGTATGACATAGCGTTTGGGGAACTCAAAACTCAGGGAGTTACAGCTTGGTATCAGAGCGGGTCCATAGTTTTGTAGACTTGCATTTTTTTTTTAAAAAAAAAGAAAGAGGCATAGCTTTTCAAATGAAACAAAAGCCACCGCCATCGTTTTGTCTGCTAGCTCCAAGGTAAATTTATGTGGATTTATAACTTACATGAGACATTGATTACATCAACGGCCAGAGAAATAAGGAGTTGGGGCATAATTGGGATTTTAAATAATGCTACAGGATTTTTCAGTCCTCCAAATTAAAGTGAATACTGATTATAAACCCCATCTAACTGGACTTTGCATAAATGGAATAGATCAAACATGAAGATAAGCTCCGAGGTTTGGAATTACATGGGATGCGAAAAGGGACGAGTCGAGGCTGCAATAGACTATATTTATCGCTTTTGGTGTTTACGCCTAGAGGCTATCAAAGAAGGTTTTCAAACGAATGATATAGACTCTATCAGGCACTTGTTGAAGACTGTTCCCGTATGGAGAACGACCCCTAACTCGCCAATTCTATAGGGGAGTGCAGGACCATTAGGGAAGGATTGCAAATCTCCAGTTGTCTACAATGAATTCATCATGTCGGGAGAGGTTTTTTGCAAATGAGCGGTCAGCATGGCGTGAACCATGCCTGCCAAAGGATTGCGATAACCTAAAGAGCTACATTGCACCCCTGGTAGGCCATGGGTACCCAAGATAGTGGCCAAGGTTAGTTAGTCATGTACAAGCAATATAGCCCCACTACACCTCCTAATCACCCAATTGCCACCCAGGTGAGTTAGAAGACATCACCACCTCACTGAACTTTGCCCCTCGAGGCCGAAGGAAGCCAAATGAAGGAGATACTGTAATTGATAGGACCATGAGCTAGATGTATCTTCGAATTTTGTTAAACAGTATTGGATTTCATTGTAACCTCATTTAAGGATTCTTTTGATATTAACAAAAAAGACATTTCGATTGCTTTCATCTCTAAGTTGATTAGTTTATTGTGAAAAGTATACTTATGCCACAAAAGTTATAAAATTTTTTATTTTGTTCACGAAGGCTGTTCGGACGTGGAAGACCAAGACAAACCACACCCCAGGGAGAGAATGCCCTTAATGAACTTGACTTGATGGTCCTAATGCAGAACTTGGTCCAAGCAATGCAGAATATTGGACGAAACCCGCCATTAGCTACTCCCGCAATGCCTGTTGTGGAGCAATTCACGAAGTACCATCCACCAACTTTTGACGATAGGAAGAGCCATCTGGATGTTGAAGAGTGGCTTGATGAGATTGAACACATCTTCGCGCACATTAACTACTGAGGGGATCAAAAGATTTTGTGCGCCAGTTCACTTTGAAAGGGGAAGCTAGGCACTGGTGGAAGATAGACACAAAATCCAGAATACAGAGCAGTAGGCAGCTTTCACCTGGGAGCAATTTAAGGGTAGACTGAAAGATAAATGCTTTCTCTAAGCCCTCTATGACCATAAGGAGACTGAGTTCATCAACTTGAAATAAGGAGATCTGGATATGACCAATTATGAGAGAAAGGTTGGTGAGCTTTCCCATTATGCCAACATCTAGTCGATATTGAGGAAAAGAGAGCTCAACGCTTTGAAAGGACCTTGTACCTTGAGGTTCGCCAAATCATAAACGTCTTGGAGCTACCCACCTATTCTGAAGTCGTCCGGAAGGCACAGGCTGTGACCTATTCATGGATTAAACTCGACAGACAAGGAAGAGTGAGTAACGCAAAGCCTAATGAGAAGACAAAGTGGCAAGGCCTGAATCAAATCCAGAATAGGGGCATGACACAGAACTAGATGTCCCAACTATGGACCAGCTAAGAACTAAGCTACTAGAGACATTGCCCAATGCCCTAAGTGCAACAAGTACCACAAAGGCAAGTGCTTGTGGGGAAATAGAGTTTCTACAAATGCGGAAAGGCGGGTCATATTGCTCCAGAATGCCGCTCTATGCCAATTAGAAATACAGGCTAGGCAAACAGGCAAAGGATACTGGGAAAGCGAAGGCCAGAGTGTTTGCAATGGATACGACGGAGGACACATATGTGATAGCTGGTACAACTATTACAACGAACGCTCAAGAGTGCCGCTCTGCACCAGTTAGAAATATAGGCCAAGCAAATAGGCAAAGGATACTAGGAAAACAAAGGCCAAAGTGTTTTACAGCGGATAGGGACGAAGGACATGAATGTGATAGCAAGTATAACTATTTAATTTAACACATGTCTTTACTTCGAATGAGATACACCTCCCATATGATGATAATGTTAGTGGATAACAGGTATATTATCCATTTCAGTTACCCATGTTTATTCCCTTATATACTCAGTAGCTATGCACTCATTTATTTCAAAGGCATGCTTAGCTAAGTTAAACTTGGTAAGAGAGGAAATTGGTAGGGTACTTAAGATTAGCCTACCATCTGGAGGAACCTCCAATGCAAAGCTAATAGCCAAGGCCGTTCCGATAGATTTCGATGGAATAGTTCTAGTTGCAGTCTGAATGTGGTCCAGATGTCCGACATATCATTTTGGGCATGGATTGGTTGAGCAACAACCAAGCAGCTATTCTGTGCCACAATAGGAAAGTAGTGTTTCGGAATGACCGAAATGAGGTATTCAGGTTTTGTGGATCGAGGGTTAAAATTCTTCCCCGCTTTGTATCAACTTTACAAGTGGAGAAGATGCTGGCCAAAGGTAACTGCCAAGGTTATCTGGTGCATTTCCAAGGCCGACCAATGAAGATGGTCATCATTGATCGGGGATGAGTCATTTGTGAAGTCTGTTGGCGTCATTCCGGATGATCTACTAGGCATTCTACCTAATAGATAAGCGAGTTCTTAATCGACTTGGTACCCGGTGCTCCTCAGTATTGAAGCTCTAGACCGAATGGTACCAAGAGAATTGCAAGAATTAAAAGTTCAAGCTGGAGGAATCGCTGAAAGGTTTCATCCGGAGCGTATCTCCTTGGGGGTGCCCATGTTATTTGTAAAGAAAAAGAATGGTAATATGAGGATGTTCATTGATTATGAGGTGCTCAACAATCGGCGATTAAAAAGAAGTATCCTCTCCCAAGGATTGATGATTTATTTGATCGGACTAATGGGTGTTGTCGTATTTTCAAAGGCAGGCTTGACATCGGGTTACCACCAATTGAAAATCAAACCTACGGATGTGTCAAAGACATCCTACTCAGTACTTTCCTTTACGATTTCAGTCTTAACCATATAGTAGATCCCAAATTTTTTTTTTTTTTTTTTTTAAATTTAACCCACAATACGTGTCGAGCTACGCATGTAATGCGTCTGCAGTCGGAGTTAGGCTAATACGTTTGGTTAAATTTGACCAACGAGATAAACATCAAAAGTTTTGAATCTTGCACAAGTTGGACAATTTTTCAAAATTTTGCTTCCTATCTCATCATCTAAGATATAGTAACTTGTATCTAATTTATACGGAAGAATACCTATATAGACTGATTCACCCAATTGCCCTAACAGCTCTCATAGCCTAGGCGGGACTTACATATGAATCAGTATATCATAGATACAGTAAAGTTACTGCAAATTAAATAATGCTTTTATACTATACTTAGTATGTAATGAGATAGTGTATGACCATACTAGAAAATAAAAGAGGAATTTTATTTACAAGCTAAAAAATTATAAAACATTTATTTACAAAGCGAAAACTTACAAACAATAACGAGGGATCACTTCATGGCTAAGAAAGAAAATAAAGGATTTCCCTTTCGGGAGTCCCTTAACTAACTAACTATACAAGTTTGGCTTTGATTTTTCTATTTGTGGGAGAGAAATGTTTACAGAAATTTTTCAACACATGAAATCATTCTGTTCTTTGTGTTTGCTTGAAGAGAGCTTGTAGGTTGCTCGATGCCCTTACATCTTCAATTTCTCCTTTAAATAGAAAAGAAAGGAGCTCTTGATAAATGCGGGGTCCTTCTTTACACGCGTCCTAGAGAATCTTGAGTGGAGCTCTTTGTGATTGTTTTTATGACTTAGTGGAGCATCTATCGTTGGAGTGGAGCTCTTTGTGGCTAGTGCGTCCTTGATAATGGAGATTCTTTGTTGCTAGTCGTCCTTTTGTAATGATTTCTCAGGTGAAAGTCAAAAAATGCTACAGTAAAAGTTGTCGGCTAAGAATCTTCTGTCGTCATTGCTTACGTATCAAAGTTATGCCTTTCTATCGTATCTGCTGAATAGTGGCCGTCTGATATATTGTCTTCTTCTATGTTGTCAGAGCTATCTGATGACACGTCCTCTATTATGGGTTTTTGTCTGTATGTTAGATGAATTGGGTTTTTCACAAGATCCTAGTCAAAAGCTCTCACCGCATTATGACTATTAATAGAGGACACAAAAACCCAATATTAATAAGCATAAAATACGGGTAAATATTAGATATTTACCTAGGATAAATATTATATTTCTAGTAAATTTACGACCACGAACCATTAATATTACCAAAAATCTAGTTCGTGGGAAGTCTCACACGAACTAGGATAAATATTGGGAAGTCTTTACCTAGTTTACTCATATGTATGGCACATATGAGTTCTTTGAACTCATATGTGCCATACATTCTTCTTCGAAATATTAGTTTTCCATACAAAATGGCTTTACAATTACAAGCCACGAAACATAATGGGTGTCAAAAAGAGATACAATTGAGACCTTTCTTTGCCATTAAGGATTTGAATTCAAATCGTATAGATTGGTCGATTAGAGTGTGCTGTTGTCGTCGATGAGTTATTCCTCAACACGGAAAGAATCCTTTTACTTTCAAGTTGTTGTTCATCTATTCAAAGGTAGTTGTATTGTAATGTTGGTTGTTAGGTTTCTTTTTCTTTTAAGCTTTTTTTCTTTTAAAATCTAGGTTTATTTTTAAAAATTATTTTTTGGTGTGTTTTGTAGGGTGATTGTATTCTTCGAGCCACCATGAAGAAGCATTTGTTTCCAACATTCGATAGTTTATTCTAGGTCGATGTTGTGTATACAACCAGTCAATTTTACGCTCAAGATAATAGAAGAAACTTTCATGTTACTGAACACCCATACAAGATTTGGTTTCATACCGATACATTTGTTTAGGAAGAGCTTTATTGCTTTACAACTTCTTGGATAGATACAAATGAATGACAATGCCCCTATGTATAATTCCACATCCTTTGAATGGACGGTGGTGATCAATTAGATCTAATGGCCTAAATTCATCATCTAGAATTCTCTACAGTCTCCTGCAAAAATATCTAAGATATTTATAAAGGAATATTCCAGATTTAAGTTCTAGAATACTCCATGTTTATCTAGAAGCCTTCTAGAGGATTCTATCGATATTTCTAACAAACCTATCTCTAGAATCTTCCAAAAAGCCTTAGGGCGTGACATTCTCCCCCACCTAATTTGGTGACGTCCTCGTCGCCGTGTATTGCTTTTGCTTCTCTTCAAACTGCCACAAGTTACCGTGTGATTCCCATGTCGCCTCGGACTCGGGCAAGCGTTTCCATTTGATCAAGTATTGAGCATTAGGAAGTACTCCTCGTCGTTTAACAAGTCAGTCCACCGACACCTCTTCCACTTCCTTATCATAAGACTTTGTCACAATCGGGGTGCCTGTTGTGACTTGCATCGAGTTGGGTCTTCCTTATCCGAGTGATATGACTTCAACATACTAACGTGGAAGACCGAATGAATCTTCAAAGTGCTATGTAGGTCACGGTGGCAGGACACTTTGCCAACCTTAGCCACCATTGGAAAAAGCCCAGTATGCTTCTGCATCAAGCCCTTGTGAACACTCCGGTATGCCTTGAATTGTTCGGGCTTAATTTTTAGAAGGACTTGATCACCTATTTTATACTTCGAAGGCGTTCTCCCTTTATTCGCCCATTTCGTCATATGCCGTGCTACCTTCTCCAAACAAGCTCGCGTTACATTGGCATGTTCTTCCCAAGACCTAGCCATCTTGAAGGCACTCGGACTTCTTCCACCATCGATGGAAGTAGCTAAAGTGTGGGGCGTGAGTGGTGTTGCCCTATAGCTATCTCGAATGGACTTTGTCTCATACCCTCACGCCTTTGCAAATTACATGAAAATTTGAAACATCAAGAAACTTCACCCAATTGTGTTGGTTGGCACTCACAAAGTGCCACAAGTATCCTTCAAACAAGTTATTCACATTCTCTGTCTGTCCATCGATTTGGGGGTGAAAACTTGTTGAGAAGTGTGGTTTCATCCTTGGCAATCCCCAATACTTCATGACATTGTTAAATAATGGTCTTGCCGCCTTTTCCATTGTATAATCCTTTGTGGCTGAGATAAAAGTAGCATACTTGGAGAATCGATCCACCACTACTAGTATGGACCGAAATTGGTTTGACTTGGGGAAGGCCAAAATATAGTCCATGGTTTCTTGGGAACGGGTAGCGGCTCTAACAAGTCAGTGGGTTTCCTTGTTTATATCTTGTCTTGTTGACACACAAGGCAAGTTTTCAAATATTTCTCCACTTGTTCTTTCATTTTGGGCAAACAATAAGCATGCTCCACCAACGCCACGATTCGTTTTTGCTCGGATGACCCACCCACTTGGGGTCATGGCATTCCTTTACTATGTCACACCTCAGACTGTTCCATTTAGGAACACATACTCGATGCCGTATAGTGTAAATAAGGCAATCGTCTTCCCAAACCTTTCATGTAAGGCATTCTCGAGCGGTCTTGAGAAGCTCCTTAGCCAAGGGATCATATTCGATCCACGGATTAAGTCAAGAATAGTGCCTTTAGCTTGAGTAATAGCGGCAAGCTTGGCTTTTCGACTTAAGGCATCAGCCATAACATTCGCCTTGCTGGGTTTGTACTCCAAAACATAGCCAAACTGTAGTGACCGCGAATTTCCCTAAATTGAAATATTTAATTAAAGTAAAATCTCAAACCTGTTGCTACAACTTCACCTATAGAATTAAACAGCGTACGCTCGTCTAGTTAAATTTTATATTATCTACTATTATATTAAATTATTTAAAATAATAATAATAATAATTTATAAAAAATTTATTTATTTTCAATTTACATTTGAGGACCAAATTTTAAGAATTATTCGTTTTAATCCCTAAAAATTTAGTTTCTTATTCAATCACGACTTTATATATATACTTTAAAACCAATTATAGACCCATTTAAGGCCCAATTTTATTCTTATACTACAAGAAACCCCATTTGGAGGGGTGACCCTAGTTTTACCCTATTTATAGAAGTTTAAGATTGATTTAAAAACCCTAGCCTCACTACTTTCCCCTCTTTCCACAATTGGTATCTTCAAGTTCATCCCACTCATTCTCATTCAACAAATCAAATTAACTTCAAGTGGTAAGATTTCTTGATATTTCCATTTATATCTCCATTTTTTTATTTTGTTGTTTTAAGTTTTTTTAATCACACACAAGTTCTTAATCATCTTCTTGTATTGTCCACTTGATTTTCTTTCGCACACACAAATATATACATACACCGCCGCACCACCACCTCACCGCCGCACCACCACCACACCTCCACCATCTCCATCGTCATCTCCATCAAGCACACACACGACCATATATATATGCATATACATACATACATACACGTATATCATCTCGACCAAACACCACCCATGCTCAAAACTCAACATCACAACACAAAAATCACACCCACACTTTCCTCTAGCTCCTAGGACACCATAGGATCGTTTAATTTGAAAATTATTAGAGATTCGATCCAATGTTGAAAATACCCAAATTTCTTCCTCAACTTTCAACACCCAATTTCGAACTCAACCTTCACCATTTCTTCAAATTGAAACCACCACTAGCTTCGCCACACTCCCATCCACCTTCGCCAGTAGGAGTCGTATACATCATTGGAAAATGCCACTGAATTCCGGCCGAGAACGAGAGTAAGGGAGAGTGAGTGTTTGGGTGGAAGAGATGACCTGGTTCTTGTTGCTGTTTTTTTAATTTATTTAAGTATTTGCAAGACAAGTCCCTAGATTTAGTTACTCCATTTAAATTGGTCCCCAAGTTTTATTTAATTTCAAATCCCAAGCTTTCGATTGTTATAATTTAGTCCATAAATATTATTTACAGATTTAATCCCCCATCTTATTTATTTTATTTAGATGAGTCCTCAAATTTTATTTAAATTCAAGTCCCTAACTTCCAATTGTTGCAATTTGACCCCTAAACTTTTATTTCACTTTTAATCCCTTAATTTCTTATTCCTATTTAAGTTAGCCCCTAAACTTCAATTGCATATTAGTCCCTCATGTTTTAAAAATCTTATAATTGAGCCCAAAATATTTTTAGTTCACTTTTATTGCATAATAGGTCCTCAAACTATTAAATTCTTTCAAATTGACCCCCAAAGTTTTATATTCTTTCTATTTTGGTCCACAAACTTCTATATTACTTATAGATACTTAATATTTAAGAGTACTAACATAAATTAAACTCATTATTGACTAGCCGGGTGTACGAACAGCTAGAGGACTGATTTTCACCGCTTAGTAGACTCAAAACTCGAGAGATATTTCAGGTAGGTTCCAAAGACTAACTTTTACTTATCGCACATTTATAGTTAATGATCTGTACTATATGAGTGTCTTTAGTGTGTAATAGAGCTGCCTTCGGGCCTAGAGTTGCCTTGGGGCAAATTACTTGCCTTTGGGCCTAGAGTTACCTTCGGGTATTATATTACAGAGTTTACATAACTATTTGCCTTATATATTTGTATAGATAATTAACTTGCGTAGAGCCTACTGAATATTATTTAAATACTCACGCCTTTCGTTCTTATTACAGATTGAGGAGTCCGGAGGCCTGGCGAGTCGTGGAAGCTCTATCTAAGTTATTAAATATGAGATTTGATTTTCGTTGTTATTTTGATAAACCGATGTATTAGATTATGTCGTTTTAGACCTTTTAAACTATTTAGTTCCTTATGTTAGATGTTTTAAATGTCTAGAGATCAAACAATTATAAGATACTCTAAGTGGTTGCTATTTTAAAATGAATTTTCGCATCTTAATTATTTTTATATATATTTCCACATTTTATTTATTTGTTATATTTCCGATTAAAAAAAATAGTTTTAGAAAAAGAACTAACGTTTCGAGTTCTTCGAACTCGGGGTGTTACAGCTTGGTATCAGAGCGGCTCTACGTTTCTGTAGACTTGCACATTTTTGAAGTATTTTCAAAACAAATTTTGAAAAATTTAAGAGTTTTAAGTCCTAAGAGCTACCATGATCATCGTCTCTCCACCGACTCCAAGGTAAAGTGTTTATTTATGAAGATTTTATGGTTTATTTTTCCGAATGCATGAGATGAAATATTTTATATAAGATAGAGATGAAGCACTTGTATTCGGATAGAGAGAAAAGAAACCGAGTTTGAGCCTAAGCGTGAAATCTCCAAGTGGTTAATAAAGCATAACTTTAAATGTATCGCATGATATTTCTAGTCCTCGAAATTTACTTCATGATTTTCAAGCATTTACTATTGTGTATGGGTATTGTTGTTCTCTCTTGCCTATATTGAACGGTGATTTGTAATTGCTGGTGATTGGGACTTTAGTTTGGTGTTATGCATTGAGATGGGAGATTGTAAGGGATTTGCGCTTGACTATAATGGGAATGTGACGTGGTGTTGTATTGTGTGGTTTAATTGCTTAAGAAGATGGTTCGACCACGTAGGGCTACTCCACATGGGGATGATCCTAATCAGATTGACCCGGCTACTTTCATGAGGAATTTCATGCAATGCGTCCAGAATTTGGCACAAGCTCCTCCCGCGCTTGCTCCACTTGCCCCTACTGTATCACCGATTGTGCAGTTTAGGAAGTAAAATCCACCCGTATTCGACGGTGAGAGCGGTCCTCTAGCTGTTGAGGAGTGGATTCAGGAGATTGAGAGGATTTTCAGACACATCTCATGCCCTGATGATCAGAAGGTGTTATGTGCTGAGTTTATGTTAAAGGGCAATGCTGGCCATTGGCGGGCATCGACACTCAGACTAGGAGTGTCGATCAACAAAGGGCCTTCACTTGGGAGCAGTTTAAGGAGGGATTGAGGAAGAGGTACTTTCCACGTGCCCTTCGTGACAAGAAGGAGAGGGAGTTCTTGGATCTGAAGCAGGGAGACATGGATATCATTGACTATGAGAGGAAGTTTTAGGAGTTATCTCGATTTGCGGCTCAGTTTGTTGATTTGGAGGAGAAGAAGGCACGCCGCTTTGAGATGGGCCTACGCCCGAGATTCGCTAGATTGTTAGTGTTCTTGAGCTCCCCACTTATGGGGAAGTCGTTAACAAAGCTCAGACTGTGGTCTATGTTATGGAGGAAGCAAATGACAAGGGGAATCAAAATGGCCAAAAGTTCAAAGGAAAGAGGAAGTGGCAAGGCCCAAGTTAGAATCAGAACAAGAACAAGAATCAGATGTCCAATAAGAAGCCTAGCTATGGACCGACTAAGGGTCAAACTTCGGGAGATGTTCCTCAGGCCATATGGCACCAGATTGTCGCTCAGCAAGCAAGGAAGGGAAGAGCTAGAGTTTTTGCCATGGATGCCGGGGGAGATGCAGATGTGATTGCAGGTATATCACTTACTCTAGTGCTCTCTAATATGTCATCGTTAATTACCTATCACTCCTCCCTAAATGTGTGTTCTTAATACGATCACAGGTGTGTTATCTGTATTTGGTATTCCTGTTTATGTGTTGATAGATTCGGGTGCTACGCACTCGTTTATTTCTGATGCATGCTTGGATAGAATGGATTTGTTAGTGGAGAAAATTGATAGCATACTTGAGGTTAGCCTACCATCATGAAAGACTATAGAGACTGATAGAGTAGCGAAGACCGTACCGATAGACTTTGATGGAATGGTGCTAGTGGCGGATCTGAATGTGATTTCGATGAAGGATTTTGATATTATCTTGGGCATGGACTGGTTGTGTGCCAACCGTGCCATGAGAAAGAAGTTGTTTTTCGAAAGGATGGGGAAGAAGTATTTAGATTCTATGGGTCGAAGATTAAGGCGCTTCCTCGTTTTGTCTCGGCTCTACAAGCGGAGAAGCTCTTGGCGAAGGGAAAGAGCATGGGATATCTTGTTAGTCTTCAATGTGAATCTATAAACGAAGTTGCATTGGATTCGGTGCCTATTGTGTGTGAGTATAAAGATGTTTTTCTCGATGATTTGCCAAATGTCCCACCGGATAGGCAAGTGAAATTTGATATCGATCTAGTACCGGGAGCTGCTCCCGTGTCTAAAGCCCTTTATCGGATGGCACCAAAGGAGTTGCAAGAGTTGAAAGTTCAATTGGAATAATTGCTTGAGAAAGGTTTTATCTGGCTGAGCGTGTCTCCGTGGGGAGCACCTATTTTGTTCGTTAAGAAGAAGGATGAGAGTATGAGGATGTGCATTGATTATAGAGAGCTCAATAAGTTGACGATAAAGAATAAGTACCCTCTACCAAGAATTGAGGATTTGTTTGATCAATTGAAGGGTGGTTCGGTTTTCTTGAAGATTGATCTGAAGTCGGGATACCACCAGTTGAAGATCAAGTCGACAGATATACCGAAGACGACATTTAGGACACGATATGGGCATTATGAGTTTACAGTGATGCCTTTTGGTCTCACGAATGCACCGGCAGTGTTCATGGATTTGATGAATAGAGTCTTTCATCAATATTTGGATAAATTTGTCATTGTGTTTATCGATGACATTTTAATCTATTCCAGCGATTCTGATCAGCATGGAGAACATTTGAGGATCGTTCTTGAAGTATTGAGGAGAGGGAGGCTATATGCAAAGTTCAAGAAGTGTGAATTTTGGCGCAAAAAAGTTGGATTTTTGGGTCATATTGTAACGGCCAAGGGCATCGAAGTTGATCCTTCCAAAGTTGAAGCTGTGATGAATTGGTCTACTCCTACAAATGTTGGAGAAGTAAGGAGTTTTCTCGGGTTAGCCGGATACTATCGACGATTCATTGAGCGTTTCTCCAAGATTGCAGGTCCCATGACTCAGTTGACTAAAAAGGGTGTTAAGTTCCATTGGACCGATCAGTGTGAGAAGAGTTTTGAGGAGTTGAAGAGTCGATTAGTTCACGACACGGTGTTGACTATACCCGAGTGGTGCTTGAAGGTTTTGTCATTTATAGTGATGCTTCTAAGCAAGGATTGGGATGTGCATTAATCTGAAAGGGAAAGTGATTGCCTCTGCAGCGTCGACAGTTGAAGCCATATGAGCGAAATTATCCGACGCATGATTTGGAACTTGCGGCGATGGTGCATGCTTTGAAGATTTGGCATCATTACGTATGGGAGTAAGTGTGAGATTTACAGATCACAAGAGCCTCAAGTACTTCTTCACTCAGAAAGAGTTGAATATGAGGCAGCGTCGTTGGCTAGAGCTTGTGAAAGACTATGATTGTACCATTCTCTATCATTCGGGTAAGGCTAATAAAGTGGCAGATGCACTGAGTAGGAAGAGTGTTGGGCGGATTATACGCATTGGGTACTATGCAAGATCAAATCATTCGGGATTTGCGGAATTTGAAGATCAATCTGAGCTCCATTGAGTTGGCGTCGAGCAAGCTAGCAACCTTAATTGTCCAACCAGACTTGAGAAGTCAAATTGTAATGGCCCAAAGGAAGGATAAGTTCCTTGAAAAGATCAGATTGGAGGTTGGGACTGGTAAGAGGATAGGCTTTGAGATTGCTTTAGATGATGCACTTGTGTTTAGGGGGCACTTGTGTGTGCCGAAAGATGAGCAGATAAGAGAAGAGATTATGACAAAGGCTCACTTTCGACTCCTTATGTAGCACACATCTGGTGGAATGAAGATGTCTGTGACCTACAGGATACCTTTTGGTGGAGGAATATGAAAGGTTGCATTGCGAGATTTGTGGCTAGATGCTTAGTGCATCGGTGAGTTAAAGGCCTGAACATCAGAGGCCTTCGGGATTGTTGAATCCCTTGGAGATACTAGAGTGGAAGTGGGAGAAGATTACTATGGATTTCGTGACGGCTCTACCAAGATCCTCGAGAGGACATGATGCCGTATGGGTGGTTGTGGATCGACTTACGAAATCTGCACACTTTCTACCAATTAGGATGACTCTCAGCATCGACCAGTTGGCACAGTTATATGTTAGAGAGATTGTCCGGCTACATGGGGTACTGTGTCCATTGTTTGGTCGAGATCCGAGGTTTACCTCGAGATTTTGGGAGAACTTACAGACGGCGATGGGAACGAAGCTCAGATTCAGTACCACCTATCATCCCCAAACAGATGGCCAATCTGAGCGTACCATTCAGATATTGGAGGATATGTTGAGAGCATGTGTTTTAGACCTGGCTGGGAGTTGGGAAACTCATTTGCCACTTGTAGAGTTTGCCTACAACAGCAGTTTCCAGGCCACGATTGGCATGACGCCTTATGAGGCATTGTATGTGCGATGGTGTCGATCGCCAATCTATTGGGATGAAGTTGGAGAGAGGAAGATGTTGGGACTAGAAATGGTAGAGAAACCTATTGAGGCCATAGAGAAGATCAGAGTGGGGATCAAGGCTGCTCAAGATAGACAGAAGAGCTACGCCGACAAGAGGAGAAGGGCTTGAAGTTTGAGATTGGAAAGAAAGTATTTCTCAAGGTGTCTCCAATGAAGGGCACCATACATTTTGGGAAGAAAGGGAAGTTGAGACCATGGTTCGTTGGACCGTTCGAGATACTAGAAGAAGTTGGGACAGTAGCTTATCGCTTGGCTTTGCTACCCGAGCTTTCATCGGTGCATAATGTATTTCACGTCTCACAGTTGAGAAAGTATGCCCATGATCCAAGTCATGTGGTGAACTTTCAATCTTTGGATATTCAGAAGGATTTATCATACCAAGAGACACCCGTGCGATCATAGATCGAAAGGTCCATGTCTTGAGGAATATAAGAGTTCCCCTAGTTAAGATTCAATGGGGTAGTCATGGCAAGGATGAGGCGACATGGGAGAAAGAAGAAGAAATCCTATCCATATACCCAAACATTATAGATCAAGTAAGTTTATATTTCAAGCAAATTTAAATTTCGAGGACGAAATTATTTGTAAGAGGGTAAGGTTGTAGTGACAGCGAATTTCCCTAAATTAAAATATTTAATTAAAGTAAAATCTCAAACTTGTCGCTACAACTTCACGTATAGAATTAAACAGCATACGCTCGTCTAGTTAAATTTTATATTATCTACTATTACATTGAATTATTTAAAATAATAATAATAATAATTTATAAAACATTTATTTATTTTCAATTTACATTTGAGGACCAAATTTTAGAAATTATTCGTTTTAATCCCTAAAAATTTAGTTTCTTATTCAATCACGACTTTATATATATACTTTAAAACCAATTATAGACCCATTTAAGGCCCAATTTTATTCTTATACTACAAGAAACCCCATTTGGAGGGGTGACCCTAGTTTTACCCTATTTATAGAAGTTTAAGATTGATTTAAAAACCCTAGCCTCACTACTTTCCCCTCTTTTAGTTATGACACGTCCTCTATTAAAGGTTTGAGTAAAGATTAGTAAATTTCTAGTTCTGCATAAAATCCTAGTTCAGTAACTAGGATAAATATTGGGGTTTTATTATAAAGACTTCCCAATATTTATAACCATTCCAGGTCTGGGAAATGATTACAACAAGAGGGTTTTTTCAATTTTTTTCCCCACAGAAACAATTCAATTAAGGTGACATTGTGGGAGGATCACGCAACAAAAACCCTCGACCTACTCAACGATTGCCCAAAACCGATTATAATCATCCAACTTTGCAAAGAAAAAATTTATCAAAGTACTCCTATTTCTCAAAGGACTACATTCATCAGTGCAAAACCTAATCTACACAATCAGATTAACAGATGAAAAGTTTATGTTGCAGGCGACACATACTTGACTACAACATATGCAAGTAAAATTGTTCTCGATCAGGAAATCCCCAAGATACAAGAGTTGGAGAGCAAGTTTATGAAATTGTCATTAAATCAAAGAATACTATTTGTTTTTTTCTTATTTACCTATGCGTAAATACTTTCTACTTCTATGCAGGACGAAAAATCATACAGATAACAGGTCCATAAAATTAAGCAGCTCAACAAATTCTTTTGCAACACAAGAGATTGAAAGTGATCTAAAAGTACAAAAGCTGTCAGATATTATACCTTTGAATGAGTAAAAATTTATCAACAGCGTCCCTAATTTAGTTACCACATAACTAGGGCCTTGATTTTTATTTTCTACATTTAACTTTCGGTGGTGACTTTTGGATCGTTGGAACAATTAATGATATCTTGCATGGAGAATTTGGTGCTACTCGCTGTGACAAATGCTCAAAAAAGCTAGCTACTATGACGGATGGCTTAAAGTGTGAAAGCGCAGAAAAAATGTTCACATGGAGTCTTCAAGTTCAGGCTTAGGATTCGAGTCGCCAATGAAATAGGAGAAATTGTTCTGCTGCTATGGGACGACAATGCACAGACGTTGATTGGAATGATAGCTGACCAAATTAAAGAGAAGAATGGGAAGGTAAAAGTACCACACCTATTGTATCTTAATCTAATTTTATACATACTAATTTTTGTTGACATTTGGTTTATTTGTTTCATTAGAGAAAGACAGATGACACAAGATTGCCAAGTGAGATCCAAGACATTATAGGAATTGTGTGCCTCCTCAAATTTCAAATAAAGCAAGAAAACATTAACGGGTTGGACCATGTGTACTTGGTGAAGACTATCAACAATGATGCTGATTTGGTGAAGCACTACAGAAAGCAAGTTCATGGAGTTGAGGTACATTATTTAATAACTAATCCTATTTCACCACCTTTTTTTGAACAGCTCTCAGGACCTAATTCTATATCCTTTTTTTTTCTTTTTTTTAAATTGTTTATTGTTCTAGGATTTGGAAATTCTATTCCTTTCCGATGTCGACAACGAAAATTCCAACGACGATAATAACTTGGTATTTTTATTGTAGGACACATCTCTGAAAGATTATGTTTGGATATCATACTCTCTACAATAACTTTTAATTTATTTCTATGTCCTCTATTAGAAGCATGGAGATTTTGAGTCGAAAGGGAGCTGTCTTGCTACTACACCTATGAAAAGAGGATTCCTAGAAGATGGCAAAGATGTTGAAGATTCAAACACTCAGATGTCAACGACAAAGAAAATAAAACCAGTGAAGATCGAAAAGGAATGAACAAGCCAAAGCAGCTGTATTCAATTACTATTCTCTCTGGAAGTAATAACGGTTTTTTTCTCCCTAATGTTACCAATGGATCCATGTTTTATATGTAATTCAGCACTTGAATAATTATATTAAAAACGGTTAATCATTTACCTATTTTTCTTTTATCTTAAAATATTTCTATTACTGGCCCATAGAAGTCGTGGTTTTTGTTTCCATTACCGTCCTTCTTCCTTTTCTTTCACAACAGGTAGTAAACTAATTGATTCAAAAGGCAATTGATAAAAAAATATTAATGCATCACAAAAAGGCAAACTCAAATAGGCTACTGTAAATTGAAATATAATCACACATTTATTACAGCTAAATTTATTGCTTATCTATATCAATCAACTATATTCACCCAATAGATAAAACAATATTCAGCGTCTCACTTTTCATTCACAAAGGGTAGTAAACTAATTGATTAGGAGGGCAATTGATAAAACAATATTCATGCATCAAAAAAAGGCAAACTCAAATTGGCTACTGTAAATCGAAATATAATCACACACGTTTATAACATCTAAATTTATTGCTTATCTATATCAATCAACTATACTCAAGCAACAAAAATAGCTATATAAACCGAGTGAATCCCAAAAAAGCACGATTTCTTGAAGCTATTAAATATAACTTCAATGTGTAGCCAATCAAAAGTGTAGCCATTCAGAACTAAAGTCAAGCAACACGTTAAAAGTACCAAGTGTGGAAATAAGTCAGCCTATACATCTTAATCGATTGGTTAAACCTAACAGAATTTATAAACATCGAATTCATCTTTAATGATAAAAAGGTCAAAAGTAAGAGAAAAACAAATTATCGTGCAATACTTAGTGCAAATAACTAGCATTAAGTTTAACAAATAATTGTCGGGAATAATTAATGCAAATAATTTGTTTATGTCCAGATTGAAGCTACCACTCATTGGCTCTGTTCTTTTTTTTTGATAAGAAACAAATTATTTTATTGCGAACAAAAAGTCATAAGTTACATAACAAGTGGATAAGCCATCTACCATAACCTACAACCACAACGATCTTAATAAGAACTAGTTATTTCATGTAACATCTACATCTAACATCTACATCATTAAAAGGTATCCAAGAAACTGTCAGGGTCAAGTCGAAACAAGTACATCTCCAAGATGTCAAACATTCCGGCCGCTCTTGCCCATAAACCTGTGGAGAAAATGATGCTATCCCAGTTATCTTCTAGTGATCTTTCAAGGTTATCAAAGAGTCTACGATTTCTCTCGGTCCAAATCCCTCAAGCTGCTGCCATCACTATCATCCTCCATAACTCCTTTGTTTGCCTACCTTTCCCCCCAAACTACCATTTGATGAGGATCAACTCTGCCCAACTCCGTGGCAAGGCCCCTATCTCATTGGCTATATCCTTAATCAAGCAAAAAGTAATAAGAATTAAACATCAGATTTTATGAAGATATGTTGACCTAAGATATCGTCAATCAATCATTTAATAGAACAAAGAATCTGCAATTTATTGTATTGGTCCTGGAGAGACTCCATTTCCCTTTAATTCTTGATTGGCCTAAAATTATTCTATTCCTAAGTAAGAAGATAACAAACAAAACACTTCCTAAACTCCATTTCCCAGCAGTAATATCAAACTAATATCTTTTTGGCCTTTCCTATTACTTACAAGTTAATATTTCCTGTATTCCCACGTCCCACTTTTTCCATCATCAAACAAAAAAACAAATAAAGATTTATAAAAAACGAATAGAACTATTAGAAGATACTGTTAAATTACATCAAAAAAGAATTGAAAAAATTGAACATCAATTAAACAAAGGAAAACAACTTCTTATTGAATCAGAAGAAGAAACTCATAATGAATTAATCCAAACAACGTGTAATACAACCAAGTTAACTACAATTAAAGTAAAATGCAGATTAAGAATAAACAATTATTATGTAGATTGTTTAGGATTAATAGATTCCGGATGTACTAGTTGCTTAATTGATAAAAAATATATACCTGAAAAATATATAAGACAGGCAAGACAACCAATGAAAGCACAACAAATGGATGGCCAATATTTCCAATATCTGAGAACAACCAATAACTACTAAAATTAGTTTTCAAACAAATTGTGGATATAGCAAAGAATACACTTTACCCATTGAAGATACTTGGGTTCGACCCTTTACATACACAGGAGCTGATTTCATTATAGGACTTAGTTTTATCTTAAAAGACAATGGCTGTGCCATTTTAACAAAAGACTATATTCTTTTTCAAAAACATTCCCTTTTCTCCCCCATTACTACACAACCCTTTCCCTCAGAGTGCTCCGAGAAGCGTGGTGGAACCCCGGTCGTCGAAAAAATTGCAAAAATCTGCCCCTGTAAAGAAGATTATGCTTGTCAATTAGTTAATCAGGAAGAAAATCTAGATACAGAACCTTTAGATATTAAAACCTTAGGTATAAAAACTACCTTCACATTTTTAAACACAGAATTAGCCTATCAACATTTAATAACAGAAGAAAGTATTGACCAGTTAATTTCGAAACTAGAAAAATTAGAAATTATAGGAGAAAATCTTTTAAAATATTGGGACAAAGATAAAGTCATCTGCAAATTAGCTATAAAAAACCCAGACTATATAATCAAAACTAGCAATATTGAAGCCACTAATAAAGATATGGAAGAATTTAAATTACATATAACAGAACTACAGAAATTAGGAGTTATTAGAAAATCTAGTAGTCAGCATAGGTCAGCAGCATTCATAGTTAACAATCATGCAGAACAAGTAAGAGGAAAAAGTAGAATGGTAATAAACTATAAACGATTAAATGATAACACCTATGACGATGCTTATAATATACCAGATAAAACTGTACTAATTAATAAAATACAAAATTGTAAAGTCTTCAGTAAATTTGACCTAAAAAGTGGATTTTGGCAAGTAAAAATGCACCCTGACAGCATAGAATGGACTGCATTCACTTGTCCTGAAGGACACTTTGAATGGTTAGTTATGCCCTTTGGATTAAAAAATGCCCCTAGTATATTCCAAAGAAAAATGGAAAACATATTTAACAAACATAGTAAATTTGTTATCACCTAAGAATTGCTAGTTATTTAAAGAACCTCCTGCAGGATATCAGTATGTCTCCAGAGGAGCAGAAAGACCCTTAGAACAACCCATAACATTTCAAGCTGAAGGAAAAGCTCAAATCCTAAATATTACAGCCCATGATCCTCAAAATTGGACAAACGTACTAGAAGTTTGGAAAAATACTATAATCTCAGACTACTTTAGACGATTTAGAGATACAAATTATAATTTAAAAACAGATGAAATGTATAGATATTTAGAAACCTTTTTAGGAGAAAGCGCTAAAGCCATGTGGGAATCATATAAACAAGAGTTACGCGAAGAATACGAAAAATTATTAGAAGCAGGACCCAACCCCTATAATTTTGTTAACACAATTTCAGCAATAATAACGGGCTTAGATCCTAATCAAGGACAATTAGGAATTCAGAAAAAGTCTATGAGAGAATTAGAACAATTAACTCTTTATAATTGGACAGATGGAATAAAAGTTAAAAACTTTTTAAAACATTATGCATATCTGCTCGCTACTTTGGGTAATACATTTAACCAAGAATTAGGCCAAAAGTTATTTCATAAACTACCTGGAGACTTAGGCATAGAAATTACTACAAAATGGAATTCTTTAAAAAATGTAAAACGATGGCCTAATGAAAAATGGTCTATAGGACATAGGTTATTTCATGTAGTTAAATGTTTAGAAGAAAAATGTATTGAATTAACTATACAAAAACAATTAAAACAAACAGATTTTAATTTTTGTAAAAATATTTATACTCCACAAACATATGGTATTCAAAAGGAAAAGAAGAAAATTAAACCAAGATATAATAAGCCACAAAAAGGAAAAAAGTACTATTTAAGAAAATCTAACACTAGAAAACCCTATTTAAATCAACAAAAACATGTACGAAAATTTCAACCAACTAGACAATATAAACAAAAACTAAATTGTTATATATGTAATAGTACAGATCATTTAGCTAGAAATTGTCCTAAAAGAAATACAAATTTTAACAATAAAAAGACTACCTTAGTAGAATGTGTAAATGAAGACCTCATCTGTGTAGATGAATGTATATCAGATACTGAATCTATATATAGTATAATATCATATGATATAGAAGTAGAATATCATAACAGTAGTGATGAAGAAGAATTACCCAATCTTCTTCAAGAATTTAAACAACCAGAATATTCAAATCTCTATGACACATCAGAATATACGAATTTAGTAAATTCAGCAGATGAATGTAATCACAATTGGGAAAAATACAAAGGACACGATAACATCCCCTGTTTTATTTGTAACTTATACCCTCATATAACTCTTAGAACTAGGTGTCAACAATGTTATACTGAAGCTTGTATAAAATGCTTAGTTAATAAAAATCTGATTACCCCAGAACAAGATTATGAAACTTATACTGAATTAGAACAACACGAAATAAAGATTTATAAAAAACGAATAGAACTATTAGAAGATACTGTTAAATTACATCAAAAAAGAATTGAAAAAATTGAACATCAATTAAACAAAGGAAAACAACTTCTTATTGAATCAGAAGAAGAAACTCATAATGAATTAATCCAAACAACGTGTAATACAACCAAGTTAACTACAATTAAAGTAAAATGCAGATTAAGAATAAACAATTATTATGTAGATTGTTTAGGATTAATAGATTCGGATGTACTAGTTGCTTAATTGATAAAAAATATATACCTGAAAAATATATAAGACAGGCAAGACAACCAATGAAAGCACAACAAATGGATGGCCAATATTTCCAATATACAGAACAACCAATAACTACTAAAATTAGTTTTCAAACAAATTGTGGATATAGCAAAGAATACATATAAACCTCGCTGGGATACATTGGGCCAGCCCAGTGGAAATTACAATTTTCTTGTAAATTATGCACCTACACCACCTGAAAATATGATAGAACACAAATATTCAGTTCGTAGTGAATTTCTTGGCCTTAGCCCAGATACTCAGCCTATACCCGTAGATAAAGGAAAAAACCCTCTTAATTATCCCAGTCCAGACAGTCAGCCCATTAATGAAGAACTAGCTACCCAAGAAATTTTAGACCTTTTACAAAAAGCCCAAAAAGAAATCCAATTACGACCTATATCTCCACCTAGACTCACAAATCCAATAAAGGAACAAATAGCCCAAGCAGTCAAAGAAGCATTAGCCCAAATACATAATACATCAGTTGAAAAACCCAATTCATCTAACGTACAGGACAAAAAACCCATAATAGAAGACGTGTCATCAGATAAGCTCGACAACATAGAAGAAGACAATATATCAGACGGCCACTATTCAGCAGATACGATAGAAAGGCATAACTTTGATACGTAAGCAATGACGACAGAAGATTCTTAGCCGACAACTTTTACTGTAGCATTTTTTGACTTTCACCGGAGAAATCATTACAAAAGGACGCACTAGCAACAGTAATCTCCATTATCAAGGACGCACTAGCCACAGTAGCTCCACTCCAACGATAGATGCTCCTGCAGTGTTTTTGGATCTTATGAATCGGGTTTTCCATCATTACATAGACATGTTTTTCATCGTATTTATTGATGACATACTAGTTTATTCTAAGAAGCCCGAACAACATAAGGAGCATTTGAAGAGTGTGTTGTAAACCTTGAGGGCGGAGAAGTTTTACACTAAATTTCAGAAATGTGAGTTTTGGCAGGAGAAGGTTGGATTTCGAGGCCACATCATCGTGGCTAAAGGTATTGAGGTTGACCCTACAAAGGTTGAGGCTATGAGAAATTGGTCGGATACTATCCCCGATTTATAAAAGGGTTCTCCAAGATAGCCGGCCCTATAACGCAGCTGACTCAAAAAGCTTTAAATTTCAGTGGATTGAACAGTGTGAGAAGAGTTTCCAAGAGTTGAACAAAAGACTGGTTTCAGCACCAGTTTTTACTATACTCGGAGGGAGCTGAGAGTTTTGTTATTTATAGTGAAGCTTCCAAGCTTGGATTGCATTGCGTGTAATGCAAAGAGGAAATGTGATAGCCTACGCTTCCAAACAACTGAAACCGCATGAGCAAAACTACCCAACTCATGACTTAGAGTTAGCAACGGTAGTCCATGCACTAAAAATTTGGAAACACTACTTACACGAATGTAAGTGTAAGATCTATATCGACAACAAAAGCCCTAAATGCTTCTTCACTCAGACGGAGTTGAATATGGGGCAGCGCTATTTTTTGGAGTTGGTAAAGGACTACGACTGCACTATCCACTATTGTTGGGGGAAAACAAATAAGGTCGCCGATGCGTTGAGCCAAAAAAATGTGGGGCAGTTGGCAGTTTTGGGCACAAAACAAGATCAGTCGATTTGTGACTTCCAGAACCTAAGAATTGACATGTTTATTCTATCAACCTGAAAATCAGGCCGACCGGCAAGCTTTATCATGAAACTCAATTTAAGGGATCAGATCATGTAAGCTCTGAAAGACGATAAGTTCTTAGTGAAAATAAAGTCTGAAGTCGGCACTAGCAAGAGAGTTGGATTTGGAATTGCACCCGATGGGGCACTAATGTTTAGACGCTGAGTATACGTATAGAAGAACGAGCATATCAGAAATAAGATATTGACAGAATCACATTCAGTTCCCTACGTAGCGCATCCCAGAGGAACTAAGATGTATCGGGATTTGCGTAACTCATTTTGGTGGAGACATATGAAAGGATGTATTGCACGGTTCATCTCTCGGTGTTTAGTTTGTCAGGAAGTCAAGGTTGAACATCAGAGGCCTTCAAGATCGTTGAACCCTTTGGAAATACCAGAGGGGAAATGGGAGAAAATCACCATGGATTTCGTGACCAGATTATATAGATCAACAAAAGGCCATGACTCCATCTCGACCGGCATAGATGGGCTTACGAAGTTCCCCCACTTCTTTTCGGTTCGAACAAACCATAATGCAAATCAGTTGGCACAATTATACATTCGGGAAATTGTTAGACTCCATGGAGTACCAGTATCGATAGTATTTGATAGAGATCCAAAATTTGCATCAAGATTTTGGGAAAGTTTACAGAATTTTATGGGCACGAAGCTGAAGTGTAGCATAGCCTTCCACCCTCAGACTAATGGGCGATGCGAGAGTACTATCTGAGCGATAGAAGACATATTATGAGCTTGTGTGCTATACTTGGGTGGGAGGTAGGAAACCCACTTGTCGTGGGTAGAATTTGGTTACAATAACAGTTTCCAGGCCACCATTGGTACGTTGCTGTTGAAAAGATTAGATCATGAATAAAGCGGCTCAAGATAAGCAAAAACGTTACGCGGTGCTGCATTTTAGTAAGAAAGGAAAGCTTAGACCATGCTACATTGGATCGTTGGAGATAGTGGAAAGTATTTCAGCTATTTGTGATGTATTCCATTTAGAAATATATCATAGACCCAAACCATAAAGTGAGCTACGATACCATTGAGGTCCAAAAAGATTTGACGTATGAAGAGGCACCCTGGTTCATCGTCGATAGAAAAGTTCACATACTAAGAAATAGAGATGTCCTTTTAGTCAAGGTCCTATTGGGTCAACACAGTAGAAATGAGGTTACTTGGGAGAAAGAAGACAAGATCCTAGCAAAATACCCAAACCTCGTAGAACAAATAAGTGGAAATTTTTAGGACGAAATTGATTTAAGCCGATAAGGTTCTGGAGACCACAAATTCCCACAAATAAAATTTTGATATCCTATAATGCGTCCAACTGATCATCCAAGACTACCGCCAACCATCCACTGATCCAACCGATTTTGCTACATCCATGGCTGGGAAGGATCCCCCTCTTCCTTGTAGGTTTTGATGGTTGTCGATATAGAAATCTCCAATAACGCCGATCATACACCAATCTAAGAGTGGCACCGATCATCCACCGATCCAACTGATTTTCCTGCATCCATGGCTAGGGAGGGTTCCCCTTCTTCCTTGTACCCCTAATCAAAACCTATGCTGAGTTCTTGCAGAATCGAGCTCGTAAAGGATCCTCTACTAAAAATTTTGAAGACATAATTGAGGATGGTAAATCTGAGCTGATTTCCATATGAAAAGCTACCAATTTCGGTAATGAGCTGTTTATCCCTATTTGTCAACTTGAAATTCAGAAGCTGGCATCCTGTTTCTGGTTTAGCTTAGTTGGAAAATTCTCTCATCAGCATCCTTCCATGACAGATATTAACCATGCATTTTACTCTCCGTGTCTTAATGGCAATTGCAACTTGGGTAATCTTGATTATAAACACTTGTTGATCAATTGAAAGAGTGAGGAAGATCATTACCGGTTATTTCAAAAGAAGCTGTGGTTTATCAGTGGCTGCCTAATACTCGTCCTGAAATACACAAATTATTTTGATCCTTCTATTAAGTCTTCTATCATTCCAGTCTGGATCCAGTCACCAAAGGTAGCGTTTATCTTCTATGTTAAGGCTTTCTTATTTTCTATTGCATCGGGAATAGGCCTTCCTATCAAGCTTGACGACGTTGCAGCTAATAAGTCTAGAATGAGTTTGGCTAGAATCTGTGCGGTGATGGACATCTGTAAACTAAGGTCTAACCATATTCGAATTGGAAATGATGAGTATGCTATATCTAAAGATATTTTGTATGAGGATGTTCCTAAATATTGCTTTAACTGTTATCACTTTGGACATATCCTTGATGATTGCTATCGGTGTAAGAACTAGAAAAATAAAGAAACTGCTGATAGTCTTTCTAATCAACCATCTTATAGACCTGGTAAAGAACCCCTACATGAGCCTCCACAGAATCGTCCTAAAGATAATATCCAGAAAGCATCAAATTCTCTCCAAATTGGCCGTGAATTTGTCCCTATTGGTCACGTCAATCAGCATACTATTGTAAAAGACCAGGAAACACATGATTATACGGTTACTAATAATCATCCTATTGTATCTGAAAAGCCTACATTCCGCTTCGTTTCTACCTCAACAAATCATCATGTTCATAGCCCAGCTCTTGAGCCTAATTTGAGTCAAACTTTGGAAGTTGATAACACAACTGCTATTAATCATAAAGACAACAGTGACAGTGAGTCCCAGAACGAGGAGGAAACCTTTGTTGAATGCCAGCATTTGATTGATAAGGAGCAACTTCAAACAGCTGCAGGTATTGTGACCCTGTTGGATCATCCAAATGACTCTATCCATGATTTGTGCTTAGCCAATATGACTCTGAGCTTCATCCTTTGTCTACTCATTTGGCTGATGAGGATGGTTTTATCCCTGCTCCTCGAAGAAGAAGCGGCAGGCCTTCGAAAGCACCTTCCCAAGTAAACACTAAAGAACATCAAAGTGAGGGCCTTCCTCCTTCTCAACATCTCCTATGAATTTGAATGTTCTCATTTGGAATGTTAGGGGCATATATAAAAAGCCCTATCGTAGGACAATTAAAAGCTTAGTTCAAATTCATAAACTTCACTGTGTTATCATTCTGGAGCCTATGATCACGTCTGGCTCTATTAATGACTACATCTATAAACTCAAGTTTGATAAAGGTTTCTCCAATCCTTCACAGAAGATGTGGATTTTCTGGAATAATTGTATTTCTATTAATATTGTGGACTTTGAGGATTAACATATTGGCTTCTAGCTATCTGGTGGTCATGATATTGCTTACGTATCAAAGTTATGCCTTTCTATTGTATCTGCTGAATAGTGGCCGTCTGATATATTGTCTTCTTCTATGTTGTCAGAGCTATCGATGACACGTCTTCTATTATGGGTTTTTGTCACATGCGTTAGATGAATTGGGTTTTCAAGCGATGTATTATGTATTTGAGCTAATGCTTCTTTGTTGCTTGGGCTATTTGTTCCTTTATTGGATTTGTGAGTCTAGGTGGAGATATAGGTCGTAGCGGATTTCTTTGGGCTTTTGTAAAGGTCTAAAATTTCTTGGGTGGCTAGTTCTTCATTAATGGGCTGAGTGTCTGGACTGGGATAATTAAGAGGGTTCTTTCCTTTATCTACGGGTATAGGCTGAGTATCTGGGCTAAGGCCAAGAAATTCACTACCAACTGAATATTTGTGTTCTATCGTATTTTCAGGTGGTGTAGGTGCATAATTTACAAGAAAATTGTAATTTCCACTGGGCTGGCCCAATGTATCCCAGCGAGGTTTATATGGGTCAGTAGCAGGATAAGCCTGCTGATGGCTAAATGGGCCAGAAGTAGGAGGATCAACAGCCTCCTGAGTCTGTTGAGCTTTTGGTAGGCCCATAACCATTCCAGGCTTTGGGAAGTCTTTACCAGTAACCTGTTGTATTGGACTAGCTTCTAGCTTAACGGGCCTAGAAGTGCCTTCGATATTCCTTGGAGAATATCCACCCCTCTCCATATTAGATTGGGTTGGAGATACACCCGAAGAACTAGGCTGTGAAAGCTCATTGTTGAGTTTTTCTCGTTCGAGATAATTTACATATTTATTTAACATATCTCTTTCTTTACGTAGTTTTAAATTATCATTGTTTAAAATAGTATAGTTTTTCTTTAAACTTTCGCAATGATCAAAAAATAAAATTTTTTTATCCGTATCTCTTGTTACAGAATATTCTAGTTGTGGAGGTTTAAAATTTCTAAGAGACGGTGAAATGTAAAAGTTTTTGCCTAAAATATTTCTGGCTGAATTTAAAGCATCTTCAAAATCATTAAAACCTTTGTATTGAGGTGAACTAACACCATGTGTGCTATCCATAACTTCTATATATGAGTGAAAAAGTCCTAAGGTTTTACCTTTAGTAACTACATAATAGTTATATTTCTTTTTATTATTATTAAAATGTTCTGAAAGTGCTCGTAAGCAGGCTAAAAAATATTCTTGGTCTAAAGGGTTTTTGTTGGAACATATCCATAAATTATCTAAAAGACATTTTTCTTCTTTAGATAAACTTAAAATATGAGGTTGTGGCTGAAAAGAAATATTACTGTTAGGATAACTAATAAGCTCATAATTACCAAATCTTACTTTTTCGGGTTAATACGGATGTCCTGGTCTAAGTGGAATCTCGCCTCCAGCAAATGAGTTGCGGTTTGGTGGGAATCCAGGTCTGGGAGGTGGTCGACTCATTTCCTGATATATAAGTTAGAGAGTTTATTCGAAAAATTCCTGACAATGGTTAGCTAGCATATGGTTAGCTAAATAAATAAAGATAATGTATTTGACTAATAAAATTCTGCTGTAAACAGTTTTCAATTAATTTAATATTTCTATCGAGGGTTATTATTTTCTTGCTAAATTCTTTAAAGGATTGTTTAACTATATTAGGAGGAGGAACGTCTCTGGCTACGCAATGGTTGAATATGCCTATAAAGAGATGTAATTCAATCTTTTCTTTATATAGGTCTAATTCATGTTCACATTTCTTTCTAATTAACTGGGTAATTAATGGATAGTTGTAAGGAAATAATTCCGTCATCTGGTCCTGCAAAACAAAATAAATTAAAGCTTTGAGTAAAGATTAGTTGCTAATATTAAATCTAAATCAGATTTTTTTTTTTAATACAATTTTCATGTATGGCTAAGGTTATAATATTTATATAATTATGATATCGTTTATGAGCCTGAAGTATATGGTGATATGTTCTAGACCATTGTAAAGGGTTTTGAGGTGTATTATTAATTTCTTGAGGTAGACTATCATGGTGGTTTTGTATATAACTAGAGCAATTTTTGAGAAAGGCTTCTAGACTAATTTGTAGATTAATATATTCATGTTGTAAACTATGCTGTTTGTCTATTAATAGTCGTAGAAGAGGTATATTATCAGGAAAAAGGAATATGTATTGTATACCTGGGGTATCGTATGGATCTGTCATATTTACCTTGTTGTTGCTTTCCTATATGGGTATATATGTAAAGATAGAATAAATTTCACTACTCGATAATGTTCGTTTCCTAAAGCCTTTGTTAATAAGGTGAATTTGATGATTTATGGAGTTGAAAAGTTTTTTATTTCTTCCTAAAGTTTCTAAGATTAAGGGTAGAGAGTATTATGATGAGATTTCTTATCTTGGTCTAGTTTCATGTGTAATTGATGTATACTTACAGATTAAATGATCTATAGTATCGATGAGGACTCTTCTTCTTAAATGTAAATTAAAAACATTTCTTGATTAATTTCGATTTCTAATTCTTCTAATTTTCTCTCTGGTTCTTCTTCTTCAACTTGGCTTGAGAGCCACAATCCCAATCGTTATCATTCATGTTGTCTCATGTAAAATTTAATAGATTCTAATAATCTCTAAAAAGAAAAGGAATAGTATCTTGAAATAAATTGTTTAATTCGTTTGGAGTTAACAACCTATTTAAATCTTTATATTCATTCCCATAGGATATAATCTTTTTGGCTATTTTAACTTGCTGTTCTAAAGGAAAATATTCGTTTTCAATAGCCTGACTAGGTTGTCCTAGTTCCCAATTTCGTTTTTTCTTAGAAAATAATTCACTAATTTTTGTTTCTAAATGATAAAGATATCTACTGGCTTGTAAAGTTCTACTGAGGATTTTATTATGTTGAGCTCTGAGAGCTTTTTCTTCTTCTTCAGAAAGTCTATTCATTAGAACTCATTTTGAGTTATAATTCTACTTAATATGTCTGCTGCCTTATTGTCCTTTCCTTTTATATGTTCTATAATTATAGTTATTCCTGTATTTAATATTCTATCTTGGAATGTCATCCATCTACGCCTACTACTTCCCTTTTTATTAATATTATTATAATATTTTACTATGGCTTCGCAATCTGTCCTTAAAGTAATTTCGGATTTTGAAATTATAAATAATTCAAAGGTATCTAAGGCATAGCTTATGGCTAATAATTCTGCATCGAGGCTACTAAGTATTCCTTTTTCTTTAAATGTTCCACTACCATATCTACTAATCTGCTCTGTTGTCTTGGGAGAATACTTATTTGGTTTACAGAGGAGTATAGCTCCCCATCCTTTTTCACTTCCGTCAGTTTCGATTATAAGATAATCTGTATCTAGAGGTAATGCTAACTCAGGTAATTTCTTAACCATTTCTTTGATTGTTTGAACTAATTTAACATCTTCTGAATTAAAGTATCTTTGTCCATTAGGAGATGTTTTTGAATATAGGGGTCCTGCTATTTTTCCTAAGTCTTTTAAAAAAGGCCTTGCATAATTTACTAATCCTAAGAATTTTTGTAGTTCTTTTAATTCTTCAATTTTATCTGGAAATTCTAGGGCTTTTTTAGCTATATGTGGTTGTAGTTTTATTTTTCCATTTCCTATTTTTACACCAAGAAAGTCTATATATTCTTTAAAAAGCTGCATTTTCTTTTTACTAATTATTAGTCCGTGATTTAAAAATTCTGCAAAGACAATTTGTAAATGTCCTTTATGTTCTCGTTTATCTTTACTAAATACTAATATGTCATCTATGTAGGTGATAACAAATTTACTATGTTTGTTAAATATGTTTTCCATTTTTCTTTGGAATATACTAGGGGCATTTTTTAATCCAAAGGGCATAACTAACCATTCAAAGTGTCCTTCAGGACAAGTGAATGATCCATTCTATCTTTGTCAGGGTGCATTTTTACTTGCCAAAATCCACTTTTTAGGTCAAATTTACTGAAGACTTTAAAATTTGGTATTTTATTAATTAGTACGGTTTAATTTGGTATATTATAAGCATCGTCATAGGTGTTATCATTTAATCGTTTATAGTTTATTACCATTCTACTTTTTCCTCTTACTTGTTCTGCATGATTGTTAACTATGAATGCTGCTGACCTATGCTGACTACTAGATTTTCTAATAACTCCTAATTTACGTAGTTACATTATATGTAATTTAAATTCTTCCATATCTTTATTAGTGGCTTCAATATTGCTAGTTTTGATTATATAGTGCTGGGTTTTTATAGCTAATTTGCGGATGACTTTATCTTTGTCCCAATATTTTAAAAGATTTTCTCCTATAATTTCTAATTTTTCTAGTTTCAAATTAATTGGTCAATACTTTCTTACGTTATTAAATGTTGATAGGCTAATTACATTGTTTAAAAATGTGAAGGTAGTTTTTATACCTAAGGTTTTAATATCTAAAGGTTACTCAGATTCTAGATTTTCTTCTGATTAACTAATTGACAAGCATAATCTTCTTTACAGGCGATTTTTGCAATTTTTTCGGACGGGGTTATTTTTATTAGAAAGGCGAGAAGCGTGGTGGAACCCCGTGGAAGTCAATTTTTATTAAATGGTTGCATTATATCTTGTGTTGAAATCCCACTCGTCGATTGATTTCAATGGCGAATTTAACTATTTTCTTACATATGTTCAAATTATTGTTTTCTGATGGTAATCGATCTTCCTATTACCTTGATGTTTTGATTTCCCAAAACATTTCTCGATTGAAATAGACTGGCCGATATAGGGTCGAAGTAGCTGACCTCATATGCAAGTAAAGGAGTCACTTTGTAATTTTAATTTGGGTTCTAGTGTCCCTTGATCGGGTATTGTAATTTTCAGCTCAACTATCTTTGGTGAATTTAGCGGATGAATTATAGTGATTATGAGCAATAATGAGCACAAACTAACTAACTAAGCCTTATTAGTTGTCGATTTGGGAAAACTAAATCAATATACGCTCTGCATCACCTAAACAAATAGATTCTTGCAAAAACAAAGTCGATTACAAAGACAAGGATTAGGGAGTGGAGTAATAGATCCAAGATGATCGTTGTACTTTGAGTTTTTCGCTGTAGAAGAATTTTGATGTTTTGGCCTAAACCAGTTTTCTGTTTTCTATCTTTGTAAGCCTGGGGAGGAAAGGATTCCAAGATTCAATCCATCTTCTTATCGCATTGGGTCTATGTCTAGCGAAATGGTAGGCATACTACTAAGTGAAGCGCCAAATGATTTTAACCAACCATCTAATCTATTTTTTGAGCATTGATTTGTTTCGAGAAGCGAAGCGGATGTTATTTTAAGCGTACATAATTCTTTTTCTAGTTTATTTCTTATCAATTGATCATTATTTAATATGGCTAATGTTCCACGTTTAATCATTGCCATATTATTGGATAATGACTCCTTTACTGTTAGTGAGGATGCTATTGTTATGCCTTTCTTCTTTACGTAACGTTGTATCAAACCACTTAACCTAAAAAGTTAGGTGTTAGATTGATTGAAGCGAATATCATTTAATATTATCTACAACATGCCCCTCATGTGTAGATAGGATTTATTTTTCTGTCAAAACCTAGCCCATGGATAATTCATTTATATGGGCGGAAGTAAGACTCAAAACTCATGACCTTTGTATGATACCATGTTAAACACTTGATCTAAAAGCTTAGGTTAGATCTGGTCAATGGCTGTCATTTGATATCTTCAACACTTTGTATTTTATTTAAATAGATGGCCAGCATAGACAAAATTTAAAGCGATCGGATGATTTCTTGCTTCTTTGGTTCCTTCAATCATTTCTCATTATTAGAACAACTAGTATTTCTTCTACTGTATGCATTAGTTTTTTGGGTTTATTGCTTTAGATGAAGTCTGATTATATAAGGTATTATTATCCAATTATGATTTACTTTAGACTTCTTCTAGTGGTTTTCATTTGTACATTATTGAAATGAATGACACGATCATAAGATGCAAAGAGTTGTCCATGTCCATTTATACAATATCTTTGGAAACATTTTATGTAGTGCGATGTCACACTGTTCTCATGGGTGGGATTTATTTGGCGATCATATCGATTACTCAGGCCGAGGTACTACTTTGTCTCACAGACCAACATCTTTGTCCGATGAAGGCACTTCCTACTTCATCTTGTATGTGTTTGTTGGGTTCAACCCATACACTACAACATAGAATAGCGAGGATTGTAGACTAAGACCTTGTGCAGTTGAGATTTTTATCTACAATCATTTTCAACCAGGACATTTTCATTGAATTTTCATTTTTAAAATTATTTTTAGCTGCAAATTTAAATTTTTTCTCAAAAAATCTCGAAACAAACTCTTATCTTGTTGCTAATATCTGGTCATATGAATTGACACTTTCTTTGCATTAAAATTCTTTATTGATATGAATAATATACGGTATTGTCACATAATATTCTCAATGACAATTGCATCATGTCAAAGATGAAGTTTTTGCATGTCGGTATCCATTATACTCCTTGTGGACGGATGATTGGAATTTCGATTACACAGGTGTGAAGCACGGAATCTTTTAACTTGTTTGTCCATGTGTTCCTCAAATTCATTTCAACCACACATTCCACGGGATTCTCAAGTTTTTCTCCCATTTCAACTACCTTTTCAAGAAAATTCATCCAAAAAGTCGGTCCTCTCTTCCAAATATCTACATTAAACAACCACTAAGAGTTTCAGAAGCTTTACCATTAGATAGTAAGTTGAGCAATTGTGCTTGCCAAGTTCCAAGTAAATCAGAGCAAAGATTTACCTCGCCAAGGAATTACTCCAGAATACTATTTTACAACTCCTATACTTCTTTGACACTAAATGAAATTATTTACATGATCTTATTCTTCTTTGGACAATCCAGCTCAGGCGAATTTGAAAAGTAACATCCAAATTAGAAGTCCTGAGATGGTTGAAGTATAATGAATACTGCAGTCTGCATACGTATTTTACCAATGTTTGCTCCTCGGTGACTTTTAATGTGTGCTTCCTTGGTTAGCCCAGTGGAAATTACAATTTTCTTGTAAATTATGCACCTACACCACCTGAAAATACGATAGAACACAAATATTCAGTTGGTAGTGAATTTCTTGGCCTTAGCCCAGATACTCAGCCTATACCCGTAGATAAAGGAAAAAACCCTCTTAATTATCCCAGTCCAGACAGTCAGCCCATTAATGAAGAACTAGCCACCCAAGAAATTTTAGACCTTTTACAAAAAGCCCAAAAAGAAATCCAGTTACGACCTATATCTCCACCTAGACTCACAAATCCAATAAAGGAACAAATAGCCCAAGCAGTCAAAGAAGCATTAGCCCAAATACATAATACATCAGTTGAAAAACCCAATTCATCTAACGTACAGGACAAAAAACCCATAATAGAAGACGTGTCATCAGATAGCTCTGACAACATAGAAGAAGACAATATATCAGACGGCCACTATTCAGCAGATACGATAGAAAGGCATAACTTTGATACGTAAGCAATATCATGACCACCAGATAGCTAGAAGCCAATATGTTAATCCTCAAAGTCCACAATATTAATAGAAATACAATTATTCCAGAAAATCCACATCTTCTGTGAAGGATTGGAGAAACCTTTATCAAACTTGAGTTTATAGATGTAGTCATTAATAGAGCCAGACGTGATCATAGGCTCCAGAATGATAACACAGTGAAGTTTATGAATTTGAACTAAGCTTTTAATTGTCCTACGATAGGGCTTTTTATATATGCCCCTAACATTCCAAATGAGAACATTCAAATTCATAGGAGATGTTGAGAAGGAGGAAGGCCCTCACTTTGATGTTCTTTAGTGTTTACTTGGGAAGGTGCTTTCGAAGGCCTGCCGCTTCTTCTTCGAGGAGCAGGGATAAAACCATCCTCATCGACCAAATGAGTAGACAAAGGATGAAGCTCGAGTCATATTGGCTAAGCACAAATCATGGATAGAGTCATTTGGATGATCCAACAGGGTCACAATACCTGCAGCTGTTTGAAGTTGCTCCTTATCAATCAAATGCTGGCATTCAACAAAGGTTTCCTCCTGGATTACGGGACTCACTTGTCCTTTATTGTCTTTATGATTAATAGCAGTTGTGTTATCAACTTCCAAAGTTTGACTCAAATTAGGCTCAAGAGCTGGGCTATGAACATGATGATTTGTTGAGGTAGAAACGGAGCGGAATGTAGGCTTTTCAGATACAATAGGATGATTATTAGTAACCGTATAATCATGTGTTTCCTGGTCTTTTACAATAGTATGCTGATTGACGTGACCAATAGGGACAAATTCACGGCCAATTTGGAGAGAATTTGATGCTTTCTGGATATTATCTTTAGGACGATTCTGTGGAGGCTCATGTAGGGGTTCTTTACCAGGTCTATAAGATGGTTGATTAGAAAGACTATCAGCAGTTTCTTTATTTTTCTAGTTCTTACACCGATAGCAATCATCAAGGATATGTCCAAAGTGATAACAGTTAAAGCAATATTTAGGAACATCCTCATACAAAATATCTTTCCATATAGCATACTCATCATTTCCAATTCGAATATGGTTAGACCTTAGTTTACAGATGTCCATCACATACCAGATTCTAGCCAAACTCATTCTAGACTTATTAGTATAGCGTCGTCAAGCTTGATAGGAAGGCCTATTCGATGCAATAGAAAATAAGAAAGCCTTAACATAGAAGATAAGCGCTACCTTTGGTGGTGGATCGGCTGGAATGATAGAAGACTTAATAGAAGGATCAAAATAATTTGTGTATTTGGAGACCAGTATTAAGCGACCAGCGATAAACCATGACTTCTTTTGAAATAACCGTAATGATCTTCCTCACTCTTTCAATTGATCAACAAGTGTTTATAATCAAGATTACCCAAGTTGCAATTGCCATTAAGACACGGAGAGTAAAATGCATGGTTAATATCTGTCATGGAAGGATGCTGATGAGAGAATTTTCCAACTAAGCTAAACTAGAAACAGGATGCGACCAGAATTTCAAGTTGACAAATAGGGATAAATGACTCATTCTACCAAATTGGTAGCTTTTCATATGGAAATCAGCTCAGTTACCATCCTCAATTATGTCTTCAAAATTTTTAGTAGAGGATCCTTCTGAGCTCGATTACGCAAGAACTTCGGCATAGGTTTTGATTAGGGTACAAGGAAGAAGGGAACCCTCCTAGCCATGGATGCGGGAAAATCGGTTGGATCGGTGGATGATCGGTGCCACTCTTAGATTGGTGTATGATCGGCGTTATTGGAGATTTCTATATCGACAACCATCAAAACCTACAAGGAGGAGGGGATGCTTCCCGGACCATGGATGTAGCAAAATCGGTTGGATCGGTGGATGGTTGGCGGTAGTCTTGGATGATCAGTTGGGCGCATTATAGGATATCAAAATTTTATTTGTGGGAATTTGTGGTCTCCGAGGAACCTTATCGGCTTATATCAATTTAGGTCCTAAAAATTTCCACTTATTTGTTCTCGAGGTTTGGGTATTTTGCTAGGATCTTGTCTTCTTTCTCCCAAGTAACCTCATTTCTCTTGTGTTGACCCAATAGGACCTTGACTAAAGGACATCTCTATTTCTTAGTATGTGAACTTTTCTATCGACGATGAACCAGGGTGCCTCTTCATACGTCAAATCTTTTTGGACCTCAATGGTATCGTAGCTCACTTTATGGTTTGGGTCTATGATATATTTCTAAATGGAATACATCACAAATAGCTGAAATACTTTCCACTATCTCCAACGATCCAATGTAGCATGGTCTAAGCTTTCCTTTCTTACTAAAATGCAGCACCGCGTAACGTTTTTGCTTATCTTGAGCCGCTTTATTCATGATCTAATCTTTTCAACAGCAACGTACCAATGGTGGCCTGGAAACTGTTATTGTAACCAAATTCTACCCACGACAAGTGGGTTTCCTACCTCCCACCCAAGTATAGCACACAAGCTCATAATATGTCTTCTATCGTCTGTATAGTACTCTCAGACTGTCCATTAGTCTGAGGGTGGAAGGCTATGCTACACTTCAGCTTCGTGCCCATAAAATTCTGTAAACTTTCCCAAAATCTTGATGCAAATTTTGGATCTCTATCAAATACTATCGATACTGGTACTCCATGGAGTCTAACAATTTCCCGAATGTATAATTGTGCCAACTGATTTGCATTATGGTTTGTTCGAACCGAAAAGAAGTGGGGGAACTTCGTAAGCCCATCTATGTCGGTCGAGATGGAGTCATGGCCTTTTGTTGATCTATATAATCTGGTCACGAAATCCATGGTGATTTTCTCCCATTTCCCCTCTGGTATTTCCAAAGGGTTCAGCGATCTTGAAGGCCTCGATGTTCAACCTTGACTTCTGACAAACTAAACAGAGAGATGAGCAGGTGCAATACATCCTTTCATATGTCTCCACCAAAATGAGTTACGCCAAATCCAGATACATCTTAGTTCCTGCAGGATGCGCTCGTAGAGGCGAATGTGATTACGTCAATATCTTATTTACGATATGCTCGTTCTTCTATCATTATGCTCGGCGTCTAAACATTAGTGCCCCATCGGGTGCAATTCCAAATCAACTCTCTTGCTAGTCATGCGGGCTTGAGACTTTATTTTCACTAAGAACTTATCGTCTTTGAGCTTACATGATCGATCCCTTAAATTGAGTTTCATGATAAAGCTTGCCGGTCGGCTGATTTTCAGGTTGATAGAATAAACATGTCAATTCTTAGGTTACGGAAGTCACAAATCGGTGATCTTGTTTTGTGCCCAAAGCGCCAAGCGCCCCACATTTTTGGCTCAGCGCATCGGCGACCTTATTTGTTTCCCCAACAATAGTGGATAGTGCGGTCGTAGTCCTTTACCAACTCAAAAAATAGCGCTGCCCCATATTCAACTCCGTCACAGTGAAGAAGCATTTAGGGCTTTGTTGTCGATATAGATCTTACACTTACATTCGTGTAAGTAGTGTTTCCAAATTTTTAGTGCATGGACTACAGTTGCTAACTCTAAGTCATGAGTTGGGTAGTTTTGCTCATGCGGTTTCGATTGTTTGGAAGCGTAGGCTATCACATTTCCTCTTTGCATTACACGCAATGCAATCCAAGCTTGGAAGCTTCACTATAAATAACAAAACTCTCAGCTCCCTCCGGTATAGTAAAAACTGGTGCTGAAACCAGTCTTTTGTTCAACTCTTGGAAACTCTTCTCACCTTTGTTCAATCACTTTGAAATTTAAAGCTTTTTGAGTCAATTTGCGTTATAGGGCGGCTATCTTGGAGAAGCCTTTTATAAATCGGGGATAGTATCCGACCAATTTCTCATAGCCTCAACCTTTGTAGGGTCAACCTCAATACCTTTAGCCACGATGATGTGGCCTCGAAATCCAACCTTCTCCTGCCAAAACTCACATTTAAAATTTAGTGTAAAACTTCTCGCCCTCAAGGTTTACAACACACTCTTCAAATGCTCCTTATGTTGTTCGGGACTTCTTAGAATAAACTAGTATGTCATCAATAAATACGATGAAAAACATGTCTATGTAATGATGGAAAGCCCGATTCATAAGATCCAAAAACAACTGCAGAGCATCTATCGTTGGAGTGGAGCTCTTTGTGGCTAGTGCGTCCTTGATAATGGAGATTCTTTGTTGCTAGTGCGTCCTTTTGTAATGATTTCTCCGGTGAAAGTCAAAAAATGCTCTGATAAAAGTTGTCGGCTAAGAATCTTACATCGTCATTGCTTATCGTATCTATTTGAATAGTGGCGTCGATATATTGTCTTCTTCTATGTTGTCGAGCTATCGATGACACGTCTTCTATTATGGGTTTTTGTCACTGTGCGTTAGATGAATTGGGTTTTCAAGCGATGTATTATGTATTTGGGCTAATGCTTCTTTGTTGCTTGGGCTATTTGTTCCTTTATTGGATTTGTGAGTCTAGGTGGAGATATAGGTCGTAACTGGATTTCTTTTTGGGCTTTTTGTAAAAGGTCTAAAATTTCTTGGGTAGCTAGTTCTTCATTAATGGTATTTATGCAAGGTGGGATAATTAAGAGGTTTTCCTTTATCTACGGGTATAGGTGAGTATCTGGGCTAAGGCCAAGAAATTCACTCTGGCGAATATTTGTGTTCTATCATATTTTCAGGTGGTGTAGGTGCATAATTTACAAGAAAATTGTAATTTCCACTGGGCTGGCCCAATGTATCCCAGCGAGGTTTATATGTATTCTTTGCTATATCCACAATTTGTTTGAAAACTAATTTTAGTAGTTATTGGTTGTTCTGTATATTGGAAATATTGGCCATCCATTTGTTGTGCTTTCATTGGTTGTCTTGCCTGTCTTATATATTTTTCAGGTATATATTTTTTATCAATTAAGCAACTAGTACATCCGGAATCTATTAATCCTAAACAATCTACATAATAATTGTTTATTCTTAATCTGCATTTTACTTTAATTGTAGTTAACTTGGTTGTATTACACGTTGTTTGGATTAATTCATTATGAGTTTCTTCTTCTGATTCAATAAGAAGTTGTTTTCCTTTGTTTAATTGATGTTCAATTTTTTCAATTCTTTTGATGTAATTTAACGATATCTTCTAATAGTTCTATTAGTTTTTATAAATCTTTATTTAGTGTTGTTCTAATTGATTATAAGTTTCATAATCTTGTTACGGGGTAATCGATTTTTATTAACTAAGCATTTTATACAAGCTTCAGTATAACATTGTTGACACCTAGTTCTAAGAGTTATATGAGGTATAAGTTACAAATAAAGCAGGGGATGTTATCGTGTCCTTTGTATTTTCCCAATTGTGATTACATTCATCTGTGAATTTACTAAATTAGTATATTACGATGTGTCATAGAGATTTGAATATTCTGGTTGTTTAAATTCTTGAAGAAGATTGGGTAATTCTTCTTCATCACTACTGTTATGATATTCTACTTCTATATCATATGATATTATACTATATATAGATTCAGTATCTGATATACATTCATCTACACAGATGAGGTCTTCATTTACACATTCTACTAAGGTAGTCTTTTTATCGTTAAAATTTGTATTTCTTTTAGGACAATTTCTAGCTAAATGATCTGTACTATTACATATATAACAATTTAGTTTTGTTTATATTGTCTAGTTGGTTGAAATTTTCGTACATGTTTTTGTTGATTTAAATAGGGTTTTCTAGTGTTAGATTTTCTTAAATAGTACTTTTTTCCTTTTTGTGGCTTATTATATCTTGGTTTAATTTTCTTCTTTTCCTTTTGAATACCATATGTTTGTGGAGTATAAATATTTTTACAAAAATTAAAATCTATTTGTTTTAATTGTTTTTGTATAGTTAATTCAATACATTTTTCTTCTAAACATTTAACTACATGAAATAACCTATGTCCTATAGACCATTTTCATTAGGCCATCGTTTTACATTTTTAAAGAATTCCATTTTGTAGTAATTTCTATGCCTAAGTCTCGGGTAGTTTATGAAATAACTTTTGGCCTAATTCTTGGTTAAATGTATTACCAAATAGTGACGAGATATGCATAATGTTTTAAAAGTTTTTAACTTTTATTCCATCATCCAATTATAAAGAGTTAATTGTTCTAATTCTCTCATAGACTTTTACAATTCCTAATTGTCCTTGATTAGGATCTAGGCAGATTATTATTCTTTGAAATTGTGTTAACAAAATTATAGGGGTTGAGTCACAGCTTCTAATAATTTTTCGTATTCTTGGCGTAACTCTTGTTTATATGATTCCCACATGGCTTTAGCGCTTTCTCCTAAAAGGTTTCTAAATATCTATACATTTCATCTGTTTTAAATTATAATTTGTATCTCTAAATTGTCTAAAGTAGTCTGAGATTATAGTATTTTCCAAACTTCTAATACGTTTGTCAATTTTGAGGATCATGGGTGTAATATTTAGGATTTGAGCTTTTCCTTGACTTGAAATGTTATGGGTTGTTCTAAGGGTCTTTACTGCTCCTCTGGAGACATCTTGATATCTGCGAGGAGGTTCTTTAAATAACTAGCAATTCTTAGGTGATAACAAATTTACTATGTTTGTTAAATATGTTTTCCATTTTCTTTGGAATATACTAGGGGCATTTTTAATCCAAAGGGCATAACTAACCATTCAAAGTGTCCTTGAGACAAGTGAATCTGATCCATTCTATCTTTGTCGGGGGTGCATTTTTACTTGCCAAAATCCACTTTTAGGTCAAATTCTTGAAGACTTTACAATTTTGTATTTTATTAATTAGTGCAGTTTTATACGGTATATTATAAGCATCGTCATAGGTGTTATCATTTAATCGTTTATAGTTTATTACCATTCTACTTTTTCCTCTTACTTGTTACGCATGATTGTTAACTATGAATCTTTGTGACCTATCTTGACTACTAGATTTTCTAATAACTCCTAATTTACGTAGTTACATTATATGTAATTTAAATTCTTCCATATCTTTATTAGTGGCTTCAATATTGCTAGTTTTGATTATATAGTCTGGGTTTTTATAGCTAATTTGCGAGATGACTTTATCTTTGTCCCAATATTTTAAAGATTTTCTCCTATAATTTCTAATTTTTCTAGTTTGAAATTAAGCGGTCAATACTTTCTTACATTATTAAATGTTGATAGGCTAAGTGCATTGTTTAAAAATGTGAAGGTAGTTTTTATACCTAAGGTTTTAATATCTAAAGGTTCTGTATCTAGATTTTCTTCCTGATTAACTAATTGACAAGCATAATCTTCTTCTGAGGCGATTTTGCAATTTTTTTAAACTGACGGGGGTTCCACCACGCTTCTCGGAGCACTCTGAGGGAAAGGGTTGTGTAGTAATGGGGGAGAAAAGGGAATGTTTTTGAAAAAGAATATAGTCTTTTGTTAAAATGGCACAGCCATTGTCTTTTAAGATAAAACTAAGTCCTATAATGAAATCGGCTCACATGTATGTAAAGGTCGAACCCAAGTATCTTCAATGGGTAAAGTGTATTCTTTGCTATATCCACAATTTGTTTGAAAACTAATTTTAGTAGTTATTGGTTGTTCTGTATATTGGAAATATTGGCCATCCATTTGTTGTGCTTTCATTGGTTGTCTTGCCTGTCTTATATATTTTTCAGGTATATATTTTTTATCAATTAAGCAACTAGTACATCCGGAATCTATTAATCCTAAACAATCTACATAATAATTGTTTATTCTTAATCTGCATTTTACTTTAATTGTAGTTAGCTTGGTTGTATTACACGTTGTTTGGATTAATTCATTATGAGTTTCTTCTTACGATTCAATAAGAAGTTGTTTTCCTTTGTTTAATTGATGTTCAATTTTTCAATTCTTTTTGATGTAATTTAACGATGTCTTCTAATAGTTCTATTCGTTTTTATAAATCTTTATTTGTTTTTGTTTGATGATGGAAAAAGTGGGGCGTGGGAATACGAAATATTAACTTGTAAGTAATAGGAAAGGCCAAAAGATATTAGTTTGATATTCTTCTTTGGGAAATGGAGTTTAGGAAGTGTTTTGTTTGTTATCTTCTTACTTAGGAATAGAATAATTTTAGGCAGTCAAGAATTAAAGGAAATGGAGTCTCTCGGGACCAATACAATAAATTGCGATTCTTTGTTCTATTAAATGATTGATTGGCGATATCTTAGGTCAACATATCTTCATAAAATCGATGTTTAATTCTTATTACTTTTTGCTTGATTAAGGATATAGCCAATGAGATAGGGGCCTTGCCACGGAGTTAGGCGAGTTGATCCTCATCAAATGGTAGTTTGGGGAAAGGTAGGCAAACAAAGGAGTTATGGAGGATGATAGTGATGGCGGCGGCTTGAGGATTTGGGCCGAGAGAAATCGTAGACTCTTTGATAACCTTGAAAGATCACTAGAAGATAAGCGGGATAGCATCATTTTCTCCCACGAGGTTTATGGGCAAGAAGCGTAGGAATGTTTGACATCTTGGAGATGTACTTGTTTCGACTTGACCCTGACAGTTTCTTGGATACCTTTTAATGATGTAGATGTTAGATGTAGATGTTACATGAAATAACTAGTTCTTATTAAGATCGTTGTGGTTGTAGGTTATGGTAGATGGCTTATCCACTTGTTATGTAACTTATGACTTTTTGTTACTTAATAAAATAATTTGTTTCTTATCAAAAAAAAAAAAAAAGAACAGAGCCAATGAGTGGTAGCTTCAATCTGGACATAAACAAATTATTTGCATTAATTATTCCCGACAATTATTTGTTAAACTTAATGCTAGTTATTTGCACTAAGTATTGCACGATAATTTGTTTTTCTCTTACTTTTGACCTTTTTATCATTAAAGATGAATTCGATGTTTATAAATTCTGTTAGGTTTAACCAATCGATTAAGATGTATAGGCTGACTTATTTCCACACTTGGTACTTTTAACGTGTTGCTTGACTTTAGTTCTGAATGGCTACACTTTTGATTGGCTACACATTGAAGTTATATTTAATAGCTTCAAGAAATCGTGCTTTTTGGGATTCACTCGGTTTATATAGCTATTTTTGTTGCTTGAGTATAGTTGATTGATATAGATAAGCAATAAATTTAGATGTTATAAACGTGTGTGATTATATTTCGATTTACAGTAGCCAATTTGAGTTTGCCTTTTTTTGATGCATGAATATTGTTTTATCAATTGCCCTCCGAATCAATTAGTTTACTACCCTTTGTGAATGAAAAGTGAGACGCTGAATATTGTTTTATCTATTGGGTGAATATAGTTGATTGATATAGATAAGCAATAAATTTAGCTTTAATAAATGTGTGATTATATTTCAATTTACAGTAGCCTATTTGAGTTTGCCTTTTTGTGATGCATTAATATTTTTTTATCAATTGCCTTTTGAATCAATTAGTTTACTACCTGTTGTGAAAGAAAAGGAAGAAGGACGGTAATGGAAACAAAAACCACGACTTCTATGGGCCAGTAATAGAAATATTTTAAGATAAAAGAAAAATAGGTAAATGATTAACCGTTTTTAATATAATTATTCAAGTGCTGAATTACATATAAAACATGGATCCATTGGTAACATTAGGGAGAAAAAAACCGTTATTACTTCCAGAGAGAATAGTAATTGAATACAGCTGCTTTGGCTTGTTCATTCCTTTTCGATCTTCACTGGTTTTATTTTCTTTGTCGTTGACATCTGAGTGTTTGAATCTTCAACATCTTTGCCATCTTCTAGGAATCCTCTTTTCATAGGTGTAGTAGCAAGACAGCTCCCTTTCGACTCAAAATCTCCATGCTTCTAATAGAGGACATAGAAATAAATTAAAAGTTATTGTAGAGAGTATGATATCCAAACATAGTCTTTCAGAGATGTGTCCTATCAATAAAAATACCAAGTTATTATCGTCGTTGGAATTTTCGTTGTCGACATCGGAAAGGAATAGAATTTCCAAATCCTAGAACAATAAACAATTTAAAAAAAAGAAAAAAAAAGGATATAGAAGTAGGTCCTGAGAGCTGTTCAAAAAAAGGTGGTGAAATAGGATTAGTTATTAAATAATGTACCTCAACTCCATGAACTTGCTTTCTGTAGTGCTTCACCAAATCAGCATCATTGTTGATAGTCTTCACCAAGTACACATGGTCCAACCCGTTAATGTTTTCTTGCTTTATTTGAAATTTGAGGAGGCACACAATTCCTATAATGTCTTGGATCTCACTTGGCAATCTTGTGTCATCTGTCTTTCTCTAATGAAACAGCGAAACCAAATGTCAACAAAAATTAGTATGTATAAAATTAGATTAAGATACAATAGGTGTGGTACTTTTACCTTCCCATTCTTCTCTTTAATTTGGTCAGCTATCATTCCAATCAACGTCTGTGCATTGTCGTCCCATAGCAGCAGAACAATTTCTCCTATTTCATTGGCGACTCGAATCCTAAGCCTGAACTTGAAGACTCCATGTGAACATTTTTTCTTGCAGTTTTCACACTTTAAGCCATCCGTCATAGTAGCTAGCTTTTTTGAGCATTTGTCACAGGCGTAGTAGCACCAGCCTCCATGCAAGATATCATTAATTGTTCCAACGATCCAAAAGTCACCAGTCTGAAAGTTAAATGTAGAAAAATAAAAATCGGCGTCCTAGTTATGTGGTAACTAAATTAGGGACGCTGTTGATAAATTTTTACTCATTCAAAGGTATAATATCTGACAGCTTTTGTACTTTTAGATCACTTTCAATCTCTTGTGTTGCAAAAGAATTTGTTGAGCTGCTTAATTTTATGGACCTGTTATCTGTATGATTTTTCGTCCTGCATAGAAGTAGAAAGTATTTACGCATAGGTAAATAAGAAAAAAACAAATAGTATTCTTTGATTTAATGACAATTTCATAAACTTGCTCTCAACTCTTGTATCTTGGGGATTTCTGATCGAGAACAATTTTACTTGCATATGTTGTAGTCAAGTATGTGTCGCCTGCAACATAAACTTTTCATCTGTTAATCTGATTGTGTAGATTAGGTTTTGCACTGATGAATGTAGTCCTTTGAGAAATAGGAGTACTTTGATAAATTTTTTCTTTGCAAAGTTGGATGATTATAATCGGTTTTGGGCAATCGTTGAGTAGGTCGAGGGTTTTTGTTGCGTGATCCTCCCACAATGTCACCTTAATTGAATTGTTTCTGTGGGGAAAAAAATTGAAAAAACCCTCTTGTTGTAATCATTTCCCAGACCTGGAATGGTTATAAATATTGGGAAGTCTTTATAATAAAACCCCAATATTTATCCTAGTTACTGAACTAGGATTTTATGCAGAACTAGAAATTTACTAATCTTTACTCAAACCTTTAATAGAGGACGTGTCATAACTAAAAGAGGGGAAAGTAGTGAGGCTAGGGTTTTTAAATCAATCTTAAACTTCTATAAATAGGGTAAAACTAGGGTCACCCCTCCAAATGGGGTTTCTTGTAGTATAAGAATAAAATTGGGCCTTAAATGGGTCTATAATTGGTTTTAAAGTATATATATAAAGTCGTGATTGAATAAGAAACTAAATTTTTAGGGATTAAAACAAATAATTTCTAAAATTTGGTCCTCAAATGTAAATTGAAAATAAATAAATGTTTTATAAATTATTATTATTATTATTTTAAATAATTCAATGTAATAGTAGATAATATAAAATTTAACTAGGCAGCGTATCTTTGTTTAATTCTATACGTGAAGTTGTAGCGACAAGTTTGAGATTTTACTTTAATTAAATATTTTAATTTAGGAAATTATTGTCACTACAACCTTACCCTCTTACAAATAATTTAGTCCTCGAAATTTAAATTTGCTGAAATATAAACTTACTTGATCTATAATGTTTGGGTATATGGATAGGATTTCTTCTTCTTTCTCCCATGTTGCCTCATCCTTGCCATGACTACCCCATTGAATCTTAACTAGGGGAACTCTTATATTCCTCAAGACATGGACCTTTCGATCTATGATCGCACGGGTGTCTCTTGGTATGATAAATCCTTCTGAATATCCAAAGATTGAAAGTTCACCACATGACTTGGATCATGGGCATACTTTCTCAACTGTGAGACGTGAAATACATTATGCACCGATGAAAGCTCGGGTAGCAAAGCCAAGCGATAAGCTACTGTCCCAACTTCTTCTAGTATCTCGAACGGTCCAACGAACCATGGTCTCAACTTCCCTTTCTTCCCAAAATGTATGGTGCCCTTCATTGGAGACACCTTGAGAAATACTTTCTTTCCAATCTCAAACTTCAAGCCCTTCTCCTCTTGTCGGCGTAGCTCTTCTGTCTATCTTGAGCAGCCTTGATCACCACTCTGATCTTCTCTATGGCCTCAATAGGTTTCTCTGCCATTTCTAGTCCCAACATCTTCCTCTCTCCAACTTCATCCCAATAGATTGGCGATCGACACCATCGCACATACAATGCCTCATAAGGCGTCATGCCAATCGTGGCCTAGAAACTGCTGTTGTAGGCAAACTCTACAAGTGGCAAATGAGTTTCCCAACTCCCAGCCAGGTCTAAAACACATGCTCTCAACATATCCTCCAATATCTGAATGGTACGCTCAGATTGGCCATCTGTTTGGGGATGATAGGTGGTACTGAATCTGAGCTTCGTTCCCATCGCCGTCTGTAAGTTCTCCCAAAATCTCGAGGGAAACCTCGGATCTCGATCTGAAACAATGGACACAGGTACCCCATGTAGTCGGACAATCTCTCTAACATATAACTGTGCCAACTGGTCGATGCTGAGAGTCATCCTAATTGGTAGAAAGTGTGCAGATTTCGTAAGTCGATCCACAACCACCCATACGGCATCATGTCCTCTCAAGGATCTTGGTAGAGCCGTCACGAAATCCATAGTAATCTTCTCCCACTTCCACTCTAGTATCTCCAAGGGATTCAACAATCCCGAAGGCCTCTGATGTTCAGCTTTAACTCGCTGACAGACTAAGCATCTAGCCACAAATCTCGCAATGCAACCTTTCATATTCCTCCACCAAAAGGTATCCTGTAGGTCACGGTACATCTTCATTCCACCAGGATGTGCTACATAAGGAGTCGAGTGAGCCTTTGTCATAATCTCTTCTCTTATCTGCTCATCTTTCGGCACACACAAGTGCCCCCTAAACACAAGTGCATCATCTAAAGCAATCTCAAAGCCTATCCTCTTACCAGTCCCAACCTCCAATCTGATCTTTTCAAGGAACTTATCCTTCCTTTGGGCCATTACAATTTGACTTCTCAAGTCTGGTTGGACAATTAAGGTTGCTAGCTTGCTCGATCGCCAACTCAGCGGAGCTCGTACTCCGATCTTCAAATTCTGCAAATCCCGAATGATTTGATCTTGCATAGTACCCAATGCAGATAACTGTCCAACACTCTTCCTACTCAGTGCATCTGCCACTTTATTAGCCTTACCCGAATGATAGAGAATGGTACAATCATAGTCTTTCACAAGCTCTAGCCAGCAATGACGCCTCATATTCAACTCTTTACGAGTGAAGAAGTACTTGAGGCTCTTGTGATGCTGTGTAAATCTCACACTTACTCCCATCACAGTAATGATGCCAAATCTTCAAAGCATGCACTACTGCTGCAAGTTCCAAATCATGCGTCGGATAATTCTGTTCATATGGCTTCAACTGTGTCGACGCGTAGGCAATCACTTTCCCTTTCTGTATTAATGCACATCCCAATCCTTGCTTAGAAGCATCACTATAAATGACAAAACCTTCAGTACCATCGGGTATAGTCAACACTGGTGTCGTAACCAATCGACTCTTCAACTCCTCAAAACTCTTCTCACAGCGATCGGTCCAATGGAACTTAACACCCTTTTAGTCAAGCGAGTCATGGGACTGCAATCTTGGAGAAACCTCAATGAATCGTCGATAGTATCCGGCTAACCGAGAAAACTCCTTACTTCTCCAACATTTGTAGGAGTAGACCAATTCATCATGACTTCAACTTTGGAAGGATCAACTTCGATGCCCTTGGCCGTTACAATATGACCCAAAAATCCAACTTTTTTGAGCCAAAATTCACACTTCTTGAACTTTGCATATAGCCTCCCTCTCCTCAATACTTCAAGAACGATCCTCAAATGTTCTCCATGCTGATCAGAATCAGCTGGAATAGATTAAAATGTCATCGATAAACACAATGACAAATTTATCCAAATATTGATGAAAGACTCTATTCATCAAATCCATGAACACTGCCGGTGCATTCGTGAGACCAAAAGGCATCACTGTAAACTCATAATGCCCATATCGTGTCCTAAATGTCGTCTTCGGTATATCTGTCGACTTGATCTTCAACTGGTGGTATCCCGACTTCAGATCAATCTTCAAGAAAACCGAACCACCCTTCAATTGATCAAACAAATCCTCAATTCTTGGTAGAGGGTACTTATTCTTTATCGTCAACTTATTGAGCTCTCTATAATCAATGCACATCCTCATACTCTCATCCTTCTTCTTAACGAACAAAATAGGTGCTCCCCATGGAGACACGCTCAGCCAGATAAAACCTTTCTCAAGCAATTCTTCCAATTGAACTTTCAACTCTTGCAACTCCTTTGGTGCCATCCGATAAAGGGCTTTAGACACGGGAGCAGCTCCCGGTACTAGATCGATATCAAATTTCACTTGCCTATCCGGTGGGACATTTGGCAAATCATCGAGAAAAACATCTTTATACTCACACACAATAGGCACCGAATCCAATGCAACTTCGTTTATAGATTCACATTGAAGACTAACAAGATATCCCATGCTCTTTCCCTTCGCCAAGAGCTTCTCGCTTGTAGAGCCGAGACAAAACGAGGAAGCGCCTTAATCTTCGACCCATAGAATCTAAATACTTCTTCCCCATCCTTTCGAAAAACAACTTCTTTCTCATGGCACGGTTGGCACACAACCAGTCCATGCCCAAGATAATATCAAAATCCTTCATCGAAATCACATTCAGATCCGCCTCTAGCACCATTCCATCAAAGTCTATCGGTACGGTCTTCGCTACTCTATCAGTCTCTATAGTCTTTCATGATGGTAGGCTAACCTCAAGTATGCTATCAATTTTCTCCACTAACAAATCCATTCTATCCAAGCATGCATCAGAAATAAACGAGTGCGTAGCACCAGAATCTATCAACACATAAGCGGGAATACCAAATCTGGATAACACACACAGTGATCGTATTAAGAACACACATTTAGGGAGGAGTGATAGGTAGTGCGATGTCATATTAGAGAGCACTAGAGTAAGTGATATACGCAATCACATCTGCATCTCCCCCGGCATCCATGGCAAAAACTCTAGCTCTTCCCTTCCTTGCTTGCTGAGCGACAATCTGGTGCCATATGGCCTGAGGAACATCTCCCGAAGTTTGACCCTTAGTCGGTCCATAGCTAGGCTTCTTATTGGACATCTGATTCTTGTTCTTGTTCTGATTCTAACTTGGGCCTTGCCACTTCCTCTTTCCTTTGAACTTTTGGCCATTTTGATTCCCCTTGTCATTTGCTTCCTCCATAACATAGACCACAGTCTGAGCTTTGTTAACGACTTCCCCATAAGTGGGGAGCTCAAGAACACTAACAATCTAGCGAATCTCGGGCGTAGGCCCATCTCAAAGCGGCGTGCCTTCTTCTCCTCCAAATCAACAAACTGAGCCGCAAATCGAGATAACTCCTAAAACTTCCTCTCATAGTCAATGATATCCATGTCTCCCTGCTTCAGATCCAAGAACTCCCTCTCCTTCTTGTCACGAAGGGCACGTGGAAAGTACCTCTTCCTCAATCCCTCCTTAAACTGCTCCCAAGTGAAGGCCCTTTGTTGATCGACACTCCTAGTCTCAGTGTCGATGCCCGCTAATGGCCAGCATTGCCCTTTAACATAAACTCAGCACATAACACCTTCTGATCATCAGGGCATGAGATGTGTCTGAAAATCCTCTCAATCTCCTGAATCCACTCCTCAACAGCTAGAGGACCGCTCTCACCGTCGAATACGGGTGGATTGTACTACCTAAACTGCACAATCGGTGATACAGTAGGGGCAAGTGGAGCAAGCGCGGGAGGAGCTTGTGCCAAATTCTGGACGCATTGCATGAAATTCCTCATGAAAGTAGCCGGGTCAATCTGATTAGGATCATCCCCATGTGGAGTAGCCCTACGTGGTCGAACCATCTTCTTAAGCAATTAAACCACACAATACAACACCACGTCACATTCCCATTATAGTCAAGCGCAAATCCCTTACAATCTCCCATCTCAATGCATAACACCAAACTAAAGTCCCAATCACCAGCAATTACAAATCACTGTTCAATATAGGCAAGAGAGAACAACAATACCCATACACAATAGTAAATGCTTGAAAATCATGAAGTAAATTTCGAGGACTAGAAATATCATGCGATACATTTAAAGTTATGCTTTATTAACCACTTGGAGATTTCACGCTTAGGCTCAAACTCGGTTTCTTTTCTCTCTATCCGAATACAAGTGCTTCATCTCTATCTTATATAAAATATTTCATCTCATGCATTCGGAAAAATAAACCATAAAATCTTCATAAATAAACACTTTACCTTGGAGTCGGTGGAGAGACGATGATCATGGTAGCTCTTAGGACTTAAAACTCTTAAATTTTTCAAAATTTGTTTTGAAAATACTTCAAAAATGTGCAAGTCTCTGAAGCATTAGAGCCGCTCACGATACCAATTTGTAACACCCGAGTTGAAGAACTTCAAAGCGTTAGTTCTTTTTCTAAAACTATTTTTTTAATCGGAAATATAACAAATAATTAAAATGTGGAAATATATATAAAAATAATTAAGATGCGAAAATTCATTTTAAAATAGCAACCACTTAGAGTATCTTATAATTGTTTGATCTCTAGACATTTAAAACATCTAACATAAGGAACTAAATAGTTTAAAGGTCTAAAGCGACATAATCTAATACATCGGTTTATCAAAATAACAACGAAAATCAAATCTCATATTTAATAACTTAGATAGAGCTTCCACGACTGTAGCCTCAGGACTCCTCAATGCAGTAATAAGAGCAGAAAGGCGTGAGTATTTAAATAATATTGATGAGCTCTCATAAGTTAATTATCTATACAAATATATAAGGCAAATAGTTATGTAAACTACGTAATATAATACCGAAGGTAACTCACAGGCCCAAAGGCAAGTAATTTGCCCCAAGGCAACTCTAGGCCGAAGCGACTCTATTACACACTAAAGACACTCATATAGTACAGATCATTAACTATAAATGTGCGATAAGTAAAAGTTAGTCTTTGGAACCTACCTGAAATATCTCTCGAGTTTTGAGTCTACTAAGCGGTGAAAATCAGTCCTCTATTTAAATTACACCAGCTAGTCAATAATGAGTTTAATTTATGTTAGTACTCTTAAATATTAAGTATCTATAAGTAATATAGAAGTTTGTGGACCAAAATAGAAAGAATATAAAACTTTGGGGGTCAATTTGAAAGAATTTAATAGTTTGAGGACCTATTATGCAATAAAAGTGAACTAAAAATATTTTGGGCTCAATTATAAGATTTTTAAAACATGAGGGACTAATATGCAATTGAAGTTTAGGGGCTAACTTAAATAGGAATAAGAAATTAAGGGATTAAAAGTGAAATAAAAGTTTAGGGGTCAAATTGCAACAATTGGAAGTTAGGGACTTGAATTTAAATAAAATTTGAGGACTCATCTAAATAAAATAAATAAGATGGGGGATTAAATCTGTAAATAATATTTATGGACTAAATTATAACAATCGAAAGCTTGGGATTTGAAATTAAATAAAACTTGGGGACCAATTTAAATGGAGTAACTAAATCTAGGGACTTGTCTTGCAAATACTTAAATAAATTAAAAAAACAGCAACAAGAACCAGGTCATCTCTTTCACCCGAACACTCACTATCCCTTACTCTCGTTCTCGGCCGGAATTCAGGTGGCATTTTCCAGCGATGTGGCCGGCGACTCGGCCGGCGAAGGTGGATGGGAGTGTGGCGAAGCTAGTGGTTGTTTCAATTTGAAGAAATGGTGAAGGTTGAGTTCGAAATTGGGTGTTGAAAGTTGAGGAAGAAATTTGGGTATTTTCAACATTGGATCGAATCTCTAATAATTTTCGAAATTAAACGATCCTATGGTGTCCTAGGGAGCTAGAGGAAAGTGTGGGTGTGATTTTTGTGTTGTGATGTTGAGTTTTGAGCATGGGTGGTGTTTGGCCGAGATGATATACGTGTATGTATGTATGTATATGCGCATATATATATGGCTGTGTGTGTGCGTTTGATGGAGATGACGATGGAGATGGTGGAGGTGTGGTGGTGGTGCGGCGGTGAGGTGGTGGCCGGCGGTGTATGTATATATTTGTGTGTGCGAAAGAAAATCAAGTGGACAATACAAGAAGATGATTAAGAACTTGTGTGTGATTAAAAAAACATAAAACAACAAAATAAAAAAATGGAGATATAAATGGAAATATCAAGAAATCTTACCACTTGAAGTTAATTTGATTTGTTGAATGAGAATGAGTGGGATGAACTTGAAGATACCAATTGTGGAAAGAGGGGAAAGTAGTGAGGCTAGGGTTTTTAAATCAATCTTAAACTTCTATAAATAGGGTAAAACTAGGGTCACCCCTCCAAATGGGGTTTCTTGTAGTATAAGAATAAAATTGGGCCTTAAATGGGTCTATAATTGGTTTTAAAGTATATATATAAAGTCGTGATTGAATAAGAAACTAAATTTTTAGGGATTAAAGCGAATAATTCTTAAAATTTGGTCCTCAAATGTAAATTGAAAATAAATAAATTTTTATAAATTATTATTATTATTATTTTAAATAATTTAATATAATAGTAGATAATATAAAATTTAACTAGGCAGCGTCATTCTATAGGTGAAGTTGTAGCAACAGGTTTGAGATTTTACTTTAATTAAATATTTCAATTTAGGGAAATTCGCGGTCACTACAGTTTGGCTATGTTTTGGAGTACAAACCCAGCAAGGCGAATGTTATGGCTGATGCCTTAAGTCGAAAAGCCAAGCTTGCCGCTATTACTCAAGCTAAAGGCACTATTCTTGACTTAATCCGTGGATCGAATATGATCCCTTGGCTAAGGAGCTTCTCAAGACCGCTCGAGAATGCCTTACATGAAAGGTTTGGGAAGACGATTGCCTTATTTACACTATACGGCATCGAGTATGTGTTCCTAAATGGAAACGTTCGAGGTGTGACATAGTAAAGGAATGCCATGACCCCAAGTGGGTGGGTCATCCGAGCAAAAAACGAATCGTGGCGTTGGTGGAGCATGCTTATTGTTTGCCCAAAATGAAAGAACAAGTGGAGAAATATTTGAAAACTTGCCTTGTGTGTCAACAAGACAAGATATAAACAAGGAAACCCACTGGCTTGTTAGAGCCGCTACCCGTTCCCAAGAAACCATGGACTATATTTTGGCCTTCCCCAAGTCAAACCAATTTCGGTCCATACTAGTAGTGGTGGATCGATTCTCCAAGTATGCTACTTTTATCTCAGCCACAAAGGATTATACAATGGAAAAGGCGGCAAGACCATTATTTAACAATGTCATGAAGTATTGGGGATTGCCAAGGATGAAACCACACTTCTCAACAAGTTTTCACCCCCAAATCGATGGACAGACAGAGAATGTGAATAACTTGTTTGAAGGATACTTGTGGCACTTTGTGAGTGCCAACCAACACAATTGGGTGAAGTTTCTTGATGTTTCAAATTTTCATGTAATTTGCAAAGGCGTGAGGGTATGAGACGAAGTCCATTCGAGATAGCTATAGGGCAACACCACTCACGCCCCACACTTTAGCTACTTCCATCGATGGTGGAAGAAGTCAGAGAATGCCTTCAAGATGGCTAGGTCTTGGGAAGAACATGCCAATGTGCGAGCTTGTTTGGAGAAGGTAGCCACGGCATATGACGAAATGGGCGAATAAAGGAGAAACGCCTTCAAGTATAAAATAGGTGATCAAGTCCTTCTAAAAATTAAGCCCGAACAATTCAAGGCATCTAGAGTGTTCACAAGGGCTTGATGCGAAGCATCTTGGGCTTTTTCCAATGGTGGCTAAGGTTGGCAAAGTGTCCTGCCACCGTGACCTACATAGCACTTTGAAGATTCATTCGGTCTTCCACGTTAGTATGTTGAAGTCATATCACTCGGATAAGGAAGACCCAACTCCATGCAAGTCACAACAGGCACCCCGATTGTGACAAAGTCTTATGATAAGGAAGTGGAAGAGGTGTCGGTGGGTGACTTGTTAAGCGGCGAAGGAGTACTTCCTAATGCTCAATACTTGATCAAATGGAAACGCTTGCCCGAGTCCGAGGCGACATGGGAATCACACGGTAACTTGTGGCAGTTTGAAGAGAAGCAAAAGCAATACACGGCGACGAGGACGTCACCAAATTAGGTGGGGGAGAATGTCACGCCCTAAGGCTTTTTGGAAGATTCTAGAGATAGGTTTGTTAGAAATATCGATAGAATCCTCTAGAAGGCTTCTAGATAAACATGGAGTATTCTAGAACTTAAATCTGGAATATTCCTTTATAAATATCTTAGATATTTTTGTAGGAGACTGTAGAGAATTCTAGATGATGAATTTAGGCCATTAGATCTAATTGATCACCACCGTCCATTCAAAGGATGTGGAATTAGACATAGGGGCATTGTCATTCATTTGTATCTATCCAAGAAGTTGTAAAGCAATAAAGCTCTTCCTAAACAAATGTATCGGTATGAAACCAAATCTTGTATGGGTGTTCAGTAACATGAAAGTTTCTTCTATTATCTTGAGCGTAAAATTGACTGGTTGTATACACAACATCGACCTAGAATAAACTATCGAATGTTGGAAACAAATGCTTCTTCATGGTGGCTCGAAGAATACAATCACCCTACAAAACACACCAAAAAATAATTTTTAAAAAATAAACCTAGATTTTAAAAAAAAAAAAAGCGAAAAGAAAAAGAAACCTAACAACCAACATTACAATACAACTACCTTTGAATAGATGAACAACAACTTGAAAGTAAAAGTATTCTTTCCGTGTTGAGGAATAACTCATCGACGACAACAGCACACTCTAATCGACCAATCTATACAATTTGAATTCAAATCCTTAATGGCAAAGAAAGGTCTCAATTGTATCTCTTTTTTGACACCCATTATGTTTCGTGCTTGTAATTGTAAAGCCATTTTGTATGGAAAAAACTAATATTTCGAAGAAGAATGTATGGCACATATGAGTTCAAAGAACTCATATGTGCCATACATATGAGTAAACTAGGTAAAGACTTCCCAATATTTATCCTAGTTCGTGTGAGACTTCCCACGAACTAGATTTTTGGTAATATTAATGGTTCGTGTCAGAAATTTACTAGAAATATAATATTTATCCTAGGTAAATATCTAATATTTACCCGTATTTTATGCTTATTAATATTGGGTTTTTTGTGTCCTCTATTAATAGTCATACGTGTGAGAGCTTTTGACTAGGATCTTGTGAAAAACCCAATTCATCTAACATACAGGACAAAAAACCCATAATAGAGGACGTGTCATCAGATAGCTCTGACAACATAGAAGAAGACAATATATCAGACGGCCACTATTCAGCAGATACGATAGAAAGGCATAACTTTGATACGTAAGCAATGACGACAGAAGATTCTTAGCCGACAACTTTTACTGTAGCATTTTTTGACTTTCACCGGAGAAATCATTACAAAAGGACGCACTAGCAACAGTAATCTCCATTATCAAGGACGCACTAGCCACAGTAGCTCCACTCCAACGATAGATGCTCCACTAAGTCATAAAAAAACAATCACAGTAGCTCCACTCTGAAGATTCTCTAGGACGCGTGTAAAGAAGGACCCCCGCATTTATCAGAAGAGCTCCCTTTCTTTTCTATTTAAAGGAGAAATTGAAGACAGAAGGGCATCGAGCAACCTACAAGCTCTCTTCAAGCAAACACAAAGAACAGAATGATTTCATGTGTTGAAAAATTTCTGTAAACATTTCTCTCCCACAAATAGAAAAATCAAAGCCAAACTTGTATAGTTAGTTAGTTAAGGGACTCCCGAAAGGGAAATCCTTTATTTTCTTTCTTAGCCATGAAGTGATCCCTCGTTATTGTTTGTAAGTTTTCAGTTTGTAAATAAATGTTTTATAATTTTTTAGCTTGTAAATAAAATTCCTCTTTTATTTTCTAGTATGGTCATACACTATCTCATTACATACTAAGTATAGTATAAAAGCATTATTTAATTTGCAGTAACTTTACTGTATCTATGATATACTGATTCATATGTAAGTCCCGCCTAGGCTATGAGAGCTGTTAGGGCAATTGGGTGAATCAGTCTATATAGGTATTCTTCCAGAAGCAAATTAGATACAAGTTACTATATCTTAGATGATGAGATAGGAAGCAAAATTTTGAAAAATTGTCCAACTTGTGCAAGATTCAAAACTTTTGATGTTTATCTCGATGTCAAATTTAACCAAGCGTACTAGCCTAACCCGGCAGCGTACATGCGTCTTCGATCGTATTGTGGGTTAAATTTATAAAAAAAAAAAAAAAAGAAAAAAAATTTGGGATCTACTATATGGTTAAGACTGAAATCGTAAAGGAAAGTACTGAGTAGGATGTCTTTGACACATCCGTAGGTTTGATTTTCAATTGGTGGTAACCCGATGTCAAGCCTGTCTTTGAAAATACGACAACACCCATTAGCTGATCAAATAAATCATCAATCCTTGGGAGAGGATACTTCTTTTTAATCGTCAGATTGTTGAGCACCTCATAATCAATGAACATCCTCATATTACCATTCTTTTTCTTTACAAATAACATGGGCACCCCCCAAGGAGATACGCTCAGTCGGATGAAACCTTTCTCTAGCGATTCCTCCAGTTGAACTTTTAATTCTTGCAATTCTCTTGGTACCATTCGGTCTAGAGCTTCGAATACAGGAGCAGCTCTGGGTACCAAGTCGATTAAGAACTCTGCTTATCTATTAGGTAGAATGCCTAGTAGATCATCTGGAATGACGTCAGCGTACTCACAAATGACTCATCCCTGATCAATGATGACCATCTTCATTGGCTGGCCTTGGAAACAGACCAGATAACCTTGGCAGTTACCTTTGGCCAGCATCTTCTCCACTTGTAAAGTTGATACAAAGCGGGGAAGAATTTTAACCCTCGATCCACAAAACCTGAATACCTCATTTCGGTCATTCCGAAACACTACTTTCCTATTGTGGCACAGAATAGCTGCTTGGTTGTTGCTCAACCAATCCATGCCCAAAATGATATGTCGGACATCTGGACCACATTCAGACTGCAACTAGAACTATTCCATCGAAATCTATCGGAACGGCCTTGGCTATTAGCTTTGCATTGGAGGTTCCTCCAGATGGTAGGCTAATCTTAAGTACCCTACCAATTTCCTCTCTTACCAAGTTTAACTTAGCTAAGCATGCCTTTGAAATAAATGAGTGCATAGCTACTGAGTATATAAGGGAATAAACAGGGGTAACTGAAATGGATAATATACCTGTTATCCACTAACATTATCATCATATGGGAGGTGTATCTCATTCGAAGTAAAGACATGTGTTAAATTAAATAGTTATACTTGCTATCACATTCATGTCCTTCGTCCTATCCGTTGCAAACACTTTGGCCTTTGTTTTCCTAGTATCCTTTGCCTATTTGCTTGGCCTATATTTCTAACTGGTGCAGAGCGGCACTCTTGAGCGTTCGTTGTAATAGTTGTACCAGCTATCACATATGTGTCCTCCGTCGTATCCATTGCAAACACTCTGGCCTTCGCTTTCCCAGTATCCTTTGCCTGTTTGCCTAGCCTGTATTTCTAATTGGCATAGAGCGGCATTCTGGAGCAATATGACCCGCCTTTCCGCATTTGTAGAAACTCTATTTCCCCACAAGCACTTGCCTTTGTGGTACTTGTTGCACTTAGGGCATTGGGCAATGTCTCTAGTAGCTTAGTTCTTAGCTGGTCCATAGTTGGGACATCTAGTTCTGTGTCATGCCCCTATTCTGGATTTGATTCAGGCCTTGCCACTTTGTCTTCTCATTAGGCTTTGCGTTACTCACTCTTCCTTGTCTGTCGAGTTTAATCCATGAATAGGTCACAGCCTGTGCCTTCCGGACGACTTCAGAATAGGTGGGTAGCTCCAAGACGTTTATGATTTGGCGAACCTCAAGGTACAAGGTCCTTTCAAAGCGTTGAGCTCTCTTTTCCTCAATATCGACTAGATGCTGGCATAATGGGAAAGCTCACCAACCTTTCTCTCATAATTGGTCATATCCAGATCTCCTTATTTCAAGTTGATGAACTCAGTCTCCTTATGGTCATAGAGGGCTTAGAGAAAGCATTTATCTTTCAGTCTACCCTTAAATTGCTCCCAGGTGAAAGCTGCCTACTGCTCTGTATTCTGGATTTTGTGTCTATCTTCCACCAGTGCCTAGCTTCCCCTTTCAAAGTGAACTGGCGCACAAAATCTTTTGATCCCCTCAGTAGTTAATGTGCGCGAAGATGTGTTCAATCTCATCAAGCCACTCTTCAACATCCAGATGGCTCTTCCTATCGTCAAAAGTTGGTGGATGGTACTTCGTGAATTGCTCCACAACAGGCATTGCGGGAGTAGCTAATGGCGGGTTTCGTCCAATATTCTGCATTGCTTGGACCAAGTTCTGCATTAGGACCATCAAGTCAAGTTCATTAAGGGCATTCTCTCCCTGGGGTGTGGTTTGTCTTGGTCTTCCACGTCCGAACAGCCTTCGTGAACAAAATAAAAAATTTTATAACTTTTGTGGCATAAGTATACTTTTCACAATAAACTAATCAACTTAGAGATGAAAGCAATCGAAATGTCTTTTTTGTTAATATCAAAAGAATCCTTAAATGAGGTTACAATGAAATCCAATACTGTTTAACAAAATTCGAAGATACATCTAGCTCATGGTCCTATCAATTACAGTATCTCCTTCATTTGGCTTCCTTCGGCCTCGAGGGGCAAAGTTCAGTGAGGTGGTGATGTCTTCTAACTCACCTGGGTGGCAATTGGGTGATTAGGAGGTGTAGTGGGGCTATATTGCTTGTACATGACTAACTAACCTTGGCCACTATCTTGGGTACCCATGGCCTACCAGGGGTGCAATGTAGCTCTTTAGGTTATCGCAATCCTTTGGCAGGCATGGTTCACGCCATGCTGACCGCTCATTTGCAAAAAACCTCTCCCAGTACATGATGAATTCATTGTAGACAATCTGGAGATTTGCAATCCTTCCCTAATGGTCCTGCACTCCCCTATAGAATTGGCGAGTTAGGGGTCGTTCTCCATACGGGAACAGTCTTCAACAAGTGCCTGATAGAGTCTATATCATTCGTTTGAAAACCTTCTTTGATAACCTCTAGGCGTAAACACCAAAAGCGATAAATATAGTCTATTGCAGCCTCGACTCGTCCCTTTTCGCATCCCATGTAATTCCAAACCTCGGAGCTTATCTTCATGTTTGATCTATTCCATTTATGCAAAGTCCAGTTAGATGGGGTTTATAATCAGTATTCACTTTAATTTGGAGGACTGAAAAATCCTGTAGCATTATTTAAAATCCCAATTATGCCCCAACTCCTTATTTCTCTGGCCGTTGATGTAATCAATGTCTCATGTAAGTTATAAATCCACATAAATTTACCTTGGAGCTAGCAGACAAAACGATGGCGGTGGCTTTTGTTTCATTTGAAAAGCTATGCCTCTTTCTTTTTAAAAAAAAATGCAAGTCTACAAAACTATGGACCCGCTCTGATACCAAGCTGTAACTCCCTGAGTTTTGAGTTCCCCAAACGCTATGTCATACTATCATACTTAACTTTGAAAGTAAATTCAGCATAACAATAGAGAAGAAATAGAATTTAAACTTTATTTGTAATTAACAATCTAGCCTTGACATAGAAAAATTTCAAAAAGGAATAAATTTTGAAACAATAGTAGAATAAAGACTTAATTAAAATTCTTTGATTGGTAGTCATTGCTGTTAACTACACTATCAGCCCCTTAGTATAAATTGGTTAATATTGGAAACTTAAGTACAAATATACTCAATACATCCCCTGAGCATATAATATTAGCACACATAATATCCACTTACCATGTAGTCATTAAACTCCACAATATCACGAACAAATAATCATAAGTCCATTTACTTCTCTCATCGTGCACATCATCATAGTGCTTAATGCCACATCGGTTCTTTAAACTAGGCTAGTAGCCTATCATTTCTCATTAGTAGGAAAGAAGCCTATCTTCATCATTTAATGTTCTGATCGATTAAAGTGCACATTAACATGATATGGGCATATTTTTAAAGGAAAAGCGTTTTGAAATGCAGGAGCCTATCTTACTTCTTAAGTTAGAGCTTAAGGTGGAGTTCCTCAGGAGTGTTTAGTTCACATGAGCCACCTACATATAGGTAAAAATATTATAATCAGTTATAATGCTTAAGTGAATAAATTAAATATAAAACTATAGGGGCTAAAATAATACTTTTGAGTTAGGCTATTTTAAAAGAAATTGAGGAATTGGGCACTAATTTGTGCAAAGAAATAATAATTATGGGGGTCAATTCATGTAAGAGGTAGGATTTTGGGAACCACTAGTGCAAATAACTGAAATGGGGACCAACTTAAATACCTTTGAGAAGTGTGGGGGCTTGGGTTGAAAAATTACCTAATTAAAGCAAAAAATGAACGAATTTAGGAAGCCATTGCCGTTCCTACTTGAAGCACAGTCGGGAAGAGAGGGAGAGGAGTTCGAGCCGTGTCCATCATCGCCAGCAGATCTGCCAATGCTAGCTGCGGAGGCAGCGTCGCCTACCAACGGCAGTGGCAGTGGCAGTGGCGACTCAGAGACCGACTGATTTTCCCCTTTTTTCCTACTTTGTTTCTTCTGTCTCTTTTTTTTTTTTTTTTTGAGTTTGGGGATTATGTTTAGATGATGGTGGTGCGATTGTGGAGGTTGGTGGTGTGCATTGCCGGTGGTCGGAGAGGGAAGTGATGGCACAATGGTTGAAGGCCGTGTGTGTGTGTGCGCATGAGTTGGTGTACACAACTGTTTGTGTGTGCGTGACTTGAGGCGGTGGCGGCATGTGTAGTGGCTGCCAGTGCCAGTGGAGGCGGTGCGGTAGTGGCATGCTAGTGTTGAAGAGGTGAAAGTGATAAGGCTTTACAGATTGTTGCAAACTATTATCGAGGTCGACGTTTCGGCTCGGATTTTTTTTATTCACGTTGGTTTTGGACGCTAAACTCTTCAACTGTAGCAAACAGTAGGGAATGTTTTTAATGAATTCGATGATGAGAAACGAGTTAGCTATCGTGCAATTTATAGAGGTCTAAGAGTGAAGTGGATGACACAAAATCTCATTTGAAATTTAAAGTAAATATTAGGTAGTTTGCTTTGAAGATGAAGATGAAAGGGGATGGGATTGTTTGATTTGAAGATGAAAATGAAAAAGGATGAGATTGTTAGAAGATAACATTGCATAATCATGATTATTAATCTCAATATTAAGGAAATTTATTAGGGTAAGGATTAAATAAAAATAATAATGAGGATAAAATTTTGACTAATAAAGAAAATAATTGAATCCTTATTAGTAAGTTTGAGATGGGTAAAGTAATTAAATGTGGTTTATGAATAATAGCAATAACAATTCTAATAGTATTTTAAATTGCCACTAAATAATTTTATTTGGAAGATTATGTTAATTGTAGAAGGTTGGCAAAATTCTAAATAAATTGAGTAATGGAGCAGCAACACATCATAGGATATTAAAATTTTATTTGCGAAAATTTGTGGTCGCTACAATGGCACTTTTAATTTATTAAAGATAACAATATATATTTTACGTATTTTATTGCAATGATATGTATTTAAGTGAAATTAATAATAGTTTGAGAAATTAAAGATATAATTTGTAACTTATATCAATTGAAGGACAGTAATTAAAGCCCTTGTCAAAGTTGTTATACCAAAATGATGTTCCTTTGGCATTACTTTTCTTATATTCAACAATCTCATTGGCATTTGTATTCAAAATCAATTTTGTAGCATAAGCAGTGTTAGAGAAACCAATCTCTCCGACAAATTAAAATATCAATACCAATAGTGTAAAAATATTAAAAAAAGAAATGCACCTTAATTACATTATTCAAAATGAAACACAGAAAATGAAGGTATAAAAACCTCTATACTCCGTGGTCTCACTACTAGAAAAAGTGACTTACACATCACTTCATTTACATCAGTTGTTTTGGCAGTTGATGTAAAATAAATTTTTAATATCAGTCGCAAAAATAGCGCTGTTATATGCATTTTTAACATCGTATTTTTTAATAACTGATGTTTATTATATACTTTTAAATTACGTCTTGGAAATTTTTAACATCAGTTTTGTTAACAACCGATGTTAATAATATCAGTGCACCATAAAACGCCCCATTTGACTGCACTAAAAACTTACAATACTCGAAATGGGCCTCGCGGATCTCATGACCCGCTCCGTTTCAGCTTACCCGGCCAATTAACTCCTTTTTCTCCTCCATTTTCCAACCGACTCATTGTATTTGCCCTTTCCTTTCTCTGCCTTCTTCATCAACTTCTACTGTAGAAAGCTTCATCTCTTCTTCTCCAGATCTGCTCGTGCAGTGCCGGATTCAAGCTTCGTTGACCAAGATCTACTTTCTACCTACTGTTCGAAGACACGCCATTGCCAATGAGGAAACACGGTGCGATGGAGAAGAGGGGGAAAAACCTAGCCAACCAAGAAGGACAAACGCTGCATCGACTCTGCCTCTCCTCTCCAACCTTCTGCTCAAGCTCTCCCTCCGATTCAATCGAGAAAAAAAGGGAAGACACAGTCGCAAACTTTCACTGCCTCGCTCCCTCACTGCTCAAGGACTCGTCGGATTTTCGCCGGCAATTACACCGGCGTTGGCAGGAGCGTCCCCTCCGGCAGGCGGCTGTGGTCATGGTACTTGCGATTAGGTCAGAAAAGATGAAGAAAGCTTGACAATTAGGTGTGTATATGTTCAAGAAATCTAAGAATTCTCACATGTTCTCATCGTACTCTCTTCTTTTACTCTTTAATTGAGCGATTGTGTGTGTTTTATGATGATTGTGGCGGTGGCGGTAAAGGCGGTAGAGGGAGCTCAAGGACTCGTCGGATTCACATACTCTCATCCTACTCTCTTCTTTTATTCTTTAATTGATTGATTGTGTGTTTTATGATGATTGTGGTAGCTATGGTGGTAAAGCTAGCGGAGGGCCGTCTGGTAGAGATAGTGGTTTTCGCATAGAAGGAGAAAGAAATTACCCGTAATTGTGGATTCTTGTGTTGATGAAGCACAAGTTCAATGTAGTTGTAATTGCTATGGGAGTTGAACATGAAATTGAGTATATTAGATGGCTTAGCTCGGTTTGTTTTGTGTATTTGATCGCTATGTAATGTTGCTGTGGTTGTTTCTGCCATTGAAATTGAACTTGAATTTGGTGTTGATAGTGAAATAGGAAGTGGGTGGTCGAACTTGAATTAGTGTTCTGGCGTTGTTTTGTTTTCATTGTGATTTGTGTTTGTAGTATGGCGATCCCCAACATTTCTCATCCTTTGTTATCACGAAGTCAGAATTTACACCACAGAATCTGAATCAAGGTCCCTTTTTATGTCTCTTATTACTCAGACACTTTCGAGTTGCATTTCGATGAGTACACAGTTTGCGTAATTGAACTCTTATTTGTTTTGTGTATGGATATTTTATACTATATAATCGATAATCATCCATCTGAAACTTTACAGGTGAAAAGGGATTTACGTAATTTGTTCCAATGGGGTGTCCAACAACCAGGTAAAAATTTATTTTATGTTACTGTTAAGTGAAAAATATGGATTATAAGTATATTTTTAGATGTTAAAGTTTTGTTGGGATTTGGATAAGTGGTGATTATTTCTTGTCCTCTTCTTTGTATATCTGATGAAGGAAAATTCCAACCAATATTGGATTTTACCTTATTCGAAAGTTGTTCTCCTCAAAAGTCTGTCCAAACATAGGAGAAATCCATTACACAGGTGAATCTAGAAAGTTTTGCAAGTGATAATTGAGATTTGAATGTCAAATCTAATCATATAATAAGCATTTTATTTCCAAAATTTTATGTACTATGTCACGAATTAGCTATAGTAAGTGCTTATTTCTGGTTTTGGTGCCAATTATAATTAATTATTTGATATCGAAGTGGTGATTTTTCGATGATGTTTGATATTACTCCTCATTTATGGTAATTGGCTTTATGTTTTTTTCTGACTATGCCTTTGGTTTTCAATTCTTTATTTTTAATTTTTATTACCTGTTTATCTACGAATAGTTACAACAAACTTGTGTGCGTAAATATGATTGGTATCTTGTTGTTTTCTGAAGCTTCCACATGCATGAATAAGTAAGAATGTCTTTGCGGATATAGGAATAGGGACCAAACAAATGATTTCACAGGTATTCATGTTCCTCTTTCATATGGACTTGAAAGAAAAATATGTGGAATATGCCTGAAACTTTGTTTGACTAATTGACTTTTTTTTAATTGTAAAGAAAGCCTTTTCTTTTTCTTTTGTTTTTAATAATTTTTTTCACTTTTGGGTTGAGATAATTGCATGACTATGTATGCTAAGAAAGGTAGTATGGATTGATTTGTTGTCGGGTAAGTTCTCTATTCGTTGTTGCCATTTGATTTCTTGTGCTACTTTAATTCAATTACAGTTTTGAATAGCAGTTTTTTTTTGGGTGGTTAACTACTATTAATTAAGTTTTCTTTCATGTTCTTTGTCAATTTAAATTTGCTTTGAGAGTAAGTTCATTTCTTCATTATGAAAAGTTTGCCATTAAAAATCAAGCTGTTAAAAATAATTACCCAAGGAAAGGGCGGTGTAAAAGAAACTTATAAATATACCCGTCTTTTTATATTGTTGATGATAAACTTCTAATTCATTTTGGTTTTATTTCACTAATTTTATTTTATTCGATGAGCATGAGGTCTCAATTTCAATTTTGGGCAAGGAATGGCCAAATGTTTAATCAGGACAATTAGGAATGCATTGAAATTTTTTAATGTCTAAGACTTTCTCGTGCTCGAATATGTCGAACAAGCGTAACAATGAGGTGCATGTTGAAGTGGCCGGCGACCTCCAAGTGTTGGCGTAGATATTGTGGTTGAGAACATCGTTTTTAGTGTATAGTATTGGTTAATGAACAATTCTATATAACATTTACTTATTAATGTATTAGTGTTGGATATTTTGCCTTTGGGATGACGACGGTGTCAATTGTAACTTTTAACAGATTGTACTCTTTGTTTAGTACTAGGATTTATGAATATTGGGTATTTAGATGTTTGTTGCAATTTTCTAGTACTCAAATTTTGGATTTTTGATAGGTTTTCATAATGTTTTGGATAGCTATTACAGAAATGATGTGTGAATGCGCTTGAGACATCAGTTCTATTTGTTTAACACCCAATTTTAACTAATGTGTGTTGTAGTAATAACATCTATTCTACTGATGCATTTGACATCAGTTAGAAAGTGATATGTTCTATTGTTAGGATGTCGGTTTTATTTATATGTTTAACATCAGCTAAAACACGATGTACATTTACTGTAAAGACATCGGTTTATATAATTAATCCGATTTCTATAATCATTTTAGACATCGGTTAAAAACCGATATCTCTAATTTGAGATCTTTAACATCACCCACTAACACATCGGATTTTTTTAACATCAGCTAATAACAGATGTCTAAGTCACTTTTTCTAGTAGTGTCTTGCAAAGCTAAAGAATGACAACATAACAAACATTACTCTTCGTACCATAATCCCTCTGAAAATCACTTGCATAAGGTTCCCACAAAGTGCACTTCAATAAATTTTTTCTGATTAAAGCAAAAAAATAAAATAAAATTTAGATACATAACATACATGAACCCTAAACTCTATTAAACAAAGATGAAAAAAGAAGAATCAATATATTTAAGGAGAAGGTTTATACTCCAAATCATGAAGGGTGACTACAATATTGAGCTTCCCACCATTGAGTGATTCGTGAATGTCCTCATCACCATCAACATGGCCAATTACATCTAAAACACAACCATACTTAAGTGGGAGAAGTGCTCGTTTACTAAGGAAGAGGTGTCATTCCTTGGCCACATTATTGGGCATGAGCGGTTGCGCATGGAAAAGGCAAAGATTAAGGCGATCAAAGAATGGGAGCCACCAACTAAGGTAATCAAACTTTGATCTTTCCTCGGTCTAGTTAATTACTACCGCCGGTTTATTCAAGGCTACTCGCTAGAGCAGTCCCTTTGACGGACCTCTTGTAGAAGAACAATGCATGGGGAATGGCCCATGAAGTGTCGAAGGCCCTTTGATGATTTGAAGGCCGTTATTAGCAAAGAGCCCGTCTTAGCATTGCCGGATTTCGCTAAGACGTTTGAAGTCCACTCGGATGCCTCCAACTTTACTATCGGGGAGTTCTCATGCAAGATAGTCATCGATTGCCTTTGAAATTTGCAAGCTTAATGACACCAAGTAGCATTACACGATGCAATAGAAGGAAATGACGGCAATCATACATTGCTTGCAAACTTAGAGGCATTATACGTTAGGGTTTAGGTGTGTCATTGATATGATCCGGGTTTCGACATCATCAACACGCAGCGTGAAAGCGGTCGAGGCGAAGACGAGCGAGCGGAAGTAATATAAGGTGAAGATGTCAAGAAAAGCGGGATATGCATGGAAGAACCCTTACTTTTGACTCATCCCGGACGTGAAAGCGAAGATGAGAAGTCGAGAAGCGAGGTCGAGCTTCGGAAAAACAAATTGAAGAATCTGTAGAACCGAATTTACGGCCGTAACCTTTTGCTCATACGGCCGTAACCCCACCTTCTGCCGTAACCCGGATTCGTCTGGTAGTAACCCACAGAACGATTTGGGCGAAATCTTGAGAGAGCAAATTACGGCGTAACGGAATATCTGGCCGTACTCACAGGATATCTGGCCGTAACGTTGGTCATCTGGCCGTATCATGAAGATCCGGCTTTGGCCAATTTAAAGCGAGAAGGTTTTATACGGCCGTATTTTTCCTTCATCTGGCCGTATCGCCAGTTCTGACGTAAATCCAAGAATTACGATCGTAACTTTTGACCGAATTTAGCTTTGTGTCTACTTTTAGATATTTTATTATTTTAATATTATTTCTTAGTCTTAGAGGTATATGAACGAAATTAGGCCATTGTAAAGGATAACTTTGGTTCAAAGAAGCTCTTTAGCTTTTGAGTGTAGCCTTTGCTCCTCTTTGGGTTGTAGCCTTGCTCCCCACCTTTACTTCCTTGATCTTGATTGCAATTTGTTGAGTTGTAGCCGTGCTCCTCCGTTGCGATCTCGTCTAAGGAACCCCCGAACTTATCGAAGGCGTGATCAACCTTCGTGGCGTTCACCCCCTTGATTTGAAGGCGCAGTTGAGTCGAGTCGAGGGATCCTCCTCCTCGCCGGAGAGTTTCGGGTTGCTCTCGATCATACCAGATCCAGTTTAGGGGTTCTCGACCTTGGGGTCGTATCATTTGGTATCAGAGCTAGCCTCTAAGGATTTGGTATTATTTTATCCGATTAGTAGTAGTTGTTGTTGTTATTTGATCTTTGTCTTGTGCGGGAGCTTGATCAAGATCATTTAGTGTTGTTTGTGAGTTTATACTTTGTCAGTTTAGTGTGTGTTCTTGGTGTTCTTGGTGCAAAGTGATTCTTTGTGCTTAGAATTCATCAATTTGTTTCGTATTGTGTAGTAGTAGTGTTATTGTGTTGGTTGTGTGGTTGTTGTTAAAAAAAAAAAAAAAAAAAGCGAGTAGAACAAAAAAAAAGAATGAAATCAATGTTGAGCAGTGTTAGTCATTGACTACACTTAGTTTTATCGTTTATGTTTCAGGTGTGAATTGTATTGTCCTATGTCTATGTGTTTGAGTTGTAGTGTTGTGTGAGATTGGAGTTTGTCATGTTGTATTAGCTAGAAGTGTGTATTGATATTAGGGTGTATTGCATTGTGAAGGGATTGAGCTTTTGTGTGAATCAAACACGAGTGAGAAACACGTGAGGACATTAGCACACACTTAAGCACAAAATGGCGAGTCTTCGTTCTACTACAGGTGAAGGTCGTGAGTCAGTGACAGTGGATCAATTGAGAACCTTGCTACAAGAAAGCAATCAGGATATGCAAGCTTGATTGATCGGCTCTATCGCCGCACTTGGTAGGCGGATTGATAGATTAGAACTTAGGCAACGAATGCCTAGAGGAGGAAATAGAAGTGAAGAAAGTCGGGATAGTGAATTGAAGGCGAAGAAGAAGAGCCTCGGATAAATGTGAGAAGAGATAGGGAAGAGATCGGCGTGGGCGAAATGAGGGCGAAGGGAAATGAAAAATGTGAAGATTGAAATTCCTCCGTTCCATGGAAAGTCGGATCCGGATGCCTATCTAGATTGGGAAGGAACGAGTTGACATTTTGTTCCAATGTCATAGAATTAGGAAGCTAGGAAGGTGCTATTGTTGGCTAGGAGTTCCACGGGTTATGCGTTAAATTGGTGGCAACAACTTACGGCGGCCGAGAAGAAGAAATAATGACTACCCGTTGAGTCTTGGGAAGATTTGAAGTTCTTAATGAAAAAGAGATTTGTTCCTTCACATTATAACCGGAGTTTGCATCAACGATTACAAGCTCTAAATCAAGGGGAAGAACCGTGGAGGAATATTACCAAGAGATGGAGTCATTAATGACACGGGCCAATGTTGTGGAGGAAGAGGAAGCTACCATGGCTAGGTTCCTTGGTGGATTGAGCAGGAGATTGCCAACCTCACCGAACTACAAGAGTATCTGAATCTTGAAGAGTTGTTATACAAAGCCGAAAAGGTAGAGGCACAACAAAAAGGAGAGTATCCAACAAGCCTCACCCCAGGGAGTGGTAGCAACTATGAAAAGGCGAAGTAGGGTGACATTCGGGGAGACCAAGGACCGTGGAAAGGAAGGAATGAGCGCCTAAAGAAACACCGAAAGCAAGCCCTAGGATGGAAGACAAAGGCAAGGGCAAAATGGGAGCACCACCCACCCAGAACCCGAGACATCAAATGTTTCAAGTGCCAAGGGATAGGTCACTATGCGTCCGAGTGTCCGAATCGAAGGACCATTTTAGTGAAGACGAATGGGAGGTAGAAAGTGAGTCCAAAGCGGAAGAAGCCCAATTCGTGGATGAAGAGGACAAAAGTGGCGATGATCGATTTGTTGTCAAAGTGCCCGAATCCCTACTTGCAAGGAAATTTCCAACACATGCTCGAATTGGCAATGATATGTCTGGCGTGAGAATCTATCTCATATCCGATGTTCTATAAGAGGTAATCCTTGCACTTTGATTATTGATGGAGGTAGTTGCTCAAATTTAGCTAGCACATTGCTTGTGGAGAAATTGGAATCGCTTAGATTCCCATACCCAACCCTATGAATTGCATTGGTTGCATGAGTCGGGAAAAATTAGGGTGGATAAACAAGTGCTAGTTCCCTTGCATGTTGAGCAATACATGGATATGGTGGTGTGTGATGTGGTGCCATTGGAAGTTGCACACTTGGTGCTCGGAAGGCCTTGGCGGTTTGATCTCAAAGTGACACATGATTGTTATAGAAAGCTGCTATAGCTTCACGTGGAAAGGCGAAACTATGGAGCTTGCTCCTTTGTCTTGAACAAGTAAATCTTGACCGATTGAAGCTAGAAAGCGAGGTCGAGGAGTGGAGAAAGAAGGAAAAGGAAGAGGTAGAGGTTGAACTTGAAGAAGAAAGCGGAGAGTCATGTTGACAGGGGAAGCGGAGGAGGAAATAAGTCGACTTGAGTATGAGGATCCATTCCTTGTGGCTCGAATCGCTAACAACCCCGCCCCAATTTTCTTATTTTCTTCTTGCGGGTTAATGTCCGCAGTGGATGGCCACGTACACAACTTTAGTTCTTGTGATAGCCACTCCAATTCTCGAGGAGGTTTCATACCAATCCAGGGCTTCATATTTTCGTGATCGGGATTGATGAAACAACATTTCCATTCGACCGGGTGGAGGTATAGGTACAATGAAGAATCATATGATTGGGTCGAATCCTTTCAAGAGGAGAGGATGATATGATCCGGGTTAGCTCGACATCATCAACACGCTGCGTGAAAGCGGTCGAGACGAAGACGAGCTTGAGCGAGTAATATAAGGTGAAGATGTCAAGAAAAGCCGGATATGCATGGAAGAACCCTCACTTTTGACTCATCCGGGGCGTGAAAGCGAAGGCGAGAAGTCGAGAAGCGAGGGTCGAGCTCGGAAAAACAAGCCGATTGTATAGTTAATTCAATACATTTTTCTTCTAAACATTTAACTACATGAAATAACCTATGTCCTATAGACCATTTTTCATTAGGCCATCGTTTTACATTTTTTAAAGAATTCCATTTTGTAGTAATTTCTATGCCTAAGTCTCCAGGTAGTTTATGAAATAACTTTTGGCCTAATTCTTGGTTAAATGTATTACCAAGTAGCTTGACGAGATATGCATAATGTTTTAAAAAGTTTTTAACTTTTATTCCATCTGTCCAATTATAAAGAGTTAATTGTTCTAATTCTCTCATAGACTTTTTCTGAATTCCTAATTGTCCTTGATTAGGATCTGAGCCCGTTATTATTGCTGAAATTGTGTTAACAAAATTATAGGGTTGGGTCACCGCTTCTAATAATTTTTCGTATTCTTCAGTAACTCTTGTTTATATGATTCCCACATGGCTTTAGCGCTTTCTCCTAAAAAGGTTTCTAAATATCTATACATTTCATCTGTTTTTAAATTATAATTTGTATCTCTAAATCGTCTAAAGTAGTCTGAGATTATAGTATTTTTCCAAACTTCTAGTACGTTTGTCCAATTTTGAGGATCATGGGCTGTAATATTTAGGATTTGAGCTTTTCCTTCAGCTTGAAATGTTATGGGTTGTTCTAAGGGTCTTTCTGCTCCTCTGGAGACATACTGATATCCTGCAGGAGGTTCTTTATACCTAGAGTATGGTATTCTAGAAGGATTTCCTATATCTGAAATATATCCTACTGGTTCTCCTTGATCAAAAGGGCTTTTTGGCCAAAAATAGGTATTTTTGTTAGGTGATTCTGGGGGTACTTCTTCTTCTCCTACAAATTCTTTGTATAAGCTACTTGTTTCTGATATAGGTTCGTCTACTTCTATTATAACTATATTTCCTGTGTTGTCATATTGCAAGTATTCATTTTCTTTTAGTTGTTTAGTCTTAAATAGTTGATCTTCTAATTCTTGTAATTCCTTTGGGGAAAGATTTATTCCTAGTTCTTTTGGGTATAAGATTTTTAAATCTGAACTTATTATAGAGTGTACTAATGTGCTTTCTGTATCATCTTCAGCACATTTCTATATTAGATGCAGTAGTATAGTTGGTAAATCTTAAACTAGTTCTCCGTATTTATTTGTATATGTAATAAGCGTCTTGAGGGGCTATGGATGAATTTTGTCTCTAAAATTTTCCTATATCCCAATCTAGTCCTAGCTAACTCATCACTGCTATATTCTACAGGTTTTACCATATTAATACCTTTACTACTTACTAATTCTACTGCCTTTTCAGTATAAATTCGATATTTATTACTGGATGTTTTCGAGCATCTTCCTAGGACTCCTATTGCTAATATTAAATTTTCACCTGATTCTACATCTTCATATCCTTTTGTTTGTATACCTATTTTAATATGTTTAGTAAAATCATTTATATTAATAGTTATATCTGGACTACAGTATATTAATCCTTTATTATTATTCATATCTATCTCACTGCTAGCTATCATGCTTTTCTCTATATTTGTTCTTCTACTATCAAAAATGGTTACTAGTACTTTACTTCCTAGATTTTTTCTCATTTGTCCTTTTACTCCTATAGCTATAAGTCCTATATGTATAAACTGATAATTAAGCTTTATTATTTTATCAGTGCCTTGTTTTGAAATTATATTAAAGATTTTATGTTGATTTTTTATGCATTGTACTGACATTTCTTGGCTATGTTTATAAAATTGTGTAGACGATTCAAATAATCCTTTATTATATAATACCTCTGGTTTTAGTAATTGTAAGCCTTCTGTTTGAAATTTATGGAAATCTTGTTCTGGATTAATAATTTCTTCTATAGTATTGTTATATTTCTCTTTTTTACTGAGGACTTTTTCTAGTAGATTACGAGGTCTAGTGCTAGTGGACGGTCTATTTGCTTCGACTATATCCATTTTAATCAGAGTCTGTATATATTTCTCTTCTATACTGAATAAACTGGTAGGTAGAAGTCGAGGTTGAGGCGCTAGCTTGTGAGGGTTCTAAAGTTAAATTTTTTATTTTCTCTGTTATGATTTTTAAATCAGAATAGAATTCGTCTCCTTCTTCTGTTTTTTCTAATTTTTTACCAAATTTGTCTAAAGTAGTTTGTAACGTATCTTGAATATGAGCTATAGTTCGTATAGGGTGAGAACTATCTTTTTCTAAAAGAGTAGTGTTTTGAGATTGTATATAATCTAAATTATGATGTAACTTTTCTAATAGAGCTCCTAGGTTAACTATTTTTTCTTCTAAAGAGATTATTCTTTTATGGAAATGATTAGAACTATTTATGAGTAAGTCTATTATGGAGTTTTGACTAGGATCTTGTGAATAAAGACTATGTTTATGATCTTTATCGAAATTACAAAAAACTAATATTAGAAATTATATTAAAACCCCCTATTAAAACCATTAATAGGGGAAATAGGATTAGTATTAAAGGTCGCCCATAACCCTATTTTATATTATAAAATAGGGGAAGTCTTTATAAAAGATTAATTTGTATGGATACCTAAAAATCTGAAGAAGAAAAAGCTCTCAGAGCTCAACATAATAAAATCCTCAGTAGAACTTTACAAGCCAGTAGATATCTTTATCATTTAGAAACAAAAATTAGTGAATTATTTTCTAAGAAAAAACGAAATTGGGAACTAGGACAACCTAGTCAGGCTATTGAAAACGAATATTTTCCTTTAGAACAGCAAGTTAAAATAGCCAAAAAGATTATATCCTATGGGAATGAATATAAAGATTTAAATAGGTTGTTAACTCCAAACGAATTAAACAATTTATTTCAAGATACTATTCCTTTTCTTTTTAAAGATTATTAGAATCTATTAAATTTTTACAGTACAACATGAATGATAACGATTGGGATTGTGGCTCTCCAAGCCAAGTTGAAGAAGAAGACCCAGTAGAAAAATTAGAAGAATTAGAAATCGAAATTAATCAAGAAATGTTTTTTAATTTACATTTAAGAAGAAGAGTCCTCATCGATACTATAGATCATTTAACTGTAAGTATACATCAATTACACATGAAACTAGACCAAGATAAGAAATCTCATCATAATACTCTACCCTTAATCTTAGAAACTTTAGGAAGAAATAAAAAACTTTTCAACTCCATAAATCATCAAATTCACCTTATTAACAAAGGCTTTAGGAAACGAACATTATCGAGTAGTGAAATTTATTCTATCTTCTGAGATATACCCATATAGGAAAGCAACAACAAGGTAAATATGACAGATCCATACGATACCCCAGGTATACAATACATATTCCTTTTTCCTGATAATATACCTCTTCTACGACTATTAATAGACAAACAGCATAGTTTACAACATGAATATATTAATCTACAAATTAGTCTAGAAGCCTTTCTCAAAAATTGCTCTAGTTATATACAAAACCACCATGATAGTCTACCTCAAGAAATTAATAATACACCTCAAAACCCTTTACAATGGTCTAGAACATATCACCATATACTTCAGGCTCATAAACGATATCATAATTATATAAATATTATAACCTTAGCCATACATGAAAATTGTATTAAAAAATCTGATTTAGATTTAATATTAGCAACTAATCTTTACTCAAACCTTTAATAGAGGACGTGTCATAAACTCAATATTTATTACAATATTGAGTACGTGTGGGAGGATAAAATTATTTTTATCCTAGTCATACAAATAGGTGGTCGACTTCCCATATATTATAAAATAGGGGAAGTCTTTATGACAAACAGCAAACAAGAGTTGTAGGGCCAGAAGAAATACTGAACTTAGGATTAGAAATTTATATTATAAAATAGGGGTTTTATTATGTGAAATGATTACAGGTCTGGGAAATGATTACAACAAGAGATTTATCCTAGTTATCCTAGTTACTGAACTCAGGACGTGTTAACTATTTATCATGATATTTTTAGTTAACACATAATAGTTATCCTAGTTGTATGGTCAGTAACTAGCAATCTTCGTGCTGGACGTTGACTCCATAGTGTAACACCTATTAACATGTAAAGTATGATGTTAATTTGCAAATCATTTAGAGAGAGAGAGAATAGACAATCCAAAGGATATACCTTCTTGTTTAACTGAAAATTGTTAGTTATAGTGTACAAGGTTCAATTGTTGGACCGGGCTATTAGTGGACTTGGGGTTCAAGAAACCCCAAGCCCAATAAGTTTGTTATAAACCTATAAATAAATCATTGTAGCCCCATAATGCACAAGATATTATTATTACATTCTCTCTAAATTCTCTCTAAATTTAGCTAGCACTAAAATTTAGAGAGATAATCTTACTACGAAGTTGTTCGTTATTCGGGACGAGTCTTGACGTGTGGATCAACGTTAGAGGCCGTACGATTGGACCGTCGTGGAGACGAAAGCTCAAAGAGAATTACGCCTAAAAATCGGCTTTATTGGTAATCTCTTAATCACAAATCTCATCTAAGAGTCGAGAGGATCCGGTGTTCGGAATTAATTATTTTATTTCCGCTGTGCATGTTTTTAGATCAATTCCTGACAGTGGTATCAGAGCCAACTCGATCTCTTGTTGAGATTTGATTTAATGTTTTATAAAACAATTTAGTTTGATTTATTTGTGACGATCTAATTGCGTTAAAATTAATTTTAGATTAGATCTACAAATTAATCACGCAAAAGAAAAAGATTAAAAAAGGGTTTTTACGGTTGCGAAGATCCACCAAACGGCAAGGCGTGGCGTAAGCGATTCGATGTCTCCATGATCGGCGGTGGCAGCGATTCTGGCCGCCGCCACGATCGGCGGCCAGGTCTTCTTTGCGATACGGTGGTGAGTCGCCACTGCCATAGCAGTAGCACCTGCTGCAACTAGGTAACAGCAGTGGTTGCCGCTGCAAATTAAGCAGCGGCGATGGCCACCGGTGCAAATTAAGCGGCGGCGATTTCGCCTTTGCATGGTAAAGCGGCGGCAACATCGCCGGCCCCTGTGGCGGCGGCGGTCGCGCCGCTTGTCGGCTGCTGGGGGACGAAACCCTGGCAGTTGCTAGGGTTCCGGCCATTCACGGGGAGAGTTGGTGACGGGGGCCTGGTGTGCAATTTTGGAAATTTCACACCGAGGCCCCCACTTTCTTAGGAGGCGTTGACCTCACCCAAAGGTTTTAGAAACTTTTGATTGATTCTGATTTTTTTACAAATAGGGCCCTAGGGATAAAATAAAATTTCTTAAAGTAATAACAAATTAGATTTTTCAATTTTCTTGCAAATATTCAACTTTGAATATTTATTTTCAATTTAAAAATTCTTATTTGGGAAAAAGTTGATATTTTGAAAATTATAGGTTTAGTTTATTCTTCCCTAGTATTTTTGTAAAATTTCATTAAAGTGTGACTTTGATATAGATGAAAAATAAAGTGTTATTTTGTCTAACCCGTCACCAATAATATTTAATTAATTAGATTAATTATTTATTATTGCATGTAATTAATTAGATTAATTTGCAAATTTTTTTTCTTTGCTTTTCCTTATTTGTTTAAATTGTTTAAACAATATAAGTCGTCACAATAAATTTAGAAACTAAATTATTTATCAATATTGGATATTGTGGATGATTATGGGCCAGGCCAATGTGATTTGATGAATGTATGGTTTTGATCCTTATTTTGTGTTGGGGGCTTGCGTGCCTGTTAATAATTTGGGGCCTGCGTGCCTGTTAATAATTTGGGGCCTGTGTACCATTTAATCTTTTGATTTAATTCCGGACCTGGGAGGCCATATGATATGGCGCATGTGCCAACTAGTATTAGATACACGTTGAAGAAGAAGATGGAGATCAATGGAGTTGCCAATTGAAGACAAAGCTTCGTCCCTTAGGATTTGACCAACCAGTTTTGCCTTGTGGCTGGGAAAACTGGATAGAAACACGTCCATAATCATCCACCAGTTTTATTATGCTTTAAATGTGTGCATGGCTGATGTATGATATTTTGCATGATATTTGATGAGACCGATTTCCCTTAAAATGATATTAAATTCGCGATTAAAGGTTAATCAATGCCTTCCAATGTTACGGTGAAAAAAATTGGATTCTCACAATCGTAGTAAGTTTGTTGAGTGACTCAAGACTGGTCGATCATAGGGAATGTTTTCTTCGCTGTGAGACATGTGATGTCTCTCAACATTGGGTCGAATTTAACTAAAATTCATTTCTTGTTGAGTAACTCAAGGAAATAGGATTTTAGAGGCATGTCAAGTAAATACATAAGATGTATAGGATAATAAGTTATCTGCTTGATAATCCGAGAGTCACATGGAAATGTGATTGATAGATATATCTACCTGAACGTCGGTTAGGGAGTGTTGAGTGACTCAAGGCTCTGATTGAACAATTGGGATCCTAGCCCACTGACAAATTTGAGAAATTTGTTTTTATCAATGTTGGGGATCGTTGATTCAGTGGGAGCACAGTTAGTATTATAGAAGTCCATATTTTATTGACTTTAGCATATAGTAATTACTCTATCTTTATCATTACAGCTTATTGAATTATGGCTGGTCACATGAGTTTAAGGGGCATACTTGATGCTAACAAACTTAATGGGCGAACTTTAATGATAGCATCACAATCGAGAATCGTTCTCAAACACGAGAGAAAATTGCATACGTTCTTGAAGAGCGATTCTTAGGAAGCTTGATGAGAGGATGCAGCGGCGGAAGTAGTGGAGGCATATAATCAACATGTGGATGATGATAACAACTGCGGCATGTGTGATGCTTGCGATGAGTGTCTCCCGAGTTAAAAGAAACATGAAGATATGAATGCCCACACAATGATTGTTCATCTCAAAGAGAGTTATGCGATTGAAACAGTCCGCCTTTGAAAGATATGAGATATCGAAAAAGCTTTTCAAGGCTGTGATGGCAGAAGGATTTTCAGTAAGTGCTCACGTACTGCAGATGATTGGCTACATTGAAAAATTAGAGCAGTTGGGTTTTGCCATAGACCATGAGCTAAGTGTTGACTTGGTTCTACAGTCACTCCCAGATAGCTATTCTAAATTTATCATGAATTTTAACATGAATAAAATTGAGGCCACACTCCCGGAACTGTTAAATATGTCGAAAACTGCTGAGCACAACATCGCCAAAACCAATGTGCATGTGTTGGCCATTGAATCCTCTAGAGGGAATAAGAGGAAGGCAAAAAGATCCATTTTGAAAGGGTCAAAGAAGGGTAAAGCAAAGGGAAAAGTTGCCAAAATAGAGAAAAAAAACAAGAACAAGTCCCAAGCTGATGCCGAGTGCTTTTATTGCAAAGGCAAAGGACATTGGAAGAGGAATTACAAGCTCTACCTTGCTAGCTTGAAGGGAAAGAAGTCTTCTGAAACTTCTGCTTCAGGTATATACTTCATTGAATTGAATATGACTGCATCTTTAGTCTCTTGGGTATTAGATACTGGATGTGGATCTCATATTTGTATAAATATGCAGGGACTAAAGAACAGTAGACCATTGCGGAAGGGAGAAGTAAACCTACGTTGGAAATGGAGCAAGAATTCTTGCTTTAGCCATAGGAAGTTACTTTATCGTTGCCTTTGGGCCTTGTTTTAGAACTAAAAGAATGTTATTATGTTCCCACTATTACCAAAAACATTATTTCTATTTCTTGTTTGGACATGAATGGTTTTATCATTGATATTAAGAATAAACGTTGTTTTATTTATCTTGATCTTGTATTTTATGGTTATGGGAGCCTAGATAATGGCATCTATATTCTAAACCTCGAACATTCTATAATGCGTATAGAAAGTAAGAGGTGAAAAAGTTGATAATAGTATCAACAACTCGTACCTATGGCACGGTGGCTCGGGCACATCAACGAAAAACACATCAATAGGTTACATAAGGATGGATACTTTGGGGAAGGGGATTACGAATCCTTTGAAAGATCACGAATCATGCTTTTTGGGTAAGATGGAAGAATTCGCTTTAGTGGAAAGGGAGAAAGAGCTGCAAAAAGTTAGAACTTCGTACATACCGATGTATGTGGACCAATGACAATGTGCGAGAGGTTTTTCCTACTTTATCACATTTATAGATGAACATACTAGATATGGATTTGTATACTTGATGAAGTTCAAGCATGAAGCACTTGAAAAGTTTAAGGAATTCAAGCAAGAAGTGGAAAAACAAACTGGAAAGAAATATTCTAACACGAAGATCTGACCGAGGTGGAGAATACCTCAAGGGCAAGTTCATGAATTACCTCAAGGAGAATGGGATTCTCTCGCAGTGGACTCCACCTTATACACCATAACACAATGGTGTATCTGAAAGGAGAAATCGCACCCTACTGGATATGGTGCATTCAATGATAAGTCAAACAAACCTTCCAAAGTCATTCTGAGGACATGCAATTAAAACTGCCTGTTACACGCTAAATCGTGCCCCATCTAAATCAATTGATAAAACAATGCACGAGTTATGGATTGGTAATAGATCAAATTTTTCATACATGAAGATTTGGGGTTGTGAAGCTTAGGTGAAGTGCACAAGCTCGGATAAATTGGATGCTAAGTTCGATAAATGCTATTTTGTGGGATATCCAACAGAAACAGTTGGATATTACTTCTACAATCCCAGTGACTTGAAAGTCATTGTGTCAAGACGCGTTGTTTTCTTGGAAAAAGATTTTATTCGAAGAGAGAACAGTGGGAGCAAAGTGGATCTTGAAGAGGTTCAAGAAACCACGGAACTCGACAACCGATTAGATGAAACAGTAGTTGAGACATCATTGGATGAAGTTAAAACTACTAAAAGGGAGATAACAGCTCCCAAGGACACGCTAGCTCCTCGTAAGTCTAGTAGAATGATATGTCCTCCTCAGAGATTAGATCTCATGATTACTAATGAAACATTACTAATAGAGGAAGACGAGCTTGCCACTTATGAAGAAACAAAGTCAAGTGTTGACTCGAGAAAATGGCAAGAAGCCATAGAATCCGAAATGAACTCCATGTATGAAAACAAGGTGTGGACCTTGGTGGAGCTGCCTAAGGGGGTAAAACCAATAGGTTGTAAATGGGTTTACAAGAAAAAGATCGATATGGATGGTAAAGTTCAAACTTATAAGGCAAGGCTAGTGGCTAAAGGCTATAATCAAAGATAAGGCGTTGACTTTGATGAGACCTTGGCACCTGTAGCCATGTCTAAATCAATTCGGATTCTACTCGCGATTGCAGCGTACCATGACTATGAGATTTGGCAAATGGATGTCAAAATCGCATTCCTAAATGGGAATCTCAGTGAGGATGTGTACATGACACAACCGAGGGGTTTTGAGTCAAGTGAGCGACACGGGGTATGCAAGCGCAAAGATCCATATATGGACTTAAGCAAGCATCTCGGGCTGGAATCTTCGTTTTGATGAGGCAGTCAAAGGTTTGATTTCATTCAAAATGAGGGACGAGCAGTGTGTATACCAAAAGGGTAGTGGGAATAAGATCGTTTTCTTAATCCTCTATGTGGATGACATACTAATATTAGGAAATGATATTCCAATGTTAAAATCGGTGAAATCCTAGTTGCCCATAAATTTCTCCATGAAGGATTTGGGAGAGGCTGACATCGTAATTGGGATTAAGATCTATAGAGATAGATCTAGAAGATTGCTTGGCCTATCCCAATCAATGTATATAGATAAAATCTTGAGAAGATTTAATATGCAAGAGTCGAAGAGAGGACTCTGTCCCATAGGGCACGGGATTAATCTCTCAAAAGATATGTGTCCACAGATACAAGTTGAAAGAGATCGCATGGATAGGGTACCTTATGCATCAGCAATAGGATCCATCATGTATGCGATGCCATGTACGAGACCGGATATCTCATATGCTCTGAGTGTCAAGAACAGGTTCCAAGCAAACCCTGGAGAAAACATTGGGTTGCGGTTAAGAACATCTTTAAGTACTTGAGAAGAACCTAGGACATGCTCTTAGTGTATAGAGGAAATGAACTAAGGGTGTGTTTGATTCCACAAAAGTTTTCCTGGAAAACGAGTTTTCCAGCCATTTTTTCCAACTTCGGGTGTTTGATTGGTTTTTTTTCAAGGAAAACGTTTTCCAACTTATCTCGAAATCCGCACTTTTCCTTTTTTTTCCTTGGGGGGGAGGTGGTTTTTGTTTTCCGGGAAAAATTTGATACTTTTTTTCTTTTTTTAAATGGATAATTTAATTTAACCATAAAGATAAGGAAAATGATCAAATTTCATTAAAAAAACTCAAAAATAAGGAAAATAACATTATTTTCCAACTTTCAAATTAACCCAATCAAACACCTACAACTATCATTTTCCTGGAAAACCTTTTCTCAGAATTCATTTACCCGAAAACGTTTTCCTTCTAACCATTTTCCGGCTTTGCAATCAAACACACCCTAAGAGTTCAGGGATGCACGGATGCTAGTTTCCAGTCAGATAAAGACGACTGCAAATCCCAATCTGATTACGTCTTTACCCTCAATGGGGGTGCCGTAAGTTGGAAAAGTTGAAGCAAGAAACTAGAGCCGATTCAACAACGAGCCGACTACATAGTCGCTTGAGCGACAAAGAAGCCGCCTGCGGATCAAGAAGTTTGTCACCGAACTTGGAGTTGTTCCTAGCATTGTTGATCCGATACAATTGTATTGTGACAACAATGGAGCCATCGCGGAAGCAAAGGAACCGAGGTCTCATCAACAATCCAAACATGTATTGAGGCAATACCATCTCATCATAGAGATAATACAAAGGAATGATATAAAGATAGAGCGAGTCCATCTTGATGATAACGTGGCTGATCCTTTGACCAAAGCGCTATCGCCAAAATAAGCATGATAGTCATGTCTCGTCCATTGGTATAAGATACATGAGTGAATGGATTTAGTTTGGATGTCGATTACTCTCATGTAAGACATTTTGAGTATGATTGATTATTTATATATGCACTTTATTATGGCGAGATCTATTATATATATTCGTTATTCTACTATAACAACTAAAATAATAGAGTCAGTAGAATAAATGTGGAAAAACTTATTAATCACAAGGTGTCGTGACAGTGAGATAAAAGTTTTTAGCACTCATTCTTAAATTATCGCCAGTCAAAGCAATAGCAAGCCTCGGATATTATTATTTTGGGTAGAATGGCATGTGTTGCATCTCTTCCAGTAAAGAAAAAGTAACTGATCTCACAAGTTAGAATGTGGAGACATCCAGATGGACACATGGATGCTTTGTCGGTGGAACAAGCATCTGGATCACCCGCCTAGAGATCTTTGTATGGATAGTTATCCTTGCGTCGATGGTTGATCTCTAATGCGCGGTGGTGGAATTGGTCCTTAGACTTGAGGATACCATAGAACCTTATGAGGATCGCTTTACTTAGGCAAACATTGAAGGATACCCTGGTCGTGGGTTGACCGGAGATGCCATACGGTATAGTGAGAAATGCATCAAGATTGTGAGTATTTAATCTGGGATTTATCACTCCTGGATAATGGGAGATTATAACTTTGTATTTAAGCCCAATCATGTTGATGTAAATTCCTTGGCCAAGGTGGGATTGTAGGATTGAAAAGTGCTTTCAATCACAATCGCTGATTTAATCAACGTTGAGTTGAGAGTGAATAATATGGTTGGTTTAATGAGATTGATGTGAATCCATATCTCTGAACCAACCGAGTTTATATTGATGAAGGGATTATAGTTCCACGACAACCGCGTATGTAAAGGTTTCATCATTTCCACATGACTTATCCTGTCACATGGATTGCCATGATACGTTGCTAGATGTCAATCATGGACGTCGGCGGTGTGAATCGATCGATCTGGGTGAATCGATGATAAATTAAGACAGGGATCTTGTTTATCTCATCCTAATCCGATTAGTATGGTGATATCATACTGTTCGACATAGTGAGTGGGAACCTGATGGGTCACACACAAAGTCAAGTAACTCGTATCTTGAATTGGACCTTGTCCAAGTGGGAGAATGTTAGTTATAGTGTATAAGGTTCAATTGTTGGACCAGGCTATAAGTTGACTTGGGGTTCAAGAAACCCCAAACCCAATAGGTTTGTTATAAACCTATAAATAACTCATTGTAGCCCCATAATGCACAAGATATTATTATTACATTCTCTCTAAATTCTCTCTAAATTTAGCTAGCACTAAGATTTAGAGAGATCATCCTACTACGAAGTTGTTCGTTGTTCGGGATGAGTCTTGACATGTGGATCAACATTGGAGGCCGTGCGATTGGACGGTTGTGGCGACGAAAGCTCAAAGAGAATTACGCCGAAGATGCTAGCCAAAGGTAACTGCCAAGGTTATCTGGTCTGTTTCCAAGGCCAGCCAATGAAGATGGTCATCATTGATCAGGGATGAGTCATTTGTGAGTACGCTGACGTCATTCCAGATGATCTACTAGGCATTCTACCTAATAGATAAGCAGAGTTCTTAATCGACTTGGTACCCAGAGCTGCTCCTGTATTCGAAGCTCTAGACCGAATGGTACCAAGAGAATTGCAAGAATTAAAAGTTCAACTGGAGGAATCGCTAGAGAAAGGTTTCATCCGACTGAGCGTATCTCCTTGGGGGGTGCCCATGTTATTTGTAAAGAAAAAGAATGGTAATATGAGGATGTTCATTGATTATGAGGTGCTCAACAATCTGACGATTAAAAAGAAGTATCCTTTCCCAAGGATTGATGATTTATTTGATCAGCTAATGGGTGTTGTCGTATTTTCAAAGACAGGCTTGACATCGGGTTACCACCAATTGAAAATCAAACCTACGGATGTGTCAAAGACATCCTACTCAGTACTTTCCTTTACGATTTCAGTCTTAACCATATAGTAGATCCCAAATTTTTTTTTTTTTTTTTAAATTTAACCCACAATACGTATCGAGCTACGCATGTACGTACAGCGTCGGGTTAGGCTAGTACGTTTGGTTAAATTTGACACTGAGATAAACATCAAAAGTTTTGAATCTTGCACCAGTTGGACAATTTTTCAAAATTTTGCTTCCTATCTCATCATCTAAGATATAGTAACTTGTATCTAATTTGCTTCTGGAAGAATACCTATATAGACTGATTCACCCAATTGCCCTAACAGCTCTCATAGCCTAGGCGGGACTTACATATGAATCAGTATATCATAGATACAGTAAAGTTACTGCAAATTAAATAATGCTTTTATACTATACTTAGTATGTAATGAGATAGTGTATTACCATACTAGAAAATAAAAGAGGAATTTTATTTACAAGCTAAAAAATTATAAAACATTTATTTACAAACTGAAAACTTACAAACAATAACGAGGGATCACTTCATGGCTAAGAAAGAAAATAAAGGATTTCCCTTTCGGGAGTCCCTTAACTAACTAACTATACAAGTTTGGCTTTGATTTTTCTATTTGTGGGAGAGAAATGTTTACAGAAATTTTTCAACACATGAAATCATTCTGTTCTTTGTGTTTGCTTGAAGAGAGCTTGTAGGTTGCTCGATGCCCTTCTGTCTTCAATTTCTCCTTTAAATAGAAAAGAAAGGGAGCTCTTCTGATAAATGCGGGGGTCCTTCTTTACACGCGTCCTAGAGAATCTTCAGAGTGGAGCTACTGTGATTGTTTTTTTATGACTTAGTGGAGCATCTATCGTTGGAGTGGAGCTACTGTGGCTAGTGCGTCCTTGATAATGGAGATTACTGTTGCTAGTGCGTCCTTTTGTAATGATTTCTCCGGTGAAAGTCAAAAAATGCTACAGTAAAAGTTGTCGGCTAAGAATCTTCTGTCGTCATTGCTTACGTATCAAAGTTATGCCTTTCTATCGTATCTGCTGAATAGTGGCCGTCTGATATATTGTCTTCTTCTATGTTGTCAGAGCTATCTGATGACACGTCTTCTATTATGGGTTTTTTGTCCTGTACGTTAGATGAATTGGGTTTTTCAACTGATGTATTATGTATTTGGGCTAATGTTTCTTTGACTGCTTGGGCTATTTGTTCCTTTATTGGATTTGTGAGTCTAGGTGGAGATATAGGTCGTAACTGGATTTCTTTTTGGGCTTTTTGTAAAAGGTCTAAAATTTCTTGGGTAGCTAGTTCTTCATTAATGGGCTGACTGTCTGGACTGGGATAATTAAGAGGGTTTTTTCCTTTATCTACGGGTATAGGCTGAGTATCTGGGCTAAGGCCAAGAAATTCACTACGAACTGAATATTTGTGTTCTATCGTATTTTCAGGTGGTGTAGGTGCATAATTTACAAGAAAATTGTAATTTCCACTAGGCTGGCCCAATGTATCCCAGCGAGGTTTATATGGGTCAGTAGCAGGATAAGCCTGCTGATGGCTAAATGGGCCAGAAGTAGGAGGATCAACAGCCTCCTGAGTCTGTTGAGCTTTTGGTAAGCCCATAACCATTCCAGGCTTTGGGAAGTCTTTACCAGTAACCTGTTGTACTGGACTAGCTTCTAGCTTAACGGGCCTAGAAGTGCCTTCGATATTCCTTGGAGAATATCCACCCCTCTCCATATTAGATTGGGTTGGAGATACACCCGAAGAACTAGGCTGTGAAAGCTCATTGTTGAGTTTTTCTCATTCGAGATAATTTACATATTTATTTAACATATCTCTTTCTTTACGTAGTTTTAAATTATCATTGTTTAAAATAGTATAGTTTTTCTTTAAACTTTCGCAATGATCACAAAATAAAATTTTTTTATCCGTATCTCTTGTTACAGAATATTCTAGTTGTGGAGGTTTAAAATTTCTAAGAGACGGTGAAATGTAAAAGTTTTTGCCTAAAATATTTCTGGCTGAATTTAAAGCATCTTCAAAATCATTAAAACCTTTGTATTGAGGTGAACTAACACCATGTGTGCTATCCATAACTTCTATATATGAGTGAAAAAGTCCTAAGGTTTTACCTTTAGTAACTACATAATAGTTATATTTCTTTTTATTATTATTAAAATGTTCTGAAAGTGCTCGTAAGCAGGCTAAAAAATATTTTTTGTCTAAAGGGTTTTTGTTGGAACATATCCATAAATTACCTAAAAGACATTTTTCTTCTTTAGATAAACTTAAAATATGAGGTTGTGGCTGAAAAGAAATATTACTGTTAGGATAACTAATAAGCTCATAATTATCTATGACACATCAGAATATACGGAATTTAGTAAATTCGCAGATGAATGTAATCACAATTGGGAAAAATACAAAGGACACGATAACATCCCCTGTTTTATTTGTAACTTATACCCTCATATAACTCTTAGAACTAGGTGTCAACAATGTTATACTGAAGCTTGTATAAAATGCTTAGTTAATAAAAATCTGATTACCCCAGAACAAGATTATGAAACTTATACTGAATTAGAACAACACGAAATAAAGATTTATAAAAAACGAATAGAACTATTAGAAGATACTGTTAAATTACATCAAAAAAGAATTGAAAAAATTGAACATCAATTAAACAAAGGAAAACAACTTCTTATTGAATCAGAAGAAGAAACTCATAATGAATTAATCCAAACAACGTGTAATACAACCAAGTTAACTACAATTAAAGTAAAATGCAGATTAAGAATAAACAATTATTATGTAGATTGTTTAGGATTAATAGATTCCGGATGTACTAGTTGCTTAATTGATAAAAAATATATACCTGAAAAATATATAAGACAGGCAAGACAACCAATGAAAGCACAACAAATGGATGGCCAATATTTCCAATATACAGAACAACCAATAACTACTAAAATTAGTTTTCAAACAAATTGTGGATATAGCAAAGAATACACTTTACCCATTGAAGATACTTGGGTTCGACCCTTTACATACACAGGAGCTGATTTCATTATAGGACTTAGTTTTATCTTAAAAGACAATGGCTGTGCCATTTTAACAAAAGACTATATTCTTTTTCAAAAACATTCCCTTTTCTCCCCCATTACTACACAACCCTTTCCCTCAGAGTGCTCCGAGAGCGTGGTGGAACCCCCGTCGTCGAAAAAATTGCAAAAATCTGCCCCTGTAAAGAAGATTATGCTTGTCAATTAGTTAATTATTTCTTCTTACAGATTCATCAATGCTTGGGGTTCATATGAAGCATTTCTTATCACTGTTACTCAGAACTAGACTACTCATCTCATTCCATACTCTAGATGCATATATGGCTTTTACTTTAAACTAAGGAGATTAAAGCACTGCCTTACTCAGTGGAACAAGCAAACTTTTGGAAACATTTTCTCCAATATTACTATTGCTGAATCTATTATTCTGGCTAAGGAGAGAGCCTTTGAGCTTGATTCTTCCTCTTCAAATAGAGTTTCTCTTTAGTAATCCTATACTCATTTCTTTAAACTTCCATATATTGAAGAGGATTGTTGGAGGGAAAAGGTCACGCGTGAAATGGTTGGTTCATGGAATAGAAATACTGCATATATTCATGCCAAAGTTCAAGCTAACAGAAAGCAGTCTTCTATTACTAAAATTCTTGATTTAGCTGATCACTGGATTGAAAGAAAGGAAAAAATACAACAATCAGCCATTGCCTGCTTCTAGTCTATGTTTTCTACTGAACATGTTGGCGATTTTGATGATTTCCTCAGTTGCATTCCAAATATTGTCACTGATAAAGACAACCAAATGTTCTTAGCTATCCCAACTTTGGAAGAAATCAAGAATGTCATCTTTGCTACGGATTCCCAGAGTCGGATAGCCCTGATGGATTCAATTGGTATTTTTTTCAACTTTGCTAGGATATCATCGAAGAAGACCTTCTGATGCCTTGTTTTGGAATTTTTAAAGGAAGATCATTTCCTTAGAGGGTATCTTCCACTACTATTGTTCTCATTCCTAAAAAGGAAGAACCTGCTATGTGGAAGGATTACTGGCCAATCAGCTTATATAATTTTTATAATAAAGTTTTCTATAAAGTTTTGAATAGCATATTAGCGTTGTTGCTATCTAAACTTATTTCTGAAAACCAAAGTGGATTTATTCCTAGCCAACGTCTTTGATAATATTCTCTTGGCAAATGAGTTAACTTGCCAACTTCATAGAAAGGTTAGAGGTGGGAATGTTATCATGAAGTTGGATATGGCCAAAGCCCATGATAGGGTTTCTTGGCAGTTTTTGACCAAAGTTCTTGCAAAATTTGGTTTTGGTACTGAATGGATAGACTTGGCTAAAATCTGTGTGGAATCTCCTCATTTCTCAATCCTTATTAATGGGTAGCTTACTAGTTTTTTATCTTCATCCCGTGGTCTCAGACAAGGAGATCCTCTTTCCCCTATTCTCTTTGTCATTATGGCTAAGAGCCTCTCTCGAGGTCTTAACAAGCTTTTTATGGATCATCCTTCTATGCTTTTTCACTATGGGGGCTACATTGCTGTCTGTCACTTGATTTTCACTGATGACATAATTATATTTACTAATTGCCAATAGAGATCTCTGAAAAGACTTACGAACTTTCTAGATACCTATTCTAAAGTCTCTGGGTAGCTGCTGAACCACCAGAAATGTGTCTATTAGATATTTGGGTGCTTTCACTACATATTGGTGAAAGGAAGATTATGCTTTTTGACGAACTTGTTGCTAAGACCAAAAGTAAAATTCAATGCTGGGAATCTAAGCTCCTTTTTCATGGTGGTAAAATGGTGCTTATTCAGAGTGTTTTGCAATCTATGAGTATTTTTCTTCTTCAAGTTATCCACTTTCCTTCTAGAGTTCTTTATCAACTGGAGGTTATTTTTAACAAGTATCTTTGGGGTGACACTAAACATAGTAAATCCATTCATTGGTCTTCGTGGAGTAAATATTGTTTTCCTTATCAAGAGGGGGGTCTCAACTTTAGGAACTTATCTAATGTTGTTAACGCTTTTAGCTATAAACTTTGGCGAAAATTGTGAGCCCAACATTCTATTTGGAGCCGTGTGCTTGAAGGGAAGTATTGTAAAGGCATCCATCCTATGCATATTCATGAATGAACCACATATTTTTCTACTTGAAAAAGATTTCTTTGAATCAAGGCTGTGACTGAACCAACTATTGCATGGAGTGTTGGCCAAGGTAATATGTCCTTTTGGTTTGACAGATGGCTGGATATTGGTTTACTATCTGATGCTTGTCCTCCCACTAGATTTATACATAGTCTTGTTTTTGAATTTATCACCGAGAATGTGTAGAATGTTGACAAACTGAAGGCTGCCATACCTAAGTATCTTGTACTTGCCATCATTGCTTTACCTATTACTGCTGCTAAGGACACCATTATTTGGACCCCTGCCTCCTCTGGGGCATTTTCTACTTCCTCGAGCATTGATCTAATTAGGAAGACAGGCACTCTACGACTTTCATATAAATATACCTAGAATAAATTTACCCTTCCTAAAATATCCGTTTTTCATTCGGAGATGGTGGCATAGTTGGATCCCCACAGATGATTACCTCAAGCATAAGATTAAAGCCTATTTTCCTTCTAAATACCAGTGTTACTTCTAAGTTATCTCTTAGTCCTTTGGTTTATTTGGTGTGAAAGGAATTCTACTAAGCATAAAGATCAATCCATGTCTAGCTTTAGAGTTATTGATTGAGTGAATGGTCTTCTTTCATTCTTGATGCACTCTACTACCAATCTTAAGGCTCTACCTACTTGCTCTCATCAAGTGGTATCTTGCCTCAAACCTACTAGCAATATTGTTAAATTAACACTGCTGCCAGCTTGAAAAATAGTAAACTTTCCGGTGGAGGAATTTTTAGGAATTGCAGCGGTAATATGATCTTCGCCTTTTGTGAACCTTATGAGGAATCATATGCTCTATTTGCTGAGGTCAACGCCATCCATACTGTTATTAAGCTTTGCAAATAGCATAATTTCTTTGACATTTGGATTGCGATAGATTCAACTATGGCTTTACAACTCATTTGCTCAAGGAAAATAGGGCCTTGGAAGGTTTGTTACTTGTTGAAATCTGCCAGCTTATTTAAGAACTCAAGAGCCAGATCACTCATATATTTAGAGAAGGTAACTGTGGTACTGACTGGTTTGCTAGCAAGGGACAAGATTTCTCACAACCCCAACTCTTTCATGAATCAGATCTCCATGAAGAATTAAAGGTATTCTTCACTTGGATTGCTCCCAAACCCCATATGTTAGATCTTCATAATATGTTTATTTACTACCTTATATTTCCCCATTTGTATAAGAGGGTAGTACCTCTCCATTGGCATTTCATTTAGATAGTTGTTTTATTTTCAAGAAGACTCATTACGTCCCTCTCCAGCTCGGTGTAATTCTTTCATTATCTAATAAAATTCCTACATTGAGCTTAGATTTTCAAGCTGAGATAGTTTCCTTTAAAAAACATTCCTATAATGTGTCACTGTGCCATAACTCAATTTATTTAAAAAGTTTGTCGACCACCTACAATGAACATAATCTTCCCAATAAATTATTTAGGTGCAATTTGAAATACTACTAGAATTATTATTGTTATTATTCATAAACAACATTTAATTAATTTACTCATCTCAAACTTACAAATGAGGATTCAATTATTTTCTTTGTCACTCAAAATTTTATCCTCATTATTATTATTATTATTATTATTATTATTATTATTATTATTATTATTATTATTATTATTATTATTATCAGTATTATTTTTATTTAATCCTTATCCTAATAAATTTCCCTAATATTGAGATTAATAATCATGATTATACAATATTATCCACTAAGAATCTCATCCCTTTTCATCTTCATCTTCAAATCAAACAATCCCATACCTTTTCATCTTCATCTTCAAATCAAACAACCTAATCTTTACTTTGAATTTCAAATGAGATTTTGTGTCATCCATTCCACTCTTAGACCATCTTCATCTTCAAATCAAACAACCTAATCTTTACTTTGAATTTCAAATGAGATTTTGTGTCATCCATTCCACTCTTAGACCTCTATAAATTGCACAGGAGCTAACTTGTCTCTCATCACCGAATTCACTCAAAACATTCCCTACCATTTGCTACAATTCAAAAGTTTAGGCTTCAAAGCCAACGTGAATAACAAAAACCTGAGCTGAAATGTCAACCTCGGCGACAATTTGCAACAATTGGTAAAGCCTTCTCACTTTCACCTCTTCAACACCAGCACACTGCCACCGCACCACCTCCACTGCCAGCGGCAACCACCAATCACGTCACCACCACCCTTGAGTCACGCAGACACACCTAGCCGCATACACCAACTCATGCACACACATACACTACCTTCAACCATCATGCCGCCACTTCCCTTTCCGAGCACTAGCAATACACACAACCAACGTCTACAATTGCACCACCATCATCTAAACATAATATCCAAACTCAAAAAAAAAAAAAAAAGAAGAAATAAAGTAGGAAAAAGGCGAAAAATCGGTCGATCTCTGAGTCGCCATTGCCACTGCTGTCGGTGGGCAACCTTGCCACTTCTAGCGTCGGCGGATCTTCCGACGATGATGGACCTAGCTCAGACTCCTCTCCCTATCTTCCTGACTCTACTTCAAGTAGCAATGGCAATAGTTTCCTAAATTCATTCCTTTTTGGTTTTAATTCGGCTATTTTGCAACCCAAGGCCCCATACTTCTCAAAAGTATTTAAGTTGGTCCCCATTTCAGTTATTTGCATTAGTGGTTCCCAAAATCCTACCTCTTACATGAATTGACCCCCAAAATTATTATTTCATTGCATAAATTAGTCCCCAATTCCTCAATTTCTTTTAAAATAGCCTAACTCCTCCTTATAGTTTTATATTTAATTTATTCACTTAAGCATTATAACTGATTATAATATTTTTACCTAAATTTAGATAGCGCGCATGAACTAAACACTCAAAGGAACTGCCCAGCTTAAGCTCCAGCTGAAGAAGTGAGGTAGGCTCCCATACTAAAATGCTTTTCTTTTAAAAATGTGTGCATATCGTGTTAGCGTACTCTTTAATTGCAAGTAACATTAAGTGATGAAGATAGGTTTCTTGCCTACTAATGAGAAATGATAGGATATTAGTCTTGTTTAAAGAATTGACATGCCATTAAGCAGTATGATGGCATGCACGATAGGAAAAGTGACTGAACATATGATTATTTGTTTGTGATATTGTGAAGTTTAATCCTTACATGCGATGTGAACATTATGTGTGCTAATATTATATGCGCAAGGGGTCCATTTAGTATATTTGTACTCAAGTTTTCCAATATTAACCAATTTGCAGACTAAGGGGTTGGTGGCGCAATTAATGGCAGTGGCTACCGATCAAAGAATTTTTATTAAGTCTTTATTCTATTGCTTGTTTCAAAATTTATTCTGTTTGAAATTTTGCTATGTCAAGACTAGATTTTTAATTACAAATAAAGTTTAAATTCTATTTCCTCCCTATTATTTCGTTAAATTTATTTTCAAAGTTAAGTACGATGGCAATGACGTGGCATTCTGGAAACTCAAAACCAAGGCATTACAGCCACAGAGCGAGAATAATTTCTTGGACTATTCAATCCCTACTATTTTAATATTATTTCAATAATTCCCATTTAAAAATTTTGATTTAAATTTATTTTTCTATCCATCTTCTCTAAATTAATATTATCATAGTATGCACTTAACAAAATTTTGAAATGCATTGCATGTCAGTAGTATTCGTGTATCTTTATTTTTTGTCCTCTCTAATTACTAAATATGGTTTTAGCAAAATTTTAAGATAAAATGTATTTCATTTTTTATTCATGTGTGTTTAATTTTTTGATCGTTTATATATCTCTCTCAAATAAAGCCAATTACCGCCATTTGCTTGGATTAAAAATTGAGGATTACAAAAAAAGTATTGCACGTACAATGGAAGAGCACAAAAAGCCTAATATATATGGCAGGAGTATCTACATCAAACCTCATCTTTCCTCCGGTTTTTTTTTTTTGGAAGGCATATTGTTAAACTTAAATTTTTCTTCCATGGATTTATCTATATACCATTATTAATTTCTACTCTTTAATCCATTCGATAATTTATATCAACGTGACATACTAACAACATTCCACTGCTTTCTTTATTGTCTTACATGCTTAGACTATACTTGGCCCATAAGCATAAAAAAATCTATAGATATTGAAGAATAATTTGATTCTTAGATAAAAACTTAAGGAAGTTTGCCTAAAGATCAAGGAAAGAGAAGTGATCACCTTCCATTATTTCTTAGATAAATGACACTTTACTTTATATCAATTCGTGTTCGAAACTATAGCCATATATCATTATATATACTTCTATTCAATACTCATTTATATAGTTTTAAAAAATTATACTCACTCATCTTTTGTGGTTTTGATACATTTACCATGATTTGCACTGTCGTTTGAGTTTTATCTATTTTACATAATGATGAATTGGTCAATGAGATGTAACTTTTATCAATATCCACGGAGTTCCCATTATTGAAGTTTATTTAAACAAATTATAAATACTTTTCTCTCAATTTATTTTGGTAAATGTTTGTATACTTATTAATTCATGTTAGGGAAAAAAATCTCATTAAGCAGCACGGAAAAGATTATGAGGGTGTAAGAGTCACAAGATAAAGCTTTTTAGGATTTGTAAATCAAACATGAAGATATGTACTGAATCTTGCTAAACATTTAACCTCATTACGAAAGAAACTTCAAGGCAAAGAAAAGTGGACATGGGGCAAAGATGATGAGCAAGATGTCCAAAAAATAAAAGATCTTTGTAAAGAATCGCCAGAATTAGAATTACCATCTAAAGAATACAAATGAATAATAGAAACCAATGCTTGTGAAAATGCACAGGGAGCAGTGCTAAAATATAAATATTCATATGAGATAGAAGAAATAATTGCTCAATATACTAATAGTATTTTTATCCAAACACAATCTAATTACCATTACCATATTAATGAAAAAGAATTGCTTGGAGGTATGCTTGCAATTAAGAAGTTTAAATTGTTTATAGTAAAATAAAAATTCAAAACTAAAATAGACAATACACAAATAAAATATTACCGTACAAAAGAAATAGATCCTACTATAGCAAATGAAAGATTAATTAGGTGGCAAGTAGACCTTAGTACTATGATTTTTAAATTGTTCGTATAAAAGGCACTAACAATGGGATTTCAGATTATTTATCTAGGAATGGATAAAATTTACAACAAGCTCGAGGAGTTGAACCTAGCTATGGGAAGACTTAATTTGGCCTCCACAAATTTACATAACAATATTGCATCATGTATGGCACAAATAAATCAAATTACCCCAGAATTGGAGTATTAAAAATCAAGAATTACATCTCTTTGAAACCATGTACAAAGAAGAGGTGCAATCCTCTTTACAGAAGTATTAGCTGAAAAGAAAGATCTATCGGAAAATACAACTCTCAAATGCGAGAGAAAGATACAATCTAAATCGCCAACTATTGAAGAAATCTAGATTGAAAAAAATATCGTCAACAAATTCATGGTATCAACTAAAGAAACATTTTTAGAAGTCGTGAAAAAGCCAGTGAAAAAGATACCACAGAAGGAGTTGACAGAGAAAAAACTCCAATCATATTTGTAATATATAGAATACCTGAACAAAAGAACAAAAGAAGGAAATTGGTTGAGAACCATCAGTCACCAAACTATTAACAAAGCTACCATATTACCAAGAGCTGATCCAAGAACTGTAATATGATTATTCAATCAAGGACTTACACATTGCATCTATCCAGGCAAAGAAATGAAAGAAGTATCAGCAATTCCAAATCCTATCAAAGCAGCAATCAAAACACATTTTGGAATAACCAAGACAGAAATGATCTATGTTAGATTTTGCTCAGCAATACCAAAGTTGGGGGGGACATCTATTTACGAACTGAATATGTCATTAAGATTGGAGTAACCAATAAACTTATTATAGGAGAATCTAAGGTAAAAATATTCGAAAAAGAAAGTCAACTAAAATTTAAAGTAGAAAAATGGGCTCTATCCTTTAAAGCAATATATATTGAACTAAAGAAAACACTAGCCTAAAGGGACTCAAATGATGACAAAATACTAGTCTACTGTATGGCTAGAGCTAAGCAAAATATTGATCAGTTATAGAAATTAAGGGATTATGCTAAAAGTATACTCACCAATAATCTAGACATTAGTCAAGACACTCACGAGATTCTTCTTCAATTAATGGAAGCAGAAGCGGGTCATCAATGCAAGCTTTGTGGAGAAAAACAGGGCTATGTGACTAGCTATTTACAACTCTGCTTATGTAATAATCATCATGTGAAGTTTGTACAATTGTATGAGGGAAATTACAATGTGAAAGTCTGCATGCAACTCTTAAAAAGAGAACTGCCACATGGAAATTTGCATGTGAAATCCTAAGAAGACACCAACACGTTGAAATACCTAATGATATATATTTGCATGTACTTTGAATTCTATATATAGGAAGAATCCATAGTAACAGATTGTACGAAAGTTATCTATCAATAAAATTGCAATTCTCCAAATCCTTCACTTTTTTCTGACTCTTTATTCTTTATCTCTAAAAACTCCAACATCAAGAAAAAACCTAAAACTAAGGAGAAGTTCAATAACAATTGCGTGAAGAAGCTACAATGCCAATTATAAATCTAAACTGTGGAAAAACTTTTTCATTAATAGGTATGTATGAGTAAACATCTTATATAGATATACATGAAGTTGTGTTATGACTAATAATACTCTATTCACATTTGGGTTCATAAGAATCCTTTATGAACTTGTTTCTACAAAGTACACTCAGATGTAGGAAATGAAGCATGGTTGTACTATGATATTTTGAAGTGTTGTTGGTTGTAAAGATGTACCTATAAGCAGTGGCATAGCGAGGATTTTTAGGTTGCAGCGGCAAATTCCAAGAATGATGGGGGTGGACTTTGCGGTTAGATTGAATATGTACATATACAAACCTGCATATAAAATAGTGCAAGGATGGTCCAATAATTCAGTTATTTTTCAAATTAACTAGATACATATTTGATATTACCGCATCGAATATTGTAATATTTGATTTAGTCCCATAGAATGATTATGACATGCTTTTGCTATTTCATAGAGAAAACAAAATTATTCTTGCATAAATTTGTAGATAAAAAATTACATTATCTTTACTTAGTTATAAATTTCAACTTAGTTATATTCTAGTAGAAATTATTTGCGATTGATCAAAATTAAATTACCTACAACCAAATTAAAAAAACTAAAAATAAAATAATCAGAGTTTGAAAACTGAAAAGGGTTGAGAGCCCCTCTTTTCTTTCAAAAAATAGGAACCAATAGTAATAAACTTTGGAAACAAGATTCGAACCCAAACTTGCCTAGGAAACCTAACAAACATTTTAGCACCTCACCAAGGAACATTTTGTGTCAAATTTACATATCAAGTTTTATAAATTTGTGCTTTAGGAAAATGACGTATGGGCAATAATTGTTGCAACCACCAACGTCGCAATAGCGATCGCCACCCCCAACCGCTTGACCACACTAGTAGCTCCACCCTTTCCCATAAACAATATATATAATTGCCATTATCGGAGAGGGATTGTGTCCAAGGAACTCAGAAAATGGGGTATCCGGCTATGTCTAGTTTATCTTCCAATAATAACCGAAAGATTTTGGGCAAAAAAATTTTAGAAGCAAATTTACAATGAAGTGTGGTGGACCCATATGTGGAAAGAAGTATTTTTAATTATACGTGGTCGATTATATATCATTTTTAGAATCTTTTCTATTTGCCATGGTCTTCGAGGGACGAAGTAAGGTAAGGTGGCAGTCTCTTCTAGTTCCTCTAGGTTGCAGTCGAGTGAGTGGGGAGGTGTGGTTGGATTATACTCCTTGTAAGTGCCTGACTTAGCCTGGGCCGCCACTACCTACTAGGGGTACGACATAGCTCTTGAAGGTTATCCCAGTCCTTTGGCAAGCATGGCTTAGGGCTTAGGTTGTGCTGATCGCTCATTTGCCAAGCACATGTCCCAGTACGTGGCGAATTCATCGCAGACAGTCCCAAGATTTGCAATCCCTTCCCAACATTCCTATACTTCCCTATAGAATCGACGAGCTAGAGGTCGTTCACCATATGGGAAGGTCAACAGTAGGTGTCTGATGGAGGCTATGTCATTCGTTTGGAAACCTGCTTTGATGGCCTCCACACATAGACACCAAAAGCGATAGATATAGCCCACCGTAAAATACACGGGCCCCTTCTTGTATTCTATATACTTTCAAGCTTTGCAGCCTATCTCCATGTTTGATCCAATCCATTTATGCAACGTCCAGTGTGGGTGGGCTTAACCATTAATATAGGTTCTATTTACGAGGACAAAATATCACATAAAGTTCTTTCAATTTCCCAATTATGCTCAAACTTATTCTTTAGTCATGAACAAAATACTTCTTTCCTTATCGTTTCTGAATACATCACTTACGAGTACTGAACATGATTTCTACAAAGGTCTTTACCTGGGAGCCAGGGGATAGAGCAGTGGCAGTGGCAATCCCCGTATTTCCTAAATATTATTTTATTGACTCATATATATATATATATATATATATATATATATATGGAAAAAAAGATCTACAGAATCACTTTTAGAATGCTTAGCCTTGATACCAAGCTATAATGCCCCGAATCTACCGATATTCAACTAGATTTCCTTCTATATGGCACATGTTTATATATTGCAGAAAATAAATATTTTTAAAATGAAATGAATATTCAAATTACTTTTGTTCCTCATGCATCTCGAACAAACAGCAACCAGTGAACAAATCTTAGCCGAACAATGTCTTTTGAAAATAATGTTGAATCGAACACCTAACATTTAATGGAGTTGCAAAATGAAGACGAAACTAGAATTTATACGCAATTTCTAATTGTTTGCTAAAACAAAACAAGAAATAAAAATTTAAGAACTTTATCAATCGATTGGCACTATTGTCTGCTCTCCCGCTGCGTCCCTAACTTGTAAAATTTGGAAAAATAGGAAAAATGTGAGTAATGAATTATTCAATAGGTATGCAGCGAACGTTAGTCAAACTATAATAAAATGGTAGGTACATGCATGCATATTATGAATTACTTCTGTCGGGACGAAAAATAGACGTGCCCATAAACCTTTGACATTCTTGTGCCCGTAGGCTCCTTGGCATTTATGTGCCCGAAGGCTTCTTAGCATTGTTGAGCCTCATTATTCATAAAAATGACATGGACAATGTACACTACATGAACAGTTATTATAACAAGTATGCATATAAGAAAATAAAGTTTTAGTTTAGAGACCTACCTTAGATTTGGAGTTTGAGCGTAACTTGGGGGTGACTTTAATTCTCTAAATCTCATGCGCCATCTACAATTAAAGGAAATGATTAAATTAGTATTCCATGTTAAGTTTATAAAATAAGTGAGTGGGTTTGGGCTTGAGTAGTGTTGAAAAAAATTCTTAGCTTTACTTAATTAAAATAATTAAATAACTAAATTAAATAAAAATTATAATTATAATAAAATAAAATAAAATCGGATAAAATAGGGATCTAAATTGAACTAAATCAAAGCTTTACGCTTCGTGATTGTTTATAAAAGAAAAGCAGAAACCACATACTAAATTTGACGAAAATCAAAACCTTGGGATAGAGGACTCGTTTTAAAGTGAAAACAGCAATTGGGGACCGACTTATCACGTTTTAAAAACTCAGGGGACTAGAGTGCAAAATCCCATCAAACTAAATTGAAAATTAAACTTTTTTTTCCCAATTGTCATCTGTGAGCCTATATACAGAGTCGAGAGGGAGAGAGCGGGAAGGAGGACCCGTAGCAGTAGCGGCTTCACTATCGCTCTTTTGCCGGCAGTTACAGCATTGGCGCCGCCGATCGGTAGTAGTGGGGTGGTGCCGAGGATGAAGGCAGCAGTGATGGTGGAGGAGGAATTCCAAATTCCATATTGGTTCACTTAAGACCCAAATCTTCCTTCAAATTCTTCTTCCTATTCAACATCTATTGGGGATTAGGTATGAATTTGTGTGTGTGCGTATGTATGTGTGTGTGTGTGTATATATATATATATATATATATATATGTATATGTGTGTATGTATGGGGGTGTGGGCGTGATCATGTATATGTGTATGCGTGTTCGTGTGTGATCGTGTGCGTGCATGAGCTTTGCGCTACCGGTGGTGTTGGCAGTAAACGGTGGTGGTGGTGGTGGTGGTGTTGGTGGTGGTGAACGATGGAGGTGGTGATGTATTTCCCGAGTCAAGTTGTTGAATCGGGTTGGAATTTGGTTTCCATGGCTTGTTACTATCATCTTGGGTCCTTTGTGGTTCCATGGATTGAAATAAAAGAATGCTAAATTGATTGTGTTGTGTATGTAGAGGATTTACTTGACTAAAACCTTGTGCCTGTGCTTGTATTTATGGACTATGCATGTGATGAAGATGGTAATTGGGGTTGAGATGGCTGTTGTTTTGCTGCATGTTGTGTATAGGGTATCCAATGCTGATGTTACTGTGGTTGAGGTGAAGGAATGTGCATCTTAATAGGTCGCGAAGATAGAGTCATTTCCATTCTAAATTTCACCAAGCAATGAGTGTGAAAGATATTCTCCATTTATGGTGCAGTCTCGTCTACTCTAGCTTGGGTGCTAAGAGTTCGCCTTGCTACCAAAGCTTTGGGACTTGTTGGAATGCTTTGATCTTCCACTACCAACACTTATTCTTCTTCAACGAATAGAGCTTCTTCTTCCTCATCTTCGGTTTCCATCTCACCATTCTTCCACGCCATTATCATTCGCCTATTAGGCCATTCAAATGCAATGTGACCAAACCCTTGACATTTAAAGAATTGAATATCATGGTTCTGACTTGGTGACCCTACCAATTTCCCCTTTCCTTTATTGTCTTGACTTGGAGTTAACTTTGGCAACTTACTTTTCCCTTTCCAAGCTCATTTATCCCCTCCATTGTCAACCCACTTCCCTTTACCAAAGTTGCTATCACTTCCAACTTGAGGTTTGGTAGGAGCTCTCTTCTTGATTTGAGCCTCTACCTTCACAGATTTATGAAATAACACCTTAATGTCCGCATAATCTTGTAGCTCAGTATAATTGGCAATCTCTATTAAATCCACTGAGAAATCTAACCTTGGTAGCTTACTGTTCTTCCACAATATCAACTCAAGCCATTAGGGATTCCATTTCTTGGTAGTAAACCTACAGGTTCATCACCATCGATTTAGAGCTTGCAATCTTTGATACATACCTCGATAATGGCGTATTGGAACAAATCTCTTTCTCATTAGATGCTTCAACTCATCCCAAATTTCCACAGGATCTTCCAAATTTCTTCGCCTAGTCGTGGTTAGTTGTTTCCACCAACTCAAAGCATAACCCTATAAATTCCCTAGCCAACAACAGTAGCTTTCTTATCTCGGAGATTTGATAACATTGGAAAAAAGTGTCAACTCGGCTTTCCCAATCTAGATAGGCATCTAGATCCGTTTTACCTTGGAATGAAGGAATCTCAATCTTCACATTCTTGATTTCACTTTCGTCTTCATTTCATCCCCGACATTCCCTTCAGTCCCTATCTCTCCTTCTATTTCTCCTTTGCTCTTCTTCATTTTTGTCTTCCTTTTAGTTCACTATCTGATACTCATCACTACCATTCCCTTCACGTGTTTGTCTCCCCATAACTTCCAATATATCCATCCTTGCACCCAATTCGGCTACGGATTTTTCAAATGAAGCTTTCATTTGGCGGTTGCTCTCTTGCAATATTGTTCTCAACTCTTCCGCCATCACCAAATTGGGCTCTTGACCTACAGTAGAACTAGTGTCAGACATAGCGTGCTCAAGAGTGTGGTAGCATCCTCTCATGAAGTTTATCACTAGTGGTTGTCACACAAATGGATTTTTACCCGATATTAAACTCACCACTCGGCCTTTTTTTCCTTACTACACTCACCTCTAATGGGCTCAAAAATTCAACCAAGCTAGAGCAATTCTTGCTCAATTCAAATCAAAAGTTGGAAATCGATGTTTCACGTAGAAACGAAGGTGATGAAATGAAAACACTCAAATAACAAGCTTCAATAACAAATGAAGAATGAACACTATGATTACAACTCAATCCAATATCAATCAAATGATAAAAACTATGTGTGGCCAAGAATTGGACTAACACTCGTTCACTACATTGTTGTGGATTCCATTCTTTCTTTCTTTTCTTGATTTGACGTCATTTTTTTAATCCAATAACAACAACGACAACACAATCACAACACAAACACAATATGATAATCGTAACACAACAAATTCTCAAGAGCCACTAGTAGTTGACCACAAGAACAATGATAACAAGACTCAACAATGACTTAACAAAAATAACAACAAAAAAAACTCAAGAGCACAATAAGATGATCTAAAGAACACTAGATTCAACTATTAACGCAAATCTAAGTTCTAGAAATCAAAAGCTAAAACAATAACAGATAAAAATAAAGATAGGAATACCGGATGATTAAAGTTTCTGCACTGATACAACTGATGCAAACCATGTTAGAACTGAACTAACACAACCCGCACGAGATTAGATCACTCACAGAAAAGCTAAACTCTAGCAGGTGATCTATGTAAACCCGCAAACCTTCGACTCACAACGTAGCAACAACTTCTAACAGTGCGAAGCTGATAACCAACGGGGTTTGAACACCACGAGAGTTGATCAAATTCTTGATAAATTCAATTGTGTCCAATGAAGAACCGGGAAGAGAGAATCTTGTCTGAAACCATAAAGCACCCATTATTCTTCAAAGGTAAACATAAAAATGAGAAAAGGAAAATACTTATAGAATCCTAAAATAGCCTTAGACTTCCTCTCCAAGCCAAAAAAAGGAAAATATAATCAAATACGAAAATATCTCTAAATATCCTAAAAGTAGGGAAAAAAAAGTGACCAAAATAGCCCTTAGTTACGGCTGTAAATATTGAGAGTTCCTGCCCTCGCTAGGGAGTAGATTATAATGGTTTTTAAAGTTGTATTATGTAAAAGAGGAGAGAGAATGAGTGGACTTGAGTGGTTGAGATTTGTGGATGTGATTAGATATGTGGATGTGATTGATTTAGGATAAAGAAAGAATGGATAAAAAAGTTGTAAAAAATTGTAAAAAGTTGTAAAAGTGGTTGGTGAACGGGAGCACTGTTGGAACACTTCTTTGTCAAAATACCCAAAACTGAATTTTTGGGGGTTACGGCAGTAAGGTCCTTAGTTGCAGCCACAAGTGATTGGTTATTGCTGTAAATAACCTAAGTTACAGCCGTAAGTTGATCTCGGCCTGTTTTCCTCCTTTTGGGTACTTACGGCCGTAAGAAAACTTAGTTACAGTCGTAACTACGTTCCTGCAGCATCTTCTTCCCATTGATCAACAAAACGACTCCTTTCCCATTCTCGGCTCCTAATCTTCGTCCCACTCCTTGAGATGGATTTTTAGGAGGATTTTTCTGCAACAACCTTTCTACAGAATTACACGACGTCGGTACGGCCTTTCTATTTTAATTTAAAGAGTTTAAGTTTAGTGCACGTCTAGCGGATTAAAAAATAATATTAATTTAAGAATTTAATCAAGTCGAATTTTATTAAGGGCCATAATACTTTGTCGGTTGGGCTTCAAGCCCAATTTATAATTTTAAAATCTATTTCTAGCTTCTATATATTTTTCATCAACTCAATTTTTAGTCTAGCCCACTTTAATTAATTTGTTGGGCTTCAAGTCCAATTTTCTTTATTTGAAAATCTATTTCTAACTTTTGGGCCAATATTCACTTACTTCTTAGTCAAGCCACTCCTATCGGATTGGGCCAACCAAACCCTACATCGTTATATAACCGACATTAAAAACTCACGGCGGTTCTTCATTTTGCAAAAACATTCTTCTTGCATAGGCTACCTCTCAAGAAATTCTCACCATCTACAAATTTTCACAATTCACAGCAACGTAACTAGCTTCTCTCTGTTCATATTGAACTTTTTACTCAACTGCAAATTGTTTTTCCTTGCACTTTATACTACTGTAAATCCATGATATACACACGCACGCACCCACGCACTAGTTTTTATAGTGAACTCATGAAATTCACTCAAACAATCCACAACACCAAAACAAATACAAATCAAGACTAGTTAATCATTTTCCCTCATAGATTGATTCGAAACAAACACCATACTCGTAGTTTTCCACTATTTTTATCCATCGTTGTGAATTCACTATATGAAAACAAACACACACATAACAGTTAAGCCCGATCAATTTTCAACACACAACCCATACAATATCTATACATCACCATCATCCTCTGAGGAAAAAAAAAAGAAAAAAAAACTTGCGTGAATAATACTCAGCCATGGCTACCTCCTCTAAACTCTTAAAAATCTCTTCCATAATCCACTCCCAAAACCACTGTTGAGCGTTGTAGAACCCAAAACTCGTATCTAAACCAAATTTTTGCTAGTTACAACTGAAATTCACCATTTCTCATGACAATAGTGGACCTGACTTGATTGGGGACTCACCATGTTGTTTCCCGACGCTGGTGGTGGCGACACTGCTACCTATCGGTAGCTGCACAGGCTGCGTCGGCTTCCAACAGCAGTCGAGGCGGTGGTCGTGCGGTGGGTTGCACGCTATTTGTATCTTCCTCTCTGTAATTGCCGTATGATGAAGATGATGAAGAAAGCCCAAATTTGAGTCTTAAATTGGGGATTTTAAGCTTCAGTCGCTTAAGTTTCGATTTTAGTTCAAACTAGTTCTTTTTTCTAATTTCCTTCAAATTGGTCCCCAAAATCAAGTATTTAACTCAATTGACTCCGTTTGACTTATAGATTTTGCAGTCAAGCATTCCAGATACTAAATTAAATGTGAAGACGCCCCCAAGATTATTTAATCTTCTCACTTAGGTCCAAATTAAGTTTAAAAAGTTCGATTTCAATCCCTAAATTCAATTATTCTCTTCAATTAGGTCCAATCGAGTTTTAAACGCTCACTTTAGGTCCTCAAAATCATGGATCTATTTCAATTTCCTTTAATTTGATTCATAGTACTTGCAGCCAAGTCCTCATGTTCTGATTTAACTTTAAATTAGTCCCCAAATTGATAATTCCTTTCAATCAAATCTCAATTAAGTTTCAAAAGTTTAATTTCAACCCCTAAAGTTTTGACTGAGTTTTAAATTGGTTCTAGTCAACTAAAAACTTCAATTTCAACCTTCAAATCAATATTTCCCTTCCATTAAGCCTATAGAAACTTTTAATGCCTTCAATTCAGCCATAAAACTTTTAATTAAACACTTAATACCTGAATAAATTATTAGATCACAATTTAAAGGTCAAACACAAAGTTTATGTTTAAACTTTTCTGCTAGACAACGTTACAAGCCCGTAAAGGAGCTAGCATCACATCAGCCTAGTTCCAAGGACTTCTCGAGAACTACGAATTTGAGGCGGGGTGTATTTTATGCAAGATGTTTTTACTTAAAGGAGATTGTTCACATTCAATGCATATCATGCTCTTTATATGTGATTATAATTTGTGGTATACTTGCTATTTGACATGCATGTGATGGTGTTAAGCACCATCTTCTACAGAATGGTGTTAAGGGCCATTTGGAGGGTCAAAGCGACATTTCCCCACGTTGGACAAGAGTTTTCCAACACTTGACTTTTCTATAGTTTGAGTGCCTATGTTTGTGATTCATGTTTTGGTGCATGATATGGTATAATTTTTCCTCTGTGCCCCACTGAGTGTAACCACGTTATACTCATCCAAACTATTTAAAATTTTTCCTTTCAGATTAAGGAGCTCAGTGAGGGGCATGAAAAATTTGTCATTTTGTTACACCAGTAAATTCATAGCGTACTGTCAAATTTATATTTCCGCATTCAGTTCAGCAATTTCAAATGATTTATTTACTAGACGAATTTTAATTACTCGACATTGAATATTAGCCCATTTTGGTATTTTTCTTATGTATTTATATTTATTTGGAAATTGTTTATTTCTTATTTTACGAAAAAAAAATTTATCATCAAAATTTCTACGTTTTAATAAAGTTAAGACTATTTTAGTAACACTTTGATATTCAAAATTGAGGCGTTATGCTTTCCATGCTTGTTCAATCAAGCTCATCATCACCATCTTTAACTTGTTCGCTTGAGATCGTGTGATCAGCCCAATTGGCAGTCGAAGTGAATTAGCCGGGCTTGAGATATGTCGGATCATATCAAAATCATGTCGCCTACCAAAATCTCTTAGATACACTTGCCGATAGTCGATAACCCCATTGTTGTTCTCGAGGTCATCATCCTCCAGTTGTTTACTATCTGTATGTGGTCGACCTTCACTAGGTCTAGTTCTTCCTTTAGTAGTTGACGCAACCATCATTTGCGTTAGATTGCAACAAGTCTCATTGACATAATCAAGTCATTATTTAACTCTTTCACTTCGCCGTCCATTGTTGGTTGGCTTTTCCCGCTAGAACCATCCTCATCCATCAAATTTACGTGAAATCCTAAGCTCTGATACCAATTGTGGTGCAGAAGCATGTCTTTTTTTATTAAAAAAATAAGAAAAATGAAAAAACGCATAGTTTGTAACAGAAATGATAGAAAATTGAATTGAATAATTAAAAAATACGTACAGTGCTTCAATTTATAGGGTTAATATTTTATAATCCTACAAAGAAAAGAAAAGGAAAGATAAAGAACAGGGAAACAATAAGAAAAATATGGAAATAGATAAAATATGGAAACAAACAAAATAAGTAAAGAAAAAATAATCCCAATACTCTTAAGATTGTGCTGCATCATTTGGTGTAGAAGCGTGTCTTTTTTTTTTTAAACAAGAAAAACGAAAAACTCAGAGTTTGTAAGAGAAACGATAGAAGAATTAAATTGTATCATATTGAATTGAATGATTGAAAACTATCTGCAATGCCTCTATTTGTACGCTAATATTTCCTAATCCTAGAAGGGAAAAAAACAAGGAAGCGATAAAGGAAATAACAAAAGAGATAAAATATGGAAATAAAGGAAAAGAGGAAATAGATAAAATATGGAAACAAACAAAATAAAGAAAGAAGGAATAATCCTAACACTCTTGAGATTGTGTTGTATTGCAATTGAGCTCTATTTTCAACTAATGAAAACCACATTGGAGCGGTACCAACACAACCTACAAACGATTAGTTCAACCCAAAAAATGCTAACGGCGGTCGGATAGATCAGTAGAATTATCGACATCCAATAAGGGACATGGAAACGATTGGGTATTAAAAAAAAACACACAACTATACGAAATTGGCAACCAATAGTGGGGAATGGCACAAAGGTAGATGACGCTCTTAATAAATTTAGGTAGTTCAAGTTGAACCAAAATTCAGAGAAAATAATCTCCTAAACAATTTTAATTGAATCGATAAACAAGAGTTGTTTAGCAATTTTAATTGAATCAATAAATGACAGTTGCTTATTACAATGAATTAAAAAGGGTATTTATAATGTTAACTACCCTAAAAGACTTCGACAATAATAAAATACCAAAGAAACTCGTATTCTAGTCAAATATGCCCAAAAAAACGAATCCTAGTCAAAAAAGGAATAAAAATGAAAAATTCTGCCTATGTGTACTATGTGGCCACATAGTAGGAATAAATGCAATTGGATAACCTTTTGTGAGGGCCCCAACTAATCAGCACATGGAAACTTTAGTGTTTTGGTCATAACTTTTGATTCCAATATCCAATTGAGGTGACTTAATGTTCATTAGAAAAAAAATAGTGATTTCAAATTCAACTTGTTTCCATAGTGATTTCAAATTCAACTTGTTTCTTGGTCGAACATCTGTTCATTTGCATCAAGTGGGCCCTCAAACTTCGATTTGTTTGTAGTACTCTTCGAATTTGAACCAAATTGGTTGCTTTTTATTCCTTAGCAACCAAACAATGCTCCATGCTTGAAATTGGTTTTTAAGGGTGTCCTGAATAATACCATGGGATAGGTGGGGTTAGGTGCTAGGATTTTTTTTGAAAAATTGTAACAATTTAGGAAATTGGGTGGATATTTACAATGGAGTTGAAATTGCAAATGAAGACTTAATGTTTTTCTATTAATAAAAAATTTAAAATTAGATGTAAAATTATCAAATTACTCTAATTTAATTAGATAAAAAAATCCTACTAAGTTGTTGTTGCAAGTTAACTAGATCAAGTTGGATCAATGATGCCAATTTTTGAAAGGTTGGACCTGTGTGGTCCCAAGAAATGGTTAGAGACCAAAGTTTCAATGGAGTGAAAGGTTGGGGATCATTAGCACAATTTACCCTAAAATTAAAGTGCTTTCTCATTAAAGAAGAAGTTCAAACATAAAGAGTGTGAATTGAGCATATTAGCACCAATCTTAAGATTGAAGATCCACTGACAAAAAGATTGCCACCTAAGGCATTTAGGAACATACCAATCTTATTTTATTATGATGCTTGTGTAATTGACACTCTATCCTCATTAAAATATTATTTTTGACAACTAATATTCTTTCTTATTTCAATGCTATATACCTTATGTAATTGTGTGAATGACAGGAAAGGTCCATATGAATACATTATTGTGAAAATCACTGTTGTACTTCTCAATATGATGTCATGTAAGGCGATGATTAACTTTGCAGTGCACGGAATTGATGACATTGAAATATCATCACTCTTAATTCTCATTTCTTAATGTTGACATATTAAGTTGATCATTGAATGATGAATTTTAGCAATACGAAATACACATTATGATATGTTTATTAGATTGTATGACTAAATAATAGAGGAAATTAGACAGAATCTAGTTTTTAATTTTCATAATTCAGAAACCAGAGAAAATACACTTAATTGCTAAAATAAGGTATATCCGGTTTATCTATTCCCCAATTTCCAATTAACTCAGTAGAGGAGGTAACAACGAGCCGATGAGCAAAGAGCGGTGAGTGAATCGAACAACAATGGCTGCAACCTTTCAACTTGTTTATTTCCCATCCACCTTTCTTCATCCCTCTAACTCTCACACTACTTACACCCATCAATTCTTATGCTTTTCTTAGACTCATCATCCTCATACCACTTCTCCCTTTTCTCCGTCCATGTCCAATTTTCACTCACAAAGAGCTCAACGTCCCCAAAATTCAATTTTTATCTCTTTCATGTCGCCTCTTCAACTAGAGCCTACCCGGTCGTTCAAGACGACGACGACAACGAAGAGGAGGAGGATGATGATACTTCTAATTCAAGATTCCTTGCATAGAATGTTCAATTAGAATATGGTTCCTAACTTTAAGAATTTTAAAAACCAGGGTGGATACACTTAACACACTTGTTCGATTTATTAAATTTGATGTAAGTAAAGGAGATGTGTATTTTTTTATTTCTGAAGGTAGGACTTTGGAATTAGTGCATGAAACGAAAATTAAAGGATTTAGACATTTGGTTGAACACATGTTGCTTGCAGGAGATATTATTATTATTATTATTATTATTATTATTATTATTATTATTATTATTATTATTATTATTATTATTATTATTATTTATCTGGGAAGATCTTTACCTTGGATTTTGAATAGAAGATTCCGATAATTGAGCCTATACAGATGGATTACAGAGAATGTATAATGTACTGTAGATAATCTTTAATGAATTATAAAGGATATTTCATTCATTAAAGATAATCTATAATGAATCTAAGAAAATATATAATAAATTACAAATAGATTACAGAGTATGTGCAATGCATTAAAGATAATCTTTGACAAATTAGAAAGAACATCTTTATATTATAAAAACTGGAGTGCCACATTGGCAGTGGTGCCAACGTGGCACTCATTAATGTTAAAAAAAAACATAAAAATCAATTTTATAGTTAAAAAAAAAGGAAATTCTATTTTTGGAAATAAACTAATATTAATTAGTAGATTTAAATAGGGAAAATTCTTTAAATATAATTATTTTTTAATGAAACATAAATTTGTCATTAAATGTGATAAATAAAATTTAATAAGAAAAAATAGTTTTCGAAAAACATTAAATGTAATTTCATTTTTCAAATTTCTAATTAAAAACATTAAATAATAAGTATTTTATTTTCACCGCATTAAAAAATGTTATATTTTTTTATTCTTAAATAAAATAGAAGTACACTAAAATTATAATTGAATTTGCATTGAATAATTTATTATTTTTCAATAAAGAGTAATTTATTAATCTTTATCTTTATATTTTGAATTGTTATATTATCATACCATTAATCTTTATATTATAATTTGTGAAGTGCCACGTAGATAAAGAAGCAAATGTGGCATACATTAAATATTTTAAGAAAATTATAAAATTAGCTTTGGAAATAAACGACATTAATTAGTAGTAATTAAAAATATAACTAAAAATAACCAATATCTAAAACAAACATCTAATGAGAAAAAATTTATTTTGGAAAGACTTTATATATAATTTCATTTTTTAAAGTTATAATTCAAAATATTAAATAATAATTTTTTTATTTTTTATTTAATTTTATCGTGATAAAATTGTAGGTTCTGATAGTTTTGCTTGGTTACGTGAATTGGTCTATTTAAAAATAGTGAGAATTTTTTACTTTTTTCTTTTTGAAAATAAAATAGTGAGTGGTTAAAATTATAATTAGATTTATGTAGAATAATTTATTTATTTTTAAGTAAAATAGTAATTTATTAATCCTTATATTATTATAATTGAAGTGTCACATTTGGTGAACGCCCTATTGGCAATGCCAACATGACATACTATTTCTAATTAAAAAAATTAAATGATATTTTTTGTTTTTAATGCTTCTGATGTGATATGCTCACTAACTGAATTTTGCATTGCATATTTTTTGCCTTTTCCAAGTATATAAAATTACAAATAAAAAGTTTTTCATTCTACAATTAACATACAGTTTATGTAAATGAAAAGAAATCAAATGGATTATATAGATGAGGAAAATTGTCGGTGTTACTACAAATTTAAGTTACATAAAATTAAGCATAATACTTCTTATACAATAGAGCTAAAAGTAAGTAGCAATTACAACTAATCACTAAAAGAACGCATAAAATTATAAAATTTAGAGTGTGTAATATCTATTTCAGAAGGAAAAAAAGGTGTTCAATATAAATTTGATATGTACCAACGAGAAAGACACGTTTTGATAATTAAAGAATTTTTATATATTCACTCTCAATTGTTCATTTACAATTAATTAATCTTCATGAGCATTGCTATGCAATGCTAGGCACGGTAATTAGAATTAAAGTTATACATTTTGATAAACTTCTTAATTATGTGATACACGTGAATTTTTATAATTTACAATTTTGAATTTACTCCGCAATTTTTGCATTGATTATAATATATAATATTATAGATTTTAATAATTTTTTACAATTATACAATCTCCTATGCACAAATTACATAAATTATGTAATTCAACATTCATATTTATAATTTTATATGAATTATTTATCGTACATAAATTTAATTGTTCTCGTGCATCGCACGGGCGTGATACTAGTATAATAGACAATGTGCAATACATTACAAATAATCTGTAAATGGTTTAAAAAGACTGTCGTTCATTAAATAATAATCTATAATGAATAGTAGAAAATATGTAATAAATTACAAGGATTAAAGAAAATATGTAATTCTTATAGATAATCTTTAATGTGAAATGGTATTATAATGGATTACACACTCATCAATAGAATATGTAACAGACATTAATTAAATTGAAGTGTCAAGCAACGAAATTATAAGAGAAAATGAAAACAAAACATTTAAAATGAAAATGAAAAAATATATGAAGAATCATATAAAAAGTTAAATTAAAAATTATAATATCAATTACACATTGTCTAATACATTACAGAGAGTGTGTAGTAGTGTTCTAATGCATCACAAACTCAATAAATATATAGAGTGTGTAATGCACATTAATTAAATCAAATGGTCAAATAGCAAAATTAAAAGAGAGAATAAAAAATGTATATGTTAAAAATGCAAATTAAAAAATATTTGAACAATTATAGGGAAAAATTAAATTGAAAATTTGTACTAGAAAATTGCGAATCAATGCATCATACAAAGCATATAATTATGTTGTAATATATTCCACAAAGTTTGTAAGGCATTACATAGTGTGTAATGCACCTTAATCAAACTAAAGTGCCAACTCGAAAAATTATACGAAAAAATGAAGAAAAATATTAAAATGAAAATAACAAAATCTATTAGAAAGTAATTTTTAAGCTCATGATACGTATTCTTCATTAATTAACTTAAATGTCAACGCTGTAAAATTGTAAAAAGAAGTTTAAAATGAAAATAACGAAACATACGAAAGAATTATGTAAAGAAAGAAAAATATATAAAAATTTGCATCCATGGAGAATGGAATAGTGGACCTACTCCAAATGAAATCATCACATCCAACCACTATGCCAGACCTGTTACAATTTCTCAATTTAGCGTATCTCCTCTTGCTAGTCTTTCCCTAGCCGAACAAATTATTAACCAACGACCTAATTTTCCGTTATTTGTGAAAAATTAAACCTAAAACCTTGTATTAGTGTAAAAACCCCTAAATAATATCACATATACCAAGTGAGAGACTGCAAGTATTTATGGGCCCAGACAATATGATTTGGTGGAACTTATTATTAAATTTATTAAGAGGTCTAATAATCTTAATTTGGTTAAAATTCTAGACCGGCTTCGAGAAGCTGTAGTTTCTCAATCAAATGCTTTGAGGGAAAACCTTCGCAATTTTGCATTACTAGGGGATTCATAATCGATATAGAAACCTATGTAAGCCTACGGATAGATGGAGCATCTATCCCATCAATTATGATTGTACAATTAAGAGAGACTAAGGGAGAGAAATTTAGTTTCTTTTTCCGCTCGAAATTTATGGTTAAATCTACCTCGATTCAGATCAATGAATCAAGGTACCACAGAATATTCCACAAAGTTTGTAAGGTATTACACAGTGTGTAATGTACCTTAATTAAACTAACGGGCCAACTTGCAAAATTATATGAAAAAATGAAAATAAATATTTAAAATGAAAATAAATAATCAATTAGAAATTATGTAAAAGATTTTAATTTTAAGGCTCAAAATATGCATTCTACGTGAATTAACTTAAATGTTCAAACTACAAAATTATAAAACGATGTTTAAAATGAAAACAACAAAACATGCAAAAGAATTATGTAAGAAAAGGAAAATATATAAAAATTTGCATTTATGGAGAACGGAATAGTGGACCTCCCCCAAATGAAATCCTCACATCCAACCACTGCGCCAGGCTTGTTACACTTTCTAAATTTAGTGTATCTCCTCTTGTTAGTATTTCCCTAGCCGAAAAAATTTTTAACAACCGACCGAATTTTCCTTTATTTGGGAAAAATAAAGCCTAAAACCTTGGATTAGTGTAAAAACCCCTAAATACTATAAAATAAAAGATGATAAATACTATCACATGTACCAAGTGAGAGACATCAAGTATTTATGGGGCGCAAACAATGTTATTTGGTGGAACTTTTTATTAAATTTTTTAAGAGGTCTAATGATCTTTATTGGGTTAAAATTATAATTGGTCATTGAGAAGCCGTAGTTTCTCAATCAAATGCTTTGATGGAAAGTCTTTGCAATTTTGCATTACCAAGGGATTCCTAGTCGATATAGAAACCAGTGTCAGCCTGCCTAGAAATGGTACAGCAATCCCATCAATTACGCTTGTAAAATTAAGAGAGGCAAAGGGAGAGAAGTTTAGTTTTTTCCCACCAGAAATTGCTAGTTAAATCTGCCTCAATTTATATCAATGAATCAAGGTACCATAGGATATTCAACAAAGTTTGTAAGGCATTACACAGTGTGTAATGTACCTTAATTAAACTAAATGGCCAACTTGAAAAATTATATGAAAAAATGAAAAAAAAATATTTACAATGAAAATAACAAAATCTATTAGAAGTTATATAATAAAATAAAATTTAATTTTTAACCTCAAAATATGTATTCTACATTAATTAACTTTAATGTTCAAATTTATAAAATTAGAAAAAGAAGTTTAAAATAAAAACAATGAAACACACAAAATAATTATATAAATAACAAAAAATATATAAAAAATTGTATCCATGGAGAAAAAAATAGGAGGTGACCTACCCCAAATAAAATCCTTTCATTCAACCACTACACTAGACCTGTTCCACTTTCTCAATTTAGTGAATCTCCCCTGGTTGCTTTTTCCCTTGTTGAACAAATTATCAACCAACTGCCTAATTTTCATTATTTTTGAAAAATTAAACCTAAAACCGTGCACTAGTACACAATTGACACTGGGTGTTGCCCATTGGGTGGCGGTTCTACCGACAAACGCCGCCCAAAAATAAAGGGTGGTAGTTTTTACAAAAAACCGCCATCTGTTGTCTATATTTAAAAAAAAAATTGATTTTGGGTGGCGGTTCTTTTAAAGAACCGCCACCCTTTCTCTAATAACGGGTGGCGGTTCCTTACTACAACCACCACCCGTTGTCTAGATTAAAAAATAAAAAATACAAAATTAGGGTGGGGGGTTTTAAAATGAACTGCCACCCGTTTGTTATTATTATTGAAAAATACATTTGGGTGGCGGTGCTTTACTACAACCGCCACCATTTCCTTTAAATACTACTCCTATGCGCGAAATAGCCATTGTAGCTTCTGTGTTTTCTTCCTCTTTTGAAAATTTTATGAAAATTCATGGATTTTTATGACTTCAAATTAGATTTAAGTGCAATTTCTTCCCAAATTGGAACCGGAATTTAAGTTTCCTCTATCTTTTGGTCCCAAATTCGTATATTTTTTAGGTTACAATCTAACATCTACGAATTCTAGGGTTTTTTTAAATCGGATTTTGTTGCATTTTATTCACAAGTTGGAGCCACAACACATAGCAAAGTCCTCTTCCTCTGTCAATTCGTCTCAAATTTCCCTATTTTTGAGGTTAGTAAGTTAACACACCCAAATTAACTAGGTTTTTTTTTTTTTATAAATCTTGATTTTATGGTTTTTGTTTGTTGTAATATACCTATATATTGTGATTTAATATTTAATGTGTTATATTTTCTTGTGTGTAATTTGATTGTAATTTGATTGGAATTATATTTTCTATTGTAAATCTTTAATTTCTTGTGTTAGACGGATATTGTTGAATTAAATTTTAATTTCTTTATATGCATATTGTTGAATTAGAGATATAATTAGATGTATATTAATTATTAGTTGAATAAGTAATTTATAGTTATGAATAACTTTTTATGGATTATAAATAATTTAAAAGAGCAATTAAAAAAAATTAATAGTTAATATAATTTTTTGCGAGTTTTGGGCATGCTAACTTTAAACGACCATAACTTTTTCATACGATGTCCGTTTTCAATCCACAACACTATTCCGGAATCTTCGCCACGAGATCTAGGACAGTCATTGCTATTGCCGTGACCCCACGTTTCGGGCCCATCTCAGGTCTCCCAAGGCCTCAAACTGCAGTTTTTAATTTTTCATTTTATATTTTGTATTTCTGTTCTACGATTGTTCATTTGGTTATTTCATTTTAGAGTATCTTAGGGTTATATTATTTAAGAACAGCTTTTGTTGTAATTAGAGGCGATTGGCTTTGAAGAAAAATTATTTCGTTCTTAGTTGCAATCTTAATTCTGTGTTAGTAGTTCATTGCTCATCTATAAAAAGGGTGGCGATTCTGTATTAGAGCAGCCACCCTAACTATTTTTTTTTAAAGTAGAACGGGTGGCGGTTGTTTAAAAACAACCGCCACCCTAAGTATTTAAAAAAAATAGAAGGGGTGGCAGTTGTTTTTCAAACAACGGCTACCCTTCATTTTTGGGTGACATTTTTTGAACCACTACCCTTTCGGCGCCTTTGGGTGTCACCATTTTGGGTGGCGATCAAAAAACCACCACCTGAAATATAAAACAACAGCCACTCAAGCTCCTTTTTGTACTAGTGTTATTTTAGTGTAAAAATCCCTAAATAATAGCACATGCACCGAGTGAGACACTGCAAGTATTTATGCGGCCCAGATAATGTTATTTGGTAAAACTTATTATTAAATTTGCGAAGAGGTCTAATAATCTTTATTGGGTTAAAATTCTAGTCAGTCTTCGAGAAGCTGTAGTTTCTCAATCAAATTCTTTAATGGAAAGCCTTTGCAATTTTGCATTACTAGGGGATTCCTAGTCGATATAGAAACCCGCATCAACTGCATATAAATGGTGCATCTATCCAATCAATTATGCTTGTACAATTAAGAGAGGCAAACAGAGAGGAATTTAGTTTCTTTTTCGACCAGAAATTGCCTATTAAATCAAGGCACTACAAAATATTCCACAAAGTTTGTAAGGCATTACACAGTTTGTAATGTACCTTAATTAAGATAAAGTGCCAACTTGCAAAATTATATGAAAAAATGAAAAAAAAAATATTTAAAATGAAAATAATAAAATCTATTAGAAAGTATATAATAGAATTTAATTTTTAAGCTCAAAATACATAATCTACATTAATTAACCTGAATGTTCAGGCTGCAAAATTATAAAAAGAAGTTTAAAATGAAAACAACGAAACATACAAAAGAATTATATAAAGAAAGGAAAATATATAAAAATTTACATTTACAGAGAGCGGAATAGTGGACCTCCCACAAATGAAATCCTCACATCGAACCACTACGCCAGACCTATTACACTTTCTCAATTTAGTGCATCTCCTCTTGTTAGCATTTCCCACGCCGAACAAATTTTTAACCAACAACCGAATTTTCGTTATTTGTGAAAGTTAAAACCTAAAACCTTGGATTAGTGTAAAAATCGCTAAATACTATTTAAAAAAAAGATGATAAATACTATTGCTTGTACCAAGTGAGAGATATCAAGTATTTATATGGCGTAGAGAATATTATTTGGTGAAACTTGTTATTGAATTTGTTAGGAGGTCTAGTCGTCGTTATTGGGTTAAATTATAATTGATCGTTGAGAAGCTACAATTTCTCAATCAAATGCTTTGATGGATAGCCTTTACTAGGGATTCCTAGTTCATATAGAAACCTGTGTCAGCTGCATACAAATGATGCAACTATCACAGCAATTGCCAATTAAATCGGCCTCAATTTATATCAATGAATCAAGGTACCATAGAAGATTCCACAAAGTTTGTAAGGTGTTAAACAGTGTGTAATGTATCTTAATTAAACTGAAGGGCCAACTTGCAAAATTATATGAAAAATTAAAAAAAATTATTTCGAATGAAAATAACAAAATCTATTAGAAACTATATAATAGAATTTAATTTTTAACCTCAAAGTTAATATTCTAGATGAATTAACTTAAATGTTAAGGCTAAAAAATTATAAAAAGGAGTTTAAACTGAAAAAACTTAAACATACAAAAGAATTATCTAAAGAAAGAAAAATATTAAAAATTTCCATGCATGGAGAACAGAATAGTGGACTTGCCCCAAATGAAATCTTCACTTCAGACCACTGTGCGATACCTTTTAGACTTTCTCAAATTCGTGTACCGCCTCTTGTTAACCTTTTCCTACCCTAACAACAAAAACCTTGGATTAATGTAAAAACCCATAAATAATATCACATGTGCTAAGTGAGAGACTGCAAGTATTTATTTGGCCCAGACAATATGATTTGGCGGAACTGATCAGTAAATTTGATAAGAGGTCTATTAATCATTATTTGGTTAAAATTCTGGTCGGTCGTTGAGAAGCTGTAGTTTCCTAATCAAATGCTTTCATGGAAAGCCTTTACAATTTTGCATTACTAGGGGAGTCCAAGTCGATATAGAAAGCTATGCAAGCTTGCCTATAAATGGTGCATCTATCGCATCAATTATGCTTGTACAATTAAGAGAGGTTGAGGGAGAGAAATATAGCCTCTTTTTCCATCAAAAATTGCCAGTTAAATCTACCTTAATTTATGTCAATGAATCAAGGTACCATAGAATATTCAACAAAGTTTGTAAGGATATTACACAGTGTGTAATATACCTTAATTAAACTAAAGGGCCAACTTGAAAAATTATATGAAACAATGAAAATAAGAATATTTAAAATGAAAATAACAAAATATATTAGAAATTATATAATAGAATTTAATTTTTAACCTCAAAATATGTATTCTACATTAATTAACTTAAATGTTCAAGCCACAAAATTATAAAAAGAACTTTAAAATGAAAACGGCAAAACATACAAAAGAATTGTGTGAAGAAAGAAAAATAAATAAAAATTTGCATCCATGGAGAAAAGAATAGTGGACCTCCCCCAAATGAAATCCTCACATCCAACCACTGCGCTAGACCTATTACACTTTCTCAATTTAGTGTATCTACTCTTGTTAATCTTCCCCTAGTCGAACAAATTATTAACCAACAACCTAATTTTCCTTAAATGATATCACATGTACCAAGTGAGAGACTGCAAGTATTTATGTGGCCCACACAATATGATTTGGTTGAACTTATTATTAAGTTACTAAAGAGGTCTAATAATCTTTATTGGATTAAAATTCTAGTCGGTCATTGAGAAGCTTTAGTTTCTCAATCGAATACTTTGGCGGAAAGCCTTGCAATCTTGCATTACTAGGGGATTCCTAGTCGATATAGAAACCTGTGTTAGCTGCCTATAAATGGTGCACCTATCCCATCAATTATGCTTAGACAATTAATGCATGCTGACATAGAGAAATTTGCCCGTTAAAACTGCCTCAATTTAAATCAGCGAATCAAGGCACTATAAAAGATTCCACAAAGTTTTTAAAGCATTACACAGTTTGCAATGTGCCTTAGTTAAACTAAAGGGCCAACTTGCAAAGTTATAACAAAAAATGAACAAGAATATGTAAAATGAAAATAACAAAATCTTTGAGAAATTATATAATTGAATTAAATTTTTAAGCACAAAATATCTATTCTACATTAATTAAACTTAAATCTTAAGGCTACAAAATTATAAAAAGAAGTTTAAAATGAAAACAACGAAAGATGCAAAAGAATTATGTAAAGAAAGAAAAATGTATAAAAATTTGCATCCGTGGAGAATGGAATAGTGGACCTCCCCCAAATGAAATCCTCACATCCAGCCACTCTGCAAGACCTGTTATACTTTCTCAATTTTGTGCATTTCCTCTTGTTAGCCTTTCCATAGCCGATCAAATTATTAACCAAGGGTCTAATTTTCCGTTATTTTTGAAAAATAAAACCTAAAACCTTGTATTACTTGTAAAAACCCTCAATAATACCACATGTACCAAGTGAGAGACTATAAGTATTTATGTAGCCCGGACAATATGATTTTGAGGAACTTTTTATTAAATTTGTTAAGAGGTCTAATAATATTTATTAGGTTAAAATTCCTATCGGTCTTTGAGAAGTTGTAGTTTCCGAATCAAATACTTTGATAGAAGGCCTTTGCAATTTTGCATTACGAGGGGATTCCTAATCCATAAAAAAAACTATGTAAGCCTGGCTATAAATGGTGCATCTATCACATCAATTAAGCGTGTACAATTAAGAGAGGTTAAAGGAGAGAAATTCAGTTTCTTTTTCCACCAGAAATTGCAAGTTACATCTACCTCAATTTATATCAATGAATCAAGGTACCACAGAATATTCCACAAAGTTTGTAAGGCGTTAAACAGTGTGTAATGTACCTTAACTAAACTGAAGACCAACTTGCAAAATTATAAGAAAAAATGAAAAAAAAATTAATGAAAATAACAAAAATCTACTAGAAATTATGTAATAGAATGTAATTTTTAAGACCAAAATATGTGTTCTTCATTAATTAACTTAAATGTGCATGCTACAAAATTGTAAAACGAAGTTTAAAATGAAAACAACGAAACATACAAAAGAATGATGCAAAGAAAGAAAACTATATAAAAATTGGCATCCATGGAGAACGGAATAGCGGACCTGCCCCAAATGAAATCCTCACGTCCAACCCATACGCAAGACCTGTTACACTTTCTCAATTTCGTGTATCTCCTCTTGTTAGTCTTGTCCTAGCCGAACAAATTATTAACCAAGGGGCTAATTTTTCGTTATTTGTGAAAAATTATAAGGGTGTTAGGAAACCCTTTAAAAAAAATTTTACCATTTTTTACCACTTTTTATCCATTATTTCTTTACCCAAAATCAATCATATCCACATATCAAATCACATCCACAAATCTCTACCATTCAACTCCACTCATTCTCTCTCCTCATTTATATTAAAAACCTTTGAAAACCATTAAAAATCAACCCCTATCACCCTATATACTTAAAGCCTTGTATTAGTGTAAAAACCCCAAATAATATCACATGTCCCAAGTGAAAGACTGCAAGTATTTATGAGGCCCAGACATTATCATTTGTGGGGACTTATTATAAAACTTGTTAAGAGGTCTACTAATCTTTATTGGGTTAAATTCTAATTGATTTTGAGAAGCTGTAGTTTCTCAATCAAAATCTTTGATGGAAAGCCTTTGCAATTTTCCGTTACTATGGGATTCCTAGTCGACTTAGAAACCTGTGTAAGCTTGCCTATAAATGGTGCATCTATTCCATCAATTATGCTTTTAAAGTTAAGAGAGGCTAAGGGAGAGAAATTTGGTCTCCTTTTCAACCAGAAATTGGCCGTGAAACCTACCGCAATTTATGACAATCAGTCAAGGTACTACAGAATATTCCACAAAGTTTGTAAGGCATTACACAATGTGTAATGTACCTTAATTAAACTAGAGGACCAACTTGCAAATTAATGTGGAAAAAAATTAAAATGAAATAGCAAAATCTATTAGAAATTATATAATAGAATTTAATTTTTAAGCTCGAAATATGTATTCTATATTAATGAATTTACACGGTCTGGCTTCAACATTATAAAAAGAAGCTTACAATGAAAACAACGAAACACACAAAAGAATTATGCAAAGAAAGAAAAATATATAAAAATTTTCATCCATGAAGAACGGAATAGTGGACCTGCCCCAAATGAAATCCTCACATCCAACCACTGCGCCAGACCTATAACACTTTCTCAATTTATTAGTCTTTTCCGAGCTGAAAAAATTACTAACAAACGACCATATTTTCTGTTAGTTGTGAAAAATTAAACCTAAAACCTTGTATTAGTGTAAAAACCCCTAAATAATGCCACATGTACCAAGTGAGAGGTTGCAAGTATTTATGTGGCCCGGACAATATGACTCGGTGCAACTTATTATTAAATTTTTAAGAGGTCTAATAATCTTTTTCTTTGAGAAGCTGCAGTTTCCCAATCAAATGGTTTGACAGAAAGCCTTTGTAATTTTGCATTACTAGGGGATTCAAAGTCTATATAGAAACCTTTATAAGCCTTCCGATAAACGATGCATCTATCGCATTAATTATGTTTGTACAATTACGAGAGGTTAGGGAGAAAATTTTTGTTTCTTTTTCCACCACAAATTGCAAGTTAATTAAATCTACCTCAATTTATATCAATGAATCAAGATACCATAGAATGTTCCACAAAGTTTGTAATGGGTTACATGGTGTGTAATGTACCTCAATTAAGCTAAATGTCCAAGTTCCAAAACTATACGAAAAAATAAAAAATATATATATTTAAAATAAAAATAACAAAATCTGCTAGTAATCATATAATAGAATTTACTTTTTAAGTTCAAAATATATATTCTTCATTAGTAAACTTAAATGTTCAGGCTACAAAATTATAAAAAGGAGTTTAAAATGAAAACAACGAAACATACAAAAGACTTATGTAAAGAAAGAAAAATATATAAAAATTTACATCCGTTGGGAACGGAACAGTGGACTTACCCAAATGAAATCCTCACAGCCAATCACTGCGCCAGACCTATTACACTTTCTCAATTTAGGTATCTCCTCCTGTTAGTCTTTTCCTAGCTGAACAAATTAGTATCCAATGGCCTAAATATTCGGTTATTTGTGAAAACTTAAACCTAAAACCTTTTATTAGTGTAAAAAACCCTAAATAATATCAAATGTACCAAGTGAGAGACTGCAAGTATTTATGTTGCCCGGACAACAAGATTTGGTAGAAAGTATTATTAAATATGTTAAGAGGTCTAATAATCTTTATTGGGTTAAAATTCTAGGCTGTCTTTGAGAAGCTATAGTCTCCCAATCGAATGCTTCGATGGAAACCTTTGCAATTTTACATTACTAGTGGATTCCTAGTCGATATAGAAGCCTGTGTAAGCCTTCTTATAAATGGTGCATCTATGACATTAATTTTGCTTCTACAATTAACAGAGGCTAAGTGAGAGAAATTTAGTTTCTTTTTCTACCAGAAATTGCCAGCTAAATCTGCCTCAATTTATATCAATGAATCAACGTACAACAGAATGTTCCACAAAATTTGTAATGTAATGTACCTTAATTAAACTAAAGGGACAACTTGCAAATCTATATCTATATATATAGAAAAACAGGGAAATTTCAACTTATTTTTTAATTAGATTAATTAGTTTTTCCACCTAAAATAAAGTCCTTTTTTTGTTTTTTGATTTTTTCCATTTTTTAAAAATTAATAATGAATCTCAAACAATTAATTAACTAATCATTATTTATATTGAATCTTATCCTCAACAAAATTAGATTTTTTTCAAATCTCCATTGATTTGAACTTATCTCATGTATATTTTTTGTCTTTTAATTTTTTCCTTTTTTATTAAGTTATAATCAATCCTAACAAAAAAATTAATAAATTATTATTTATATTAAATGCTAAATATTAAATCTAGATTTTGTTTCCTTGCATAAGTATTGATAATTATTATTTTATTATATCTTTCTAATCTGAATTCAAAGATTTATATTTATATATATAATTTTTATAAATAATTAACTACGAGACGGAAATTAATTCTTAAGAAAATAAAATTAATTAAAATTAATAATTTAATTAATATTTGATTATTGTGTGATACAAAATTAGCATTCATTAAATTTTTACACAAACTAAAACAAAAGTATAACATTAAAATTTAAAAATTTGATTCGATCGACTAATTAATATTTTAAATAATCAATTATTTTTATCAATGTTTAGAAAACCGAACCGGTCAACAAATCGAAGAAAGCAACGATTCAAGGGTCAAACGGTTGGATCGGGTCAAACCGTTTTTAATTAAAAAATTAAAAAATAAATTAAAGCCAATAAAATTAAAAATAAAAATAAAAAATAAAAAAACCGGTTTAGCCGTTATCGGGTCACCGGTTAAACCAGTTGAACTGGTTGGTTGACTAGTTTTTGACCAGTTTTTTAATAGTCCGATTTTAAACTATAATCGGATCGAATTTTGGACCGGTAGATGGTTGAACCGGCCGATCCGGTCCAATTTTCTAAACATTGATTTTGATAAATAATTAGCTAAGAAATGAAAATTAATCTAAATCAGCAATTTCGCTAAGATTTAATTTTTATGTGATACAAAATTAAGAGTCACTAAAATTTTACATAAAAATTAAAAGGAACATGTAACATGATGAGATCGGTCCCTTTACTTAGTTTTAGAAATAATTCATTATTTTCAAAAATAAAATTAGCTAAAAATGAAAATTAATTAAAATTAGCAAATCTTTACGATTTCATTTTGATTCGATCCACTAATTAATTTTTTAAATAGTTAATCATTTTTATCAATGTTTAGAAAACCGAACTGGTCAGCAAATCGGAGAAGGCAACGGTTCAACGGTCAAACGGTTTGATCGGGTCAAACCATTTTTAATTAAAAAAATTTAAAAATAAATTAAAACCAATAAAATTAGAAATAAAAATAAAAAATAAAAAAATCGGTTGAGCCATTACTGGGTCACCGGTTAAACTTGCTGAACTGATCAGTTGATCGGTTTTTGACCAGTTTTTAATAGTCCGATTTTAAACTATAACCGGATCGAATTTTTGACTGGTAGATGGTTGAACCGGCTGGTCTGGTCCAATTTTCTAAACATTGATTTTGATAAATAATTAGCTAAGAAATGAAAATTAATCTAAATCAGCAATTTGGCTACGATTTAATTTTTATGTGATACAAAATTAAAAATCACTAAAATTTTACATAAAAATTAAAAGGAACATGTAACATGATGAGATCGGTCCATTTACTTAGTTTTATAAATAATTCATTATTTTCAAAAATAAAATTAGCTAACAATGAAAATTAATTAAAATTAGCAAATTTTTACGATTTCATTTTGAGGTGATAAAAAATTACAATTCATCAAATTTGTATACAGAAACCAAAAGAAACATGTAACATTAATTTTTTAAATTAATCATACAATTGTAACATTAATCCAATATTTCTAATTTATTGAATCTATATTTATATCTTTCAAATTACTGATATCCCGTAGTGGAAATAATTAATGAAAAATGTGTTTTAATATTGCATTTCAACATTTATATCTTTTAAACGATTTTTAGATTAGTTTGGATGATTTTGTTATTGGATTTGATTAGTAGTCAATTAGCTTTGAGAACTATTATTACATTTCAACAGTTTCTATCGAATTTGAGTTATAGTTCTCATCAATTTTATGGTGTTCACATAATTTGTTAGAATTGGAAAGTTCAATATACTTTCTAATTTTTTCCAGTAAATTGATTTATAATGTAACCATTGTTGTTTTCAAGTATAAAATAAATTAAAATTTGAATCAACCCAATTCGATGGAGTGCTTCCGGTAAGTTGTTGCAACAATTATTCTTTCTTCAAAGTGATAACTTATTTTTCTCTTTTTTTTCTCATTCATTTCTTATACCATTAGGTTGAGACGAAATAATTTTTAAAATAGTAAGGGAAAAATTTTGGATTGATCGTACTTTCTTCACACGATTAAATTTTCCTCTTGGATCATTTATTTTTTTGTGCCCACATGGATTGATCATACTTTCCTCACACTATTAATTTTTTTCCTTGGATCGTTTGGTTTTTATGCCAATATGTTCATTGTGAATTATACTTCTTTTGTATGGTTGATTAATATTTTTAGTTCACATAATTCATTGTAATTGTAAAAATCCAATATACTTTATAATTTTTTCCAATAGGTTAATTTGTAATGCAACTATTACTGTTTACAAGTATAAAATAAATTAAAATATTAATTGACACAATTCGATGGATTATTTTTGGCAACTTTGAAACAATTATTTCTTTCTTCACATTGACAAATTGTTTTCTCTTTTTTTATTAATTTTTATACCATCAAGATGGGACAATATGATTTTTTAAATATTAAAAGTAAATCTGTTGATCGATCATACTTTCTTGGAACTATTAAATTTTTTCGTAGATCGTTTATTTTTTGTGTCTACAAGGAAGATGCTTTTCAATAATGAAAGATTGTTTCAATCAAAAGAGTGTCGAACTCACTTCGTGTAAAAAAAAAGCAATTATATTTTCTTCGCAATAATAAATTTTTTTCCTTTTTTTGTATTATCAATTTTTTAAACCATTAGTACGAGTCGGCACAATATTTTAAACTGTTAAGATAAATCCGTGGATTGATTGTACATTCTTCACACTATTAATTTTTTTTCCTCAGATCATTTAGTTTTTATGTCAATATGTTCATTGTGAAAATTAATTATACTTTTTTGTGTGGTTGATTAAAATTTTTAATTCACATAATTCGTCACAATTGCAAAATTCCAATAAAATTTTTAATTTTTTTGCAGTAGATTAATTTGCAATGCAATAAATACTATTTACAAGTATAAAATAAATTAAAATATGAATTAACCCATTTTGATGGATTATTGGCGATAAATTGTTAAAATAATTATTATTTCTTCGTAATGATAATTTTTTTGGTATCATTAATTTTTAATACCTTTCAATTGAGTGTACTTTCTTCGCATTTTTTTTCCGTGAAACGTTTATTTTTTGTGCCAAAATGTTCACACGTTAACTTAGTAAATTAGTATCTCATTGGTCCAATTGACACCTCAATCATGAATCAATGTTATTAGTTATGCAACATTGAAGTATAAAAGTTAGAGTATGAATTGTGTTCTTGTTCTAATTGTATCATAATGAACTGTTGAATGAATATATATGAAAAACATGAGAGATTTAAAACTAAAAGTACATATTTATTGAGTTAAATTATCAAAGATTATATTTAAAATTGTAATTATCTTATGAGTACTTATATCATTATCTTTGTAATGGATTGATTTGGACTGAGATAAATTACATTATATTTTATTATTTTTATTTTTCTAATTCATATAGAGTTAGTACAATTTTAAAGTATGAATCAAACCATAATGAGGAAGAGAAATATGTTTTTAGGTGATTATTAGTTGTTCTTATATTCTAATTCTTATGATAATAATACAATATTCAATCAATAGATATGGAAAAAATAAATGTTGAAAAATTTATCTCCTGCACAACACACGGGTGGAACAGCTAAGATTTGAATATGAATGGTATGTTGCAGTCTCGAGGGTGACTCATAGGAAGGGTTTAAAGTTTGTGATATATGATGACGATGGTCGTCCAACTACCATGACCACAAATATCGTCTATAAAGAATTATTTAAACTTATAGTTTCATACTTTCTAATCGTATCAGGTATGTTGTTAACTTTATTTTTTTTACACAAATCCTTTATGTCATTCATGGTTTGATATGTGAAGTGACGAATTGTATTTATATATTATTGTGTTTGTACTTTTATATTTATCTAGGTATACTATTCAATCTTAAAAAAAAATCTAGGTGTAATGTTCCTGTCACAAATATGAGGAAGTTACACAAATTGATTATATGTACCATTTATGCATTAGAAGATCCCATATCCACTCCGGAAAAAAATTCGTATGGCCCCATTGAGCCCTACCATCAAGGAGCAGTTATGTATTATTCATCTAATCTAACGTAGATACTAAAAAAAATTTTAAATTTTGGGCGACGTGGGGCTCTCATGCCACGTGGTGTGGGTACTATCCTAACGTGGAGAACAAAGCATCGGCATATGCATTAGTGGCACTGTGTTTCAAAAAGGTAACTAAACGTACTTAGCGGTCGAAAATTACACTTTTAGTGAGTTTTATTGATTATATCTAAAATATGATGTTATTTCTAATATTTTTATAGGTTTTTTATGCTAAAGTGCCAGTATTTGTGTAAAAGTAATGTTAGAGATGTTCCGTTCATCTAAAATTTATTTATTATTTTAATACAATTCAATTGTATAATAATACAAATTTTTATATTCTATGTGATAATTATGGATGTGACTTATGTTTGAGTGCATTCATCCTTTTTGTCAAAACATGAAGATGTTTCTATTTTTTGTCTTGTGTGTTGTTGTTGACTATTATTGATGGTGCTATGTTTGGATTGCTTTAATTGTTGATATTTTTAAGAGTATTGTAAATTAAATTTGTATTTTTTGGTGAGTTTTCCCCCAATTGTTTGCAGGATGAATTGGTACAAAATAGAGGGAAACTCTGTCCAAAATTTTCAAGAATTATTTAATTAGTTATATTAATTAAATTTATTATTGCGACTCATTATTTATTTTATTTTTTTCTTATATTAATATGACTAACACCGATTAATACTGTTATTAATAAAAAAAAATTATGCTTCCGTGCAACGCACATGTGAAATAGCTAGTTATATGAAAAATAACAAAATCTATTAGAAATTACATAATAGAATTTAATTTTTACACTCGAAATTTGCATTCTAAATTAAGTAACTGAAATGTTCAGGCTACAAAATTATAAAAAGGCGTTTAAGATAAAAACAACGAAACATGCAAAAGAATTATATAAAGAAAGAAAAATATATAAAAATTTGCATCCACGGATAACGAATAGTGGACGTGCCCCAAATGAAGTCCTCACATCTAACAACTGCATCAAACCTATGACACTTTCTCAATTTAGTGTATCTCCTCTTGTTAGTCTTTTCCTAGCCGAACAAATTATTAACCAACGACCCAATTTTCCGTTATTTGTAAAAATTAAACCTAAGAACCCTGTATTAGTGTAAAAAACCCTTAATAATATCATATGTAGCAAGTGAGAGACTGCAAGGATTCATGTCGGACAATATGATTTGGCAAAACTTATTATTAAATCAGTTAAGAGGTTTATTAATCTTTATTGGGGTCAAAATTCCGGTTGGTCTTTGAGAAGCTATAGTTTCCCAATCAAATGCTTTGATGGAAAGCCTTCACAATTTTGCATCACTAGGGGATTCCTAGTCGATATAGAAACCTGTGTAAGCATTCCTATAAATGGTGCATCTATCACATCAATTATACTTGTACAATTAAGAGAGGCTCAGGGAGAGAAATTTAGTTTCTTTTTGAACCAGAAATTGCCAGTTAAATCTACCTCAACTTATATCAATGCATCAAGGTACCACAGGATATTCCACAAAGTTTGTAAGACGTTACACAATGTGTAATGTACCTTAATTAAGCTAAAGGGTTGACTTGCAAAATTATAGGAAAAAATTAAAAGCAATATTTAGAATGAAAATAAAAAATCTATAAGAAATTATATAATAGAATTTAATTTTTAAGATCAAAATATGTATTCTACATTAATTAACTTAAATGTTCAAGCTAAAAAATTATAAAAAGAAGTTTAAAATGAAAATAACGAAACATACAATAGAAATTAGTTACTGAAAGAGTTGTGCTATTTACACCCACCTTTTTAATCCCTACACCCACATTTTTTTAAAATTTTGTTAAATTCCAATTTTAGCCTCGCGTAGTAAACAGGGTGGGTGGGCGGAGTATTTTAAATGCTCGGCCGGTGATGGCCGAGCGTCCAAAAAGGACCTCGGCCATCCTTGGCCGAGCTCCCCCATGAGGGAGCTCAGCCAAGGCTGGCCGAGCTCCATCCCGAGCATCCAAAAATATTTTTTAAAAAAAAAAAAAATTTAAATTGATACTGTTTTTGATAATATTTTTTTTTATATTATTTTTGGATTTGGAGAAGGAACACGCGATCTATGAGTGAGATCGAATGGGACGAAACTGGAGATTTAGTATTCGAACTCCGTTTTGGACAAATAAAATAAAATAAAATAGAAAAACAAATAAATATTGAATAAATTTTTTAAAAATGCACTTATTTTATTTATGGTGATAAAATAAAATTAAAAACAAATAAATAAATAAAATTAAATTAGTCAAAAAATAGAAAAATATTGATTTCGCTGCCTAAACGCTTTCGGATGGCCAAAATCCATCGTATATCATCCCGAAGGAATGTGTTCGACTCGTGGCGTCGAGCTACTCCAAATCGGTATATTATTTGTCCAAAACGGAGTTCGAACACTAAATCTCTAAATTGCGATTTCGTCCCATTCGATCTCACTCATAGATTGCGTGTTCCTTCTCCAAATCCAAAAATAATATCAAAAAAAATATTATAAAAAACATTATCAATTTAATTTTTTTTTTTTTTTTAAAAAATATTTTTGGATGCTCGGCCGAGGATGGCCGAGCGTTCAAAAAGGAGCTCGGCCATCCTTGGCCGAGCTCCATCCTCGGCTGAGCATCTAGAAATACTCCGTGCACCCACCTGCTTTATTACGCGAGGGGTAAAATTAAAATTGAAATTTTTTTTTAAAAAAGGTGGGTATAGGAATTAAAAGGATGGGTGTGAATAGCACAACTCTTACTGAAATTATAGAAAAATTCCTTCTGACTTCGTGCGATCTCACCTTCACTATGTGTGCCTGGAAAGCCATCTCTGATCTACTCTTTTCTTCCTCATCTAGCCTCTTTTTAACTAGATCTCTTCACAATAACCCATGGCAACTCTGGGAGAAGGGTTTACCCCTGGCTTTGGCCCTCATATGAAGACTTTTGCTGATATCGTCAAGGGTAAGAAAGCTATGATCGATCATACGGATAAGACTTTTGAGGAAGTGGTCTCAGATGGCAAATCGGAAGCTGTTCCTATATGTGAAGCTGCGATGTATGGAAATAAACCATTTATCCTAGTTTCTTCAGGGGAAATGCATGCGTTATCTACATGGCTTAAATGGGCTCTAGTCCGGAAGTTTTCTCATAAGAAGCTAGCTATGCCTGAGCTCCTCGAGAGGATTAATGCGTTGCGACTACTGGGAGAAGTTCAGGTTAGCCATTTGGATGGCAAGCATGCTATCTTAATTTTTGAGAACCAAGAGGACTATTATCGGATGTTTCAAAACAATTATAAGGTATATCAAGGGATTCCCTATGAGAGTTATGAAGTATATCTATAATTTCAATCTTGCCGTTGAATCCCCTGTTGTTCCAATATGGATTGGCCTTCCTAAACTACCACTGATCTTTTATGATAAAGCTATTTTTTTCTCTATCGCTTCAGCACTTGGTACCCCTCTGAAGCTAGATGAGTTAACTGCCTCCAGAAAATGAACTCACCTAGCCTGTATTTGTGTGGAAGTAGATGTCACTAAGCCTCTGTTTATTAGGATTCGCATTGGAAATGATGAATTTGCAGTGTGCCAAGAAATTGTTTATGAAGGCTTACATGTATATTGTTTTTTTTGTAAGCACTTGGGTCATCCTATTGAATCTTGCCTTTGGAAGCAAATTGTGGGCATGAGTAAACCAACAACTTCTAAAAAAACCCTGACGAAGGTCAAGAGGGTCATCTGGAGACTAATTTGGAAAAGAAGGAACGGAGGCCCAAAATGAAATCTACATTGCATTCGATTCCATCTACAGCTATCTGTGAGGGTCTGGGTAATGACATTGGTGCTTCTTCAAGCCAACATCAGAATACTAGTTCACCTACTATCCCTAAGCTTTCAAATATTTCACATCCTACTCCCTCGAGTGGGAGATTTGACATTTTGCAAGGCATACATAAAGAAACCACTGATCTTATCTTATAACTAATGTGGAAGCTGGAATTGATGAATATGCTCAGTCCTCTCTTGTTATTGAGCTTTCTGACCTGACGCCTATTAACACTGAATTGGGACTTCGAATTTCCCCTGCTCCGCCGGATCAATCTAACCCTTTGACTGATATCTAGAAAACTTACCAAGAGATAAAGAACACTGAAGGTGACTTCCAAAGAAGTTCCTCTGATGATCCATTACTATAGCAAACAACTAATACAAGTAAGACTAATGCTCCCAACATCAAGAATAATAAGAACAGGAGTCCCATAAGGTTAAGAATGGGTGCTCATAAAAACCCAAAGCAAGTTTTATGATGATCCCACAAATTATGATTTCGAATGTACGGGCATCAATACATCCCTGCAAAGGCTTAAAAAACTCAAGTTGCTTCATAATATAGCCCTGCTATTTTTAAGTGAGCCTAAACTTTCTGCAGATAAGATTAGAGAATTTTGCATTAAATTGGGGTTTGATGATTGCTATGCCAATGTCAATAGCAAGATCTGGGTATTCTTGATTTCTTCTTTGAACGCTGTCATCAAAGAGGATAGAGAGCAGCATGTTACTATTGAATCCTCATGGAATTGTAAAACTACTTTGTTCACTGGTGTCTATGCTAAGTGTAACATTGTTCAGAGAAGATTACTGTTGAATGACTTAGTATCCTTTTCTGCTACTAACCATTTTCCCTGGATAATTGGTGGTGATTTTAATGCCATCTTGGCTGGTGAAGAAAGGGAGGGTGGTAATGCTTCTAATGGTTGGTCTATGGATGACTTCAATGACATGTTGCTTGCTAGTAATCTGGAGGAATATCAAATTTCTGAGGGTAGTGCCACATGGACCAACAATAAGCTCTGGGTGAAGCTTGATAGGCTTCTGATTAATGAAGCTTGAATTTCTGAGCATCCTGACTTCTGTCCTGAAACCATATCCCGAGCTACTTCTGATCATAACCCACTTATTATTGGTCTTAAACAGAGCTCTTCTCAAACTAAATCATCATTCAGATTTCAAATGATGTGGCTCCACCATGCTGAATTTCTACAAGCTGTTCAATCTAGTTGGGATCCTCCTCTGAAACAATTCTCCAAGGGACTTTATGGTCTCTTATTTAAACTCAAGAGAGTGACAAACCACCTTAAGACTTGGAATAAAGAAATTTATGGTGACATTTTTGCTGCTGTTAAAATTGCTGAAGCCGAGGCTCTCAGACTAGAAAGCGTGTATGATAGAGATAAGAATGAATCCTCTCTCTGTGCCATGAATGCAGCCTACGCTGTTCTTAACTCTGTCTTTCTCCAGGAGGAACTTTTATTGAAGCAAAAATCAGGTATTAAATGGCTCAAAGAAAGAGATAGAAACACTTCTTTTTTCATGCTGTTGTTCAAAGAAAAGGAGTTTTAACAGGATAACTAAAGTTATAGAGGAAGATGGGAGTGAAACTGATAACCTTGAGGCTATTCAACAGTCTGGAGTTCTCTTTTTTCAAAATCTTTTACCAGAGGAACCTGTGACTGAGGATCCATTTTTATGTGACTATATTCCCTTACTATTCACTTCAGAAGAAAATACTATGCTGAATTCCACCCTTACTGTTACTTAAATTAAAGAAGTCGTGTTTGCTCTTTGTAGAGATCTGCTGCAGGGCCAGATGGCTTCCCTACAACCTTCTACTAACACTGCTGGGATATTGTTCAGGCTGATGTTATTGATGGTGTGGTTGATTTCTTCAGGGACAGAGCTATTCCTGACTCTGTTAAGGCTACCAGTCTTGCCTTAATCCCTAAGATTCTTGATGCTAAACCCTGCAAGTTTTTCAAACCCATTAGCTTTTGTAATGTGACTAGCAAGATTATCACTAAGGTATTATCTTCTAGGTTCTCATGCTTACTTCCTAAAATCATTTCTCCCTGCCAAAGTGGCTTTACTCCTGGTCGATCCATCATTGATAATACCCTGTTGGCTCAGGAGATGGTTTATCAAGTGGCTAGAAAGGTGAGAGGTGGTAATACCACTTTTAAGTTGGATATGGAGAAAGCATATGACCGTGTTAACTGGAATTTCCTTCTCCAAGTTATGAGAAAATTTGGTTTTGATGATTCTTGGGTCTCTAAAATCCGCCAAGCCATCTCCAACTGCAGTTTTTCTCTCATTGTTAATGGAGAACTTAAGGGATATTTTACAGCTTCCAGGGGGCTTAGACCAGGAGATCCCATCTCTCCATCACTGTTCATCATTCTTGCTGAGGTTTTGAATACAAGCCTGCACAAACTTTATAACTCCCATCAATACATGGCATTTCATTATGGAGGTCCTATCCTCATCCCAAACTTGTCATTTGCAGATGACATTCTGATTTTTGCTAATGGTCACAAACATTCTATCCAATTGCTAGTTGATTTCTTAGCTAGATATACTGCTGTTTCAGGCCAAAAAGTCAATCAGGCTAAGAGTAGCTTTATCACTATCAAAGAGGCCCATAAGCAAACTATTCAAGCCTATATTGGATTTTCCCCACAACACTTGCCTATCACCTATTTGGGTATTCCTCTGCATACGGGGTATAAGAAGATCTGCCTATATGATGGTATTATCAATAAAGTGAAACAGAAAATTTTTGGTTGGGAACATCATAAGTTATCTGTAGGTGGGAGGATGATATTGATTAAATCTATCCTTAACTCTATTCCCCTTCATTTGCTTCAGGCAATGAACCCTCCCAAATAATTTTTTTCTAAGATTGCTAGATCATTTAATTCTTTTTTATGGGGTGACTCCTCTAATATGAAATATATCCACTGGTCGTCATGGGAGAAATTATGTTATCCAAAATTAGAGAATAGTTTGGGATGGAGTATTCTAGTTACGATCAATTAGGCCTTTGACATAAAACTATGGTGGACCTTCAGGAAGTAACAATGACTTTGGAGTCAGGTTATGTTTGCTAAATACTGTAAACACTTCCATCCCATTCTTGTTCCTTAAAAAACTGGAGATTCTAGGATATGGGATAGGCTTCTTAAAGTCAGAACTAAGGCTGAAGCTCATATCAAATGGAAGGTGGGTGATGGCTTGATACATATACTCTATGACACTTGGCTTCCTGTGGCTAATCTCTTCTCTATGCTACCCTCCTTACAACTTACTGACACCCAGATTAACCACTATTATAGTGATGGAGGTTGGGATGTTGACAAACTTCAAGCCCTCTTTCGCAGTTATATAGTGCAAGTTATTGTTCAAACCCCTATTGGCCAGCATAAGGATTTTATTATGTGGGATTCTACTTCCAATGCCGATTTCAAGCTTAGCACTTGTGTCGATAAGCTCAGACCAAAGCAGCCTAGCCAACTAATCTTGAAATTTATTTGGTCTAAACTCATTCCTGTGAAAATTTCCTTTTTCATATGGCGATTATTGAAGAACTGGCTGCCTGTTGATGAGGTTCTGAAGGCTAAATTTAATATTTAAATGGCTTCTAAATGTGTTTGTTGTGCTTCTTAGGAAAATATCTCTCATGTTTTCTTAACTGGCCTAGTTGCAGTGGAAGTTTGGGCCAACTTGCGTACTATTTTCGATATCTGTCCACGGTCTTATTCTTCTCCTTAAGATCTTATTTTACATTGCATTCTCAGTTCCGAACATAACTCCATACAGCAAGCTCTTATCCCTCTTCTAGCTTTTTGGTTCCTGTGGTTGGAAATGAACCATGCTAAACACCAAGGTAGGTAATGTCATCCCAACGAGTCATCAAAAGAGTTATTTTCCTAAAAGACCAACTTTAACTTATCCACGAACCAAGCCTTGCTAGGCATTCTACTCCCTCTGTTGTTTACTAGAGTAAACGTCCTCCACATTGGTTTAAATTGAACACTGATGGTGCTCTTAAAGCTGATGGCAAAGCTGCTGGAGGTGGGGTCCTTAGAGATGATACTAGAAATGTTTGCTGGGCCTGTTCTAATTACTACAATATATGCTCTATAACTGTTGCTGAATTAAAGGCTATTGCTTTTGGATTACATCTTTGTAGAAAACATAACTATGATAACATCTGGTTGGAATCTGATTCCTTGTTGCAGTGAAACTTATTAGCTCAGGTCAGCTGGGAGCTTGGGACTACACTTATATACTTGTTGATATAAAGATTCAAATTCAGACTTTCACTTATAAAATCACACACATATGGAGGGAGGGCAACTAGCTAGCTGATTGGCTTGCTAACACTGGCTACAAAGAATGTAAATGTATTATTTTTGTCCCTTAAGAGATAGACAAGGAAGCTCGTGCAATAGCTAAAATGGACAAATTGGGAATCCCCAATCTCAGAATGTAGCGTATCTCATTGTACTTTTCCCTTTGGTTTTTTTAGCAAGGTATTGTTTAGATTAACGTTGGCAGTAGTATTCCCTTGCATCTCATGTAGCTTGTAAGATTGCATTTGTACTAGGCATGCCGAGAGGTAGGGACTTATCCCTCTCCATCTAGGTGTACTTTTCTTTCTTATTAATAAAATTTCTACTGCAAGCTTGCATTTTCGAGCTGTAGTTGTTCCAAAAAAAAGGAAACATACAATAGAATTACGTATAGAAATGAAAATATATAAAAATTTTGATTTGTGCATAACAGAATAGTGGTCCTCGCCCAAATGAAATCCCCACATCCAGCCACTGCGCCAGACCTATTACAGCTATTATACTTTCTCAATTTAGAGTATCTCCTCTTGTTTGTCTTTCCCTAGCCGAACAAATTATTAACCAACGGCCTTAATTAGCCATTATTTGTGAAAAATTAAACATCAAACCTTGTATTAGTGTAAAAACCTATCAATAATATCACATGTACGAAGTGAAAGACTGCAAGTATTTATATGGCCCAGACAATATGATTTTGCAGAACTTATTATTAAATTTGTTAAGAGGTCTAATAATCTTTATTTGGTTAAAATTATAGTTGGTCTTTGACAAGTTGTAGTTTCCCAATCAAATGCTTTGATAGAAAGCCTTTGCAATTTGGCATTACTAGGGGAATCCTATTCGATATAGAAACCTGTATCAGCCGGCCTATAAATGATGCGTCTATCACATCAATTATGCTTGTACAATTAAGAGAGGCTAAGGGAGAGAAATTTAAATAGACTTTTTTAAAGTAATAGATTTTGATGAATTTTGCTAACTTTAATGGATTTTAATAGACTTCCATAAATTCTCATTGACTTTAATGGATTTTTATCTGTTAGACTTTTACGGACTTTCATAGATTTCTATGGACTTCTAAATATTTTTATTTTACTAAAAAAAGTAACAATATAATTAATCAAGAAAAACTCTAGTAATAACTGTTTTAATTACATTTTGTTATTTATCATTTTCTACAAGTAAAAAATATTAAATGTAGATAATGTAACTATCTCAATCTTTCGTTTTCAATAATAAATTTTTTTTCATGCATTTTAAAACAATTACGAATATATTCAACAAAATAAAGTAATCATTACATAACGTGCATCTATAAATCCACTAAATGTTACAAATAAATAAATAAATAAATACTTAAAAGATGGTCTTTTTCATCTCTGAAAAATTTGAAATTGACTAATCAACATGTTCTACGTCACTCCACATATCAGCAGCTATAATAGTTCGCCATTGATTAGCATTCTCTCTTTATTGTTCTTGACTCTCAAAAAATAATTCTACATTATCCTCTTCATCGCCTAACTCCTCATCCTCTGGTTCAACTGGAAATTCATCTGAGCGACACTCATTACGAAGAAAATTGTGCAATCCTGTGCAAGCCAACACTAGTTCTGCTTGTGTTTTATATGGAAATGGAGGAGCTATTTTGAAAACTGTAAACCTTGATTTGAAAATTCCAAATATTCTCTCAATTACATTTCTCAATGAAGCATGTCGAAGATTGAATAACTCTTTGGCATTTTCAGGATCGCGACCTTGACCAACAAAATCTTGAAGATGGTAGCGAACACCTCGAAATGGAGCGAAAAATTGGCGACGATTTGGAAATCCACAATCCACCAAGAAAAATTTACCTAACAACAAACACATGTTGAATAAAGAATACCCCAATGCTAGTATCATCATTTAAACATATATAGAGGTATTTAGCAATCACCAAAAAAACAAAATACCTTGTGGCACTTTCAATCCATTTCTTCTTGATAAAGCATCATTCAACACTTTTGAATCATGTGCTGATCCCTCCCTCCCACTAAGCACATAAATGAATTTCAAGTCAAAATCACAAGCTGATAAAACATTTTGTGAAATTGTTCCATGACAATTACGATAGCTACTTGTATCACGTCCAACTACCATAGCTGGGATATGGGTACCATCAATAGCTCCAATACAATCCTGAAACAATAAAATATCACACAACAAAAATAATAATACAATCATTATAAGAATAACAAAGATAGTAGCAATAATAAAAATAATCACATTATCACTTACTTTAAAGTAGGGATAAAACCTTGTACTTTCTCTTATTTTCTCGGAGGTTGTGGATCCTGGCTTTGCCATCATATCTATTACAAGTGTGTTTAATACCTTCAAGATCTTATTGAAATTTTGACTGGCTGTAAAATGTGATCGACTGAATGACTCTCGAACAACAGAATATCTGGAGTTCTGACCAACAACACATAAAAATGTTGCAAGCATCTCTTCAACACAAATAAACCTTGTATCTCGTGGGAGCCTTTTTTTCCTAATAATGTCGCATAGTTTAACAAATATATTGGGATACATTCTATAAAGTCCCCTAAACTCTTCTGGATCGTCATTTAATATCTTATGTAAATAATCGTATCCACTTGAAGTTTTTGGTCGCCTATTTAAGGAACGATGGACATGCTCACAACTCATGTTAACTATAAGCTCATGTAGCATAGAGACAATTACTTGAATTGCCATCATTATACACTTCATAGTTTCATAGAGTTCATTTTCCTCTTCCATTTCTTCATTCTCTATTTCAAGCATGTTGATATTAGACATTTACAAAACTAGAACAACCTGAAAAACAAATACATTTACATTAGCTTAATGCATAGAATTATACTCCCAAAAAAGCTATTGACACGACAATGCACTTCACTCATAATTATCAATTTAAGAATAAAATTGTTGCATCCATTACTAATTCAAAAGTCAAAAATGCAAAACCAACCAATACGAATCTCCAAAAATAAAATTCACTACATGCGTAAAATTCGAACGTTAAAAAAAATTCAAGACATAAAAATCCAACGACTATGATATTAAAATGCACGAGAATCCATTACTAATCCTACTTCATTAGATAGCTCCTTCCATTACTTTAATGGATATCCATTCAGAACGTTGTTCCTGTGTCATTCTCATGAATGCGAACCTCAGTGTTCCAGTATTAAGTAACTCAAGTAGCTTAAAACGCGTACAATTGTCCAAATTGGGGATCTCCATGATCATGTCTCAGCAATTATCTTTTCCATTAATTGAATCAATAGTATGGTTGAGCTTGTCAATAGTATTACTGATCTTATCTACAAGTCCTGATTGAGTAACATTAGGCTCAGATGATCTTGATTTTGTTTCATAGTTAGTTCTATTTTATTTCTTAGTTGCTGGAGGCACATCTGCAACTATAGGCTGAGACGGCAATGGTAGAATAGAGCGCTCAAGAGATGGAGTCTCATTTAGTGTATCACTTTGTGTGAATGCCCCAATACCAGAATCATAGGTGAAGTTATCTAATGAACTGCCTCCTCTTGTTTCTTCTATCTCAAATGTTTTGGCATATGTATCATCCCCTACTGCAATCACATGTTTCCCCGTAGCTATTCCATGCCCAATTACAATTTTCAGATCTTCATAATCAGCAAAAGTGTCTGTGCGATAAGATGAATTCCCATTTGACTAGTAAATGACAAAATAAATTAAAATTAAAATTAAAAATAGAAAATAGAAAATGCTACATAACTTGTGCTAAAATTTATATTTTATTTTTGAAGAATAAAGTTTACCTTGATGTATTCGTCCCACACTTTATCACTTGCGGTGAATTTCATAGTCTTAGCATCCCATCCAAATCCAGAGTAATGACGTAGTAGCTTACAATAATCATTGTATCAATTCTTAAACCATTTGAGACGACTTTGATATTGGGAGAAAGTCTTTTCAGTTCCAAGTTTTTCATTAAGAGCGAGAAGTATCTTGTTTACTGCAGTTAACTTGCTAAATGATCCATTACTATCACGCCATCCACAAGCAGCCGCATCAACTAGAAGATTTAACAACTCGTTGCTCTCTTCCACCATCCATACTTTATATTTTCCTTCTTGTGAATCTCCCATTTCCTTATTATTGTCCATCCTAAAACCAATGCAAACCCTTAACTCGTATTATATGACTTGTACAAGTTATATTGGCTTGTATTTTTTCTTTTATTATTTTTTTGTTGTGTATATGTAGTATATTTGTAACATAATTTTTATAGGCATAGATAAATTAATGCCTAAGAAGAGAATTATAGAAACTACATGTAAAAATAGTGTTACCAAATTAAAAAGTCTTTTTTGAAGATAATGTGAACCTAGAATACCAAACAGTGTTTGAAAGCAAATAAATAAGGAAAATTATTGAATTTTCTTAGCTGGCTAACTTTTCATTAGGTTCAATTTGTATTCACCTTTTCAAAGTTAACAGTTCAACAAACTCTACTGCCTACCTGTGGAAAAGCTAACTATTGTCGAACAATTTGAGCATGTTGTATACATTATAAAAAAGCTTCCATAGTATCAAACAAAATCTCATAATATTCGTTTTTAATTTTTATATGTCAAAAAACTTATCATAATCCAAAAATAGAATCACAAAAACAATTAATGGGAAAGAAGTGAAAAATTTCAATGATACCACAACAAAATCGTCAAACAAGAGATCAATCCAAAAAAAGCTAGTAAACTATGCTTGCTTTGTTGATGTCTATAAATTCTATGTTGTGGGTTTGCTAATCCACTAGTGTGTGTACTCTATTTCATGCGTATAACAATAACCTTTATTCTAGTCCCCATCTTCTGCTTAAACATGATCTTTACATCAATAGTTGGTAATAAAATGTCTTGTATGATTATTTTCTACATGAATAATATAAAGTATATATGGAAAGACCATGCTTTGTCCCGAAGAAAATGTGATTCTTATATAAGCTATTACAGTCTCATAATATGAAGAGAGCATGCTTTACCTAATTTTTTTTTTTACCAATGGAGCTATGTTTTTGTTATTTCGAACTAAACTCGTCAATTACACATTTAGTTTTGGACAATTTACACCAATTTCCCTAATTTTTTGGACAATTTACACCAATTTCCCTGATTAAATCAGCACCACTAGTAAAATAACATTATTCGTCACTATGTAAGTGCAACAATTATTTTATGTTATTAGACTATAATGGATGGAATTTCTAACCTAATGATGCATGAATGTGTGAGTCAATAAAGCTATGTGTTTCATTTCATATAGGTTCTCAGAACCAGATTCTATAATAATTTATAATTAATTGGTGTACCCAATGTTTTGTTTTCTTATGCATTCTCAGATCACACATTATATAAAAGTAGCGATAACATTTTAAGTGTTCAGTATTGTAGTCAGTAGATTAGTACAATATGGCACCATATAGTCATGGATTTAAACAAGAAAACGCCCAAAACTTTTGGGTATTAAAAATATGATCGAATTGACGAAAACTCGTGCAAAACCGCTAATGCATCACTACATAGTGGAATATGATGAACAAAGAGTCACTATGCCATAAATAATTTTCAGCCCAATTTGATAAAACAGAAACACGAGGCACACATATGCAATGTCAATGCCAAAATTGGTGATATTCTTAACCATCCACTCGAAAAATTGAACCAACAAAAGAAAAGAAGATCAGATACATGTAAACACTCATTCATATGTATATTGCAGAAAGATGAGAAATGTACCGTGATAATTCTTGGTGTGCAACGAACAAGGAGAGGATTCTTGGGCAGAGGCGTCTGTTTTTTCTCACACGATAGAAATCCTTCAAAATCTTTGGGTGGAGAAGAGAGAATAGAGATTTTTGGTATTTATAGTTTCCAATAAAATCAATTATTGAATTCCATTGAAATCTTCATAATATTGAATACCTCTTATTTTGGTAGAATTCTAAAAAGTCTGTATTGAATATCACTTGATTTTAAAAGATTTGGTAGGAGCTTATTAAAATCTATATTTAATACCCCGGGATTTTAAAAGACTTTTAAAAGTCTATAAGGAATACACCTAGACTTTAGAAATCCATCAAAATCAATAAAAATCCCTTAAAATCTTTATTTAATACACCCCCCTTAGTTTCTTTTTCCACCAGAAATTGCCAGTTTACTCTACCTCTATTTATATCAATGAATTGCGTTATTTATACGTTATAATCATTAAATTCAAAGATTCGGAAAGTAATGTTCCTGTAAGTTAATTAAGTGTATGGAATTAATTAATTACTTACGGAAACTACTAAACTAGGATTCATGAATTAATGAGTGACCCATTTTGGATTATACATGGATCCGTCATGCTATGAGTTTTAAAATTTAATTGTCATTTCATATTTCGTTTGTACGATAAAATTCATGAATTGTTTGTAGTCTATACCATTAATAGACCACAGAAATAGATAATACCCAATTTGTTGGGATAAAATGTAAACATTGTGCTATAAAAATCTATAGAATTTGAACATAATTTTTTATAAAATATTCACAATTAATTAATGGTCTGAATTCAAAACCCGAGCATCAAAACTGACACAACCCCAAATGATGTTTCGGACCAAGTTCATGAGTTACTCCTCTCTTTCAAATAAATTTGGATTTACTTGTTTCCGAACCATCCAGTGCTTTTACATATCTAGTTTGGCCCCACTCTGACCTACGCCCACAGCTGTTGAATCTTTGTTTAGAAAGTCAAGCGAACGGCCTGTGTATGTCTATGGGAAAGGATGTTTGAAAGTGACTCACCTTTAACTGAAGAGGGGCTAAGTAGGCGGATTGTGCAAGATAATAGAGTTCTCATGTCTGTTGGCTATCCGTATTATTGACTTTCGAAAATGGGGCCAACAATTGCTCCTTGCCCTCTGTCTTTTCCCTCCGTCCACATATAGGATAGGATATGCGTTCGAGGCATTTACCACCAGGGACCTGTGTTTAGACAGCGAGAGGGGCTTTGATCACACTCACTCCTACAGTCAAGTCAAGAATCCTCCAGTTGTTGATAAGGATTAATATGATCATGAGTGATACAGTTGAGCTTAAACAAACGCGTTTAGCAGACCTACTCGAAAGAGTCGAGGCCCTTGTGGTTGAGAGTGTAAAAGTGTGGTATTAGAGAATACTTACCTTTTCTTGAGCTTTTTCCTTCTATTTATACGTACATCTCCATAAAGGCGATAGTTGCCTGTTTATAATGGCTCTCCTATATGTCCAAATGTTATCGGTTTTCTATCCCATCCTAAGAATATGGGTTTGGGGTGGATGTGACAGTCACTGTGACCTTCGTAGTTGCGAATCAACAAGTGATCACATGTCACATCAATCACCCATTACATCGAGGAGCCTCATAAGTTGGATGGGTAATGGTACGTGGCTGGGAGAACGCCTCGACCATACTACATGGGCCCTGATAATTCCTACTAGTAACATAAATCTCCCAAGCCCAGGGCCCTAATATTTATATGAGGTGCTTGTTTTATAAGTTTACGTATTTAGCTTTCCATAAATCTAATGGACAACGTACCATATCACATGTAGCTAGATGGAGGAAGTCCATATGTGGACAAGCCTAAGTGGAGGGTGTGGCATGTACTCACCATTATCCACTTCTTTTAAATTTTGAAGAAAAAGTGAGACATGTTAGCTCTTCACTGATGCACATTAGGTAGTTAGATGTGAAAGTTATGAGTTGTCTAATTTACATATTACTTAGGCGTATCTGGATTGTGTTCTATTAAAGTGCAGTTTGTTCACAGTTATCTCAAGCCAGATATATCTGGGTTATAGTTCGATTGGAGCCTAGATATATCTAGCTCAGAGTAAGAATACATAAATTTAAACAAAACAGCAAACACACGATTTTAAGGTGGAAAACCCCAACAGGGTAAAAAACCACCGGCCTGCACCTGCAAACAAACAGATTCACTAGTTGCCAAGAAACTAAACTAATTACAATAAATTAAGGATAGAAATACGCATATTACTATCAAACAACTAGAATTAACGACAATCACTCCATGATTTCTCTTCTAGCGTGTACTGTGAGCCAACATCCCGTTGCTCTTCAAAACTTCTCGTAACTCCGCAATCCAGCCTGGATTTGCGGGGTCCTCCCACCGATCGTCACTTCCCGTGAAGATCTTCTCTTGGTTGAGGCTCCTGTGTAGTGAATCAGACTTCTCCCGAAGATTTGACTTGATGAAATCAAGTGGTGGACTTGTAGTGCAAATGCACTTGTAATTTAGCTTTAAGCACGATATAAATCTTAGGTTACAAATGCATGGGGAAGTCAAGGGATGAACGAGACACGCAAGCTAGCTAGTACTCGATTGCTTTGCTCTATTGCGTGCGTGCTCGTCATGATCATTCTAACTCCACTTGACCTCTATATAAACATGTGTTAATAGACTGCCTTGCCACCAACGACTTCCCTTAACACATGAACTCCTACAAAACAAACAAGAGATAAGTTTATAGGATAAGATAAGTTATAACCAAATATAAGAATTGAAGTGACCAACTTATCTTAATTTACTTATCAATTTATCTTAGTAGAATTTTAACATAATAGGTAAGTAACAATTCTTATTGATAGGCGTGTACTCCCCACTTCCAAAGTATGAACCCCAATTTGAGTCTACCCAAATCTTACAAGATAATGATATCAATTTGAGTCCATCCAAATCTTTACAAGGTAATCACATAATAACAAACGTGATGACATTCATAACTAAATCTAACCAACTCAAGGACTCCTAACAAAATTTAAACTCATCCTATTAATAAACCACATGCTTAAAAATCTATCTAGAACATCTTAAAAATAATAATTCATGTGATAAAATGAGTTGACACTAATTAAGTCAACTAATAACACGCGTTAATAATTAATTAAATTATGCATGATAAAATAATATGACAATTAAAATCACATGCATGGAAAAATAGAAATGGCAATTAAAAGTAAATAGCTTAATCAATTAAATCACGTTCACTTAATTAAAAAGCTAATAATCTCCCTCTTTAACTTTTTTATTTTTCCAAAACCTTGTTTTCTAAAAATTTGCAAAGTCAACACATCAAGGATATAAAGAACTCTCCCTACATAAGTTCTCCCTCCCGATAAATCAAATGAAGCAACTAGTAGCATGGAAGCACATAAACATAAAAACGAGAGAGTTGACTTTCGATTTTTAGTGACTTTTAATTTTCTTTTAATTTTTTACTACTACTCCCCCTTTTTGAAAAAAAAGGAAAGTCAAATCTCCATCAGAGCATCATCTGTAACCTGCTAATCAAGATCATAGCAACGAAAAGTGAGTGCAATATGTAGTTACAGATCCAAAATAAAAGTACTAAAAACAGTAAAAGTGTCTGGGGTAACGAGGCTAGAAACAGGAAAGATGGTCAAGTCCAGATGTATCTGGAGTGTATCACTTCTTCTTCTTCTTCTGTGGATGCTATGGAACTAGGTTGGATGCATCCTTCCAGTTTAAAAGGGCACCAGATGTACATGTATTAGCATGAATATACAGTCCCATGTCTGCTGCTAACAACTCAAGCAGATATGTCTACCCCATACTCTAAGCTGTCAGCTCAGCCATATCTGCCTCCATTTTGATGCTTTGAATTCCTTGTATAGATTTTTCCTTGTAGTCCAAGTTTCCAAGAATCCCATATAGCGTGAAATTTCGTTCCTTCACAAGTCAGTTATCAGTTAGGAAATTGAAATATGCAAAGAATTAAAGAACAATTGAAATACCACTATTGTTGGGCCCACAACTAACTGATTTGATCTGCAAAAATTCGCCACTTAAGCCCACTGTATACTCCCACGTTTCAGATTAAATGAAAAAGATGAAAATTCACGAAAATTAGGGCTAGATGCATCTAGTGTACCTTACCGAATGAGAGGACTCAAATATATGTAAATGCCTTCAGCTTTCATTGAATTAGATGCATCTGCGCAGTGTACAGTCCACCACGGCATGGATTGAGTGAGTTACTGAGAGTTGAGTGTATGATTCGAACAACCATCAGTCAATCACGTACTGTCAAATACCTTATGGTTGCCCTAACTTATTGGCTTTTACTATAGTGCATGAGAAGACCGATCTTAATCTATGAGTGTGCAATTATCAATATCCGGCTTTCCGACTTTTTCAATAGTTGGCATTGTCTTTTGGAGGTGGAAACGGCTACACACAATCCCCAGAAGCTATCTTTTAAGTTCTCCCCCTTTCGTTTTCAAATTTTGCTCATGTTTCTTCATTTTCCTTTTTCTTTTGGAAAGGGGTATGAGCTTGGCTTGGATTGACAGCCTTCTTTTCCACTGACCCTGACCTTGGACAATCAATTACGTGCAATGCTAATAGCAAGATAGAGATCGTAGGTCTACACACAGAATATAGAACCTCAATAAGAAGCGATGATCATATAGCATTGACAATAGTGACTTATTCTTCCAGATTGTCCGACTAAGTGCTTTAGATTGATTAGAGAAACATGTTGACCGTCGACTGCCAGATGTATCCTCCTCTCTGTTAGCCTCAGCACTTGGATGTCTCCTGCACAGATATGACCTACAACACTTAGAAGTCAAGGGATGAACGAGACACACAAGCTAGCTAGTACTCGATTGCTTTGCTCTATTGCATGCATGTTCGTCATGATCGTTCTAACTCCACTTGACCTCTATATAAACATGTGTTAATAGACTGCCTTGCCACCAAAGACTTCCCTTAACACATGAACTCCTACAAAACAAACAATAGATAAGTTTATAGGATAAGATAAGTTATAACCAAATATAAGAATTGAAGTGACCAACTTATCTTAATTTACTTATCAATTTATCTTAGTAGAATTTTAACATAATAGGTAAGTAACAATTCTTATTGATAGGCGTGTACTCCCCACTTCCAAAGGATGAACCCCAATTTGAGTCTACCCAAATCTTACAAGATAATGATATCAATTTGAGTCCATCCAAATCTTTACAAGGTAATCACATAATAACAAACATGATGACATTCATAACTAAATCTAATCAACTCAAGGACTCCTAACAAAATTTAAACTCATCCTATTAATAAACCACATGCTTGAAAATATATCTAGAACATCTTAAAAATAATTCATGTGATAAAATGAGTTGACACTAATTAAGTCAACTAATAACACACGTTAATAATTAATTAAATTATGCATGATAAAATAATATGACAATTAAAATCACATGCATGGAAAAATAGAAATGGCAATTAAAAGTAAATAGCTTAATCAATTAAATCACGTTCACTTAATTAAAAAGCTAACAGAATGGATGAAGTCCTTATGTAGATGAGGCTAAGTGGAGACCGTGGCGTGTACTGGCCATTATCAACTTATTGTGCACTTATTCTAAATTTTGAGGAAGAGGCGAGACATGTTAGTTATTCACCGAGGCACATTTGGTGCTCGATCTATGTAGTTGGATGGATGACGTCTATATGTGGATGAGGCTAAGTGGAGGGCAAGCGTGTATTCGCCGTTATCCACTGGTTCGCACTGAGGCGTATTCATGGTGACGTCTCGATACAAGTTGAAGTAATGATTAATGGTTTGGGAACACGCTCGTAGCGTTTTAAAACGGCTCATGCATTACATGCACCCCATCATTGCAACTGAAATTCAACGAGATTCAAGAACGTATGTGAGGCACGTCCAATGGGAGATGCGTGTTTCCCGGTCGCAAATGGTAAAATTTTTAAACGATGGAACCACCTTTCGAAATGTTTCCTCCTCAAATGTTGACACGTGGTTATCCTACGATGGAGATAAAGCCTCGAATTGGCTGTATACACTCTTCTTCGATAACCTTTCAATGTTTCACCTTTATCTTCTTTACAATATTGCAGTTTTAAGAGCTAATCTTTGTCAAGCAAAATTCTTCGAGTCTCTTTTGTTGTTTCTAATTGGTCTTTTCACTAAAGCAGTAATTTAGAATAATCATGGTTTCTACATCCTCTAATCTTAATAACCCATTGACACCACTCCTCTGAATGCATCAACGTCAGATAAAGTCCTTTTGTGCTGCATCATTCTAATGGGAAAGGTGAAAAGCATGCGGTTATCGACAGTTGTGGAGCTTCTAGTAAAAGTGGGGGTTAGTTTGCTAATGTCATAGTTAGCCCCTAGGTGGGAGAGGGAGATGTCGGCGGTATTCTTGGTACATACCAATTCCCCAAGGATGTGGCGATAGTTGTTCGATGGGCAGAGGATAGGCCGATGAGGCCACCGATGGTTTTGGGTAAGGCAGTGACCATCTCCACCTTGGATTTTTCACAAGGTGGGCTGCATCTTTCGATGTACCCATTCATCAAGAAGGTTTTTATTTGTATGGGGTGGCTCCTGCTGGAGTCCACCACAGCAGTTTCGCTCAAATAGTAGGGTTCCTCATCTTGTGGGCTGTGGTGACCAGAGGGCAGGAGATGGCATTTTGGGTGTTCGAGAGCTATGACTTGATGAAGAATTTCCCAGAGAAAAGTGGAGTAAGGGACGAAGGGTATCACTACATTGCTCCTTCTGGCAAGTATCCTTCCCTGGTGAAGACTTTTTCTTCCATTAAGAAATGGAAAGAGTATTAGCTCTGGATTACTGGGGACTAGTAGACGTGTTAGTGGAAAGGGAGCAGAGACCGAAGGCAAGGTGTGACTTCGGCATATTCCGTAAGTTTTGTTCTTGTTACGCTATGATGCGTTCATGATCTTTTTCTAACCGATGTGTTGATGCGTTTGCAGAGAAGTCTTGTATATATAGGTTGGCAAAGTCTGACCTTTGCAACCTGACCTCGATCCTGAAAAGCCTGCCTCTCAGGACATTCCATTGAGCTTATTTGATAAGGAGAGGTTGGAGCATTAGAGCCTTATCCCAACTGCCAATAAGCTTTTAAGACGTGGCTCTTTAAGTTTGATTTTGTTTTGGGCGTCGTCATATGTTGATTGATTTGTATTGCATTGTAGTTGAGTGTTGTTAGGGGAGAAAGCCTTGGATTGCTATTCTGGAGTCCCCGAGGCCATTTCCTCAAGTTCTGTCGAACACGCTATCGAGGCGATCCATCTTGAGATTGCCAAACACCGCAAGGAAGGTAGTGAAGAGTTGGCTTAGCAGGTTAAGGTCGATGGTAGCCCTGCTGGAGCGGAGGTTCAGACGGTGAAGCCATTGACTCTGAAGAGGGCTGCGGATCTTCTTCCTGCATTCTCAATGAGTCAAGTGATGGGAGCTCACAACAACCGTGTAGGACATAAATTTTTTGTTTCGTTACTAAGTCTAATGAGCCCACAACCACGTAGGATGGAATAAATAGATGGCTCTGTCCTAACGTGTAACATGAACCTTAGCTACTAATTACGAAGGCTAGGGAAATTTATACTCTATATATATATATGTATATATAAGTTGATGATTAAAATTTAGTGTGCGGCATGGTTAATGTCAATGATAGATGCTTACCATTTTCATAAAAAGTTCTTGAACCTTTACCTTCACTTTAAAGGCCAATGAACATGCACCAAAGAATGGACATGCTCATTCAAACCACATTAACTTCAGTAAACATGTCCAAAAATCCTTCTATTTAAGAATATACTACTACATTACAGTAGTGTGCCAATATGCTGGCTAACAAAAATGCAATAACGTAGAAATATGTTGTTTAACAGAATGTTTTGCCTACCATTTTAAGCTACATATTGGCTTCCATATAACTTAAACACAAACTTAACAAATATATTAGTAAGTAAAACAGGACAAAGTCTTCATTAAGTCACCATGGAGTAGTTTAAACTTACAGCAACATACATAAAAGTCTTAAAACGAGATCAACATTAGTATAAATGGAACAACTTAAACAACACGAGCACATGATACCAACACAGACTTCTATCCTACCCTTTAGCCCTATTTTTGCCTCCATCTTTATCATCATCATCACCATCTAGCTTTACATCTTCAAGTTTCAAAACAAGGTGTGCATATAAAGCTTTTATTGGGAGCCAAAAATCATACAACCAAACATTGGCTAATACTTAAGCATGAAAAATGTTGTGATGAGCACATAATGCAATGAAGAAGTGGCAGAGAGGGTGATCACAAATCAAAAAGTTCCATGGGCTAAACTCATGAATTTCCGTAATTAAACCGTTCAAGAATCGTGTACTATAGACCTCTAGAATGACAATGGTGATGATGTAATGCTAGAAATCAGTCCTGACCCATAGAGACACCAGCTACCAACTTTTGTTACAAATGCTATTGTAAGCCCGCCACCCGCCCTATGCCAATTCATGCTCCTCAATTCCTATCGCTGTCCTGTTGCCATTTATACTAAAATAAATAAATAAATGTAAATTGAGTACTAGCAGACTCAGTGGATAATTCAACATTATAGTAGGCGCACAGGCAAATGCAATGACATGTAAAAATGTAGTAACTAATGGATGCTTTGCAAATGTATTTAGAAATCTTTCATCTTTCCTCTCAATAATGCCCAAATAGCTTAGTTGTATTGTTTACAAGGTGCAAATCACAATGAGTGACCTACCCCATTTGTCAAATACTCACAAGATCAGAGTACAACAGATCAAGCAAATAAAAAAACATTCTTTCTCATACATGGCGCAACCAGTACACCTTGGCCACAATAATAATAGTTGGAATGCTCTGGCATGTAGAATCTTATCATAATCATGTTGGGTTTGGTGCCCAATAATATTAGGACATTACTGTAATTTGATATTTGTTTTAAATATATAAGTAAAATATTGTTTTATTTATGTGTTCTTTAAATATTAAACACCTAGTATGAGGTAGTGCCTAAGGACCTTTAGTTCCTGAGAGATAGTACAGGCTAGGTGACTATATAGAGAGGCATAGAAGAAATAGCCTTTGTACTTCAACCACAAATATTTGTCCTAGAACTTTGTTTGGGTTCGAGGGGTAAATGAATTTACCATTTCTAGTACATGGTTTATCTTAATCATGCCAACCGATCATGTTGGGAAGGCTGAAATATACGTACGTGACTTAGGTCGCAGGCACATTCGACTGGACTGCAAAAGGTTGATTAATTATTAACTGTGTCGTTTCTAAAAGAATTAATCAATCTTGAACTTATGGTGGGTTACCTTAATGCTACTCAATCTACTATTTGCTATTCATGAACAGGAGGTTCTTTGATATGTCAATGAGTGAGGTCTTGTACAACAGTCAATACCTCGATACCTTGGGGGTCGAAGGGAATCGGGTAGTACTTACTCTATCGTACGGAATTTGTCGCCTTGTCAAGAAAGGCTAAGAGTGAGCTTGAGTTTTCTTTTAAAATAGCAGTTCGAAACTTGTATACACGGCACTCCCTGAGTGTTTGTACCATGACGAGGTCATGAAGGAACTATTAAAAGAATGATAGTTTAAGTGAGATCATAATTGGAATGGAAAATGGTCATTTTATCCCTGATCTAATTATTTGATGTCAGACGGGGGTAACACCTTGGGTGATATGTTAAAGGATGTAATTGCATATAGTATAGAATATTGCAGCTGTTGTGATTTTATATGTTCACGAGATTTCAATTTTTCCACCTATAGTGTCATAAGTGGGAGCTCCGTTTATGCCGGGAAATCATAGGATCAGCTGGCTATGCATTTACTTGGTAGCGTTAAACATATAGGTTTGATCAAGGTTCCTCTGGCGTTTTGATGAAAGTTGCATACTAAATCGTGTGTCGATTGATAGTTGCAGGCCACTTAAGTTATTAAAAAAAGAACCGGGCCTTGGGCTTGTACATAACTTTTACAACTTAAGTTAAAAGTATAAGTTGCTGAGAAAGCCTGCGTAAGGATTTTTAATCCCACATCGCTTGCAGAATAAACCAGTAGATGCCTCATACAACTATAACTAGGGGTTCTGGCTTACTTGTTTCTCTTCCCAAACAGTCTACTCTTGAACTTTTTCTAGAGAGTTGATTTACTTCAACACTCTTAGGTCAAAGTTTTGATTGCGATTGGAGTTCTTTTTTATTGGGGTGCCATCGAAGAAGGCTTGGGGGTTGGAAGCTCAGTGTTCGCCGACGATGCAAATTAATGAAGGCGAAGCTAAAACACAGTGAGGGTAATTCCGCGACCTTCTTGTGTTCTTGTTCTTAGGCGTTATATTAATTTAATTAGTCTAATTGTAACTAAGTATTAGTTAAGTTATTTGACTTAGGCATGCTTTTACGATTAATTCCAACAAATCAACAATAACAATCTCAATTCATTGTAAGCAACCGACCGAGCTTTTCTTATTATAAAACTTGTCTTGAAAATCATGCACATGAATGGATGTTCATGAGTTCAAACTATCTCTATTTAAACTACTCATGAGATAGTAGATGGGCAATACAAATATATAATAACATGCTTACCATTCATGTAAAGCAACCATATATAGGTTATAAAATAGAATGGAATATTTAGCTACATCATTTCAACAATAATAATCACAAAGATCAATCAACTCAAAGAAATCATCAATAATGCTCTATATTATAATTTCTTCATGCCTTAGGAATTTTTCAGCTTTGAATCATCAAGGATATCATCCATAAAACAAGTAAAATGAGGTCAAATCTTTGTTCTTGTCATCCATTCCATAATAATGACATTTTCATAACTTCCATCTTACACTTTACAAATTGTACAAAGGACCTCAGTTTATGATCCATTTCTTCACAATCAATTTTTGACTTCCATTTTTGCTTCTCAATCATGCTAGTTTCCACTGGGCTATCATCTTTTAAAACTTAAGATCATCAACTAAACAAAAAATTCAATTAGAGAGCTCAATTTGGGGTTCTCCAAAATTCTTTCAATTTTGACAAAATTAACTTCACATTCTTGGATATCATCATCAATTGAACACTATACTCAAAGTTGAAGACCAAATAGTGAAGAGAACAAGGCCATGCAGAGAGTGTAGGTCTCGGGTTTCCACATCCTCATTAAAGCTTCACTAAGTACTTCTAATTTCTTTCATAGTTAGCTTGTTTAGTGAAGATTAACATCAAATAGCAAACAACGAATGATAAAATCAAGTCAATTCCAACCCATAGTCACGGCTAGGTCACGGGTTTAGGAAGAAATGCCACCAAACAATTTTATCATTGTTTTGCTCCATGTAGTGGTCTTAAAACATCAACTAAAGGTAGATAAAGCCAAGAAGATCACAAGAATCAAGGAAAGTAGGGATCACACTAACCATTTCGAATTTACACAGGTAAATCCTACCACCACATGTTGAATTACCCACCTTGGTTAGTGAAGTGACATGTGGAGATGAGGAAAGTGCTTGAAGTGGATAAGGAACTTGAGAGGAATTTCACTTCTCCTTCTTGAAGTGTAGCTAAGAGCAAGAAAAGGAAGAAAAGAGTAGCTTTGTCTTGTGTTCGCTTGAGGAGAAAGGAATAGCCTTTTCTCGTTTTCGCTTGAGGAAATGAAGGAAGTTAAGTGGTATATGTGTTAGTTATGGTGTACAACGCCCAATAGTTGGACCGGGTTATTAAGGTTGGGGGCCTAACTAATTAATAGGATTAATTAAAGGCTTTAGTTAGCTTGGGGTTTAAGAAACCCACAAGCCCAATATGTTTATCATAAACCTATAAATAACCCACTGTTGTCCCATAACTTATTAAATGTTTTTCTCTCTTAATTCTCTCTATATACTTAGCGTGCACTAGGCTTTAGAGAAAGTATCCAACTGCAAAGGTGTTCGTGATTCAAGAGTAGTCTTGGCGCGTGGATCACCATCAGATGTCGGATGATTGCATGGCTGTGGAGATAAAAGAACGAACGAGAGGTTCCCCGTGAAATCTGCTTCTTGATCGGCAATCTCTAATCACAAATCTCATCTAAGAAACGGGCAAATCCAACTTTGAATTGCTTGTTTATTTTTCCGTTGTGCATGTTTATTGAGCAATTACCAACAGTGGTATCAAAGCTAACTCATCTTTCTTGTTGAGATTTGTTAGATTTTGTTCAATTAACAATAGTAGTTATTATATCAATTTAATTTGGATAATTAACAAATATTGTTTACGAAATAATATTGTTAAAGTTATATTGGATCAACTACGTTTCATGAATCTAGTTCGCAAACAAATATTTGAAAAATCATGAATTTGATTTGTGATTCTTCAAGCGGACTAAAAAGAACCATCATTTTGGCTCTATAACCCATTTCAAAACTCCAATGACCACAAAAAGAACGCTAAAACAGGTTTCCAGCATAACCCAGCAGTGTGATAGAAGCGGCGAAACACCGCTGCTATGGCTGGTGGCGGTGAACTATTGGCCATGTCCCAGAAGCAGCGGTGCACTATTCACTGCTGCAATGTTAAAGCACCAGCAGCGGCAATTGGCGCCACTGCGTACTACAATAGCAACGGCGATTGCCGCTGCTGCGAATAATGGCTAGAAGTTGCAAGGTGGCAGCAGCACAGGTTAAAGAAAATTGTGATTTTATTTTTCAAATTGATGACAATTATAACTCCATGTTCTTCAAAACTCACATTAAAGTGTGACTTTAATGTTAACGACAAAAAAAGAGTTATTTTTTAAACCCATTCCTTGTAATAAAGTTGAATAATTAATGAGATTAATTATGTAACTTTACAGAATTTATTAGTTAATGTGATTAACTAATTAATCTTTAACGTAGTTGAAAAAATAAGGAGTTATTTTGTTAGTCCGCTTTTTGTGATAAAATTAAATAATTAATATGATTAATTATATAATTTTATTCATGAGTAGTTAATTGGTTAATGCGATTAACTAATTAAACTCGAATATGTTTGACAAAATAAAAAGTTATTTTGTAGATCCCCTCCTTATAATAAAATCAAAAAAATAATTAGATTAATTATATTATTTTATTGATGAGCTATTAATTAGTTAATGCGATTAACTAATTAATATTCATTTGGTTCATTTTTTAATTGGCTTAAAATGTTTAGCCAAATAATATTATTACCCAAATCTAGAAATTGATATAATTGTTAATATTAGATATTGCGGATGATTATGAGCTAGACCAATGTGATTGTATTAATGTATGGTTTTATTCCTCATTTTATGTTGGGAGCTTACGTGCCTGTTATTAATTTGGGGCCTATGTGCCGATTAATTTTTAATTTAATTCCGGACCTACGAGTTTATGATTGATGGTGCATGTGCCAACTAGTATAGGATATAAGTTGGAGCAAAAGATGGAAAACATCGGAGTTAACCGACGAAGGATGAAGACATTATCCTCCTTTAGGAATTGACTAACTATTTTTTCTCTTGGCTCAGGAAAACTAGATAGAAATACGTCCATAATCATCCATTAAATTATGTTATGCTTGACGATTGCGTTGATGTTGATTATTATGCATGATATTATTGATGAGACCGATCCCTTTAAAAATGATATTAAATTCACGACTAAACGTTAATCCGTGCCTTCCAATATTAGTGTGAAAATTTGGATTTCCACAATCGTAGTCAGCTTGTTGAGTGACTCAAGGTTGCTCGATCATAGGAAATGTTCTTCACTGTGAGACATGTGTTGTCTATGAACATTTGGTCAAATTTAACTAAAATTTATTTCTTATTGAGTAACTCAAGGAAATAGATTTTAGAGGCATGTTAAGTTAATACATACGATGTACAAGATAAATAGTTATCAGCTTGATGATCTAGGAATCACATGGAGATGTGATTGATAGGTGTATCTACCTGAATGTAAATTAGGACTTATTGAGTAACTCAAGGTTTTAATTGAACAAATGGGGTCTTAGCCCACTGATAAAAGTTGACTTATTGCATTTATTAGTTCTATTATCATTTTTGTTAATTATATTATGAGTAATGTTTTGAGTTTGAGAAGCATAGTCGATGCCAACAAACTCACCAGAACTATTTGAGTACTATACACAAAAACAAAAATGAACTAAATGTTAACAAACTCACTAGACTGATTTTAGAATAACGTCATGAATGTGAGAGTTATTCTCACATATAAATTAAAATATGTCATAAATAGATTATCCGAAAAATCCTACCAAGATAGTCTCGCCAGAACAATGTGGACTTACAAAGATCATGTGATGATCATAATGCGGTATGTATGATACTTGTAGTTATGAGTTGTAAATGTCGCATATGGGTATGGATATTTATATTGTTATTAATCATCATTAGGAGTTGATTCATGTACTAAACAATATAAAATCCGAAATGCTATTTGAAGGCTTGATGGACGACAAGTCAAATGTTGAATTGGTTAATATTCGTTGCCTAATAACTTATCGCAATTTTTTGTGAATTAAGATATGAATAAGATTCACAATACCTGTACTAATCTGTTTGGTATGCCAAAACTGTAAAACTTATCACCAATGTGATAAGTTTTGATCTTGATACTCCTGACGGGACTTAGAAGAAGTCCCAAAGGAACTTTGAGAAAGATTTTTGGAGATCAAACTAATAATTGAAGCATATAAAGGCATACTGAAAGCCAGTGGCGCTTTGTAGAGACAAAGACCATTTGTATAGAATTGTAAAGCAACAATAACCACTTTGAAGACAAAAGAGTCTTAGAGAAGATTCTACTTCAAATCAAGGTTATTAAAGTCGTATTTAAGTCTTTCAGATATTAGATATCAGATGCAGATCCCATATCTCAATATGATTGAGACTTAAATAAGAAAGTCCACTGCAAAGTAAAATAATAGGACCTATGGTAGGAAATAAAGTAAATGTTGCTTCACTCAAGGCCGATCATTTTTCGTTCCCTTTTTATTTTGTTTTAGAATGATTATTATGGTCATGTTCATATAAAGAACATTATTTCTAGTTCATGTTCGGACATGAATAGTTGATCTATTAAGGTTGAAAACACTAGTTGTTCACAATCATATAATCAATTGTAGAAATAAGATCAATAATATTGGTTTTTCTAAAAGGTCTATTGTTGGAATAGAAAAAAAAGAGATATAAAGATAGTTATGTCATATTCTGACATCAAAACATGTTAATCCTAATTCATATGGATGTAATTGTGAAAACATGTATGAAAGTCGGATAATGACCTTTCCAGCATTGTCAAGCTCAATGATGACTATATACTAGATGTAGTATCTTATACTTGATAGACTTCAGGAATGAAAGTTTTGAAATGTTCAAACAAGCGAGAAAGGAAAGCTAATTGGCGAATATTCTCATGCCAGGATATGATCGAACTTTAGAATATTTAATGATATAATTAGAAGAATGAGATTCTCATTCAGTGATTTTGGGGGCATACACCACCAATCCGATGGCGTATAATAAGAGAAATTGTTCATATTCATATGATGCAATTTAATCATTATGCCTAACATTTCATTCTAAAATTGTTTTGGGGATGTGCAATAGAGATTGTAAGAAACACACTAAATAGTGTTCCATCTAAGTAAGTAGATAAAATTCAAAAATCGCTTTCAGTAATAATGCTTAGATGAAGCGTGAGAGAAATCCCTTGATAGATATTCGAAAGAAAAAATTGTTGGGTGTCACTATTCTGACTTTTAAGATTAAAGTCATCTTGCCAAAGTATCATCTAATCTTGGAGAAATTGTTTTTCCTAAAAGGCCAGTGGAAGTAGAATAGATCATGAAAAAGTTCAAGAAATCACAAAAGAGATTGGTGGGTATCTAATCCAACAAATAATAAATAAACTTGGTCAATAAAAATAAATAAATTGTAATAGTGGTGAGCAATGCCGTATCCCAAGAATTGGTTAGATTTATTCTTTTAGAAATAAAAAAATAAAAAATGGGGGGTTTAAATGATGTGATTAAAACAATCCAAGTAAAGAAACGAAAAATAGAAATGAGTTATAGTCAATTAAAAAAAGTATCCAACCCAAGGTATAATCTCAGAATTGATTCACACAAATTGATCATTGCCACAAAGATAAAATCCTCTATAATTTCTCTAAATTAGTTATGGTTATTGGTACGACCTAACAACCTATCTCTCCTTACTTGTTCGATAACCAAGGTACAACCATGGATTACTTCTCCAATCAATAAACAACCTTAGGTACGACCGTAGGATTTAATTTACTAACAGCATTAATTTCTAAAGTGGCCAATTCTAACCAACAAATTCACACGGTGATTTGTTTAAACAAGATTATATATTCTCACAATCATAAATTGAAAATTTTGACCTAATCAATTATGTTGTTTGCCACAAACACTAGAAGACTAAATAATTACGGATTTAGATTTCTAATTGGCAATCTATCGTTTTGACAATTAAATAACGAGCCCTTTGTATAATCAATAAAAACAATAATTTCATGCAAACATAGAAAATATATAAATAGAGAATTATAGAAGAACTAAAAAGAATGAATTAGATCTCACAATATGTTTAATCAATCTTCAATTATCCTTGAACTAGAAAGAAATTTAGCTCTCCATGGGAGACATGGAGAAAATTCACAAAGAAGAAGATGAACACGGTCTGATCGTTGCCTGAAGAAATACGTCCTCTCCTAATTCAAATCTAGATACAGCTCTTAAATTAATCTAGGAAAATAAAAGAAAAAATAAAAGGAAGGATTCTAATTTCCTAATTCTAATAGAAACCTAAAATTTTTTCCTACAAAACAAAAACTAATTGCATTAAAGGTCCCTATAAAATATTCCTATTCCTTGAGAGTAGGTATAATTAAATAGGGTTTTCTATCAGTCCATCAACTATTCACTTCGAAGAAGTCTTGTTCCAATTTTTTGTAGGAAAAATATATTGGTAAGGCATGATCATGCTTTAAGGTCGAGGTTCTACTAATTGTTTTCCCATTAATCTTCACTATTTCTTCAAAACTTCTAAAATTAACTTTAACTTGATTCGACTCTTTCACTTGGTCCATAAAATATAAAACACAATTAAAATAAAAGACTTAAATAATTTTAAATTAATAAAAGCATGGGAAAATATGACAATTAATGTGAATTTATATGCTCTATCAGAGACTAACCAACTAGATGAACTGGTCAATAAACTTCATTTGATGAGATGCAAACTAGCAAAGAAGAAAAGTTCTCAAGAACACATTGGCTCCATGTGAATTGCGTAAGGGTTCATCTAAAGTAAGATGTGATCTTATGGCTATTAATATGGTATCGCCAGTCAAAGATGACAAGCCTGCAGTTTCCAAAAAGGTAAAAGTCAAGGTGTTGACTTAAAAGGTATAGATTGATATGCTAGAAATCAAAGTGAGCTCCATGTACTAAAACCAAAGTGTGGATTTTAGTTACATGATGGATTAGAGGTATAGTTTGAAAATTAGCTTACAAACAACCAGTTGACATAGATTGCAACACTGAAATTAACAAAACAAGATTGATAGAGAATGCTGCAATCAAAGACAAATGTTGACCTTGAGAACAAGATTTCTATATATAATCGTGTCTTTGTTAAATTGGATTCTAACTATCGCAGAAACACAAGTTTGATGAATGGATTTCAAACTTGATATTGATCATGTTGGATTTGATGCAACCTAAAACTTTTGAATCCATAAGATCAAATCAAACGTGCTATCGGACCTAAGAGAAGTTGAAAACTTCATTTTGATGAGACAATCAAATAGTTTGATTTTATCATAAATGAATATGACAAGTGTGTATAAGAAGTTAGTGGGAGTATAATCGTCTTTCTAAAACTGTATGGGGATATGTGTTATTTCAAAACGATATCTCCGAAGAAAGTCCAAGCTTTTCTCCATTACGGATTTCGAAAAGGGTTGAATATGATTTTGGGATAAAGATCTATACAGATAGATCTATAAAAATGCCTACTCTATCTAAATCCAAGTACATAGGTGAAATCTTTAGAAGATTTTTTCATAAAAGAGTCCAAGAGAAAACTTTATCTTATGGGGATGGGACTACACTCTCAAAAGAAGTGTTGGAGAACACGGGTTGAGAGAGACCACATAGATAAGATTCATTATGCATTCGCAAAAGAATCAATCTCACATATGAGTATGTGACGCTATGTACTAGACTAAATGTTTCACATGTTTTGGAGGGAAATAAAGTTTCCAAGAAAACAATGTGGGAAATATTAAACAATGGCCAAAGAACATTATTAGATGCTTGAGAAGCACTGAATATATGTTATTATGGAAAAATTGAACTGAAAGTTCAAAGATTTGCAAGCGTCAATTCTCAGTCTTCGAAGACTATACACTAATCCCAATTCAAATAGATAGTTACTCATAAAAGTAGTATGATCAACTGGAAAGGTTCTAGATGAATACAATTACCTAAACTCAATACACAGTTACTTTGGAAGTAGTAAGAGAAGCAGTTTTGATCCTTAAGTTCTTATTGAACTTAAATGTTTTCCTGGCATTGTTGATCCAGTAGAGATTGTGATAACAATGAAGCCATCACACAATCGAAGGAAACAGAAGTCTCGTCAACGATCTAAGTGTGTATTAATCTAGTATATCTCTTTAGAAGAGATGATACACGTAAATGATGAAAGGATAAAAAGAATCCAAAAGATCCTTTGACATGTTCATGGTGGTCATGATGAAGCTATATGTATTAGATACAATAGCATTTCGATCCGTTTGCGTAAAATTCTGGTGTTGCAATTTATGTTGGACATTGATCTGCTTAAACACCTAATTAATAGATGCACTTGAATGACATATCTATTATTTTATATGTTGTTACTGTGAGATACAAGTTGCTAGCACTTATTCTTAGACTATCCCTGGTCATAGCAATAACAAGACACGGATATTGTTATCGCAAATAGACTAGCATATGTCGCATTTCTTTCCTAAGAAGAAAGTAACTAATCTCAAGTTAGAATGTTAAGACATTTGGATGGACATATGGATGCTTCATTAGTGGAACAAGCCTCTGGATGACCCACACAGAGATACTACATGCTTAGTGATCCTTGCGTCAGTGGTTAATCTCTAACGCACGTTGTGGAATTGTCCTTTGACTTGAGAATAGCATAGAACCTTATGTAAGGATTGCTCTACTTTGGTGGACATTGAACGATACTCTAACCATGGGTTGACTGGAGCTGGCGTACGGTTACAGTGAGAGATACGTGAAGGTTATGAGTATTCAATAAAGGATTCATCACTCCTAGATAACAGGAGATTATAACATATATTTCTCCCAATCAAGTTGATATAAAAATCCTTGGCCAATGTGGGATTGTGAGATTGAAAAGAGCTTTCAATTATAACCGTTGTTTTAATCAACATTGAATTGAGAGCAAACAACATGGTTAGTTGAACAAGATTGGCAGGAATCCATAGATTGGATTATATTAATGAAGGGACTACAGTTCCACGATAACCGCACATGTAAATGTTTCATCATTACCACGTGACTTTTCTCCCCACATGGATTGCCATGACACATTGCTAGATGTCAATCATGGATGGCGATGTGGGCTGATCGGTTGAGGTGAATTGATAATAAACTAAAATAGGGATTTCACTTTATCTTATCCTAATAAGATTAGAATAGTGACACCATGACATTTGCCATCGTGAGTGGGAGCCTGATGGGTCACACACAAAGTCAAGTAATCGCATCTTGAATTGGGCCTTGTCCAAGTGGGAGAATGTTAGTTATTGTATACAAGGCCCAATAGTTTAACTGAGCTATTCGGGTTGGAAGCCTAGCTAATTAATTGGATTAATTAAAGGCTTTGGTTAGCTTGGGGTTTAAGAAACCCACAAGCCCAATATGTCTATTAGAAACCTATAAATAACCACTATTGTCCCATAACTTATTAAGTATTTGTCTCACTTAATTCTCTCCACATACTTAGCTAGCATTAGGCTTTAGAGAGAGTATCCCACTGCAAAAGTTAGGCGTGGGCATTCCGAGCTCGGTTCCGGGTAGTTCATTACCCAGAACCGAACCGTAAATTCTGGTTCCTTGAATAATGGAACTATTTTGTTCTTTTCAAATGAAGTACCCGTCCGGTTTTGATTCTTTCCGGTTTTGGTTTGATTCCCGGTTATTTTAAGATTCGTTTTTTTATTTGGCACTTGTAAAACTCGGTCCGAAAAAAAATTGGACTACTTAAAGCAACAGCAACTTCCGTTGCAGCAGCACGCTGCTGCTACAAATGCAGCAGCAAGCTTGCTGTTGGAATGCAGAGCTTGCTGCTGAAATGCAGTGCCTGCTTGCTGCTGCATTCTAGCAGCAGTATGCTGCTGCTTTGTAATAGCAGTTTGCTTGCTGCCCAGCAAAGCAGCAGCAGCCTGCTGTTGTTTGTCGCAGTAGCGGATGCAAACTGCTAGAAGAAAGTTTGACTCAGTTCGATTGAATTGGAGAAAAAAATGTTTACATAACAACTAATTTACTAGAAAATATATGTAAGCTAAATTTTCAAATCTAAATTTCTTGATTTTCGGTTCGTCTCCTGGTTTTTAGAAAGGAATCGTTCGGTTTTCGGTTCCGTATTTTTCGGCTCCGGTTCGATTCCGGTTCTTAATTTTTTGGAAAAGAATTTTTTGGTTCTGGCTCTTTCGGTTTGGTTCCAGTTCTATCCATTTGGTTCCGATTTTTTTGGCCCAATCCTAGCAAAAGTGTTCATGATTCAATAGTAGTCTTAGCTTGTGGATCACCATTGGAGACCGGACGATTGGACGGCTCCGAAGATGAAAGAACAAACTAGAGATCCTCCATGAAATCCCCTTCTTTATCTGTAATCTCTAATCACAAATATCATCTAAGAAACGAGTACATTCGGTGTGCATGTTTATTAAGCAATTACTAACAATATGCATATATATTTGAGTGGTGTAGGGGGTTTGATGTGTTTTTCGGTCTTTTGATTTTGATTTTGATTTTTGATTTTTTTTTTTTTGGAGGGAGGGGGAGTTGGTTTTTGGTTGAAGACATTTTTGGGATGGTTTAGGACATCTGTTTTCCCCTTATGTGTGCACGCCTCGATGGCGTTGGGGGATGGAAGGTGGATCGGAAAAACTTTCGTGCCACTTCGTAAATTCTAGAAGTATTTGAGTGTTTTACACACAATCTTGTATATATTATGAGACTTCAATTATTTTCTGCACATATCAAAGTATATGTTAGGAATGTGATTTAGAATATTTAAACATTGAAGAAGGAAAAGAAATCCAATTCAGATAAGGGTTAGGAGATCTCTTATGTAAGGAAATGGAGTCCCATTCCAAATAGGATTCGGGGAATCTATATATATAAATATGGGTATGAGCCCTAGTTGTAAGGTGTGCCCAGAAAGGTGACTGGAGAGAAATTAGAAAGAGAAAGAAATAGTGGTATTCTTTTCTTGTCTAATTTTAGTGCCGAGAAAGTGGGTGCGAAGTTGAGCGAGAGAGGGAAAAATGCTCGAGGGTCGCTTTTGTTGGTGCGTAGTGTCGAGACGAATTGCACATGGACAGTAATTGAGAATTAGACTGTCATGGTGAATTGCGTCGTCGATCGTGGTTGAAGGAAATTAGAGAGATCAAAAGAAAACGGTACGAAAGGGGGTGTTGCATGCGTTGTTCTTTGACTGCTCTAGTTTCGTTATAAAGAGAGAGTTTGTGTGGAGAAGTTGAGAGAGTGAGGAAAAATTGTAAGAGAGTTTTCCTCATCAATAAAAGTGTTCTTCTCCCGTGGTCGTCGGCTGTCGGTCGAGCCACGTTAATTGTTATTGTTTTTATTGTTTTGCATTTACTTATGTTTTCGCTGCGCTGTTTCGGGGGAAATCTATTATATTTCCCAAAAAATGGTATTAGAGCTTTAAGTGGAAAAAATGTGTTTCTCCCAACAAGTGGTATCAAAGTTTTAAGTGGGAAAAAGTGTTTTTCCCCAACAAGTGGTATCAGAGCTAATGGCTCAAATCTGGGAGTATCGCAAAGTTTAAGGTGGAGCTATTGTAATGAAGCGACACTGAGGTGGAGTTGCAATGATCGAGTCACACAGTGACAGAGTTCTTGTGGTCAAAAGTCACGCCGAATTGTAGTGGTGATCGAGTCACACAGAAGTTAGCTTGTGGTGATCGAGTCATGCTAGAAAATACTTCTACTGGTGTTAGATCTTGTGAAGAGTTATCAAGATGGATTATGTGATTGATGATAAGGTATATGGAGATTGTAGTATGAAGAAGTCAAGTTACAAAGTTATGTGTGGTAAGCTTTGATTTGATTTTGTCTGCTACAATCGAATTTGTAGTGGTGTCACCTGCCAATAAAGGGGTGCGCGTTGGCTGGCGAGATATGGTCATGATTTAAATATTTTAAATCAAAGTGGAGATTGTTAGGAATGTGATTTAGAATATTTAAACATTGAAGAAGGAAAAGAAGTCCAATTCAGATAAGGTTAGGAGATCTCTTATGTAAGGAAAGGGACTCCCATTCCAAATAGGATTTAGGGAATCTATACATATATAAATATGGGTATGAGCCCCAGTTGTAAAGTGTGCCCAGAAAGGTGAGTGGAGAGAAATTAGAAAGAGAAAGAAATAGTGGTATTCTTTTCTTATCTAATTTTTGTGCCGAAAGTGGGTGCCAGAAGTTAAGCGAGAGAGAGAAAGGGTGGCGCGTGCCTTTGGGCACGCACGTGGCTCGAGGGTCTCTTTTGTTGGCGCGTGGTGTCGAGACGAATTGTACATGGATAGTAATTGAGAATTAGACTGTCATGGTGAATTGCGTCGTCGATCGTGGTTGAAGGAAATTAGAGAGATCGAAAGAAAACGGTATGAAATGGGGTGTTGCGTGCGTTGTTCTTTGACAGCTCTAGTTTAGTTATAAAGAGAGAGTTTGTGTGGAGAAGTTGAGAGAGTGAGGAAAAATTGTAAGAGAGTTTTCCTCATCAGTAAAAGTGTTCTTCTCCCATGGTCGTCGGCTGTCGGTCGAGCCATGTTAATGGTTAGTGTTTTTATTGTTTTGCGTTTGCTTATGTTTTCACTGTGCTGTTTCGGGGGAAATCTATTATATTTTCCAACAAGTGGTATCAGAACTTTAAGTGGAAAAAGGTGTTTCTCCTAACAAGTGGTATCAGAGTTTTAAGTGGGGAAAAAGTGTTTTTCCCAACAGTATACATTTCTTATTAATATAAAATACTACTTAATTTTATTTTATGTAATCAACCTAGTTACAACGGGACATTAATTATTATTAGAATTAGGGTTTGGATGGATGGGGACGTACCCTAACGTGTATGCATATTGCATGCGTGAAAATATTTTACGTACTAGTCCGATCAACTCGCGTATGAAATTTTATGTGTCTCGTTCTCTTTATGTATTTATCATTATTTTATTAATTTAGGTAAGATTTTCGCATTATAAATTTATTTATCATTTAATTTATTTAGACACGTAAGAGAACGTCTCTCGTTCTCTCTATGTATTTATCCTTATTTTATTACTTTTATGTAAGAGTTTCACGTTATAAATTTATTTATCATCTAATCTAATTATTATTCGATTTTTCATAAATTAATAATTTAATCTACTATCTCATGATGCCATGTCGACTAATTTGTCAATTTAGGATGCATGTCACGGTGGATAGTTACACTCTAGACAATGGAATACTGAGCTATGCCTTAAGTTCAAAATTTTTGGTTTTTCACAATCCTCGCATGATAATTTCCTGGTTTATAAGGCCGATTCCGATGATTTAATCACTCTACTAGTGTATGGAGATGATGTACTTATCACTGAGGAAAATGAAGATGCTATCCTTGCTGTTGAAGGCTATCTTCATAAATCATAAAGTGTTCACTATAAGAGATCTTGGTCATGCAAGAACCATATGTGCAATTTCTTGGTTTAGAAATTGCGAGAAATGCTGCAAGAACATATGCAAAGCAAAGAAAATACATATTAGACATCAATAAAGATGCTGGATTGTCAGGTGCCGATTGTGATATTTGTTCTGAGAATTATAATTACCTGTTGATGCGTGCTGCATACTTGGCCCATCACTGAAGAAGCCCAAGCCCACCAGTGGTCCACCCGGCCCAGTGACTCTTCAAGCATGGTCCTCATTAGCGGAGCCTCAACAGATCTCAACAGATTACTTCCTTCGACTAACCCTACTCTCTCTCAATTCTCTCTCTAGTATAGATCTCTCCCTTCTCCCTCTGTAAATCTCTGATTTATAGATTGTAGTTAGGATTGATTGTAATAGTGGTAGATACTTGTGTATTTTGCTAGAACCTTGAGGTGTTTAGGTTTGTGCGTGAGTTAGGGTTGATTTCAGGTGAACCAAAGGGTTCGAACGGTTGTAATCTCGAAGGTTCTTTGTTCGATTGGTTGATTAGTGGTTGGGAGCAAGATCCACATTGTGGATGCTCAACGGAGAGTAGGTTCGCCGAACTCCGGGTTCCTTCGGGAACAAATCAATTCGTGGTGTTCTTGTGTTTTTACTGGCTTTCTTGCGATCATCTAGGTAGTTTCTGGGCTAAAGTCATAACAGTGGTATTAGAGCTTAACCTAGATTTGATCGGAGGTTTGTTATCGGCCTAGGGTTTCTCGGCAAGGAGACGTACAGTAATTTTTTGGGGGGTTTTCTGTCACTGGAGGGTCAAGAACATCTACCACATCTCTCGTCTGCAATTTTTGAGGTTTCGACACACCCCTGTGGGGTTGATAAGGTTTTCTGGTTCTCTTAGCTAACCCCGCCTTTCCGACCTTTGTCCAAGATCCCATTGAGGTCATTGGAATCTGAGGCGGGTCGTGATTAAGGGTTCCTAGGGCTCTCTTGATTGCATACGTAGTTAATGTGGTTGTTCTTGTCTTGTGATTAGCTTCTGGCTGATCTGAGTATTTCTTATTACTGTATTTGCTTTTGTTTTATGCTGGGTATATTCTTGTGGTATTTGTTGTAATTGTGCCTTCTTTGTGAATTGTATGGCTGCTTTGAGACCTGAGTTGCCTCTATGGACTAGCACAGGGGATTTTATCCTCTGGCGCCAGAAAATGAAGGCCTATTTGATGCAGCAGAAGTGCTCTCAGGCTTTAAATGATTCTTTTCCTGCAGCGTTCAGTGCTGCAAGGAGGAAGGAAATGGATGATCAAGCCTGGTCATCCATTTTTCTCCACCTTGCAGACCCCGTCATTAGGAAGGTGGGGGAAACTGACTCTGCTACATCCTTGTGGACTAAACTGGAGTGCATATACGTTAGTAAAACTGTGCCCAATAAGTGTTATCTTTTGAAACAGTTTTTTGCTTTTAAATTTGAGCCCTCTCTCTCCTTGGAAGAAAATGTGGATAGGTTTACAAAACTCACACAGGATTTGAATAATTGTGATGAGGAAATTTCTGAGGATCAACAAGTGATTGCCCTACTAAACTCCTTGAGTGATAAATACAAGGATGTTAAAAATGCTCTTGAGTATGGTAGGGATAATCTCACTGTTGATATTGTCATTTCTTCTTTGAGAAACAAAGAATTGGAATTTCAGACTGAAAATAAACTTGTTTCTGTTGAAGGTCTTTCTCTTAAAGGAAAAAATTCTGAAAAAACAAAAAGTAAAGACCAGGGTAAGAAAAACAAAAATGATTTTCAAAACAAGAAGGGCAAAAATAACCAAAAGGATAAAGATAAGAACAAAGTAAAGGATAAAGAGAAAAGGTGTTATTATTGCCAAAAACCTGGTCATTACATTAAGGATTGCTTCAAAATGAAGAATGACATCAAAAATAGTAAGTCTAAGGATGGAGGGGCTGCTGTTGCTTTTAATGATGCTAGCACTTCTAATGGGCAAGTTTATGTGACCTATGTGAACACAAGTAAGCTTGATTGGGTGGGAGGATGAGGGGCTACTGTGCTTAAGAAGGTCAGATGCATGCTTTACAAGCCCTGGTCTCCTAAGATTTTCTGGGGGGAAGCAGTAAAAACTGCAACTTACCTTATCAATAGAATCCCATCTAGTGCTATAGAGTTTAAAGTCCCTGAAACTGTTTGGACAGGCCAAACAGTGGACTATTCTAACTTAAAGATTTTTGGTTGTGCAGCTTATGCACACCAAGATGAAGGTAAGTTAGAGCCAAAGTCAAAGAAATGTGTTTTCTTGGGCTATGGTGAAGGGATTAACGGCTATAGACTGTGGGTTGTTGAAAATAAAGGGTATAAAGTCGTTATTAGCAGAAATGTCATCTTCAATGAAAGTGTAATGCCCTCTTTAGAAAATAAACAAATTGCTCATTCACATTCACCACAAAAGGAGCCTACTTCATCAGATTATTTGTTTGATTTTAATAATTCTGAGTTTCTTGGACAGCCTATTACTAATAACCCTGGCCATATTGAGGTGGAGACTTCAGATTCAGGTGGAGAAACTAAAAATCAAGCTTCAGATACTGAGTCCCAACCTGAAAATAGTCCTGAGCCCCTTACAAACTACTAATTAGCCAGGGATAGGGCTAGGAGGACCAATATCAGACCACCTAATAGATATGATGAATCTGGTCTGGCTGCACTCAATATTTTATCATCCTTAGAGAATGATCCTGCTACATATGAAGAGGCAATGGCCTCAAAAGAAGCAGCCAAGTGGCAGATTGCAATGGATGAGGAAATGCAGTCGCTTGAAAAGAATCACACCTGGATTTTGGTCCCAAAGCCAAAAAATCTTAAACCAGTTGACTGCAAGTGGATTTATAAGGTAAAAGAAGGTGAGGAAGGTAAGGGTTCTATTAGATACAAGGCTAGACTAGTAGCTAAGGGGTTCACCCAAAAGGAGGGAATTGACTACAATGAGATCTTCTCTCCGGTAGTCAAATATACCTCTATTAGGGTACTCTTAGCTCTAGTAACTCAGTTTTACTGGGAATTGGACCAACTAGATGTAAAAATTGCTTTCTTAAATGGTGATTTAGAAGAAACAATTTACATGACTCAGCCTAAGGGGTTTGAGAAATAGGGTGACTTAGTTTGTTTGCTAAAGAGGTCACTCTATGGTCTCAAACAAGCCCTTAGGCAATGGTACAAAAGGTTTGACAATTTCATAAACAAAATTGGTTTCAAAAGGTCAAACTATGATCCTTGTTTTTATGTTAAAGGTGAAGGGGGTCCAAATTCCAGCTACTTGGTGCTTTATGTGGATGATATGCTCTTAGCAGGCCCAAACCTAAAGGACTTAAATGGTGTTAAAACCAAACTCTCTAAAGAGTTTGAGATGAAAGATTTGGGCCCTGCTAGGAGAATCTTAGGAATGGATATAATCAGGGACAGAAATAAGAATTTGTTGTATTTGAAACAAGAAAAATACACTTCAAAAATCCTTCAAAGGTTTTCTATGGCAGATTGTAAACCTGTTACACTGCCACTCTCAAATCATTTCAAACTGTCCTCTGATCAATGTCCTTCAACTGATGAAGAACTAGCTAGAATGGCTAAGGTTCCATATGCTAATGCTGTTGGCTCAATCATGTATTTAATGGTTTGCACTAGGCCTGACTTTGCCTATGCTATAAGTGTTTTGAGTAGGTTTATGGGAAATCCTGGTGAAACTCACTGGGAAGCTATGAAATGGGTCTTTAGGTACCTTAAGGGTACAACTGAGGTTGGCCTGTGCTATAAGTAGTCAGTTGCGACTGTCCTAAAAGGATATGTGGATTCAGATTATGCTGGGGATAGGGATATGAGGAAGTCAACCTCTGCTTATTTCTTTACTTTCAATGATTGCTGTGTAAGCTGGAAATCACAATTACAAAAGCTGGTTGCTCTGTCTTCAACAGAAGCAGAGTATATAGCTGCAACTGATGCAGTTAAAGAAGGAATATGGTTGAAGGGTTTACTTAGTGAACTTGGTTTTACTAATGAGGTTCTTTTGTATTCAGATAATCAGGCAGCCATTCATCTGAGTAAAAACCCTGTATATCATGACAGAACCAAACATATCGAAGTGAAGTTTCACTTCATTAGGGATGTGTTGGAGAAAGGAATCATAAAAATTAACAAGATCTCAACACTTGTTAATCCAGCTGATATGGGCACCAAGATCATCCCTCTTAATAAGTTTTTGAACTGTTTACAGTTCTTAAACATGGTTTAGGGACACAGGCTCTAGTTTTCTCTCCCTTTTTAGGCTGTTTTTTTTTTACTTAAAGGCTCTTCAAAACGTTTTCTAAAGTGTTTCCTTTCTTTTCAGGTAATAAGAGCAAAGGAAGCAACAAAGTCTTGTTCTCCAATCCCACTAATCATACCAAGTCTGCAGCAAGGTGGAGTTTGTTGATGCGTGCTGCATACTTGGCCCATCACTGAAGAAGCCCAAGCCCACCAGTGGTCCACCCGGCCCAGTGACTCTTCAAGCATGGTCCTCATTAGCGGAGCCTCAACAGATCTCAACAGATTACTTCCTTCGACTAACCCTACTCTTTCTCAATTCTCTCTCGAGTATCGATCTCTCCCTTCTCCCTCTGTAAATCTCTAATTTATAGATTGTAGTTAGGATTGATTGTAATAGTGGTAGATAATTGTGTATTTTGCTAGAACCTTGAGGTGTTTAGGTTTGTGCGTGAGTTAGGGTTGATTTCAGGTGAACCAAAGGGTTCGAACGGTTGTAATCTCGAAGGTTCTTTGTTCGATTGGTTGATTAGTGGTTGAGAGCAAGATCCACGTTGTGGATGCTCAACGGAGAGTAGGTTTGTCGAACTCCGGGTTCCTTCGGGAACAAATCAATTCGTGGTGTTCTTGTGTTTTTACTGGCTTTCTTGCGATCATCTAGGTAGTTTCTGGGCTAAAATCATAACATTACCGTGAAAATCTTTAGTGTGTGTGTTTGGAATGGTTTTCCAGAGTGTGTCTAACGAAACTTATTAAATAGAAAAGGCATTTTTGCTAAATTCATATATGTTTGGCCATATTCAATAAGCATTGTTCACTAAAATACCAGTTTCAAAAAGTTATTTTGGAGAAGCTAAATCTTGAGTTTCTCCCCAAAAAAGAGTCTCTCTAATATAACTTTTACATGGAATTGTAACTCATATTTTTAGAGAAATTTTATTTAAAAATTTAAGGAAATTTGTGCAAATGATCCAAAAAAAAGTGTGACATTGGCGAGTTTAGTACGACATAAAAAAATGTAGCTCGACTGATCCAAAAAAAAATTTGCTAGGCATTGAGTCCAAACAATCCGTCCAATATTGCCGCTAATTCCTCTAATTTTTGTTATTTTGTCTTTTTCTCTAGGGCCATTATAGTCATTTTACTTAGGATAAATTTCTACAGGATCCCAATCTATGGAAGTTATTACAATTAGGTCCGAAAGTTTGAAATGCATATACTTTAACCCAAAATTTTAGTTAGATTGCGTAATTTGACCATTTATTTTTTTATATATTTATTATGCCAATAATTAATTTTATCTGATTAACTTGATTCTAATTCGATAGTTTTTATTGAAAATATTCGACACCGTAGCATTTGATCATATTAATATCGTAACTTTTCAAAAATTTCTTTAGCATTAAAGGCACGCATATTTTGACTGTGACAAACAATTAATAATGAATGTAATTATTGTGCCGACAAAAAGTTTAATAGTGATATATCACTGTAAAAAGTATACATAATGCAAAGAAATAATAAAATAAATAAAAATATTAGAAATCCCCACCCCAACAACAAGATTGGACGGATCCTGTCCATTTGAACTAAATGCATACCAACATTTTTTTTTATCAATTGAGCTACATTTTTTAATTTCGTGCTAAACTCACCAATGCCACTTTTTTTTTTTTTTTTGATCATTTGCTCCAATTTTCGAAAAATTTATTTGAAAATTATAAAATTATCGATAATGTTTCAATTTTTTTAAAAAAAATTTACTAGCAAATAATCAGCAATTTTTTAACAAAAAGTGAAATATTAAAAGTTTTGGTATTAAGCGAGGGCCCATATGGCCAAATGGCATTTGGGTCCGTTTTACACCCTGATCTTTAGATTTAGGGTTCGATTCCTCTACATTCTCCTTTGGCCCTTGTAATTCAAAAAATAAAAAATAATAATAATAATTGGTGTGAAAGTCTCTACTAACAACAGTTGTGCCACACGAATCTAAAAATATGTTGAACTAGTCACAGGGCCAAAAGGATCCCAATAATAAAGGGTCTATTAAAGAAAATAAAATTGTCAATATGTTGCCTTTGACTGTTTAATCATATTCTAGAAATGAGTTTGACCACATCAAACATTGCCTTTAATGCTCAAAGACTTTCACCTCTTTATTATTAACTAGTGTATGACCCGTGCGATGCACGGGCATAAATTGTAGTAACAAACCTATTTTTCTTGTAATAATTATGATTTAAACGAAAGAAATATCATGTAATGAAAATAACAAAAGTTCAACTACAATTCATACAAAGTTCCACTACATAATGTTACAAACTTTTCACAAATTACGAAATACTTCTTTATACACAACATTAGTGGTTGTGTTTGTTAGATTACCGTTCTTATCGCATATCAACATTTTCAATCCTTCACGATTGGTGACTCTTGATATCGCAACATATAGTTGGCCATGACTAAACACCGGCTTCTTTAAGAAAATGCCTACATTCGACAAAGATTGACCTTGACTCTTATTGATCGTCATAGCATACGAAACAATCAATGGAAATTGTCTTCTTTGAAATCTAAAAGGCAATCTTGCGTCGGAAGGAGTCAACGTCAACCTTGGGATGAATACACGTTGACCGGCATTATTTCCGGTCAAAATTTGCGCCTCAATCACATGAACTCCCAGTTTCGTAACTATCAACCTCGTTCCATTACACAATCCGGCGGCATGATCAATATTTCTTAATAACATAACTGGAATACCAACCTTCAACTTCAACTCATGATTAGGAACACCCGAACATCTTATGCTATTCAAGAATTCCGTTGAATGTAACTCCTCAAAAAAACCGACACTCCTATCCCCCCTACATATTGAATCCGAGCTCAAATAAGTCTTTCCCTCCGAACCATTCATAGAAATCATATAATCATTAATGGCATCAACATCATCTAGCGTCGGGGCAAGAATTGCCCTACCTTGCAAATATGACACATCACCAACATGCTCGGAAAATGATGGATAAGTACTATCAATAATCGATCTAACATGGTCGTCCGACTCATTTATCAAAATATCATCCGACATCTCTATTTCGGCATGACCATCATTATCTCCACCAAGTGCTCCATCACCAATTCTCGACATCCAATGCAAAAGCTCTCAAACTATTGCCAAAATCATCATCATCCATATTTTGCAACCTCATGTTCTTCGTCAATCTTAACACCTTACAATTTATCCACAAAGGGGATGAGTTAATGGTGGCATGCACTATATCTGCTGGTGCCCTTAGGAATAATCGTAGTATTTGCGAAAATCACCTCCAAAGACAATAGTTTTCCCACCGAACGGTTCAAGCATACTATTAGAATTGGAAAACCTCATCACGTCACGTAAAGTCCTATCAAGAGCCTCGAAACAATACCTATGTATCATAGGGGCTTCATCCCATATTATAAGCTTCGTCTTCATCAACAACTCAGCAAGTGGACTCCCTTGCTTAATATTGCATGTAGATTCTTCAGTCGGATCCAATGGAATACAAAATCGAGAATGAGCTGTACGACCACCAGGCAGTAAAATAGATGCAATACCACTTGATGCAACATTCAAAACTATATCACCTTTTGAGCATACCGGTGATAGTGTTTTCCACACAAATGTCTTCCCCGTGCCACCATATCCATATAAAAAAAAGACACCTCCCTTCCCAACATCAATAGCAGTCATAATCGTCCGGTAAACATTCATTTGTTCATCATTTAAAAGAGATACTAACCTTCCATGCTCAAGGGCTAGATCGGCAACATTATACGCCAACTCATCAGCAATTAGCCTGTTCCCCGAAATAAATGCATCAACATTATCTGGAAATGGCATAGATTGAAAATTGCGCAAGCTCTTGCCACGACTCCTAAGAATATCCTCAATCTGAAGGAGGCAAAGATTCCTAAGTTGTTCTTCATTTAAGTCCACACCTAACAATACATAAACAAAACATGTCAAAAATAAACACTAATGTAGAAATTCAAAACAATAAAACAATGACATCAACATAAATAACCTCGGTATAATGAAGTTGATCTGTGTCTATACTGAAGATCTTCGACAAACACTTCCAACATTTTTCCCAAACATGTTCCGGACGTGACATGCATTCCGATATCAACAATGTAGCAAATAAACTCCTCAAGACATGACCTGATCCCCAATGGCTGGCTTCAAGAATGCCATCAATATACTCCTTATCATCATCTAGCAATCCCGAGCATAACATGCATCTCTAAATGTATCATACCTAACACCTTCAACTTCTCTAATCTCGTCATAGCTACGGCGCATGCGGTAGTCAACAATGTCCTCATATGATACAACTCACCTCCACCGGGAGCAATATAAGAAATCCTTCCAATAGAAAACTGGCACTGTCTTGGCCGCCATTCTCTCTCTTTGGGATCCCAAACAAAATGCTGCGGAAACTCCTCATATGTCAAAGTTCGAGCAAACTCATACTTACTATTAGCTTCCATCAAGTCGTAAACATGGTACGCGATTAGAAGGACGATCTAACACAACATCAATCGGATCGGATTCCGAATATATTACATTCTGCCCATTAGGAAGATGAAGACCCAAGCGTTGAACGGGAGGGTACCTATAGTGTATATCATAGGCAAACAATCTCCATGCTGCCTCACACGATGAAATATAACGACAATCATAGTACATCTTAATCTCATCCACTTCACGCCGATCAACATCATTTTCAACACTTCTATAAAAACACGTAGTAACCCGATCATGGCCTTTATGAATATACTTGAATAAATATTTTATAGATCGTGATTGGTTACACCACTCCACATTTATATGAGCACCATACTTCATCAAAAGATAACGATTGTGAGGAACAACATACCTATTATCGAGCTCAACACCACTTTTCGAGATTGTTCGTCCATCATCTCTTCTTCTATAAATAGGGTACCCATTCTGATCAACAATAGTAGAATCAACAAACTGTTTTGGAAAGTGTTTAGTACAACGCCCATCGGACATACACGGGGAATTAGGTCTAGCCACACCGCATGGCCCGTGCACCATGAATTCTTTAACCGCGGCATAATACAATGGATCAACTTCTTCATCTGGAATCTCAGCGGATATTATTTTGTCTATATCATCAGGCATCACATCCTTCTTACTCCGATCCAAAAAAATCAATATATGGGCATGAGGTAGACCACGCTTCTGAAACTCAATGGTATAAACAACTACAAAAAATAACCAAACAAAATCCATAAGCAAACACAAAAAAAAAGGATAAAAGTATATAAGAACAATATATATTTGACTTGTAAAAATCTAAAGCATAATAACTGGAAATCATAAATATTGAAACACTTACCAGCTTTCACCTTTCCGAAAATATTCTGATAACGTATATCGTTCATCAAATCATCCAACTTCATCTGGAATAATCTGCACAATATATCCGGACGATCCTCAGCCTTCAAATGCCTACTATCAAGATATCGAACAACTTCTGGCCATTTTGGATTACATGTAAATGTAATAAACAAATCAGGATACCCAACCCATTTACATATAGCCATCGCATCGTGGTAGTTCTGTATCAAATATCGTGCTCCACCGGTGAAAGACGATGGCAAAAATATTCTCTTCCCATGAGCAGTAGGATCGGTATTACCACGATATAGAGCATCTTCTAAACCACTAAACTTATCACACCTCAAGTCATTCTGATGCGTTCTGATATAGTTCAATCGTTCAGATTCTACCATCGTATAAGCATCAACCACAAACTGTTGAAACAATCGTCTAGAGTGTAAAATGTTTCTGGATTCACATTCTCTTTCTTGCAATCGAAAAGCAAAAAATTGTCGTATGCTAACATGCTCCCGACAGTTCTTTGCTTTGAAATTTTGCACACACAAAGGAATTTCGTCCGTAAAACCATCCTGACCATACACAAAAAGCATAGGATACTGTAAGGGCAAATATGCTGGATGTAACACATTTATGCGCTTCAAGGAACCAGATCGAGTCTCCACAATAATATCTCTATCACCAGGCAAGTCCTCAATATCACCAACAATTAAAGCAGCAACCTCAGATGCTTGAGGCAAATTGTATTGCCTCCCATCTCTAGATCTCCTTCCAACCAATCTCAACTTAATGTCAACGTTGTTCCGTTCATGCATAGTCTGCTTCACCATTCTGAATGAGTGGACCAAGACATTATGCCTATCAAGCATATCTTTCAGATCATTCACAATCTCACGATGTAATGTCGAATCATCATTTGACCCCCTACAAAGATAAGTAAATAAACAATTTTATTAAATCAAGACGAAATATACAAATTTAAGGGCCACCATAAAACCTATAAAAAAAAACAAAAGATATACCGTAAAGCTCGAATTCTGTTTGAAATTTCATTTTCGGTGTCATAAATATACAACTGAGCAAATTGTGGATCTGAGCCTGGAGTGGGCAATAAGCTCCCAATATAATGATAATTGTCCATGCAGTCTAAAAGCAGAGCCGATCTTCCATCATTATAAGTTCTATCAACCTTTCCTCCCATGGATGTAAATGCAAACATCATATTGTATGTTCTAATGTTTTGAACAAATAGCTTGCTCTTATCACTTGTACCATACAACAACTCCTTCAATACATTTGGCGGTTCTTGCATTAATGGAAGCCTAACCTTGCCCTGAGCACAACACAATGAAAATTTTGGATTTTTTGCACTACGCCGTTTCTCCAATCTCTCATTGTACCAAAATATAGCGCCACAAAGCGAACACATCCAAGTCGGATCACCCAAATCAACATAATCTACAAATTTAATACAAATATGAATGATTACACATGAGAATAAAATTCATTCTCATTTTTAAAATCCAAGAAAACAAAAATTTGAAAGAATGTAATAAAATATAAACGATTACGACATTACAGTCCAAATAAAGACAATACCACAAAGGAATAAAAGTAAATCTTATTTATGCAAATCCAAAGAAACAAAAAACTCCAAAGAGAATATAACAAAATTTAAACAATAGTACATTATAATCTATAAAGAAAGGTAAAATTTTCTATTCTTTGTCATTTACCATTTGCACAGTCCCTTTTTTTAGGTTAATAAAATAAAAAATAATGTTTCCCAATTTTATAGCACAAATATATGATGTGGATTAAATATTATTACACAACCAAAAATATATTATCAAATACCTATAATAGCATAAAAGTATGCTCCACTGATTATTAATATACTCTTCTATTTATTAATAAGATAGAAAAATTTCAAACACAAACAATGATTTTATGCGAATGATATGTTCTTAAAAAATTGGAAGACAAAAAAAATATTAATTTTCAATCATCTTCAATAACGCAAATGTAAAAGACTAAATAAATAAATATTTTAAAATACGAAACTTATAATTTATGATATGATAATCCCCTTGCACATAATGTGAAGGCATAAAATAAAAAAGAGAAAATAACATGGGCTAAACTTATTATTTACATTACATATCATATTGTAAACATAATCAAATATTCAGACCATCTATTTAAAGCCCATTTTTTTTTAAAGCCCAGTACACAACTTAGCATAAATGACCCGTATAGCAAGGTCAATCATAGTAAGTGTTTTGAACAAATATCTTCTCCATTTCGTGATTATTCAGCAAAGTCGTCTTCTCCGTTTCTCTCTCTATCGGCCTATCTCTCTCTCTCTCTCTCTATCAGCCAAATCGTTCTCTCAATTCCTATGTAAAAGGCACGAATCATTTCACAAAAAAATGCAAATGATAGCTAATCGTAGCATCACTATGCTAGAATCTTTGTTATGTATCATCCATAGCTCTGAATTCAGTTTAAAAAAATGCTATAGATCGATCATGAGCTGCTGAAAATCAACCTAAAGCCGAAATAATTGCAGATCCGGTGATCGAGAACAGCTAATCTTCAGAGATTTAAAGATAAGTATAGCTTTGTTCCGAATCTTCACATTTGAAACGAAAAAAGATATTGTGCTAGAGTATTATTATTATTATTTTATTTTTTTTGTAAATGCGAACTGGATGCGTGCAGATCTAGCACTGAAAGATAAGTATCCAATTTTTTTATTTTATATTCAGATATTCAACGAAAAAAGCGTTTTTCTGCTACATTTTTAATATTTTTTTTTGGCATATGCAAACTGGATGCGCTCGGATCTAGCACTGAAAGATAAGTATTAAACGAAAAAAAAGATTTTGTGCTGGACGTATAATTTTTTTTTGGTATGCAAACTGGATGCGAAAAAATGTATACTGACATATAAGTATAATTTTTGTTTTGAATCTTCAGATATAAAACGAAAAAAAGATTTTGTGCTCCACTCATCAAAGTTAATCTTCATTTCCTCAGAGTTTTAAAGATAAGTATCTATTTGTCGTGAATCTTCACATTTTAAATTAAAAAGGGATTATGTGCTGGTTTATTTATTAGTTTATTTTTTTCATAATTATTTTGTCAGGGGAAGTAACCACAAAGAAGTTCTAAATAACGGTACTTAAGCAGTTCACGAACTTCAAACAAATAAAATACAGGTATTGTACACCTATAATCAATATCTTCAATTTTACATCGATAAAAGTTCATTTCTTATATGTCATATCTACACATGTTTAACTGCCAGTCTCTTTCGTATACATCGATTAACATTAGAAGCATGCATTAGCAACAACACATAACACAAAAACTAATAAAGAAGAATTCACTATGATTCTATCAGGACGACCATCCATGCAGATGCTCAAGGAAACACCAATCAAGCGAGTTCATCGGCGAAAAAAACAAAAAGGTACTATATAGCAATCTTCAATCTCCTCAATATCGTGGAAAGTAAATTTTGTTTTCAATTTGATCTCAACTTAAAGGATGATTTTGTATACTGTGATAGAAATTTAATGATAATAGATCGGTTATATAGTACCTGAACTGAAAAAATCATGATTGTCACCATGCAACCCATGTGAGCTCTCCACTGAATAAACAAATTGATTTTGGTCAAACTTAAAACACTTCATATTAGCCTAAACAGTAATAGCCCGACAAAATGCTTACATAAGTAATCGAAATAATAACATTTTTATCTGACTTGTAATAAAAACATTAATGCAGTAAATTGCACATTAAAAAAATCATCATACCCTCTCTAGGAAGTTGTTGAACTCTACCAACCAAGCCAGAAACACTATTACCTGAAGCCATGTAAAGAACCAAAAACAATAGGATAATTAACCTATAATGCCGTTGTAAACAAACATTATACCAAGTGCCTAAGGAAAAAAAATGAAATATGAAATGTACCTTCTACAATTGAGGTTTGTCCTCTCCCACAGACAGCACTCTCTTTTAATGAAAAACTTTCAATAGGTACCCTTCCAATAGTATGACGACCCGACGAAAGAGAAATAGCTTTTCCCTTTCCCAAAGTAGAAGGCTGGGTAGAACATCTAACTAAAGCAAAATTATACGCATAAGAAAAGTAGAAGCTATGTTGATCGAACACATAAGAGAAATCAAGAGGAAGAAGAAATACACTGATCATTCGTAACATCTTCTATAGGTGTAGCTGAAGTGAATGAAAATCTTTCACCAGATATCATTCCAATAGTATGACGACCCGATGAACAGGAAATCGTTTTGCCATTTGCCAAAATGTTAGGCCGAATAGAAGACCTGACTGAAAAAACTTACAAATATAAGGGAAAAAGCTATTTTCAGTGAACAATTGGCAACATAAGAAAAGCAAAGAGGACATTACACTGATCATTAGTAAGAACTCCAACAGATGTAGTTGAATTAATGACAAAACTATCACCAGAGCTTCTTCCAACAGTATAACGACCTGATGAAAGAGAAACCATTTTTCCCTTTCCCAAAACATTACGTTGAACAGAAGATCCATCTGAATAAATAACATAGATCTTCTCTCCGGTAGTCAAATATACCTCTATTAGGGTACTCTTAGCTCTAGTAACTCAGTTTTACTGGGAATTGGACCAACTAGATGTAAAAATTGCTTTCTTAAATGGTGATTTAGAAGAAACAATTTACATGACTCAGCCTAAGGGGTTTGAGAAATAGGGTGACTTAGTTTGTTTGCTAAAGAGGTCACTCTATGGTCTCAAACAAGCCCCTAGGCAATGGTACAAAAGGTTTGACAATTTCATAAACAAAATTGGTTTCAAAAGGTCAAACTATGATCCTTGTTTTTATGTTAAAGGTGAAGGGGTTCCAAATTCCAGCTACTTGGTGCTTTATGTGGATGATATGCTCTTAGCAGGCCCAAACCTAAAGGACTTAAATGGTGTTAAAACCAAACTCTCTAAAGAGTTTGAGATGAAAGATTTGGGCCCTGCTAGGAGAATCTTAGGAATGGATATAATCAAGGGACGAAATAAGAATTTGTTGTATTTGAAACAAGAAAAATACACTTCAAAAATCCTTCAAAGGTTTTCTATGGCAGATTGTAAACCTGTTACACTGCCACTCTCAAATCATTTCAAACTGTCCTCTGATCAATGTCCTTCAACTGATGAAGAACTAGCTAGAATGGCTAAGGTTCCATATGCTAATGCTGTTGGCTCAATCATGTATTTAATGGTTTGCACTAGGCCTGACTTGGCCTATGCAATAAGTGTTTTGAGTAGGTTTATGGGAAATCTGGTGAAACTCCTTTGGGAAGCTATGAAATGGGTCTTTAGGTACCTTAAGGGTACAAGCGAGGTTGGCACATGCTATAAGTAGTCGATTCTGTTGTCCTGAAAGGATATGTGGATTCAGATTATGCTGGGGATAGGGATATGAGGAAGTCAACCTCTGCTTATTTCTTTACTGTCAATGATTGCTGTGTAAGCTGGAAATCACAATTACAAAAGCTGGTTGCTCTGTCTTCCTTGAGCGAGTATATATAAGCAATCGATCTGCGATTAAAGAAGGAATATGGTTGAAGGGTTTACTTAGTGAACTTGGTTTTACTAATGAGGTTCTTTTGTATTGAGATAATCAGGCGACCATTCATCCGAGTAAAAACCACGTATATCATGACAGAACCAAACATATCGAAGTGAAGTTTCACTTCATTAGGGATGTGCTGGAGAAAGGAATCATAAAAATTAACAAGATCTCAACACTTGTTAATCCAGATGATATGGGCACCAAGATCATCCCTCTTAATAAGTTTTTGAACTGTTTACAGTTCTTAAACATGGTTTAGGGACACAGGCTCTAGTTTTCTCTCCCTTTTTAGGTGTTTTTTTACTTAAAGGCTCTTCAAAAGCGTTTTCTAAAGTGTTTCCTTTCTTTTCGAGTAATAAGAGCAAAGGAAGCAACAAAGTCTTGTTCTCCAATCCCACTAATCATACCAAGTCTGCGACAAGGTGGAGTTTGTTGATGCGTCTTTGCATACTTGGCCCATCTTTGAAGAAGCCCAAGCCCACCCGGTGGTCCACCGGCCCGATGACTCTTCAAGCATGGTCCTCATTAGCGGAGCCTCAAGCGGATCTCAGCAGTTACTTCCTTCGACTAACCCTACTCTTTCTCAATTCTCTCTCAGTATCGATCTCTCCCTTCTCCTCTGTAAATCTCTAATTTATAGATTGTAGTTAGGATTGATTGTAATAGTGGTAGATAATTGTGTATTTTGCTAGAACCTTGAGGTGTTTAGGTTTGTGCGTGAGTTAGGGTTGATTTCGGAGTGAACCAAAGGGTTGAGCAGGTTGTAATCTCGAAGGTTCTTTGTTCGATTGGTTGATTAGTGGTTGAGAGCAAGATCCACGTTGTGGATGCTCAGCGGAGAGTAGGTTCGCCGAACTCAGGGTTCCTTCGAACAAATCAATTAAGTGGTGTTCTTGTGTTTTTCTTGGCTTTCTTGCGATCATCTAGGTAGTTTTCAGGCTAAAATCATAACATTACCGTGAAAATCTTTAGTGTGTGTGTTTGGAATGGTTTTCCAGTGTGTCTAACGAAACTTATTAAATAGAAAAGGCATTTTTGCTAAATTCATATATGTTTGGCCATATTCAATAAGCATTGTTCACTAAAATACCAGTTTCAAAAAGTTATTTTGGAGAAGCTAAATCTTGAGTTTCTCCCCAAAAAAGAGTCTCTCTAATATAACTTTTACATGGAATTGTAACTCATATTTTTAGAGAAATTTTATTTAAAAATTTAAGGAAATTTGTGCAAATGATCCAAAAAAAAGTGTGACATTGGCGAGTTTAGTACGACATAAAAAAATGTAGCTCGACTGATCCAAAAAAAAATTTGCTAGGCATTGAGTCCAAACAATCCGTCAATATTGCCGCTAATTCCTCTAATTTTTGTTATTTTGTCTTTTCTCTAGGGCCATTATAGTCATTTTACTTAGGATAAATTTCTACAGGATCCCAATCTATGGAAGTTATTACAATTAGGTCCGAAAGTTTGAAATGCATATACTTTAACCCAAAATTTTAGTTAGATTGCGTAATTTGACCATTTATTTTTTTATATATTTATTATGCCAATAATTAATTTTATCTGATTAACTTGATTCTAATTCGATAGTTTTTATTGAAAATATTCGACACCGTAGCATTTGATCATATTAATATCGTAACTTTTCAAAAATTTCTTTAGCATTAAAGGCACGCATATTTTGAGTGTGACAAACAATTAATAATGAATGTAATTATTGTGCCGACAAAAAGTTTAATAGTGATATATCACTGTAAAAAGTATACATAATGCAAAGAAATAATAAAATAAATAAAAATATTAGAAATCCCCACCCCAACAACAAGATTGGACGGATCCTGTCCATTTGAACTAAATGCATACCAACATTTTTTTTTATCAATTGAGCTACATTTTTAATTTCGTGCTAAACTCACCAATGCCACTTTTTTTTTTTTTTTTATCATTTGCTCCAATTTTCGAAAAATTTATTTGAAAATTATAAAATTATCGATAATGTTTCAATTTTTTTAAAAAAAATTTACTAGCAAATAATCAGCAATTTTTTAACAAAAAGTGTAATATTAAAAGTTTTGGTATTAAGCGAGGGCCCATATGGCCAAATGGCATTTGGGTCCGTTTTACACCCTGATCTTTAGATTTAGGGTTCGATTCCTCTACATTCTCCTTTGGCCCTTGTAATTCAAAAAATAAAAAATAATAATAATAATTGGTGTGAAAGTCTCTACTAACAACTTGATTTGTGCCACGAATCTAAAAATATGTTGAACTAGTCACAGGGCCAAAAGGATCCCAATAATAAAGGGTCTATTAAAGAAAATAAAATTGTCAATATGTTGCCTTTGACTGTTTAATCATATTCTAGAAATGAGTTTGACCACATCAAACATTGCCTTTAATGCTCAAAGACTTTCACCTCTTTATTATTAATGAATATGAGCAAGTAGAACAACAACAACAAACTAAGCCTTATTCCCTACAGATAGGGGTCGGCTGTATGGAACCATATGAGAACTACGTCGGATCGTGGGTATGAGTTTTGCTATACCACGCCTTCCTATCCAAAGCTAGTTGCCCATCTACTGTTTAATAAGCATATCTGCGAATGACTTGCATCCACGTTTGTAAGTCTTCCTCTACCTTTCCTTATATTTCCTACCCTAATACTCTCACTCTTTCTCACGGGTGCATTCTCGGTCTCGCAGGATGTGTCCAAACCATCTCAATCGGTTCTCCCTCATCTTATCCTCAATCAGGCGACTCCTAATCTACCACGAATATCTTCATTGGTAATTTTATCCTTCCTAGTCTTACCACACATCCACCTCAAGACATCGCATTTCCGCAACATTCAATTTGTGTTCATCTACCTTCTTAACGCCCAACACTCGCTACCATATAGTAATGCCGGTCTTACAAGCTGTTCTATAAATTTTCCCTTTTAATTTTAAAGGCATAGTACGATCACATAGAATCCCGAAGCACCTCTCCACTTCATCCATCCAACATTAATCCCGTGATTTACATCACCTTTTATGTCGACATTGGTTTGAACCACAGATCCTAAATAACAGCTATCTCTCTTGGTACTACCTCACTACCTAGTTTCACCACAAGAGGATCCACTCTATGCTTACCACTAAACAAACACTCCATATATTACATTTTTGATCTGCTTAACCGAAAACCACGAGCCTCTAAAGTATGTCTCCATAGTTCTAACCGATCATTTATACACTTACTGGTTTCATCCACTAAGACTATATAAATCGGCAAATAACATACACCATGGTACCTCATTTTGAATATGTCTCGTAAGCTCATCCATAACTATAGCAAACAAAAAGGACTGAGTCACGAGCCACTGATGTAATCCTATCGTAATTGGAAAGCTATCACCATCCCATCGCTTTGTCCTAATATTCGTAACAACTCCCTCGTACATATCCTTGACTATATTTATGTACTTAAGAGGTACATTCTTCTTTATCGAGAACCCACGAGCACATCCCTAGGTACTCTATCATAAGCTTTTTCAAGATCGATAAAAACCATATGTAAATCTTTTTGCTAGCCCTATACTTCTCCATTAATTGTCGCAATAGGTGAATTGCTTCGTAGTCGATCGACCGGCATAAACCGAATTGATTATCTGAAATAGGGATAATGCGTCTCAACCTGCTCAATTACTCTCTCCCATAACTTCATAGTATGACTCATAAGTTTTATTCCTCTATAATTGGAGCAGTCTTGGATATCACCCTTATTCTTATATAATGGTATCACCGTACTTTTCCTCCATTCCTCAAGCATTTGGCCACTACGCGATCTTGTTAAAGAGTTTGGTTATCCACCTTATACCCAACTCCCCATACACTTCCAAACCTCAATTGGTATACCATCCGGACCAATGACCTTCTTAACTTTCATTCTTCTTAAAGCCTCTCTAACCTCGCCTTCACTGATCCTTCGAGCGAACACCTGGTTGGTATCATGTAAGGGGACTGTAATATCACCAAGGCTGCTAGTATTATCCCCATTAAACAGTTTATCAAAATAATTTCTCCACCGTTGTTTAATCTCCCCGTCTTTTACCAACACATTCCCATCCATATCCTTAATACACCTTACACCATTCAAATATGAGCGAGTAGAAATGGGAAGAAAATTTTGGAACTTTGTCGGCCACGTTAATAATTCCGTGATCGTGGGATTAAAAGTTTTAAAATAGTAATATCAGTCAACTTTCATGTGTGAAAACGTGAGATATAGAGAATGACTCTGATATTCTTGCTTAATCCAAATGAAAGACTGGTGAAATTTAATTGGATTAAACAAATGTTCATTGTTGAATTTTATTGCTTAAAGTGGTGAATGTCCGAAGTGGGATTTTGCATGCGCACTCTTTGAGTTAGTTATCCACTGTCGAGCTATATTACGATTGATGCATGCACTTCGACACCACAATTTTATCCTTATTTTGACATTGGTTTCACAAATTTTAGTGCTTCAGAATTAGTTTAAAGAAAAAAAAAAAGAAAAAACAAAAAAAGATTTTGTAGAGATTGCATGGCTTAAAAAACTAAAATAAAAAATTATTGAGTAAGGTGAGAAATACTATTTATAACTGATTTTGAAGATTTTAAGTTCGTGTTGTCCTTGTGTTAGAGCTGGTCTTGGACTTAAATAGTATAAGCAACCGCTTAGGGGCTCCAAAAAATAAGAGTCCCAAAATTTGCAAATCTATATGATAGGGTGCTTTTTTAAAAAAAAAAAAAAATAAAAGTACAATTGTTCAATTAGAGAGTTCAATTCTATTCTTTTGATTGTTTATATTATCATTATTATAATTTTGAAAGTTTTAATTTAGTAAAAGCTTTTATTTGAAATTAGTGTACATATATATATATATATATATATATATATATATATATTTATATATTTGGAAAAAATATTTATCAAATGCCTCCGATAAAATTTCGCTTAAGCGCCTCCAAATTTCACGATTCGCTATGCCTTGTATAGCTTAAATTGTAAAGTTTATGAATAATGAATTTAGTTGTGATATTCGGTCTAGCTATTGTACATCAATACTCGTATACAATATAATTATGCATCAACAAAATGCAGTTATCGTCAATCTTTCTACAATTTGAAGCATGTGAATCTCTAAAGTAAACAACCTTTTGCATTTAAGAGTTTTTTAGAATTAGTAAAATTCGAAAAGCCATTACCGCAATATTTTGTTTGTTCACTGCTTTATCTTTTTTTTTTTTTTTCACTGTCACTTTTATTTTGTCACTATACCACTACATATTATATACTCCCTCCGTTTCAGTTATATAGGTTTGTTGACTTTTTTCACAAAGATTAAGAAAAATTATTGGAAAAGTAAATTTTATCACTAGTTTCCTAATCTACCCTTATTTATGAATAATATTAAAAAATAGTGGTTATTACTAAGAAAAATAATTAAGGTTGTTTTGGTAAATGAATAAAAAAATATTTATCAATATCGAAATAAGACTATATATTTGGGACATTCGAAAAAGAAAAACAAGCCTATATTTGTGGGACGGAGGGAGTAACAAGTTTGGACGAGTGAAAAGCTTTTGATTTCGCATTTTGTTCTTATATTTTTTTCATGATTAATTATCACTTCACTGTTTGATTTATAACTTTCATTTCCTAACTAATACGCATTAATTGCAAAGATAATAAATCTATATACTATATAAAAAGTCCCTTAGAGTTGAGAATCATTTTTGGACAAAAATATCCTCACTAACTTTGGAGAATTTTTATGTTTACCCTATTATTGTTATCTTCAATTTAACTTTAATTGACGTACATGTATTTATGCATACACATAAACCTTGATATTATTATTATTATTATTATTGTTATCCTTAGAGTTGAGAATCATTTTTGGACAAAAATATCCTCACTAACTTTGGAGAATTTTTATGTTTACCCTATTATTGTTATCTTCAATTTAACTTTAAATTGACGTACATGTATTTATGCATACACATAAACCTTGATATTATTATTATTATTATTATTATTATTGTTATTATTATTATTATTATTATTATTATTATTTGCAATTTTCATTAACAAATATAATAATAAATATGAAACGATAAATTATAAAACTATAAAATTTCTTATTTGTGCATGATATTACTTTAAATTAAAAATATTAAATTATAAATTCAATTTATCATTTATATATTTTAGGAGATTTTCTCTCATTTTCTTTATAATATACATACACTTCTATCTATAATCTATCTATACATATGCTTTGTAAAAAAATGTCTAGAGTTGAGAATCATTTTTTTGACTCTTTACCCAAATTATATTTGAATTATTCCACTGATACTCTTATATCTATTAATTATATTTATGAATTAATTCTATCCAATCTTACAAAATACACACATGCACACATACACACATATATGGCAATTCATTAGAGCATCGATAATGGAGCTGTTAAATTTAGGTTGCCATGAAGTAAGTAATAAAATAGATTTACGTGATTGTTAAAATGGCATGTCAACATATGAAATTTAATTATTGATTACTAACAAATTGAAAGTGTTAAATTAAAAATATTTAACAATTAACCATTATGGCTATGTTTTTTATAAACAAATTGTATCTATATTTTAAATTGTAACTAACACACCAGAATAAAGAGATGATTTAACAACTCTAATGCAGAAGCTCTTGCATTAATCACTGAACTCATACAATTACCTACTAAATCATCAATCGAGGAGGAGGAAGAGGCCGGCGAGGGTGGGGGCGGGGAAGAGGATGAGGAGAAGAAGAAGAGGAATTTAATTGCAATGAAGCATCTTCACCTTTGTTAGATTTTTAATTGCATCCGCAATTTATTTTTTCCTCGCATCTTTATAATAAGCATTTTAATAGGCAACCTACTTGGTTTATAACTAACATTTTATGTTAGCACGATATGAAGTTAGGAAGCAAACATTGCAAAATAAGAAGTAAAATATAGAACCCAGCCCAGTAGTATAATTATTATATGGTGTGCCTAAATAAAAATAATGGTGCCAATATAATTATCATGTATTAAAAATCTAATGAATTGAAATCATGCATTATGTGGAAGACTAATTACCTATCATATTTTCATCATTTCAATTATATCAATACATTGGAATAGTCAAATTTGACTATTCCTCATGCCTTAAATAGTATTAATTATTTGATGTATATGATAATTCTTTTTTTTTTTTTTAAGTTTAGAATGAACCACAAAAGAAGGGGATTTGAAATTTAATCATAAAAATAATATTTTTTATATTTTCTATATTTTTTGTATTAACTTACTATATGTTAATTTTTTAATTTAGAAGGTAATAATCTATAACACTATTAAAAAGTTTAAAATAACGTGCAACGCATGTTGATTACGACTAGTGATATTAAAATGTTGCAGAAGCATTTCTCAAATAGTATTAGCTTAGATGTGTATGATACATAATATTAAAAAAGCAAAAATCATTTTCGTTGCCTTACCGTTTCTATCCATTTTTATTAACTTATGCTCGCAACAACTTCATTTGAGATAAATCTAAATGCATTTTAATACACAAAGCCAGTTATGGGCCTAAACCAGCTAAGCAGTAGCTTAGGACCTTCAAAATATGAGGATCCCAAATTTCAAAGTGTGTATGCGAGGTTTTTTTTTAAAAATAAAAGTCGAATTGTTACTTATTCAGTTAGAGAGAATCTAGCTTTAATCTTTTGCTAATTTATATTATCATTATTGTAATTTTGAAACTTTTAATTTAGTAATATCTTTTATTTGAAATTAGTGCATATAGTTTTTTTTGGCAATAAATTATTTATCAAGGGCGGCCTGAAAAGATTTCACTTAGCGGCTTCCAAATCTCATCCCGGCTCTGTTAACGTGCACAAGATTAGTGATGGCAACGGGGCAGACCAATAGCAGATCAACGAAAATTGTTACTCCCCATGAAAAAAAATCTTGTCGTTAGTATTGCCCGCGATCCACTAATTGCAAAGCGGATTAGATCAAGGCAAACCAAAGAGCTAGCAACGCAGATAGGCATCTGATCCACGAAATGATTTGTGAAATCGTTTTTCTGCATAAATGATTTCCCGGCCTCGTTACATAGCAATCGGCTAAAACATTAATAGAAAAATTGTACTACACACTAAAGAGCATAACTCTAATTAATTAATACTTTAACAATTTATGAGTTTAAAACTTTAGTCATTCAACATTAGCAAATCATTTAATAATGAGGAACGAGAACCTTGCAAATGGTTCCTCGGGCGTCTGTGAGTTTTTGTCCAGCAAACGAGGTTGGAAAATAGAGACAAGATGGCAGCGATTCCGGCAGCGGCTCAAGTCACTTGATGAATGGTACATTGTAGCAGAAGACTATCTTATTGACTACAAAACAATGATAACAACTTAACAAGAAGGGTACAATAAACAAATACGAACAATGGGTGAGAGAGACAAAGGGTCGATGAGAGACTAAGGCTTTTAAGGAATTCTAACTTTTGAGTTGCTGTCTTTTAACTTGGTTTAATCCAACAATATAATGAATTTGGAATTAGATGATTGGGTTTGGTCGGATCTATTGTTCATGTCATATGGCTTGTTAGTTGTTCTAGAATTTGCACTTTTTTTATTATTATTTTTTGCCAATTATTTTATTTTATTTTATTTTTTAACGGGCGGATAGGGATAGAACAACCTCAATTTGTTAGCCCAAGAACTTTATAGATCGAAAAATCTGATTATTATTGCCTTGCGGATCCTCAGATAGGAAAAGTCTTTGTTATTCTAGGTAGATATCCATCGGGGTTTGCAGATCGAATTTTTTTGCCATCACTGCACAAGATTGTGATACATATCGAATCATCAAATTACTTTCCAAGTACAACCGTTGATTTTGCCGAACTTTTCAAATTCTCCAATATATTTGCATGAGCAATATCGTACGTAACAATATATTCTCCAATTTATAAGCTCTAGCAATTTAGGAATTATCATTACAAATAAACCATCGATCTTTGTAACTTCAAATGGCAAGAATACTTGCACGTGTTGATTAATGACATGCTAAAAATCCCGAAAGAAACCGGCCGATCGACGGAGGACGACAGATCCCATTGGGAGATTATTATAAGAGTTCTGCTATACTAAGAAGGGGTATCTATACGACAATGAAAATACAAATGCATAGTGACGAGTGGGGCTCGATTCGTTCTATTCATTAATCAAATATTAACTTGAGTTGCCGTCTTGGTATCAAATAATGTAATGAGATGAAGATTTGATTGCGGAAGAGAAGCATGCAGTCGTGACAAAAATATGACGTCACTTGTTCAGACAAAAATGTCAGGTTTTCGCACTAGTTTGTCAATGCCAAAAAAAGCCACCCACCAGCGGACAACCCACATTTTGTTTCTCTCTCTTTCAAACTATTTTACTCCTTGTCCCAATTATATAGACTTCTTAATTATTTTTTCAAAAATTAAGATAAATTATTAGAAAAATGAATTTATAATTAATTTTCTTATCTATCCTCATTTTATGAGCATCATTCAAAAATATGGTTGTTACTAAACAAATTAAATAAGGTTATTTTGATAAATGAATAAAAAATATTTTTTAATATGGAAATAAAACCATATATTTGGGACATTCCGAAAAGGAAAATAAGCGTATTTATGTGGAACAGAAGGAGTATTATTTTGTTAGGGCCAGAGAGTTTTTAATGATTATAAAAAAAGAAAATAAAATAAAATGCAAATGCAAATGAGAAAAAAAAAATGGGTAACATCAAAATGACTGAATTGGTCAGACCCTCGAGAAAAAAATGCATGATGCAATTGGCCAAGAGAGCTTTTGCAGATAATAATGACTTTAAATGACCCCTTGAGTTTCGGTTGGAACACCGAAACTGACTAAAGTGATCAACTAATTGACTGGACATTTATGATCACAAGAAGAGTAATTTTGATCGTTCTCCGCCCTATTGTGTTTTCGGAATGATATTTTCTGTTAATTGAATCAACTGTTATGTGATACTATTATAATATTATTACTTGGTATTGTAGTATCAATAAATGTTAAAACTAAAATGCTACAACATCAAATAATTAAGTACTATATTGTGATAAATTCCCATACCGTAAGTATACAGATCGCGTAAGTAATAAAGTGAACTTTTTAGAGTTTGGGTATCGTACCCACGAGAATCGAATTATTTTCACTTTTATGTTGGGAAAAAACAACCCGAATAGTATTTCGGATTAATCCCAAGACCTTTACCTTCGGTTAAGAAATATCAAGTAAACTGGAGAAATAAAAGTACGGGAATAAAACAATACAACATTTACGTGGAAAACTCCAAAACCGGAGAAAAACCACGACCGTTGTCAAATGACAACCAGAAGAAAAATTCACTATGTGAAAAATTATTACAATCACACTCTCAGTAATTTTTCCTCTCACCCGACCCAACTACAATCTCGCAACTCTTTTATCTTTCGTGTATCGCTTCTACACTTGAAGCTTCTCAACACGCTTTGTACATAAAAAAAATTGCTTGTGTTTGAGTTGATTGTGGTGTGTAGTGGTGGTGTTCTTGAATGCAAGATGAGAGCTCATTTTATAGGCAAAATTTCCAACGACTCCATTCAATTTGCAACTAATCATCTTGCACCTAATCAATCAACACCAAAACCAATTCACTTTCTTTTTCCTTGTCTTCCACTATCATGACTTTGTCCCGTGAATTCATGCACCAAAGATTTGCATCAATCATCAAATCACAAATTGTTTTATGGGTCACTTCCATGTTGATTATTTTAATCAATTCTCAACATTTTAATCAGTCAACCTTAACCAAATTGAATGATTGAATCAAATACGGGAATTAAAATGCTAAATTAAATTGAAGACTAAAGAACTAACAATAAAGAACAATTTGGGAGAATGATAAAATAAAATATTTTTAGAATCAAATATGGAAAAGCTAGCATCAGGGTTTTCAAATCCAATTTTCTGCTGGTCTCGCCCGCATTATTAATTTGATAATGGAAGTTGGGTTTGACAAGTGAATTCACAAAATTATTGGAAAGTCTTTCTCAAGCAAAATCCAACCTATTCCTACAATGTGTTAACTATATCTCTATATATTAACAACAGCTTAGAAATGCATTTAATAACAAGACTTTAAATAAAATATCACACAAAGTATAGATGTATTCTCATCCCCTATTGGACTTTGTGGTATTCACTATTAGTCTAATATATCCTAGATTTTTCAATTCGAAAACTAAATTACAAATCAACTCTGGTCACAATTTGTCAAATAAAGCACAAATATATTAAATATTCAAAACCAAGATCTCGTCCTTGCATAAAATTAATAACAAATGAAAATAATAATCCGGGTTCAACTAACATCTAGGCTCAATTTCAACCCTAGTGTTACAAAAGTTTTAGCCTAGCATACTGTAGAGAACATAACAAAAATTAGAAGAAGAAACCATAACCGGATAATAGGTGTTGATGTTCTTAAGTTTAATCTTCAATTCTCCGGAAAATTTTGTAAAAATCTCCAACTTTTGCTCTTGATATGATGTATATGCTAGATCCCATTTTTTGTGGTCTTGAACTCTTTTTACAACGGTGAAAAGGTCTCAAAGAAGTCCCAATTTCGTGTGGAGGAAGTATTCCAAAAGATATCAAAATTAAAATTCCAAACAAATTACGAAATCGCCATCGGGGAGAGGAGGGGAGTGAGTTGTTCGACCGCAACTAGCTTGCGTAAAAGCTCAGCTCGCCGAAATTAGGGTTCTGACCTCAATTATTTCCACATAATCTTTATCATAATTGATCTTTGATAGGAATTATATTAGAAAAACTTTAGCCGTCATTGAATAATTTTTTATTTGAAACAAAACTGCGATTTCATTTCGCAATTATTAGATTATATATCACACTATCGATGGTATATAAATAACTGAAAATTAATTAGGGTGCGCATGCACGTTTTATTCCTTCAAACCTTTATTGCATTTTGTTTGCAACTTCAAATGGTATCATGCTGTTACTAATGTTTGATATGAAGGAAGCAACTAGTACAGAAAAGGCTATAGGCGACGGTTGCAACGGTTCTGAGGACATTGTATATGAAGGCGTCGCTAGAGGTCAGAAGAATAGGGTGCCCATTGTTGGGGAATATGCAAGGATTTCTGCATGTATCGTTGCCTATTCTCTAGTTAATTTTAGGCAACAGTTCTTAAGAGAACTATCTCCTAACGTCCATGGCATGACTCTAGGCAATGGTTACTCAGGTAACCGTTGCATATTCTGTAACGCCCCCTCCCGTATTATCCTTCAGTATCTCAAAATACTTCATTATCTTACCATGTAGAAATCAATAGCAATTACAACAATAAAATGCGCAGCCAAGAGGTGACGTTACTCAACTTTACATAACATGAAACTTCATTTGTAGTAGCAAAACGGTACAAAAGATTTCAAGCACATTCCTCTTCCCAAAGAGTTTTCAAAATATTTGTCCTCAAACACTTAATACTATAACATATTCTAACATCAACAACAAAAGGAAGACGGCTCAGAACCTACGGTTTTCCCCACATATACGCTCATCATGCCTTTGAACTTTCTCCTCCACCTCCAGCATCGCTACTAGAGCCTGTAAAATATAACACACGTACAACCACATAATGAGTCATTTGACCCAATGAGCATAGATGTTAAATAATGTACACAATGTCTATGCATTCGGGCCCAATTACCAATCGTGTGTCTAGTAATGGCGCCAACCTTCCACATTATCGTTAGTTTGACATCATTCTTACCTAGGGCTTTTCTCACCGCATAGGCATTCATTCTTCTATTAAGCTTAACTCACTTAATAGATTATCTCCTTCCCTAAGGGCTTAGCTCACCCAAGGGAATTCATAAACACGGGCTTAGCTCACCCGATCCATTTTTATTTCCTTTTGATACTACACACACGATAGGTAATTTAATTTTCATGATCATGCAACATAAAATGATCAACATGCCTATTCTCAAACTTGAGCACTAGTAATCATCATCTTGCAAGTTAAGGATGTCATCTTCATCATTCTACCATTCTCAAGTCCACTTAGAGTGCACCTAGTTCCTTACACAATTACATACCATACATCATAAACACATATCTCAAACACAAGTTGAAGTATGTAAATTCATCACAAAACATGCAAGCATATAGGCAAGCACTCATCACTAATTAATACTTACCTAAAACATACCATTTAACATCTAATACTCACCTTAGATACAATTATACAAGAGATATTGAGTACTTAAGGATCCAACTCCCTTCCTTCTTCACTTCTCTTTCTCTTCTCTTCCTTTTCTAGCTAAGTAAAAGATTCCTATGAGCATCAAATCTTGTAGCATGAGTTTAAAGGCTTAGGGATGAGTTTAAAGGCTTAGGGATGAGTTTAAGAAGGTCTCTAGAGAGTTCTTGGCATGTTAGAACCGAGTTTGACCATTTTATATGCCTCTAACCGACTCAAAATGTCCAAAAATTCAGGTTTGCCGACTTTACGTACGGTCGTACGGACTGCACTGGCGGCCTTCAGTGTTTTGGTCATAACTTTTGCGTCCGATGTCCAAATGAGGTGATTCAAAGCTTGTTGGAAACTAGACTCAATGGGCTACAAATCTTAAGAAGACATCATCTTCAAAATCCGATTCATGTCAAAGATGTGTCATTATGAACCTCTATGAACTTTCAAATCTTCATGAAATCACTTATCACAAACTTCATTCATATCACATTTTCATCTCTTTCACTAAAAATAGGTCTAAATCATTTAGGAACACCTAAATCATGGTCTAAAACATGCGGGGTGTTACATATTCCTTTGACGAAAATTTCAAAATGCCACCGGTTGCACTTTATGTGATGCTTTTTGATGAAACCGTTGCCGATTCTATAAATTTTAAAGTCCTTTTTGTATTAGTGGTTAAAAGTTCACGATCGTTTGGTAATTGAATTATCAATGTTTCAACTATCCAAATTGTCAACAAATCAAGTTAACTGATGTGAGCCATTAAAAAAATTCGAAATAGAAATATCCATTTCCAAAAATTTTCATTTAATTAAAATATTGTAAGAATCACAAATAGAAAGATGAATCATTTACCTAAACTTCCCTATTAAATACAAGGGATAGTTCCCTAAATCACGGTAACAGCATTCCAATTCGACCTATCATTTTCTATTCGTTAAAATTTAATATTATTTCCGTTGTTTGACTTGGTCAGCGATCTCTAATCCCTACCACCATCTGGAGCAAGACAATTTTGATGTTTTGATGATGCAATTTGTACGTAATGGATGGACCAATTAGGATTGCAACCTTTGTTACCTTATTGTTACCTTGAGGCTCCACGTAATTTAGCAAATTTCTTAATGTGACATATAGGTGTATTTTTTTGCATGTGAAATCATATTTTGAGGATCTGCAAGTATTGGTGGAGTTAGAAATTTTGGTTTGTGGTGGTGAAAAAAACATTCAACACAAAGCATCGAAGAAAAATTTTTTGGATGTCAAATTTTGCGGGGCGACAAATGAAGCGGCATGTGAAGTGGGGGGCGACCGCCACCCCCAACCCCCTTACCTCCGCCTTTGTCCATTTGAGATGCTCTAATAGATTGATGGCATTGTGAACATAACACTAGACGTTGTTAAAGTGTTATACCACCCTGATCCATCAATATTATTGACAAAAGATCTTATTATTTGTTAATCTGTGTGAAGAATGCAAATTAATTTTCTTGAGGCCATGAAATTAATTGCTTCCATTGTTTTATTTGAATGTACAAGTTACGTCGACTACATACACAGGCACAATAATAGGAGTTCTACTAAAGTAGTGCACAACCAAAATCGTTGTACTGGTGGGAATTAGTCGTTTTAATGGCGGGAACTACAGCCACTTTGCCGGCGGAAACTAGCCGCCTTACTACAACGAGAACTACTACTACTACTAAGGCCGCCTTATCGATGGCACCTAAAGCCACTCAACATGTGGTTGGTGGAATTCAAACCTGAGATCTCTAGGAATCAAACTCATCATTTATATATCCTCCTAACCAATGTGACAAAACCTCATTGACAAAATTGCTTTCATTGTTAATTATATAGTCCATTTTTTCGTTTTTGTGCAGAACTCTCTCCACTTTTCAATTATAAATTCTAAAAGAAAAAAATACTAGAAAAAGCGTGTTGACGTGGCACTACCAACATGGCGCTACGCCTAGTTGGCACTATAAAGTTTATTTTATATATATAATTAATTCAAAAATTAAAATATTTACAGAAAAAAGTTAATTTTCATTTTCAAAATTTATTTAATTCCTATTGTAAGTTGTAACTTTGACCTCTTATCATATTTTCATTATTGCATGTAACATTAAATATAAAATAATTTTAAAAATTATATAAATTAATTCAAGAATTAGAATATATCCATATAAAAATAAAATACACATAAAAATGTAAAATAAGGAAAACAATATCAAATAAGAAAAGCGTAATATATTAAATAAAGAAAAAATTAATCACTAAAAAATATTGTCAAACGTGACACTGCCACCTAAACACTTTTCGTAGGTGGCACTTCAACTATTTTATATTAAAATAAAATTAAGATAAGATTATGATTAAGATTAAGATTAAGAGAACAAAAGACGCGGTATCCTTAATTTCTTTTTTTCATATCTAAAAGAAATATATGATATTACGTAATATGTTCACAAACAATGTTATATCGATATATAAAATTATAAGATGACTGATAATAAGAGATGAAAAGACTTTTTGTCGCAATAATTGAAAATAAAAATTATTCCAAATCAACCGAATAATAAAAAATAAAAAATAAAATACGTTGGAAGAAAATAGAAGTTGAGAGGAAGTAAATAAATTCAGCCAAAAAAAAAAAATAATAAATTTGGGTGATATATTAAAAAATTAACACCCCACCTTTTTTGGGTTGAATTCAGCATTTTAACTGTTGTTAATCGGTGTAGTCAGAAGAAGAAGTTGAGTAGTTGCATTCTTGTTGCTTCTCAAAATCTGTTATGCTATAACTTTTCCGATAATAACCATTTTTTTTTTTGAATAATAACTTTTTAAATTTACCAAATACTTACACATTAGTTGTGTTTCTCCAAGAAACAGAAGTTGTGCCTCTAATAGCAATACCAAATGGATCCTTAATTTTTCCTTAGCAATGAGGGTATAAATGACCTCGGATGCCAGAAAAATGTGGGTAGCAATGATTCTTGTAGATCTCGTCGATACCTGTGTTTGAAGTGGAGTCATAGGTTGAAAACTGACACTACATAATCGTGGCCCTTAGTTTGACATTAAATTGGTGATTAATTGACTTAGTACAAAACTGTAACTTGGATTGATTTAGAACTTGATGGTATCTTATGTCTGTCTTGAAATTATATATCCACATAAAAGGTACCATTGTCGGTTTGTTAATTAGTGGCAATCTCGATTGTCCTTGAACATTTAGTCATATATATCTAGGGAGCAAATGATGAATAATTGAATATTCTTTAAACATTCATCGGGCAGAAATAATTTACAAAATCTATGTTTGTTGACAGCAACAACATTTTTGTTTTCAGCTCGTGAAGACAACAAAAACACATTTGCCGCAGGCGTTAGAATATTATTTCGGAGATGTTTATGACGATGAGTTCTTAGCGCTAACAAATCGTTTGTAGTCTAAAGTAAAGATATTTGTATAAATGATATAACATTTTATTAATGTGCTTATTCAACGTTAATATTTAATCAAACACTTGCCGAACTTTACTTTAATGTGGACAATATAATCGAACCTCGATTAACGAATCATTTTCTCCTACCCACTTGGGTACGTACCCGCAGTAAAAAAAAATTGTGGGCCCCTACCATCAGGAGGATATGTATCATTCATTTGATATGGATACTATAAAAAGAAAGTAATGACGATATAGCGCCACCACATGGCGCCACGTGGTTAGGTGATCAAATCCGCTCAGTTAACACAATTGTTTAAGTATACTAACCCATTGCATTCACCTATATTATTGTGTCCTATGCAGAACCAATTTGGTCCAATTGAAGGCCAAAAACTTTCACCAACAAACCATACAAAGAATTTCGGAAATACAATCTTTCTATCTTTCGATTTTAATTTGTTTGGAAAAGTTTTTTTTTCCTTAGTTTTTTTAGTTATATATTTTTTTAATGTAAGTTATCTCTCTCATGAGCTGCGATTATTATTGATTTTATGTTGAACACCATCAACCACATGAGTACAATTGATTAATATATTTAAAGATTGTTGTGATAGTGAAAAGCGGATAGTTACCATTAAGTAAAATTTAATGAATATTTGCTACATCCAAAACATAGTGAGTCATTATTAAATTTACCGAAAGAACCCATTTTCGTAAAATAATATACAAATTAATTAGGAGAAAGAAATTTAATTCTCTAGCTAGTGCATTTGGAAAATACAAGTAGTTGGGATTTTGATACTTGCTATTAAGAGTTAATTTGCCATAATAATCCATCTGTAATTGTGGTGAGTTGTTGAGATGGTTTCCAAGTCTTTAATGCTATGTTTATTGCAAAGTAGAATTCTATCATTTCGCTTTTCAACATTAGCATCATCCCAACAATTAAAAAGTGACAAGAGGTTATACACGGACCAATAACTCATGCTCCCTCCATCTCACGAAAATAATCCGGTTCCATCCCAAAAAAAATAGTCCGCTTACCATATTTAGTATGTTTTTAATTTTTATTTTCACATATACCCCGAATTAATGTACCTTCTTATCTATCCTCATTTTCAAACAATTAATGATATATAAGGATATATATGAAAATAAAATAAAATTTAATATTTCAATTTAATTAACTGCCATTTTCTTAACACTCCCTCCATCTCACTAAAATAGGCACTCGCCATTTTTCATACATATTAAGAAAATATCTTAAATAATATTAAAATTATAAAATATTTCAACATTCTTCCTATTTTACCCTTACATTGAATGGTTAAATATTGTGAAAAAATTTCAAAAATTTTGAGAGATGAAATTCTCATCTTGATGTTTAGTATTTTAGCTATCTTAAATAGGAGTGTTTTAGCCAACTAGAAAATAAATGATACTCTTAATATGGAAATCAAGCTATAATTTGGGAAAAACGAAAATAGAAAACAAGCTTATCTTAGGAGAATAGAGACAGTATATATGAAAATAACTAGTGGATTATTTTTGTGGGATGGGTGAGTATATGGTGCTTGCAGAAACTCCTTAAAAATTGATGAAAGTTGTGTGATCATTTTGAATATTATATAAATAAATATGTAATATTTAATATAGAGATAGATTTTTGTACTAAAATATACATCTCTCGACATAAAATAGGATATATAATATTGCTCAAGGTCAACAATTAATTTGAGTTTTCTATTTCAAAAAACAATTTTAATTTCTGTTATCCAGCGAAAACAAATTTTCGAAAAATTATTTTATTTTTAACACATAATCTGTCAGACAAGATTCACACAGATAACCCGTAAGACAAGATTCACACCGATAACCATAAATTAACTAATTAACTAATTATTTACCCAAGATTCTACACCCCCAACCCACCCACTCAACCCCAACCCCACCAAACCACCCCTCCTGTGTTAGAATAAATAGGACATTTTGTAGTGGATTATTGTGTACTCCCCTGTGACACAAAAGAGAGATATAATATCTCTGTCTCTCTCTCTCTCACACACACAGAAATTGCTAGCGATTTATGGCTGAAATGTCTGGAGAAAATGGAATGGCCTTAACCATAAAGGCTGATGCAAGTGAGACACCTGTTCACACTCCTTCAGACTGCTTACCCTTTATTCAAAAGGTACGTACAATACTTGGATCCAATTCTTGATCTTCATCAATCGATACAATAGTTGCCTTCTCAATATATGTTAGCTAGCTATAATAAGTACATCATATTGTTTCTTTAGAATAATTCCATATCTATGGTACTAACATATATATAAATTGTTGCATAGATCATTGCAGAGATTTTGGGTACCTACTTCTTGATTTTTGCCGGTTGCGCCTCGGTGGTGGTCAACGCCGACAAGAACAACGTGATAACAATGCCCGGAATCGCAATTGTGTGGGGACTTGTTGTGATGGTTATGGTTTACTCCGTCGGCCATATATCCGGTGCTCATTTTAATCCGGCCGTCACCATTGCTTTTGCCTCGTGCAAGAGGTTCCCATTAAAACAGGTGAAACTTTCATTGTTTCAGCATACAGCATTAAACAAAAATAAAATGAAGACATGACATATTGCCCCTATATATCCTCGTGCTTGTAGAATAATAGCAGTGACTTAATCTACAGGCACAAGGTTATATGAACAATATGTCGCTCCTAAAGAATCAGTTTTTATATTAGATATATAATGACAAGTTGAGTATATAAACTTATGTTCTTCAATTAATAATAGGTACCCGCTTATATTGCGGCTCAACTCGTCGGAGCAACACTAGCAGCCGGAACCCTAAGACTATTGTTCAGCGGAACACACGACCACTTTGGTGGAACACTTCCGAAAGGCTCCGACATGCAGTCTTTCGGCATAGAATTTATAATCACATTCTACCTCATGTTTGTCATATCCGGAGTCGCCACAGACAATCGCGCCGTAATTAACGACTCTAATTCCTTCACCGTAACATTACCTCAAAAAAATATTATATTAATATTAGTATCTTAAAATATTCTTTCAAAAGACAGCATTGGGTTCTTCTATACTTGGATGTTTGATAAATTCAAGAAACGGGATCAATTAGAGATTACGATGGCAATCGTTTTAATAATTATAAAAGGGTTTGTGACAATGACATTTTTCCAGAGTCCTAAGTCGATAGGACATGGATCTTTTTTTTTTTTTTTTTTTCTAAATTAATTATTTGAATCTTTCTTAATTCGGTTGCCATGCAGATTGGAGAACTTGCGGGTTTAGCCATTGGAGCCACTATTTTACTTAACGTCATGATTGCAGGGTGCGTTCGATGCTCGATTATCTATCTATTTTTCATATGAACAAACTCTAATCGAGTTTAAAAGAAAAAATTACATATCTAAATAGTATTGAAATTTAACTTTGATTATGCATAAAAAAATGAAATATTAATTAGAAAAGTTAAAGCCAACGCAGGGTAGTGTGTTGACTTTTCAGTACGTTGAAAGTTTCATTTCAAAAGACAATAATTCTGCGTCATTGCTCAACATTGGGCTGATGAGTTACTTTCATGGACAGGCCAATTTCCGGGGCTTCAATGAACCCAGTAAGGAGTTTGGGCCCATCAATAGTGTCCAATAAATACACGGGAATATGGATTTACATAATTGCCCCAACTCTTGGGGCTGTAGCAGGTGCTTGGGTCTACAATATCATCAGATTCACAGACAAGCCTCTACGAGAAATCACTAAGAGTGCTTCTTTCCTCAAGAGGCCCATCTGATCATTATCACCTATACTTCTCGTTTTTAACTAATGCATGTATTAAGTAAAGAGAAAATTTTAGTTTAACTGAAATAAAACTTTTTTTAAGTTTGAGAATTTCGCTCTTATTCGACCCACGTTATGTATCAAACTTGTAAACGAGTAAGCACCTTTAAGCACGCAGTTGGAGTGGCACCTTCCGTAAATCCTCTCAGATTTATGTTCAGTTTCTGGGATTCGGATGTATAACCAGTTAATATTGGAGCAACTTTAAAGAAAGTTAGTAGAAGGTGTATAGGCAGACTTCTAAATCGCAATATGCAAAGACGCCTTCAGCTTGCATTGCGAGAGTTCCACAACTGGCATCAAGGATATCCATTCTCACCTTCAGTCGAGACACAACAATAAATAAGTGATTAAATAATATAATGCACAAGTAACCACTATACTATGAGTGGAGGATAGTGGCTTTCCAGTGCTGAGGTGGTAGTGTCACAACTCACGTCAGCCAAGATGATGATGTGTCACTGCCACATCGTCATATATTGGTTGTGAATGATGACATGACACTACTGCTGACGTGGCACTGATATCAATAGTGTGAAGGGACTATCCTACCGCCACGGGGGAACGAGAACATCACTCCATAACTAAATACCTGAAAAATCCCAAGATTCTGATTGTAGTCAGACTCTGGCAAAGTCAACGAAACAGTAACCTGCAATTTGTGGTTAGGAGGCATAACCCTCAACCTACCGGCATTCCCAGTTTCGGGATCCTTCAAAAGAAATACATCGTGATTTTATCCCGGGGTTGCTATTATGGGTAGAAAAGCAACTGGGTTCTTCTCCGTATAATCAAGATTCAAACTCTCTTTCATTCTTATTGGCTCCTCAACCACCCTATTAATCACTAATCCACCAATCACAAACGCTGATCGCAACAATCCTGTTAATGCAACACACACATAGCCTGACACAATAATCCCCACCCACACTTGAAGCCCAATTTCCACATTGACTTGTGCCCTATCACCCATTCGTACACAAGTTGAGACATATTTTCACATACAAATGCCCAAATCTTTGTTATTTTACGAATTAAATGATGTCTACCACGCCTCAAAACCTCAAATGGATTGACTACAAACAAGTATGAGTAATAAATCCACGATATTGGAAGCATAAAGAAATCAACCATCAAATTAACTTGAAGGCCGATGGTTTTTATTACTATCCCTGCTAATAATAACAGAAGACTTGAACTCACTCGATGGTTTTCACTCAAAATTGACTCACCTCCCGCAATATCATTTCTCTTATCACTTGCATTTGTAATCGCGGAATTTTCGCTATTCTTCTCTGTATCCTCTCCTTTTACAATATTTTCGGAACTGCCAAATCTGCGTTTGATTTCCATAGAACCAGGAGGGTCCAAAATTTTCTGAATTTTCAAACATGATATCATTTTGCTTAACTTTGTGAGATAATTTGAGCTTTCTATTTCTGGCACTAACATAATTCTCAAAACTTACTGATGAACAGGGCTCTGAGAACTCCACCACATCAATTCCAGAGGATGGTCGATGATCAGTAGATGCATCATCATATGTAATTTGATCGGAGAAAGTCTGGACACGATCGCAATATGGAAAATCATCAAGAGCGTCGTGGAATTCATCTATATATTCATGTACATTCAATTTCTCCTCCATTGAATTTGTATGGGAGGCTTTGTTTTGTACAACTATAGGATCTCTATTCTCTACTCTTTGTTGAAGAACCTGTAATGACATTACAGTTAGTGAAGTGCATTTCTTCAATACTCTGTCAGTACTTTCAAAACATCATATTCAGTAATACGAAAGAAATGCACAACACAACAGACATTATGGTAAATTTTAGCTAGAGTTTTGGCTACTGTTTCTCTGCTATTATGAATAACAGGCAAATATATTCAATACAGAACAGACACTTGCACATAAATATGTCAAATTCCAGAATGATTCTTCAGCATTAAAAATGATAAACAACGTTGGTTTCTTCTTGAATAATGTTGTCCAAATTCTTGATCTAAAAGTTAATTACAACTGAAACACAAACAAATTGGGCAACAGATGAATAATGTCGGCGGTGATATTTAAAACAGAAGGCTAAAGATTTTGCCAAAGAAACAGAACATAATCAGAAAATTTAGGGCTGAATTATAACTCTACTATTAAAACCCAAAATCCAATCAGGCGAAAAATGAGTAACAAACAAGACGGAAAAGCGTAATGATAACAATTCACAGATCCCACAAAAATCCTAACTAGAAGTTCCATAAATGCATCATAGTTAAATCAACTCAAGAAAAAATTAAAATTTGACGAAAATAAAAACCACCTCATGTGGAGTAGTAATCTACATAGACACCATTATTACTGTTTCTGCCGCTTATTGTTCCAGAAACGGATGATTGTCCTCTGCTGTAGAAGTTTGCGAGTTTAAGATACTTAGATACAGTGGAAAGAAAATGAAATGTGATTTAAGGAGAAAGGGGGATGAAGAAATACAAATCATAAAATTCAGGATGTGTATCAATGCATGGCAAATTGGCGATTACTTCTAGCAAAACTGCAAAATACCTCATCCATCTATCTTGTATTCTTCTCTTTTTTGCACCCAATTTTTAGTGAGTACACCCCACTTTCCAACAACTTCCCATTTTACTTTTCACCCTTTCATCCAAAAAAAAAAAAAAAAAAAGACAAAACGGTGAAGAAGAAGCTGCCATGGCAGCTTGTTGCTGCCAGAATCTACTACCATTTCAGGCAGCAAATGCTATTGAAAGTGACAGTAAAATAAGCTCTAGAAGTATTTGCTATCAAAAAGCTTTTCAGCTTTGTAGGCGTTCGACATGTGCTCAATGGTGTTTGCCTGCACACACACACAAAAAAAAAAAAAAAAAAAAAAACAAAGACAAGAAGAAAAGAAAAGAGGATAAAATTGGAAAAATTTTGTGGGGCAGATATACTCAATAAAAATAGTGGATGCATTTAGAATCACCGTTTATTTTTTTCCCTCCCAAATGATAATTTATTATCTTTATTTATGATATATTTATCTTTTGATTTTCTAATATGCTCTTATTTAATAAATTGATATTAGTATTATATTTTTCTATACCATCAAATAATTATAAAGGAAAGGATATATTGAAGAAATATAGAAATATTTACCTTTTTCAAGTGTAATAATTGATATTTCTAAATTTAGATGAAAATAGGGTAAGCTTATTTTGACGTGACGGAGGGAAGATTGTTTTAGAAGAAATTATTTAAAAATTAATTGGCAATTTTACAATAGAGTCAGCATAGGGGGATAAAAAGGTCAACACAATACGAAATGTGGATAGGAGTTATGCACACAATCCGAGCAAGAAACTTGCGAGTTCGAGATATGGTGGTATTAGGGCATCTCCATTGCAATGTAATGTTAATGGATGATGTGAAGGAGAGAGATAGAGAGAAGATGATTAGGTGGATTGAAAAGAGAATAGAGAATGTGTAGTGAAAAAGAGAGGGAAATATAAAAAAGTAGAAGAGATGTAGAAACAAATTAAAAAATAATAATAAAATAATAGTGGAGGATATAAAGTTGGATGTGAGAATGTAGAAGGGGCGTGGGAATTTATGCACAAAAAGTGGAGAAAAGTGATAAGAATAAGAGAAATGTGAATTAAAAAAATAGCAAAATATAAAAAAAAATTGGGGCCCATAAAAAAAATTGAGTCTTTCTCTCTCATACTTGCACATTGGAAGTGGAGGCGATGCATTGGAGATGCTCTTACACTTGTGCCAATGAATCGCATGATTCGACTGTTCAGATCCTTTATTCAATATTGTTTTCAAATTTCAACAACTAATTATTTTATTTAGTTTAACCACTTTCTTATGTAAAGGGTGATATAATTGATTTTTTTAATGATTTTAATGAATATTTATATAAAAGAGGAGAGAGAATGAGTTGAATCCTATTGTGGAGATTTGTGTAATACATATAGATCCCACGAGATATATAGAATTATGGATGTGATTGGTTTTCGATCAAAAAAAGAATAGATAAAAATAATTAAAAAAATAGTAAAAATGATAAAATTTGACCACTATCAAACCCTTAGTGATGGCAATGGATCGAATTCCAATCAAGTCAGCAATACCCATTACCGATGGATCGAATTCCAATCAAGTCAGCCATACCCATTAGCGAACCGAAGTCCCGACGCCATATCCATAACCGAGCCAAGCCCTAAGTCATTTCCATCGGTTCTAATATCCATTCAAATCGATTCTCTAACCTGAACAAATACCCATTTATCCCCTTTTTTGTAATATAATTATAAACTGGGCCATTGGGGAATAGTTAGTGGCAAAAAAATGGAGCAACAAAAAATCGGCTTAGCCCAATTTAAAACTTCAATTTTCAAGTGTTAAGCTCAATTGCGAATTAAGCCCATTAGTTTCTCTTAAATCTTAGTTAATAACTTGCAGTGGTAACTCTTCAAACGCATGTCCTTTTTCATAACAAGAAAGTCATTTTGGTTCACATCTGCTTGTCGATGTGGGATTCACTATCAATTAACAATCACTCCCTCACTGCCATGCCGTTTTACACAGTGACGCTGAACTTGAAGTGCAAAGTAATTTTTATTTTATTATGTTAAGATGTATTTAGCATAAAAAATTAAAAAAAAAATAAGCGGGTATTCGGTTTGGGTTCGGGTATGCCTCCAATATACATATCCGACCCATATTTGTCTAGGTTTTTACTATAGAAAACCATATTCGACCTCCAACCCCGTCACTTCGGGTATCCACAGTTTTTAGATTTTGAGGATCGTTTTGCCATCCCTATCCTTATTCATTTTGGGGAGAGGTCTTTTTTACTTTTTAATCATGCATTCCAATATCAACTTTATCAAAATCATAGTAAGGGCTAGCTTGTTCTTTATACTCCCCCTATCCCAATTATATGGTTTACTTTATCTTTTCATATACATTAAGAATATAGTTCGAAAAGTGAATCTTGTGAATTATGTTCCTAATTTACCCTTATTAAATGACCAATTTTCAAATTAATAGTTACAATCATATCATTAAATAAGGGCATGTTTGTAAAGTAATACAAAATAAGCTTTGTAACATAGAAACAAAACTATATAATTGGGACAAACGAAAAAAGAAAGATAGACCATATAATCGGGATGGAGGAAATACAATTTTTTTAATTTACTCGAACGATGTATTAAATATGTGGATATATTGTGAAAATTTGAGAAAAATATATTAGCCTATAAAATAATCGTGTGAGTGGTTCAAAATGATAAGAAATGAAAAATTAGTAGAACTTAGCAAAAATTTATTGTATATAGAACAAGACCGAAATGTGTAATTAAAATATAAAGAGAAAATTTAAAGAATTTGAAAATATTATCACATCATCAGTAAAATGAATGGTACAAACTGATGTGGATAAATGAATTTTGGGAACTAGGCAAACAAACTCTTAGATTATCCTCACGAAAATTTCTCTATCTAAGAATTAGTAAGTAAAAAAAGTGAAAAAATGCTAGAAGTACTTGTGCATTTGGATAAGACATATCAAGAAAAGTGAATTTTCTATTGGCGGTGAATTCTTTTTTGGTTTTTGTCGAACAGTTAATTATATTGAAAGGGATGTCGAAATGGATATAGTAGTGGAACATCGTTCAATAATTTTGGAGTGGGGCCAAATAAAAAATATGAAATAGTGTCAAAATTTTGATCGATTAGTCGTGGTGTCGTAAAAAAATTGAAAAATTAGTGGGCTCTAATCACCGTCTTGATTCTAGATTTGGTCCCGAATTTCGAAATGAAAGTCGGATCGGCCTAGAAAATGTCATCGATGGTGCCGTAGTTACGGCATCATCGATGGTGTTAGATCAATCCTGAAAGCTAATTATATTGAAAGGGATGTCGAAATGGATATGGTGGCAGAACATCGTTGGACAAATGAAAAATGATCAAAACATATATATTTTTTATACTAAAAGCAAACATTATATTAATGATATTTTAATTGTATATGTTAAAGATGTAGTATTTTATTTGATAATATACGAAAATGATGTAAAACTTAGACATATCAAAATAGAAAAGAGCATAAAATATAGTTTTGCTCACAACTTCAATTGTGTTTCCTCGGCCCTCAACCATTAGGGCCTTGATCTTCCCACATGTTGTGTAAGTTATTCGAACTACGTATTAGATGTAGCTAAAAATTGGGAGAAATGTATTAAAAAATATAAAATAATTATATGAGTGGTTGAAAATGATGAGAGATAAAAAATTAGTGAAAGATAATGGTATATGAAACAAGCCCTAAATAACAATTTGTTCATTTTTCAGCCTATTGGAATTGTCAGCCTATTGGAATTGTCAATGCCATAACTTGTGATGATTAATTTAGCATGTCTATTGAAGATATAAAATCAAAGGGTGTAGCCAGCAATTAATGTTAGGCGGGGTAAAGTGCGACAAATTTTACTTTTACGTAATAAATGTAGTTGCTTGAATGGGCCTTGCCTATTTTTCGCGGCATGAGATTAATCTATGATAGAATTTTTAGTTGTTCTCATTGGATATGCCTATTTGACAAATCTATTTTTACATTTGTCATCGAGAACAATCATCAACAATTGTTGATTTAAAAGAAAGGAAAATAGTAAAAATGCATTTTTTCCATTTATAACCAAATCAATATGCTGTCAAAAATGAAGATTGTCATTCACAAATAGTAACAAAGAGAATCACCTGAAAATAAAAAACTCTCCATAATTAAGTTTTCTGTATAATAATTTTTCGTTTGATATTATTTTTCTTGCTGGATGTGGATGGCTTAATGGACATTGAAGACAAACTACAAACTAATCCAAAAATCAAATCGATAACTATAAAATGAGTGTCCAAAGTTTTTGACATGAAGAAAGAGAAAAATAACTAACGTATTTAATTTAATTTAATTAGTATTTAAGTGGGAAGAAACATTGGAATTTCATATATTACTAAAACTCATGCAATTTTAAAAATATATTATATAAAACAAAAGAAAGGAAAAAAAGGCAAAAAGAAATAGGCCAATATGTTAAAAAAAAGTGGGGAAATGGAGAGGTGAGAAGGTGTCAAAAAAGAGGTGAGAAAAACAACCTTAGAGATATGGTAAAAATAAGATTTCAAATGGTGAGAATGAGGAATCAAACCAGAATATTAAGAAAATAATGATCACATTCTCCCACTAGGTCACAAGCTATTTATAATAACAAGTGATGTTTTGCTCTTTATTATCTAAAATCACTGAAATTTATATGGACACAATTGAACTGTTTGGGGGTTGGATTGGGCTTTTGCTCAGTCCAATCCCCCTAACTACGCCCCTGTATAAAATGCTAACTAGATTTAACATGTTAATATGTCCAATTAATAGTCTAGAAATGCTCATTTAACTTTTTAATGTGGCAAGTATCCGTTGTTGATATGATGCTGTTAGATTACTTGTTTGCATTTACTAATACTATTTATCACTACAGTACATAATACCTTCCATAGTTGAAAGAAACTACCGTTCTCGGATATGACAGCTCTATGCATTTATTTGTTCGTTGCAAGATCTACTACCATTATGTAACTCAAAAAAATAAGAAAACAAATGTTACCACCATGCATCAAATCCATGAAATTGCCTCCATGGTGAAAGTGGAGAATTTATATAGAGAATTTAACACCCTCGTCATCAGTCGAAGTTCCCTTGAAGATTGGATAGCTTTCCCCAATTTCAAGTAGTTTGAGAGCTCGCATCAATATATTACAGTCCACTCCATGAAACTCGGTATTGCATCACAACCAAAAAGGAGGAAGTTATACAACTTGAAAACAAAATCAAACAATTTTTTAGATGCAAATTTTTAATAACTTTATTGCAAAAGGATCATCACGTCAACCAGTATTTATTTATTGTATTGTTTCAAACTCAATGAGTCCATATGATCTAATAATCGAATGCAATAATATGTGATAAACAGGAAAACTAAACATACAAGAAAAGGAAATAAGAAATGTTTTGCAGTACAAATTCAAACTATGAATGACAATGAAGTTCAAATGCATGGAATACAAATTCAAAATATCTCTTATATTCTAGCATAACATTCCATTCATGAATCATGCAAGATTGCCCAATGAATTTTACGTCATAGGAGTTAGATTTCATACTTCAAAATCGTTCTATATTTATCAGATTTGAAGTGTAGAAGGTAAATCAAGTACAGACGTATATTATATATACAAAAATGAATAAACCTCTCCGAGCCTAGCATAGTACTATTAGTAGTTTAGATACCACCTTCCACCCTTCCAATAGAGATCAAAATGAAAATCATAGAATGGAATAATGAGAGAGACTACATTTTCTGTGTTTTATTAGAGATTTTTACAAAAAGAAAGATGACACGTGAGAAGTTCCAAAATATCACTCAAAAGCAAATAGAGACCCGCATATTTTCTAGAAAGAAAGAAAGATAATCAAAGAATGGAATAATGAAAAAGATTACACTTTGTATTTTTTTAGAGATAAATCAAGAATGATGACATGTGAGAAGTTCAAAAATGTAATGCAAAAGCAAAAAGGCAAATATGGACTTGTATATTTTCTAGAAAGAAACGTATTATACTTGTTGCTTGAGCCTCAACCGCTGAACGTATCTCCTCGGCTGCCATCACACTATCCTCTAGCCCATTTTTCTTGACCTGATACAATACAAGAAAATCACGACCAAAGTAAAAAAAACCATGCCTAATTTGCAGCTTTTAAAAGATTTGAGCGATACTCACAAAGTGTAATATCAAGTCAGCCCAATCTTGAATCGGCGAAAGGATTAAACATTTCTTGTAACTTTTATCCAACCATTCAGCACATCCTGTCAATAAATCAAAGATTGATGTAATGAGCCTGTGTTGCAATGAAAGTTGTAACCTGTAAACCTCATTACCAAAAGTTAAGCAAAGTAGCTTGACAAAGGCCAACCTTCTGAAACTAAGGTAGAAAGAAATGTCTCCCTTCAGAAACTAAGGTAGAAAGAAATGTCTCCCTAGCTTCAAGACTTATTGGGTGATAGGGGTTAGTTTTTAATGGTTTTTAAAGGTTTTTAATGTAAAGGAGGAAAGAGAATGAGTGGAGTTGAATGGTGGAGATTTGTGGATGTGATGTGATATATAGATATGATTGATTTAGAGTAAAGAAAGAATGGATAAAAAAGCGATAAAAAGTGATAAAAATTTTTAAAAAGAGTTGCCTAACACCCGCTTAGAGATCCTGCACTATCACAGCTAGAAGAGTCATTCATGAGCAATTCATGAAACAGATGTACATTATATAGCAACAAACTAAAATCATAAACTTCTTTATATCAGTGGTTTGTATTTAGTAAATGTTTAAAACGACACAAATTAACAATATGCTTTCGCTCTTAGTGATGTCATATAAAACAAGTACATTACGGATGGACTAAAATGGAAAGAAAGAATAAAAATATGAATTCCTTGTATTCGAAACTAAAAAAATATCAACCAATACTAAGATAAAGATAAAATGGCTGACAAAGTCAAATATGTTGAAAATTCAATTTTACATTTAGTTTAAGAAAAACATATTATTTGTTATGAATAATAATTGAAGAATAATTATTAGGTGTTATGAATAATTGAGAATAATATGGTGGTTATGAATTATGAGGAATAATTTGGTGGAGGAATAATTTGGTGGATGAATAATTTGGTAAAAGATGTAATTATTATATGTGAATGACTATTATACCCTTGATGAAATTATGTAATTACGATTGTGCCATTCAAGTTTTCATATAAATAAGAACTTGATTATTAATGAAATTCATTCCTGAGAATTCCTTAGAATTCATTCTCTCTAAATTCTCTCTATTGTTTCTATACTTTTATAACACGTTATCAGCACGAGTCTCTAACCTTTTTGAGTAATATGAAGGGAGTATGCTCTACAGTTGCATCTTATAGATGATCTTCTCAGACGTAATCGAATTATTATAAATAACCTAATCCATCTCCAATCAATACTTATCTTTCTTTTCTCTCTTATCTTTTTCCCACTTTCTCACGCTTTCACTCTCTCTATCTTCCCAATCACTCACGTAAAATATTTATGCGAGAGACAAAGAGTTGTGGGCAATTCAAGAATTGGTAAATGGAGAAATACGTGCATGTTCAATTGCTTCTCCCTAAGAAAAAGGAAAAGGTATATATATTATATTACTTTATAATATAATAATATATTAAACTATAATATTCGTTTTCTCGAGATATAAGGAGCATACATTATCAAAATTAAATTTTCTCGACTCCATTATACTCGATTTAACGAGAGCTTCGATTTGACACTAATATTGATAAGGTAAACTTTCAAAAATTTGCAAAACAGTACCCCAATTTTTGAAAAAGTTACAAAATAGTCCTTGAACATTTTGATATTGATAAATTGAAGTAGAAAGGAGATAATTTTCAATCGTAAAACATTGATAAAATATTTTTGACATTTTTACCTTTGCGAATTGGAATGGACAATTTTACCCTTAGGGTAAAACCGACCTAATTTTGACGACGGTGAAAAATGGATAGAATATTCATGAAGAAATTCTAAATCCATTGATTATATAAAATGGTTTGAAGTCCATTTGAGTTAAAAGATCGGAATATTATTTTAACTCCCGAAGAGTTCAATTACATAATGTACTTATTCTAGAAGGATAAGTGTGCTCTTGTAGAAGTAATGAGTATTTGTTCTAGAAGAACAAATTTGCTCCCCTCAGAGAAGTGATTCAATATTTAATTCTCGCACTTTATTTCTTGCAATTTAATTCTTGCAATACCTCCTACTTGATGATGGGTTCAACCGTCACTAAACGGAAGGTTTTATATATTTCTCGCACTTTATATGCTAAGTGATGGGTAATACCTTCTACTAAGCTGCATCCTACTCTGAAGAAGTAGTTAAATATTATGCAATTTAATTCTTGCTATTTAAATTCGTAAATTTATATTTATTGCAATAATTCCCATAAGGTAGGTTCGACCACCTATTGGAGGAAATTTAATTTCTGCAATTTAAATTTATGCACTTTATAGTTTGAGTATATTTCCAATGTGGTGGGTAATACCACACGATTGGTGTGCATATTTCCAATATGGTGGGTTATACTACACGATTGGTTATAATGAATCCTACTCCTGAAGAAGTAGTTGATCAAATATTCTAATCTTACTCTCGAAGAAGTAGACGATGAGAATAAAATTACTTCTCCATATATACCGAATATTAATGGAGAAAATTGAACAAGTGGTACTTGAAGTTACCATTGGATAAATAGATGAAAGTAAAATGCTCAATAGATCCCATGTTGATAAATCAAAGAAAATATATCGCATGGAAAGCTTATATGAAGTAATCTCATCAATGATATGATATGAGAATAAAATGCTCTTGAAGAAGCAAAATCACTAGATATCTGTATTTGAATAAAGCCAATATGATATTATTATTATTACTCCAGAAGAAGTACAAAACAGCCGAAGTGGAACATATTGAGAATATCAAAGATGGCAATAAACACTTGAAAATATAGAAATATGAAAAGAAAATATATATTGAACCCATAAATGAGGGATGCGTCTCGAGAGTATAAATACCTAAAGTAACTCCTGCCACCCGGCTGAACATTCGGGTTCATAATGAAAGATCCAAAGGATCTCTTTTTCGCTTGACACCGATGATCTGTGACCGATGGGTTTCGTTTCCATGATTTTTGAACATATGATTGAATCTTGATGAGTAGATCAAAGAATTGTATTAGCTAAACAAGTATATTTCTCAATTGAACGAGAAATAAATTTATGTTCTACAATTTCGATCTAGAAATGCTAGCAAACCATCGAAGAAATAATTAATATTCAACAAACCTATGGGTTTGGTATGAAAATTCCACTGTGCAAATGACGCTATATTGAATATTTCCTCCAGCGTGTTATAGCCGCCTGGAAGAACAATAAAAGCATCACTATTGCTCATCATGTACATCAGGCAGTCATGGATGGATTGTGTTTGTAGCATCAATCCAATGGACTAATGACATTTCTAACTCCAATTCGATTACTGCCTCCAATTCGATGAAAAGGTATTATACTTGACACTCTTATCCCCCATGATTGTGCGGCCATTGTAAGACTCCTTAATAGTTTGTTATTAGTCCCTCCATATAGTATATTGATATTTTGTTTCCCTAACTCTCTTATAAGTTGGTCTGCCATATCCACATATTGGATATGACCTACTAGTCTGGAGCCACCAAGAACACATATAGTTTTTACCTGGCGAGGTAAAGATTGACTTACATGAGATGATTCTGATATCTCCATCTCTATCTCCACCTTTATCTCTCTCTTTCAACGAATGAATGATAGATATATGAATCCCTCTATTTAAAGATAAATTTTCAAACCAATAATTGATTTTACTATTTACTTTTTGACAAATATGAAAGAGAAAATGGCAGAAAATTTTTTAGTGAAATGACATATACCTGCTTATGATTGAAAATAATATATATATATATATATATACATATATATATCTTAAAATCGAAAAACAATATTTACAATTACAAGAAAAACATTGATCTTCGTTATTACAAGACTTCCTTATATTAATATGAGAAAATTATTATACTAAAATTTTCTACTAAATTCTACAAACAGGATCTTCTAAAGTAAGTTTTTCAAGACTAGAACGCTTGTTGATCTTTGAATTTGGCCCATAAGGCCATTAGCTCACCTTGTGCGTGTCCACTAGGATGTGTCTCAAGAGCCTGCTGAATATCATCCAAAGGCTCCTTACTCAATCCATCTTTAATGAATGCTATTTTTATCTTCTCGGTTTACGGACAAGTACCCCATGATTTACATCGAGTGTCACATGTCCATCGAGCACACTTGTAGCATCCTCCTAATCTTTTGCTCTCCGTTTCTTTGAAAAACTACTTACCCATACCAGACATGTATTTAGAAGGAATTGAAACCTCACCAGATAATCGAACCTTTGCTTCAATCAAGTATCGGATATCTTGTGGGATACCCTTATTCATTAGCATCCTTAATCTTTCCAAATTACATCGATAAATCCTTTTTAGGATTTTGATCGGTAGTGATGGATAGTATTTTCAAGATTTGAGACCATATGATCCATTATAATGTATAGACCCTTGTTATGATGAATTTTGCAATAATTTTGATGATTTATTTATAGAATAATATGACGCGTATGAAATAAGACTCGATTTTAAATAAATAATATGAAGCGTGAGAGCTACGATTTGAATTAAATAATAGCCGGATGTGATGCGTATGAGTCAGAACTCGTGTTTGAACGATAGTAGACAATAATGTCACTAAAAGATTATGGAATATGTCGGTGAATTGTTTCTATGATAAATCATATTGAGCACTATACAGATACTAGTGAAATCGATATAAGAATTTACTGAACTAGAAGTTCAATAATACTCGTTTGCAAAACCGGACTGACCATCCCGGTTTAAATAATTATTGAAATCAATATTTCAAGTGAAGAATTAAAAGAATTCTTCAATGATTGTTCTCGATAAATGATGAAATCATTACTAGCCAATATTGGGAATAAATCCCAAATATATCCGGGAATAAAGGATGAGAAGTATGGGCCCACTCATCCTCCATGTGGACTACTAGATATTATGATATGGATCCACTAGATAGTCACATGTGTATATAATTCGAAATTTACGAAATATTTGCTCACGGTATGAGCATGATTTTCAGATTTAATGATAAAGCTAGTAAATGTATATCCCAATACTTGAATAAATCCCTGAAGGATTTGAGTATGCGCATACAAGTGGGATATTATATGGCAAATTATTTAAAGTCCTCAAATAAATTGCCGATATCGAGAATAGAATGCAAACGGTCTAAATTCCCATATTAAGGCTGAATGATGAGAACATATATGATTAAAATCATACCAACTGTATGAGTTTTGGTGTTCTAAATTTTCTCAGCATGAGGGGGAGTATTAAACGTTGAAAATGATATGTGAAATGCATCATGTTATATCCTCACAATTAAAATATGAACTTGAAGTTCAAAGATGCATAAAAGATGCTATGAACAATCACATATATCGCTTGAGATGCTTTGATAAGTTAGCACGCTTGAGCGTTGATATTATGAGATTTCCCCAAACATATATATCAAAGCAAATTATAAAAGATGGTCTTAATAACGGAGGCATATGCTCTTGAAGAGTATATAGACATAACTATATTGTGTAATCCTACAAGAGGATTGATAATGAGATATCTCGATAAGTTATGTCGATATGGGGAAAGAAATGAAATTGAAAAGTGTCGACACGGTATGAAAATGTAGCGCTACATATGATCAATGATAATGAAAATATTGAGATATATTGAAGATGATAAATGGTGAATGTGAAATCCTTAACTTATGAGATGATGAGATGATGATGACTATTGCTCAAGTTTAAAGATAAGCATGGTGGTCATTATATGTTGCATGCTCATGAAAGTTAAATTACCGATCGTGTGTGTAGTAAATTTAAAAGGAAATTAAAGGATCGGATGAGCTAAATCCGTGTTTATGAGTACCCTAAAGGGTGAGCTAAGCCCCTGGGAATGAAATAACCTATTAAGTGAGTATTAAATGTTAAACGATATATTTTAAGTGTTAGTTAGTTATGAAGGTTTACTTATATGTTTACATGTTTTTACGATGAATTTATATGCTTTAAATTGTGTGTTTGGAGACATGTGTTCATGGTGAATGTTTTGTAGTTGTATACTAAAATTGATGCACTCTAAATGAACTAAGAGTATAAAACCAATGTATATGATACTCATACAAATGTATGAAAGATTTTGAAATGCTTTAAAGATACTTGTATAAAATACGCGTTGCACTCTTTTTCCCTTAGTGAGGTTTTATCCCTTTGGGTTTTCCTAGCAAGGTTTTTAATGAGGCAACTTTAAAGGCGTATTCACATGAATAATGTACTCTTTTTCCTTCATTAGGGTTTTTCCCACTTTGGGTTTTTCCTAATAAGGTTTTAACGAGGCATATTCATGGTATATTGAGAACGATAGGAGAAATTGATACATTGTATCTATTGGATCAAGTTATAATGGAGCTAATGCTTTAGATCCAAACGATGATGATATTGAAATCATCTACCGAGTAAAGATATCAGTTCTCAAGATATGAAATCGAGCGGAGCAGTGCTCTTTTCCTTCGATCAAGTTTTTTCCCCTGGTTTTCTTGACAAGGTTTTAACGAGGCAAAGACGTGAATACTCATATCTGTGATAGACATCGGGGGAGCAATGTTTTGATGAAGCGGTATATAACCACTCCAAGCTATCCTACAATCGGTTTGGAAGTTTTTTCCCACCGGATTTTTCTCCAAACAGTCCGTAAGACATTTGTATTAATAGTCATTCAAGGAGTGTTATGAATAATAATTGAAGAATAATTATTAGGTGTTATGAATAATTGAGAATAATGTGGTGGTTATGAATTATGAGGAATAATTTGGTGGATGAATAATTTGGTGGATGAATAATTTGGTAAAAGATGTAATTATTATATGTGAATGACTATTATACCCTTGATGAAATTATGTAATTACGATTGTGCCATTCGAAGTTTTCCTATAAATAGGGCTTCAGGTTATTAATGAAATTCATTCCTGAGAATTCCTTAGAATTCATTCTCTCTAAATTCTCTCTATTGTTTCTATACTTTTATAACATTATTTATTTTGTAAAGCTTTCTCCAACATCATTTTTCCCTAGGCTGGTTTTCGGCCACATTATCTAAGCCCCTATAACATTTTTTCCTTTTCCATTACTATGTAAATACACACTCACAAAAGATTATTTTTCAATTCAAAATATCTCTATCCAACAAGTTCTTAATGGCATACCAATTGGGCTCAAAGGAAATCTAGGGAAGAACTCTAAATCATCTCAAATACTATACGTCTTATTGTTTCATTAATGGCTTACTTTATTGAATGCACATCTAGGCCTGCATTTGTTTGAACATTTTTCTGCTTAAAAATTAACTTCTACTACTCGGTCATAGTAAATTTCAATATTAACTACACAACTCAAATCACTACTCATTATTTTTAACATCTCATGGTCCCCACAAAGCTAGAAGGTTATTTTTAGTAAAATAAAAAGTTTATGCTCAGAATGTTAAGTGCTTCTTTAAATTTTTATAGTACCCTAGCAACAAAGCAGCATCACCTACCAGCCTTTAGAGAAAATCCTACAATAAGGATCGCTAATATCCAAAAATGGCAAAGGAGAAAATAGAATGGTAACTGGGTAGACTAGATTCAATCAGGGATTGTAGTGTTCAGGAAAGAAAACAACGATTGCAACAGACCCACACTTATTTATCGAGTGAGTGCAAGATGTATATCCAAAATTGATGGAGTATTCCCACCATCATGTAGGTGAGGTATGATGCCACTAGCAACACCATTTCTTTCCCACTTTAAAAGATATATAGTTTTGATTCTTTTTACTGAGCAAATTAGAAGCAACAAGTATGGGTGAATTAAAGGTGATTTCTTGCAATAAACTCTGCATATGAGACACGGATACCAATGTAGTCTAAAAACACATGAAGAAGAAAAACAAAATGTATTTCTCATCACTGCTAATCATTGAATAATGCCACTCATAAGGTGTGACTATATTTGCGCCAATAACCATGCCGCGTCGGAAATTAGTACGTTGTCTAATCACAGATTACTCAGACATATCTCAATTATCAATTAACAGAAACAGTTGTGATTGGGTTACGAGTGTTAAGATTTACTATGATTTGACCATATTCTTTGCATATCTTTAGGAATTTGTTATGCATATATCTAGGAATTTGTAATCCCTCCTTTGAGGGGAATTAGCTGAGATTTTATTTTCTTGCCTTCTAGTGAGATCTTGTATAGGTGTATATATAGCAGCCATTTATTAATAGAAACATATAATAGAAACTTTATTCATCCCTTAATTCTTTCATGGTATCAGACAAGTGATCATATCGCTTCTCTATTCTATACTCTGATTAAACATGTCTACAACTACAACTACACCTGTGATTGATTCGTCTGATCCTTTGTTTCTTCATCCCTCGGATCATCCCGGCATGATTCTTGTTCCAAATGTCTTAAACGGAACAAATTATGCTATGTGGAAACGATCGATGCTAATTAGTCTCAGCGCCAAAAATAAATTGGGTTTCATCAAAGGGACGATTGTTGTTCCTAGTAAAACAGATCCCAAACATCCTTTGTGGCAGCGCTGCAATGATATGGTACTCTCTTGGATATTCAACTGTCTAAGTCAAGATCTTACAAATAGTGTTCTCTATGCTGAAACTCCGGCCGAAATTTGGACCGATCTTCAAGAAAGATTCTCTCAAGGTGATTTTTCTCATCATTATCAAATTCAACGATCCATTGTTGAACTCAAGCAAAATCATGAATCTATTTTTTCTTACTACACCAACATGAAAATGTTGTGGGATGAGTTGAATACTTGCGATCCAGTGAATCACCCGTATATGTGAAGGACAAAGGGATTTAAAAGACAAGGAAGAAAAAACTCGACTTAGTCAATTTCTTCACTGACTCAATGATACATACTGCATTGTGAGAGGACAAATTATGCTCATGAACCCTTTGCCAAGCTGTAAAAAGGCATACTCACTTTTGTGTGAAGAAGAAAAAGCAATGAGGACTTACTGAAACAAAGAACAATGATCTTGTTCATGCCATGAGTATCAACACATTTGACAACTCCAAAGAATCACAACCAGTGGCTTCAAGACAACAAAGACAATGGTCATCCTCCAATTCAAGGCCTCAAGGAAATCGAAAGCCTCTTCACTGCTTCTTATTGTGAAGGCAATACTCACACTGAGATCGATGCTATTTTCTCAATGGGTTTCCCGTTGGACACAAACTTCATGGCAAGGAAGTTCAACCGCCAAATCGAAGGAAAACAATTGGTGCTCATCAAGCAAGTGCAGAGGGAATTTCAGTCCCACACAAGCCTTCTGTCGATGCTACCCCTCAATTCACTCCTGAGGAACTTGCTCAAATCAAAGCTTTTTTTAATGGTAAACAATCTGCTCAAGCAAACTATACAGGTATCTCGACCCCATTTTGTTCATCTTTTAATACGCAGAAAACACCATCGGGTCACTGGATCATTGATAGTGGCGCCACTAATCACATAGCAACATCAGTTCCAATTACCTCTCCACTCTCTTCTCAAGTAACCTTACCCAATGGTGTCTGCGCTCCGCTATAACCGCATAGGCTCTACCCAACTCTCGCACCATATGCATGTCAAAGACATACTTTGTGCTCCATCTTTCCATGTTAATTTACTATCGGTTAGTCAACTCACATCTACCTTTAATCGTTTCTATTCATTTCTTTTCCTACTTTTTGTGTACTTGCAGGACCTAACTTCGAAGAAGATGATTGGTTTGGGGAAGCAACTTAATGGCTTGTACTACTTTCTTCCATCAATAAAATCTGCATCACCTCCCAAACTGGTAGCTCACCATATGGATTCTACTACAAAGTTCCTTGGCACCAGCTGATTAGGGACATCCTTCTACGGCACCTTCGCGACTTTTGAGTCATGTTATTCCTTCCTTTATATTTAATTCTCATCATTTATGTGACACTTGTCATTTGGCTAAACAAACTCGTTTATCTTTTTCTTCTAGTACCATTCAAACGTTACATTCCTTTGATCTTATTCACTGTGATATTTGGGGACGTTTTCCTACAGCGACCCATACAGGGGCACATTATTTTCTAACCATTGTCGATGATTATACAAGATTCACATGGGTATTCTTAATGAACTTCAAATCTGAAACACAAGGGTTACTAAAAAATTTCATTTCGTTTGTCAATACCCAGTTTAATTGTCAAGTTAAGTGTATTCGAAGTGACAATGGCTCAGAATTTATATCCATGAAATCATATTTTTCCAGTCTTGGTATATCATTTCAAAGCTCTTGTCCATCTACACCTCAACAAAATGGTGTAGTTGAACGAAAGCATCGACATCTCTTAAATGTTGCCAGAGCCTTGCGAATTGAAGCTAACCTTCCATTACAATTTTGGGGAGAGAGTTTGCTCACTGCCACATATCTTATTAATAGGCTTCCCCCACTCCTATACTACGACAAAAATCTCCTTATGAAATGTTGTATAATAGGGCACCCATTTATTCTAACTTGCGGGTTTTTGGATGTCTCTGTTACGCTACAAACCTACATCCCAGTCACAAATTTGATACTCGTGCCAGAAAATGCATATTTGTTGGTTATCCTGTTGGTCAAAAAGCATACCGCTTGTATGATCTCCAAAGTCACAAATTTTTCTCAAGTCGAGATGTCGTCTTTCATGAGGACACTTTTCCTTTTCATACAACTAACCCTCCACCAACCCCACAAATTTCCCAACCCGCGATATATGACTATCCCACTGCGTCCCCTTCCCTCCCACAACCCATTCATTCTCCATCTCCAGAGATTATTCCCTCAGACACTCCATCATCTCCTATCTCATCCCCAACACCGTTTCTTCGTAGAAGTCAACGCCCACAAAAACCATCAGTCCTTCTCCGCGATTTCCATTGTGGCCAAGTAAATACAATGCCATCAGTTGCAATCTTCAACCGACAATCTTTGACCAAGTCAGGTACTCGGTATCCTTTAAGTAACTTTCTTTCCTATGATTCTTTATCCTTTAATCATCAGCACTTTGTTAATGCTATATCAAGTGTTCTGGAACCAACCTCATATGCACAGGCTGCATTAGATCCGAAATGGCAAGAGGCCATGCAACGTGAACTTGATGCTCTTCATACTCAAAAGACATGGACCTTGGTTCCTTTGCCTCCTGGTCATCACCCTATTGGCAGCAAATGGGTATATTGCATTAAGTATACCTCTAATGGTTCGATTGAACGCTATAACGCACGGTTAGTGGCTAAAGGATTTTCTCAGCAAGAAGGCTTGGATTACACTGAAACATTTGCGCCCGTTGCCAAGTTAACCACTGTTCGATGTCTTCTTGCTATTGCTGCAGCCAAACACTGGCCATTGCATCAAATGGATGTGACCAATGCCTTCCTCCATGGTGATTTGGCTGAAGAGGTATATATGACTCCACCACCTGGTCTTTGTCGACAGGGGGAGAAACTTGTATGTCGACTACACAAATCCCTCTATGGGCTTAAACAAGCCCCTCGAAATTGGTTTGCTAAATTCTCTCAAGCTATCAAAAAGGCTGGTTTTGTTCAATCACATTCAGATTATTCCTTGTTTGTAAAGACTAGAGGCCCATCTACAACCATGGTACTTATCTATGTAGATGACATAGTGATAACAGGTAATGATGCGGTTGCTATACAAAGTCTTAAAGATTTTTTGCATCGACAATTCCATATAAAAGATCTTGGCTTTCTAAAGTTTTTTCTTGGTTTGGAAGTGGCACGATCCAGAGCAGGCATTGCTATCTCTCAACGAAAATATACATTAGAGATTATAGATGAAGTTGGCTACTTAGGTGCTCAACCTGCGAATTTTCCAATGGAAGTAAATCTTAATCTCGTGAATGATCAAGGTGATTTGTTACATAATCCGAGCGCTATCGAGATTAGTGGGAAAATTAATCTACCTCACAATTACAAGACCCGACATTACATACTCGGTCAATATTCTAAGTCAATTTATGCATGCCCCACGGAAGCCTCATTGGGATGCTGCTCTTCGTGTTATTAAGTATCTCAAAGGTAGTCCAGGACTTGGCTTATTCTTTTCGCAAACAATTCTCTCGACCTCAAGGCTTATTGTGATTCGAATTGGGCAAAGCGCCCCATGACTCAAGATCAACTACGGGTTATTGTGTGTATTTGGGAAATTCGCTGATCTCATGGAAGTCAAAGAAGCGTAAACACTCTAGATCATCATCGAGGTCGAGTACAAAATCAATGGCAAAGCAGCCTACTTGTGAATTAACTTGGCTAAGATTTTTGCTTAATGACATGCAAATCTCTACTGACCAAAGAAAGCTATTATGTGACAATCAAGTCGTGCACTTCATATAGCAAAAGAAATCCAAAGATATCATGAGCGCACCAACACATAGAACTCGATTGTCATGTGGTAAGAGAAAAGATTCAAAAAGGGCAGATTGTTACAGAATTTGTTCCATCTCATTTACAGTTAGCCGACGTTTTAACAAAAGCTCTTGGAGGAAACTCGTTTCAGGACTTAAGAAGCAAGTTGAACATGTTGGATATACATGCTCCAACTTGAGGGGGAGTGTTAAGATTTACTATGATTTGACCATATTCTTTGCATATCTTTAGGAATTTGTTATGCATATATCTAGGAATTTGTAATCCCTCCTTTGAGGGGAATTAGCTGAGATTTTATTTTCTTGCCTTCTAGTGAGATCTTGTATAGGTGTATATATAGCAGCCATTTATTAATAGAAACATATAATAGAAACTTTATTCATCCCTTAATTCTTTCAACGAGAGCCTAGATATATCTACCAGGTTACAAAAACATAACACAAAAAGAACACAAGAGATTTTTAACGTGGAAAACCCTACAAAGTGAAAAACCACGTGCCCGTAGCCTATGGGACAGAACCGATCCACTAATCAATAAAGTTTAACTCAATACAAGCAAGCTAAAGTCTATTTACACATAAACAAACAACATCTAAGATAATAGCGAGAAAGACTCCATATTACTCTCTCCTAGCATATAGTATGGGTTGGCACCTCAACGCTCTTCGTAGCTTCTTGTATTCACTTGAGCCACCAACTGATCTTTACCTCTGGTATAGATATTTTCGTATTGGGGTTTCTTCTCATAGTGGACGAGACTGCCCCTGGAGGTCCTTTCAACACTTGAACGAAACCAAGGTGTGGACTTGTAGAGAACTTGCACTTGAAATGAACGTTCAATCACGATCGGATCTATAGTAATCAAAGAAAACAATGGAGTCCAGTCAGTGTATGGGTGTATGAGTTCTTGTGTATGTGTGTCTTGTTCTATCACCTTTGACTTCTTTTAGTAATGTGTAATAAGTTGCCTTTGCCACAAAAGACTCTTGTTACACATACTCTACTACAAAACAAATAATAGAAGATTAGATGTAGGATTAAATGAAATACAAGATAAGTAAAAGGAAATACATAATTAAAATCTTACCTTATCTTGTAGAGTTTGATAACTTACCAACCAAAGCACACCAATGTTCTTAAAAAAGGAGGTAAGCGACCAAACTTAGCCTTCAAGCTTGGGACACGCCCAGTAGACGTGTAGGAGTCCCAACTTGATTCCAAGAAAACTTATTAATTAATCATATGCAATACAATTAGTTCTACAACATTCTAAATGAATCATGTGACCACACAAGTTGTGTTGGTTTTAATTAATCATTAAAAGCACATGCATGGGAAAAATAGAAATGCTAATTAAATAAATAACTTATAAAATTAGTTAACAATCTCCCCCTTTGGCTTTTCTATTTCTCCAAAACCTCGTTAAAAAAAATTTCAAATTAGCTCAACAAGATTACACCTCCCCCTCAACCAAATCATACAACATAAGTAGTCAACTTGTAAGCACATGAAATCATAAGATGATAAAGCAACCATAAACTACTATACTGCTCCCCCCTTTGGAAAAGAAGGGAAATCAAAATCACCATCATGATATCATCTGTAACCTTCCCAAATTAAACATCATCACAAAAGATATGGCAATGTATAGCTACAGACCAAAAGTAAAGTAATAAAAGCAGTAAAAGTGTATGAAAAACTAAAATAAACATAAAGTAAATCCAGTGTAAATGTGTTTAGGTAAGATGTGTCTGCTGAGGCTGTGAGACTGGGCTAAAAATATCCTTCCTCTTTCAGCTGGTACCAAATGTACCCACACATCAAGACTCAAACCCCTATCATCTGCTAGTAGAATGTTAACAACAACTTCACAAGGCACTTTGCAAAAGAATGTTGTTGTTAAACTCTTCAGTTTGAGATGCAAAATTGCTACAAACCTGGTCCATTTTATGTATAAACTCTTGGCATAAGATGTAACAATGTTGCCGCCATTGATGAAATGAAGCAACACCGGTTGCCCTCATTTCACCAGCCACTTAATTGAAATGAAGTAGCAATTACCTTCATTTCAGCTGCCTTAGTTTCTGCAGTTCAGTCAAGCATCTGCTACTGGTTGAAAGGATCAGAAACTCCCATAAGGTCAGGATGCCAAAATATGAGTAAAAATATGGCCTCTTCCAAAATAAAGTAGAAACAACAGCTGAAGACTATCAAACTAATGACATAAAAGCCCAAATGCCAAATCAATCCATACAATATTGAAAACCACCAATCCATAACCAAACCATGAATAAGAATCAAATATAAATACTATTACCAATCCTACTTTTCCCAAAGAAAGCAATATTGGAATAAAAATTAAACCCAAAAAAAAAAACTTTACGACCTTTACATTCTTGAGCTTTTTATTGCTTGAGCACTACGTGTTTGGAGCATTAGCAGCTTCATCATCATCTCCATCAGAACGATGCTTGGACAAAGATGTAACACCAGGCCCTTCATCAACTTCAATAACTGATTCAATATGCTACAAATACGATTAAAGAACTATGGCCATTGGAGAAAGACATTAAGATTACTATCTAATCAATAAAATAGAATAGAGATACGACCTTAACAACATCAAGCAAAATAATGTAGGAAATTTCAGGCTGAATGCTCTAAATACCAGACAAAGTAATAGAATAATTTGAACATGAATAATGTAAAAAAATGGGAGCTAAATGCATAACGAATGAAAACATGATACGCCAAAGAATTGAAAATACCACATTTGAATCGGCTTGTTTGTTTTTGGGAATCGCCATGTCAAAATCATCATCAAAATCACTTTCCTATTAAATAGCAACATTCAAGTCAGCATGAATCAAGCGAAGTTACAAAAATACATAACTTTTTGACAAAGTCACTACATCTGAGCTTGAGTCACCATGTGCTGGCTTGTTTTCATTTATGATATTTGGGTCACTGCACAATAAAGCAATATTGTACACCATCCACTCCCACTATCCTGGTAACCAGAGACCTTAATGAGGTATGACTTCCCTTGGCAATCCTCTATTTCTTTAGGTAGTTTGGATAATCGCTCATCCAAAAATAGAAGGAAAAAAATATAAAGCATAAGTGAATATAATCGCTCATCCAAAAATAGAAGAAAAAAAATATAAAGCATAAGTGAATATATGTATTGAACAAATTAAAATAGACTAAAATAAGTCAATGGAATTGAATTAAATTACCTTATCGGATTGGCAACCTAATTCTTCAGCAGCCTTTTCCAAAAAGATCGCGCACAACTTATCCCACAATGTTGAAATCAAGCTCATAGTATTGTCCTTAACATCAACCTTAACCTTATACCTCACTGTAGGCTTTGCAGTTTTATTTTTGCAATTGGTACATTGATACTCATCCCCAGCCAACTCAAGCTTCTTAGAACATTTAGCATCAGGACACGCCTGATAACATCAGCCTTCCTTTGAAAATACACGTGATATGGTTCCATAAAACAATATCCCTTAGCCTGCAAGGAAGTTTAAGTATGTTAACAAAAATTGGTTCAATAAGCACAGAAAAATTTTGAGATAGGCAAACAAACAAATAAAAGGGTTAACATCAAAATACCTCTTTTGCGCCAAATAGCTTTGAAATGTCTGATATAGTTAGGTCAATTGGGCCCAACCCTCTTGATGCAGTGGATAGTGGGCCACTATTTTTCAATGAAACCTCATTAATAGCCATGAATCTAAAAAACCAATGATGATTTATCATGCAATTGAAATATAACTCACCAATGACGTCAAGAATATTTTTGAAATCACTATTTCAATACGATAGCAGAACTCCTCCATATTAGGAATGTGCTCATCTATAAAAACCTTCATCACATGGAAAGAGGCAGCCAACCCAAACGTATTATCTATGTTAATAAAAAAATGAAAAGAGTGATGATTATGCCATTACCGATATACCATTGACATGAGACGAAGGAGATAAGTACATTACGAAGTACCTCGTTTCATAAATATACTACATAGCTGCAACAATTTGACAATAGTAGCATTCCTTCTTCTATACAAAATAGGTCTTGATTCATCGTTGTATCCTCCCTACAAAGTACAAGTAATGCGCTCATTTATAATGGGAAAAATATCTAATGTCAAGTGGAGGAGATATTATTTTTTTCAGCATAGAAATAATCTAGCATACGAAAATAAAAAATAATAATAATAAATGATTTAATAAAGCCCCCGGGTTGTAAACAGAATCTCATACAAAGCAACATGTATCCCAGCCATCCTAAGTTCGAGTCAATCTTGAACTAGTTGGCGAGGACTTGATTATGAGAAATTCACTACCGCGCATACAGCTAATGATGCCAGGGAGGTTTGAAGCTCATAGTGAAGTGCGAAATCCGAAGCGGTTTTGCAAATAGTTGGAGTTGGTGGCCTTGGAATACAGAACATCATAATGTGCATGTCGTGTGTCGGAATTGATGACGCATGCATGCACTGTCTGAAGTTCCGGTGGCCGGCAGTAAATACGGTTGCAAGTTTTTCATTCCCAATCGGCTTATACACACTCATAGCATTCATGTGCCTACGAAAATACAGCCAATGATGGCTTTTCAAATTTCGGACAGCCACCTCACCCCATCCCTTAGGTGGATTTTGGCTATAAAAGAAGGACTTACTGGAGGAGTGAAATAATTTTCACCCTTTAAAATTCTCATTGTAATGCCTCTCCTCAATTCCTCATCATATCTTAAATAATATCATCACGGATACTTGTTTAGCACGTTCGTTTCGTAAACATACTTTCGACACATGCACCAATCACGAATGGGTATGGATTTATAACCCATAGCTCGAAACTAGAAAAAATATTACACACACATATGTAGCTTTATTTCAAAGCATTTGTATTTTCAAAAGCCGAAATCACAAGTCATTTACAAACATTAGAGATCGTCCTCGTATTCAAAAAAAGACATTAGAAGTTCGATTACACTAAACAAGCTTTCAACATATATACACAAGGACTTGAAAGATTTCGAGTAAACAAAATGACTTTGCATAGGATCTTGTTTTCCCTTCTTCCCACACATCGCGTCTTAGACGAGCCTCTACCATCTCCCACATTCTTTCCACGCTCGGTGTTATCTATTAAAGACAAACATGAACATAACGAGTCCCAAAGATTCAGTAGATAATAGATGCAAATGTAAGAGCATGACATGCATATAAATTGGGCCCCAAAGTTAATCATGAGTTTACAATGTCGGCAACGTAATCATACTTCACATGTGGCCTGACATCACATATTTTGTGGCTTAGATCCCCCCAATAGGCCATTTTATCATGTATTGACACATTTTTGGGGCTTAGGTCCTCCAATTAGGTCATCTTTTCCTTTTTATGTAAACTCATGAGTAACTGATATGCATATGTGTTTATGATCGAAATTGTATCAACATGCCATTCAAGCCAAGCAATGAAAGGAACTCTCACCCAAGACTAGTAACTTCCTCAAATCACTACAAAACTTGGTTAATACACTCCATACTATTTCTTTATAACTTGGTCCTCATGTATTATGCTAAGGTTCTAGAAGATGAAAACACATAGAACACATAGCTAAGTATACAAATCATAGCAACCATAGCTTAGAATTCAGGAACTTCACATCTGTTAACTTAAAGTATTCCAACCAAGAACAATATGTTATTGAATCACCAAAATCGACCATAACTTACCTCATGATATATATGAACACATCTGTTACCTACCTTAGTGTAGAAGAAACCAAGTGGAAAGATACTTGGTAGCTTTCTCCTCCCCTTTCTCTTCCTTTCCCTTTCTTCTTCTTAACACAAGATAGAAAAATATATCCAAATAATGATCAAACAAAGTTTTGGGGATTTAAAAGATGTTGGAGAGTGATTTTGGGTATCTATTATGATATAACAACAAGGTTAGAATGTTATTTATCCACTCAAAAATTCAAAATGAAAAAAAAAAAAAATTCGCCAACTTAGGCCGTATGGCCGTATGGGGCATACGGTCATATGGGCACTACTTTTTTTTTTTTTGCACAACACACATCACGTCCATACCACAATTCATATTCATCTATAAAAATCATCTTTGATCACATAAGAACACATAAATTGCATACGAATTCGTGCGTGGTATTGCACTCGTAGTATTTCCATCCACGCCTTTCTTCTTCGGCAACTATTTGCATAGGTTTCTAATGATTTTTTTTGTTTCATTGGAGTTCCAATCGTCATTCAACCAAAAGAAAAAAAAAGCACCACAAAATGTGAAATTATTTGAATTTTTTGGTAATTTATGTAATTTCCTCTTATTTTTAACCCAAAGTCAAATCAAATGGATCACATAGTCTTTTATCCAAAAATCTAATTCTATGGAGAGGCCACAATAAATTCCCTTCTTCACCCAAAGACACAAGTGCAAATAATCAAATTTTTTGTAATATGCGATCAAATTATCAACCACGATAAACAATAATCACGTAAGAAAATTAAAGAACACTGGTATTTGTTTTGTCCCCTTTGGGGACCTGTAGTTCGGGATTAATCCCTACTCTAAATTGAAACTCCACACAACGTGGATACAGTTTGAAATTCCACTAAGAGCGATGAATCAAGCCTCCAATTACAAAGTTTCTTCTCGAGCACAATGATGATGGACAAGCCCTAGTAATTTCCCCCAAATTAGATCTAAATACAGACGAGAACACAACAATCAACTATTTGATCACAACAATAGTCTCTAACTACTATGCCTAAAATCCCTATGGATTTACAGTAGAGAGAAGAGAGCAATATGTAGAGGGAGAGAGCAAAACACGAGCAATCGAGAGAAAGAAAAAGAAGGTTGCGGTGTCTTAATGAACTTGAGGACCTGGACATATATAGTTTGTAGTGGACCAACTCTTGTATGACCCTAAAGCCCAGCTTCAATAATTAGTATCAACCTAATAAGGTCTTTGGCCCAATAATGAGTATCACAGCCTACAAAATTAGACTCTAATCCTTTCACGTCTCCCTCAAAATTCCCTCGACTCTCTCACCTCTTATCTCTCGCTCATGGCATTCTTTTGATTTTTAGTAAAGTAATTTTGCCTTTTTATCTAATTCTACCCTACAATTGCCTTGTTATGATAACATATTTGGATTGTTATGGATTAATTGAGATTTTGATGATGTAGTAAAGTAATTTATTCGATTCATCAAGTTGCTAGTAGCTGATCCGAACTTAAAAATTTAGGGGGTCACAATCGAAAAAATCGTTAAACAAAAAAGTAGTCCTTCTATCTAATGAAGATAGTCTACTATTTATTTTTCATCAATCCAAAAGTATAGTTGATTTTGTTTTTACCTATGCGAAAATAAGTAATTAACTATCTTCATGGGATGGAGGTAGTAGTTAAACTTTTTAAGAGAACTATTTCAACTCCAAAATCCAAAGATAATGGTTCAAAATAATCAAAACATAAGGTGGACATTCGTTATACCTCTCCATAGATGAACAAGCAACAAATTTAAACATTATGTGCTACACGAAAAAGAATCATTTGAAATGACCTTTGTTTTAATTTTCAAATGCAAAAACATGATTTTCACATTTCATGAAACTTTCTCTCAATAGTTAAAATACAAACTGTGATTTTATTTAAGAAAAAAATAATTAATTCCTTAAGGTGTCTTGTCACAACTTTTTCATAAAACCACCCATTTCTGTGCCTAACACGTATTGAGTTGAACACTCATGTCCATTAATTGTGTTAGTGTTGGATGTATGAGAGAGAGAAAGAGAGAGAGAAATGGTCAAATGGATTTTTTTAATTCAAAAAAAAATCCTAGAAAAAAAAAAGAAAAAATCTGATCTAGGATGCTGCGGGGGTTACGTAACCCACCTACCCCGCCCCCACCCCAAGACCACCCTTATACCCACCATCGGGCATATGTATGTTGTGAAATTTATATACATAGTTTTGAAATCAATTTTGAATAGAATATAGGATTCTTGTGATATTTTTATTTGTGTCTATCCCTTTATAGCTAGAATTTTGAGCATAATGTGTAAATATAGAAGAAATGAAGAGTAGTTCATATTCCCTACGCCAAAGTGTGTCACAAATTGCTTGAGTGAAAACCTAGCATAGCGTGAGATAAGGACATTTTTTCCAGTTCTGCCCCGGCGTTATAATGTTGTAACTTTTTTATGTGTTGAATTTCTTGATGCTGAAAATTGGAAAACGATCCTTCATGAGTTATCTATCGTTTAAAATTAGCTCGACATCATTTGGAGACTCATACAAGCTTTTATCACACTTTTTGTGAGCAGGGGTAGGTTATACTCGAGAACAAATTTTTTAGCACTAGAAATATCTTTTCATGACCCAAACGTGATTTCTATGAGCTAATTCTTAAGTATGATGAAGTTGTAGGAGTTTTGTACCTTCTATATGAATTGCATAATTTTACAATATTGTTTCTCATTTTCATGGTATTTATTTACGATGTGGTTCCATGAATTGTTTATGCCACTAAATTAGAATCAAGTGGTTTCATGCCTTAAATTTTGAGTTATAGTCATTCTCGTCGAAGTCCAGGGATTAACTTGAATTAGAAGTGGTAATTCTCTAGAAGTTATATCGTAAATGTTTTTATTTATTCTTATCACACTTATTACGTGTATAAATACATGCATGTGGAATGGTGACGACCAACCAAAGGTACTACAGTAATATATCAAAGTTATGCTAAAAATTAAATGATTAATGAGGTTAAACCAAATGGCCATGAACTAGGGTTTGTGGCACATTTTTTGTTGGGAACAGGATACATACATTTGCTTCGCAAAGTAAATTTCCAAGCACTCTAGGTTAGTAAACTCTCCCCTTAAGTTAAGATGAAAGTTGACTGTTTAGGGTGAAATTAATGTGTTTGTTGCTTCTAAATGTAATTATTTGATTCCAATGCCTTCATCATCACATATAAATGCTGATTATATTCAATGTTAAATTACAGCATTCGTATATTGTAGGAAAAAATGAGACTTGCGAAATAGATTCACATTCGTATCGACGAATCTATAAATTACAAAGTAAAATGAATGAGAATACAAAATCAAAAACGATAGTCGAGGCTTGCGTTGAACGCAATATCCTTAAGGAAAATTGACCCTCATCACCGAATTTCGAGCGTTTGCCTCTTAGGATACAGTGACCAAACTGCATTACTTCTATAATACCCAAAATCCCACATGCTTGGGCATAAGAGACAATTAAGTTTATAAGTTAAGAAACCCTTCCAACTATGCATGAGACCTTTTGGGGTAAGCCAAAAACAAAATCGTGAGGGCCAGGCTCAATGTGGACAATATCATGCCAAAGTGGATCGGGTTGCTAACGAGCTGAACCCAAATTCGTATGGTCCTCCTCGGGGCACAATAGGCTAGAAACGGATGGGCCAAGACGAGGATCAGATAGTTACCGATGGTATCATAACTAGAGCCCAACTATAAGTGTGGCCAATGAAGCCATTGGGTCCCTTTAAGGGGGTGATTGTAACACTTGAAATCCCATATCGCTTGGGCATAAGAGGGCATCCATTTTATAAGTTAAGAGACTCTTCCAACTAGGCATGAGGCCCTTTGGGACAAACCCAAAAACAAAACCGTGCAGGCTAGGCCCAAAGCGGAAAATATCATACCGAACTGGATCGGTTCGCTAGCGGGCCGAACAAATCTGTATGGTTCTCCATGGGGCATAGTAGGCCAGAACCGGGTGGGCCATGATGGGGGTTGCATCATTACAATTGCAATCGAACTAAATTGAGTGTTGGAGCAAGGTCACCAAGCTGACTCGAAGGCGATTATTAGTTGACAGATTGCAGACAAGGAAGATGAGCATTTGCTTGTAGCCATATGTGTTTTGAGCTATAGAGGAAATTGGACATATATAGACATTGAGGAGCCATTGTAACAGTCTTGTCATTCACTTCGCTGTTATAGAATTGAAGGAGGTGAGCTGTTACACGTTACACCATTAAAGGCTCAACGGTTATAGGTTTGAAGGCTAATCAATATCGGTTTCATATTCAAAATGAAATGAAATGCAAATGATTTGGAAAACATGTCTTCTTCTTTGCAGCCAATTTCGATGCAACATTCATGTAAGAAAGTTGCGCCGGCACACAGGTCCCAAAGCACCTATATAAACTCGTTTGAGATTTGTACCCCTCCTACGGGCGTTTAGACGACATAGGAGTCTCTAGGCTAAACAGATTCACAACTTAGAGATTGAGAGCCATCTATAAAGGGTTTAATCATCTTTCTTTTTCCTATATGGAACAACTTTTAAAGTTTCCCATGAAAAGCACATTTTTGCATTTCAAAATTCCCTCTAAACCACAAGGAACATCAATTTCACATTCATAATTACATCGGTGCTATTGCCTTATATTCCAACAATCCCCCAAATGAATGGAAATTGATAGAGACATAGAATACTTGGTGACAAAGTTTCATGTCCAAACCCTACATAGTATAGGTAGATGTTATGCTTTGAGCCTTCCCTTGTGAAAATACATTTACTTTACTGGCCGACCTGTAGACATGATGTCCTTGAAATATTTTGTCTTTGTGTGAATGATAATATACCTCACCTAGTATTCTTCCTGACACTGTTGAGTTCTCATAGGTGTGTCTGTTTATGGTTGTCAACATATGTTTTATTCTGCAAGAGTTATTTAAGAATTGTGCCTCAACAATTCCCTTCGAAGTAACCCCACTTCTCTCTCACATAACAGATTCTTCTTTTAAGAGTAACCTACATTACTCTACTCTGATTGCTCATATATCCCATTCCCCTTGATATTTTACAACTAACTCTCGATTCAACCCTTTGTTAACGGATCTGCTAGGTTATTCTTTGACTTTGGTCAATAGAGATAACTCTTATTGAGAGTAGTTGCCTAATGGTATTGTAGCTGCGACGTATGTGTTGAGACTTACCGTTATACATATTGCTTTGTCCCCTTCCAATTGCCGATTAACCATCACAATGTATACAAATTGCTAGCATAGGCTTTGGCCATCTAGAAATATCCTTCAGAAGTTGGCATAGCCGCTCGGCCTCTTCGTCATACTTCTCGATTGCGATAAACTCAGATTCCATAGAAGATCTAGCTACAACTATTTGTTTGGAGGATTTCCATGATATCGCTTATACTTCGAATGTTAACACAAATCCACTTTTGGACTTTGTGTCTTTTATATATAAGATATCCAGTTAGCATCACTATATCGTCCTATAACTGGAGGATATCTGGTATAGTATAGCCCATAATAGTGTGTATGTCTTAAGTACTTCAGTACTCTTACAATCGGTTTCTAGTGTTTAGATTGAGGATTACTCGTATACCTACTCAGTTTGCTAATTGCATTGGTATATTGGGTCCTAAACAGATCATTAAGTATATTAGACTCTCGATAATTTTAGAGCACTCAACTTGAGAAATACCGTCTTCTTTATTCTTTGATAGGCCTTGACTTATATCTATCAGGGTTCCACGCCTATATCGTCCTTGTTAAACTTTTTCTAGAATTTTAGCCACATAATGTGATTGGCTCAACACAAGCCTATTTGGTGTTCTATAGATTTCAACACCAAGGATAACATCAGCTAAATCCATATCTTTTGTGGCTTTAATCACATTATCGTTACTGCCAACGATAAGCATGTCATCAATGTAAAGACATTGAATGATGTGGCCATTGTTAGTGTCTTTAATGTATACACACTTATCATATTCATTTATTCGAAATCCATATTCTTAACATGGCATTGTCAAATTTTTGGTGCCACTATTTTGGTGCTTATTTCAAGCCATATAATGACTTCACTAGTTTACACACACTGTGTTCTTATCCTGGTGTAGGAAAACCCTCAGGTTGTTCCATGTAAATTTCTTCTTCTAAGTCTCCATTTAGAAAAACTGTTTTAGTATCCATTTGATGTACTTCAAGATTGTCCAAAGTCGCAATCGTGAGTATCATCCTAATAGAAGTAATTCTTTCAAGTGGACAATAAGTGTCAAAATAGTTAAGGCCTTCTCATTGTTGGTAACCCTTTCTTTCATGTCTAGTCTTATACTTATCGATAGTTCCATATGCCTTCCTTTTCCTTTTGAAAATCCGTTTATATCCTAGTGGTTTGTTTCCGTGAGAAAGGTCCATTAGTTCTCAAGTATGGTTTTGCAGAATGGACTCTATCTCACTATTGATCGCATCTTTCCATTAAGTTCCTTTAGGGAAGTTTATAGCTTCTTTAAAGTTTTGAGGTTCACTTTCTAACATATAAGTTAGAAAATCGAGACCAAAGGATTTTTGGATTCTAACTCTTTTGCTACGTCTTGGTTCAACCTCAACTTCCTCTTCCTTTTCTTGGTCCATTTCTCCCTATTTTCGTTTGAAGAACTCGTTCTTCTCTCAACTTGTAAGGAAATACGTGTTCAACAAAAGAATCATTTCTTAATTCAATTATCGTGTTCTTGTGTGTATCTTCAATTTTTGATTCGTACACAAGAAACTGATAAGCACTATTTTGAGCATATCCAATGAATATGCCATCAACAATCTTTGAACCGATCTCCACTTTCTTATGTGTAGGTATGGCCACTTAGGTAAGACACCCCCACACTCGCAAGTGTTCGTACAAAGGCATTCAACCTTTGCACAACTCATGGGGGCTCTTTCCCATTTTCTTCTGGGGGACCTTATTTAAAAGGTAGTTAGCTGATAGAAAAGGGTTCCCCCTATATGTTCTAGGGCATCCCAGAACTTATTAACATCGCATTCATCATTTCTTTCAAAGTGCGACTCTTTCATATAGCAACACCATTTTGCTAAAGTGAATGTGGTGCAGTCATCTTATCTATAGTTCGATGTTAGGCACAAAATTCGACAAACGCTAATTCGTATTCACCACCACAGTCATTTTTCAACACTTCAATTTTCCTATTGAGTTTATCTCAATTTCATTCTTATAGAGAACGAATTTCTCTATCGCTTCATCTTTACTTTAAAAAGATGTACACAACAATATGTTGTGCTATCATCTATAAAAGTTATGAAGTACTTGTTTCCACCATGTATTTGCAAAAATTTCAAATCACATGTGTCTGTGAATTAAATCAAGTTGTTTACCATTTCTTTCAATAGTTTGAAATGATGTCCTTGTTAATTTTGTTTCAACACAAGCCGCACACTTGTGTTCTGGGTCAATGTGGAACGGTATAAGGTTCAAGTTAATAATCTATGTAAAGTATCATAATTAATATGACCTAGTCTACCATGCCATAAATTGGAAGATTCAAGCAAGTAGAAGGGTTATTCATTTTATTCATTTTGGCCTTAACAACGATTACATTGAGCTTAAAAAGTCCATCTGATAAGTGCTAGAAAAGCACTTAAATAACTCTTCTATTTTACATGTTTGTGTGTTTTATTAGTGTTATATGTTCCTTTGTATGTCTTTTTCCTTTGTTGTAGTGTTTAGGGTCACAAAGAATCAAAAGGAGTCAAAATGGATGAAAATCGAATGAAAACGGAAACTCGGGACCAAAATGCAAGCGAATCAAAGATGAAGGGAATCCGATGCAATTTTATGAAAAGTTGTTTTCACAATTTTTACTGTGCCAATGTCGAAGAACATCAAATGAGAATTTCCAAACTTTTTCCGGATCCCAAATCGGAGTTTCCTAGTGAAAGTTATGGCCGTTTGAAGAAAAGGACTAAAAGCGTCAATTTCCAAAACTATGGGGACCAAAGTGAAACTTTTCAAAAATTTGGAGGACCGAAATGCAATTTTTCAAGGACCAAAATAAACAAAGTTCAAAAGTTGAGGGACTTGGTGTGCAAATATCGGGTGACTTGAGTGACTTGAGTCACGGCAGCCATGACTCGAGTCAGCGCCGCAAGACACTCGAGTCACGCCCGATCATGCCTGATCACACCCGCAGCCACTCGAGTCAGCGTCGCAATGCTCCCAGCTCTCCCCATTCCGCGCTCGCGTGACTCGAGTCACCCTTGGCGTAATCGCTACGCCAAGATATGACTTCGAATCACGCCGAGTCAATTGTTCGGGACATGCCAGCCGACACCAACTTGATTCCAACGTGATTTTCACAGTCTTTTTGACTTCTTTAAGATAAAACAAATTGAGCACACCATAATAATCTCATGGAATGTCACTTTTATAATTTTTTTAATATTTTTTGTTGTAGTATTTTGCCTATAAATAGAGGCATGTCCAAACTTGAAACACACAACTTTGTAGAGAGAATTAGCTTGTGATTCTCTCCAACTTTATCCTCAATAAAATTCTCTTCATCATTTGTTCTTAGTTCTAAGCTCTTAGTTTCTCATATTCCGACGGAAGTGAAAACCTAAATTTAGGTTCGAATAATCAATCGACGATACTTCGGCCGTGAATATGATTAGCGGAGCATTTCTTCGCTAGTTTTTTCTCTTTCTTTTATTTTTCATATTTGAGAAAGATAATTTCTCATATATTGCAGTGGTGATACACGGCGATTACGCCGTTGAAAGTATTTAACCCGCGTATATGAGTGATTAAACTTCTCTATTTATTTACTAACATTTATTTACTTGTTTTCTATATTTTGTGTATTACTTGTGATAGTGAAGTATAATCTATCATATCGCAGTGGTGATACAAGAGTATGAAACCCGCGAATATGAGTAGTTAGACTTCTCTATCTAGTTCGAGGGGGACGTTGTATTTAATTAACATGTTATTATATTTTCTAACTCTTTAGTTACGTTCCTCCACTTCAATTTGTTGATTTGCTATGCTTGTAAACCCCTTTTTGAATTTGTGCTTATTGCATTCACCTTGGCCAATTGAATCAATTAATCTGTAAATTCAAGTTACATGCTAGGATTGGAACTTTTGATCCGTAATTATCATTAGATTCCAATCCAAAGTAGCAAATGAATATCATGCATATTTATTAACAAATCAACTTAGATGCATTAATTCGAGTTTATGAAATTATTCATCTAATTCAACTCATTCTTCTCGTTCATTTCATACTAGCTTTATATTAAATCCTAAGAATTTATTTAGGGTTATCGAAGAGCTAGATGTTAAGTTAAAGAACTCAATTTAACTTAATATACTTCAGGAAGAATTCGTTAATCAGATCATATTGGTTAATTGGAGTTGATAAATTGGAGAAGAAATAGTAACACATTGCGTGGGAAAGATCAACACGAGTTATTGACACAACCGAACCCGAGAACTAGATATAGCTTCAATTATTTCATTTTCATCTCTTTTATTCTGTCATTTTATTTTTGAATTTTATTCAACTTCATAAAACCCCCATTTCTATATTAATTGATAAGAACAACTAGATTAAACACCGTTCCTCTTGGGTTCGACCCTTACTTACCGCTTCTATATTAATTTGTAGTTTTGAAACCGAGTAAGGAAATAAAATAAATTTTGGCGTACTGCGACAATCACGCCAAGTTTTTGGCGCCGTTGCCGGGGAACGGTTAACTAATTTAGTTGCTTTTATTAATTAATTTTTAAAAAAAATTCACTTGTATGCATAATACTCGATCCACTAATCGAATTCTTGAAAATTTTTACCCAGAAATCGAGAAATCCATTCGAAGACGAATAAGACAAGCAAAACAAGAACAAGAAATGGCTGATAACCACAATGAAAGAACTCTTAAAGAAATGGCAACTCCTGAAGTTACTCAACAACCATTGTGTATCACCTTTCCAACCGTAGAAGAAGGTAAAACTTTCGAGTTGAAATCCGGTTTGATACATCTTCTACCATCTTTTCATGGATGATCCGGCGAAGATCCGTACCGACACTTGAAGGAGTTTCATGTGGTGTGTGATAGTATGAAACCTCCAAGCATCACTAAAGAGCAAATCAAGCTCAGAGCTTTCCATTTTCACTAAAAGATGCCGCCACAGATTGGTTATATACTTTACCACCAGAACACAACATGGAATCAAATGAAGCAACTTTTCCTCGAAAAATACTTCCCAACACAAAGAACGCAAACATCGTGAAAGATATCTCCGAGTACGCCAAAACAATGGAGAAAATCTTTATGAGTATTGGGAGCGTTTCAAAAAGCTCATTGCAAGTCGCCCGCATCACCAAATCAGTGAAAACCTCCTACTGCAATACTTCTATGAAGGTTTATGTCAATCAAACAGAAACATAGTTGATGCTGCTAGTGGAGGAGCTATATGAACAAAACCCCTTCTGAAGCAAGAACAATGATTTCAAACATGGCTGAAAACACTCAACAATTGATCTGAGGCAGGAAACGAACATTCGAAGAGTAAATGAGGTAAGTAACTCCAATGTTGAAAACCAACTCTCTGAACTAACCTATCTTCTCAAACAAATTTTTATAGGAAACAATCCACAAGTCAAAACATGTGGCATATGCACAAACCTAGGACATCCTACAGATGCTTGTCCTGTTTTGCAAGTGGATAACAATGAACAAGTAAACTCAGTAAGCAATTTTCCATTCCCGAGGCAACAGTACAATCCATACTCAAACACCTATAATCCAGGATGGCTAGATCACCCCAATCTCAGTTATGGAACCAACAAGCCCCCCGGTTTCTTCCCTAACAAACCTCAAGGCCAATTCCAGCAACAAGGGAATTTCCAACCTCAAGTGCAATTTCAACAAAAACCTCAATCATCAGGTATGTCTATCGAGGATATGGTGAAAACATTAGCAACTAACACTATGAAATTTCAACAGGATTCCAAATCAAGGATTCAAAACTTGGAAAACCAGATGAGTCAATTGGCAACTGCCATCAATCGAATGGAAGCACAATCTGGAGGGAAGTTACCATCCCAACCTGAGGTAAATCCAAAGAATGTTAGTGCCATAACCTTAAGGAGTGGAAAAGAGATCGAAAACCCTCACAAAGAAGTTCCAACACATGAAGATAAAGAAGAAAAGCTTGAAAATGAGGCAAGTCCTAACTCTCATATCATTGCTAAAACAATTCCTCCCCATTTCCCTAATAGATTAGCAAAAACTAACAAAGAAGAAAAGGAAACAGAAATTTTGAACACATTTAGGAGAGTAGAAATCAATATTCCTTTGTTAGATGCAATCAAACAAGTACCACGTTATGCCAAATTCTTGAAAGAACTTTGCACTAACAAGAAGAAATTGAAGGGAAACGAAAAGGTAATAATGGGGAAAATGGTTTCACCTTTGTTTCAAAGAAAACTACCTCCAAAATGCAAAGACCCAGGTATGTTCACAATTCCATGTACAATTGGTAACACTAAGTTAGATCGCGCTTTAATAGACTTAGGAGCATCAATTAATGTCATGCCACGATCAACCTATGCTTCCTTAAAATTGGCTAAGCTAACTGAAACAAGTGTTATCATTCAACTTGCTGATCGATCTAATCACTACACCAAAATGTGCAATTTGTCACTCAATAGAATTTTAATTTGTCACGGTTTTAAGCAGTGACTAAAATTCTCGCTGATTGTCACGGTTTTAAACTGTGACAATAATTTTTTTCTTTTTTAGGATTGTCACGGTTCAAAACCGTGACACCAAGAAGATATTGGTCACGGTTTAAAACCGTGACTATTCTCGAGTTGTCACGCTTTGAACTGCGTGATATCCTGAGTTGTCACGGTTTTAAACCGTGACAACTCGCGAGTTTAAAAAATAAAAAATAAAATAAAATCTGAATTAAGGCAATTGACTAGCAGTAGTCATACGCAGAAGGCGAGAAGAAAGCGAGATCCCCAAATTTCTGCCCTAATTCTATTCGAAATTCACCATCAAAATTGCAAAAATTAGTCCCAAAACTTGAATTCAAGCTAAAATCAAGGTTTTTGCTCAAGTACCGGCTTAATCATCGTCTGAATTTCAAGGTAATCTCTTGTAGCGAACTTCATGGAGGTAGCTAAAATTGGTGTCATTGATTATTAATTTTTTTTATTTACAAATCTAGGCATATAGGTTCGTTGGATTAGAAATTATGCTATAATTTGTTGATTATGTAGTATTCTTTGTGTATATTTTGTGTATATTGAGTGTGAAACATACCCTTTAATTCATGGAACTTGTAGCATCTCCAACGGTAATTTTTTGAATGGAATGCAAATTTGGCATTAGAAATGGTTTTGTATGAATTCTTTGTAGCTATACATATATTTATAGCTACATTCCTTGATGATTAATGAATTTTCGGCAATAATGTTTGTAGAATAGGAAAAATGGAAAAAGAATATTTAAAATAAAATTTAAATATTAATGGAAAAAGAATATTAATGGAATTGGTCTCATTGTTTATTAATTTTTTTTATTGACAAATCTAGGCATATAGGTTCGTTGGTTTAGAAATTATGCTATAATTTGTTGATTATGTAGTATTCTTTGTGTATATTTTGTGTATATTGAGTGTGAAACATACCCTTTAATTCTTTGTAGCTATACATATATTTATAGCTACATTCCTTGATGATTAATGAATTTTTGGCAATAATGTTTGTAGAATAGGAAAAATGGAAAAAGAATATTTAAAATGAAATTTAAATATTAATGGAAAAAGAATATTAATGGAACTGGTCTCATTGATTATTAATTTTTTTTATTGACAAATCTAGGCATATAGCTTCGTTGGTTTAGAAATAGGGCTATAATTTGTTGATTATGTAGTATTCTTTGTGTATATTTTATGTATATTGAGTGTGAAACATACCCTTTAATTCATGGAACTTGGAGGATCTCCAACGGTAATTTTTTGAATGGAATGCAAATTTGACATTAGAAATGGTTTTGTATGAATTCTTTGTAGCTATACATATATTTATAGCTACATTCCTTGTCGATTAATGAATTTTTAGCAATAACATTTGTAGAATAGGAAAAATGGAAAAAGAATATTTAAAATGAAATTTAAATATTAATGGAAAAAGAATATTAATGAAATTTGCTATGAGATGCTTGGTTGGGGAAAAGTTATTTTTGAAGGGAACAAGTATATCTTATTACTATACATTGTTAAAATGTAGAGAATAAACCTAGGGAAAATACAAAAATCTATCTCTAATATGGTGTAGTGTTGGTTACCTATCAATATCAATTACATTATTTTATTTTGAGAAAGTGTGACTAAACTACGGTTTGTCGGAAGTAGTACATGCTCAATGTTCAAAGTACTAATTAAAATTTTTGTGAAGACACGCGGAGTAAAGTACATTACGCTAAAATATTTTTTGGGATAAATTAAGCACTAATACATAACTAATTAGATTATGCACAATTAATTAAGAGTGAAAAAAATTAAAGAAGAATTATTCGGGAGACATTGTTAAAACTTGTTACAGTATAATACATTATTAAAAGTGACTTTGTTAGAATTGGAAAAGTGAAAAAAAAAAGAAAAAAGACATGATTAATTAATTTTAGTCAAAAATTAGCACTTAAGGTTTGTTCTCTATTTTTTTGTTCATATTTCTCTTCATCTTTTTCTTATCATTTTTGTTCTCTTGTTTTCCGGTTGATGAAGAAGGTCAAATGGGCATTTGAGTGAAAATAATCAAGTCTAAGATCACAAGAAAGTGGACGGAATATCATCGAACTTTAAGGTAGTGCGCATTCATTTATCTAAGTTTTCTAGATTCATGTATATTGTGTATTTTCAATTAATATATATGTGGTTTTTTCCATTTCTAAACACAATATAATTTGTCAAAGTACATATGATTCAAGGTTCATTCCCTGTTATTTATACTTTGTTCAGGCATTGGAAGATTGTAAACCTTACATCTAAATTACAACTCTTCATCGAATAGTTTATTCTTTCCTTTGTAAGGTAAGATTTCGAATTTTGAAAATAGTATGATTTTATTGATGCTATTTGGTTATGCAAATGTGAACTTATATGTGTGTAAAATTGACCATACATTTCTACATTTGGATTTTTGCATGGCATTGAATACTTCGATCTTGTTTTTCTAAGGTATATTTTCCTTCGAATACTTCTCTCGCTCTTGGGACGAGGCATGCGGGCCTCTCTTATGCTCTTGATCAAAAGTTGATCATTGCACTTTATTTTCTTTTTCCCCAACTACCCATGTATTCAACATGCTCTCCACCTCTTTTTTATACATCCACACACATGCCATCACCTAGAAACTTGACAAACAAAATATTACTATCTCTTAATGATCTTTACATGTGATTCTTTTTCCTTTTCTAATTTGTTCAGGCTTTTGAAGATTTTCGATTTCACATTTGAATTTGTACTCTTGACTGACTAGTTTAATCTTATTTTTCTAAGGTATGTTTGCCTTCTTTCGTTTATCCCTTTTTTAAAGTACAATTGCATGGTAATTGATTTTTTCCAAGTAATTTGTGGAGTTTGACAAATGTCTTGTTGTTCAAGTTTTGGTGTTGATTAGTGGTGTATTACTGGAAAAAGAAGTGGTTGTCTTGTGCTCGAATCTGGTAAGTTACTCAATGGAACAAAATTAAACGAATCGTGTTGTTTTCTTTAATTAAGAGCGCCTCTAATCGCTCTATCTCTACAGGGCATTCTATCAGCTATGGCGTTATCTCTTATCCCTATCGTTCGTCCATTTGACTGGTGACAAAGGGGATCACAGTGTTCCATTTAGAATTTAGCAAAAAGTAATTATTAACAAGTACTCATGGACCTTCCATAAATACACTCTTTACAGCATTATGTACCATTCAAATGTTTTATTATTAGTATAATTTAAAATTCTAATGGTTTGCCATATTTGAATACTAGATGTTTAAGTGTAGTTTGTACTTTAGTTGTTGAGATAGTGTCTTTAAATGGTAGTTTGAATGTCTTTATTGCAGGTACTTCGAAGTAAACATGTGTTGTGTGAAGAGTTGTCATAGAACTTCACAAGGTATATTTTCATAGAATCACTTACCATTCAAATGTTTGTTGTGGTTTAATTTAGAATCCTATTGGTATGACATATTTGGATTCCTCAACACTTGAATAGAGATAATGATAAAAAAATGTGAAATATTTGATATGGAAGGAATTAGATTATGACTAGCCTTATTGACTCGTTTGAATCGAATAGATGTCTAGATGTAATTTGTATTTTAATCAATAATTCGATAAATCACTATAAGATTTTTTCGGCCTTCGTTTATCAAAATTGAGTCCCTCGATCTCAAGCATTCCTCAATTTTTATACATTATATGTAAGCATGTGGGTTATTCTCCGAGAGATTCTGCTTTGGGAGTGTATTTTCTAGTTGCATGCATTTTTCCAATAAACTATATTACATTACTTGTTCATTTAATAACTAGAAATACACTATAGATAGACTTAACTAGGCAACAAAAACCATCTTTATTGATCCCACTTAAACATAATAAGATTTGCCAAACATGCACTAACTCATACAGGTTGTCATTTATATTCCTTTACTTATAGTGTTAAATCATGTAATACTTCATTGTGAAGCGACTATTTTTTTGAACTGTGGTTGCAGGAAGAAGCTACTTTAGTACAGAATTGTAATTTTATGTTATTCCAATTGTAATCTTTTAAGGTTATTACAATGTTGATTAACAGTGTTGATTATGTTAGGACATCGAATTTTAGTACACAATTGTAATTTTATTATGACTACACAAAAAGATATCTGGTTCTTGTGATGATCAAATTTGATTTGAGAATGTCATTTTGCATGGATTTAGGGTTTTTTTAATGAATTGTTGCTGCTAATTTATACCATCAACCAAATATATATGTTTGTTAATATCAAAAAATTATATTGTAATTTTTTTTAAAAATTTTTTTTCCAATTTGTCACGGTTTAAAACTGTGACAAATTGGTCACGGTTTTAAACCGTGACCAATTGGTCACGGTTTTGAACCGTGACAAATGGTCACGGTTTAGAACCGTGACAAATTTGTCACGGTTTTAAACCGTGACAAACCAGTTGCGACGCTGTTTTTTGTCATGGTTTAAAACCGTGACAAATTGCGAGATATGTGTAGTGAATGCTTATCCAGATGGAGTAGTTGAAGACGTATTAGTACAAATAGGTGGTCTCGTATTCCCAACCGATTTCTATGTTTTAGACATGAATAATGATCACTCCCCTAACTCCCACATCGATATTGCTAGGAAGACCATTTTTGTGGACTTCCCAAACAATTATTGATGTGAGAAATGGGATCCTAACAATGGAATTTGACAAGGAAAGGGTGCAATTTAACATCTATGATGCAATGAAACATCCTAGTGACATTTGTACAGTTTATGCTATTAACACCATGACTCCTATTGTAGAAAGAGTTTTTGAGCTTAATTGCAGAGATGAGTTAGAGACAGTACTTTGTGAATCACTGGAATATATTGAAGATAAAGAGATAGAGCTAACCGCCGAATTGAAAAACACAGTCGCAACATTGAATTCATTGATGACCAATCCACAAAGGTATAATGTCAAAACCATTCAGTTAGAAGAACCTCCTAACAAATTGTTACCTTCAATTGTGCAGGCACCAGAATTGGAAATGAAACCTTTGCCGAGCCACTTAAAGTACACTTATCTTGGAGATGGCAAAACACTCCCTGTGATAGTTTCGTCAAAGTTAACTGTGGTGGAAGAGGAAAAACTGGTTCGAGTCTTGCGCGATCACAAAGAAGCAATTGGATGGACGATTGCGGATATCAAGGGCATAAGTCCATCGATGCATGCATGCATTATTACTTGAAGAAGGAGCACAACCGTCAAGACAGCCCAAAGGAGATTGAACCCACCAATGATGGAAGTTGTGAAGAAAGAGATTCAAGCTATTAGGAGCGGTGTATGATCTATCCCATTTCGCATAATTGGATTAGTCCAGTTCAAGTAGTACCAAAGAAATCCGAATTATCAGAATCGAAAATAAAAAGGGAGAACTTGTGCCAACAAGAGTGCAAACCGGATACCGGTATGTATTGATTATCTAAGGTAAATGCTAAAACTTCGAAAGATCATTTTCCCCTTCCTTTTATTGATCAAATGCTCGAGAAGTTGGTGGACATACACATTCTTGCTTTCTTGATGGTTTTTCAGATACTTTCAAATTGCAATAGCCCCAGGAAGATCAAGAGAAAACAACATTTACATGTCCATTTGGAACATATGCCTACAAGCATATGCCTTTCGGATTATGTAATGCCCCTGCAACTTTTCAACGTTGTATGATGAGTATTTTCTCAGATTACATTGATAAAATCATTGAAGTATTCATGGATGATTTCAGTGTATGGGGAGACACTTTTGATGCATGCTTGGACAATTTGACATTGATTTTAAAACGATGCACTGATATTAACCTCGTTCTTAATTGGGAAAAATGTCATTTCATGGTTGAACAAGGGATAGTGTTAGGTCATGTAGTGTCAAAAAGAGGAATAGAAGTTGATAAAGTTAAGGTAGATATTATTTCTGCATTACCTTACCCCACCAGTGTGCGGGAAATTCGATCTTTTCTTAGACATGTAGGATTCTATCGTAGGTTTATAAAGGACTTCTCAAAGATTGCATCACCACTATGTAATCTCTTGCAAAAGGAAGTGCAGTTTGAATTCAATGACAAATGCAAGAAGGCATTCGATGAACTCAAGGAACGACTCACAACACCACCAATCATTCAACCACCCCACTAGAACCTTCCGTTTGAAATCATGTGTGATGCTAGTGACTATGCTGTGGGAGCAATTTTAGGGCAAAGAGTTGGAAGAGCTGCACATGTGATCTACTACGCTTCGCGAACATTGAATCAAGCCCAAACAAACTACACGACAACTGAGAAAGAACTTTTATCTATAGTTTTTGCTTTAGAAAAGTTTCGATCATATCTCTTAGGAACTAAAGTAATTGTTTTCACAGATCATGCAGTTCTACGATACTTGCTCACAAAGAAGGATGCAAAACCTAGACTCATTCGTTGGATCCTCCTACTTCAAGAATTCAATTTGGAAGTCAAAGATAAATCGTAAAGAAATGTTGTGGCACCACCTTAGCGGTGATTGTAAGAACGAAAATGAAACAACATTGCAAGAAGCCTTTCCGCATTTAAAGTCTATTTGTTGCTGAGGTAAACTCTCCCTGGTTTGCTGATTTGGTTAACTATCTCGCATCTAGGTTAATCCCTGCAAGCTTATCCAAGGCGAAATGAGATAAGTTAAAGAGTGATGTCAAATACTACATATGGGATGACCCATATTTGTGGAAAAGATGTTCAGATCAAATCATTCGGAGGTGTGTGCCAGAGTCAGAATTTCAGTCCATTCTCACATTTTGCCATTCATATGCTTGTGGAGGACATTTTGGACCACGGAGAACGGCTCAGAAAATATTTGAAAGTGGATTCTACTGGCCAACACTGTTCAAAGACGCTTATATCTTCTACAAATCCTGTGACAAGTGTCAACGATCGGGTAACTTGTCCCAACGAAACCAAATGCCTCAAACTCCTATCATAGTTTGCGAAATTTTTGATGTATGGGGCATTGATTTTATGGGACCCTTTCCAAATTCATTTGGCCACTTTTATATCTTACTAGCAGTTGACTATGTTTCTAAATGGGTAGAAGCGAAAGCCACACGAACTAACAATGCTAAAGTAGTTGAAGAATTCATCAAATCTAACATCTTTAGCAGGTTTGGGATTCCAAGAGCCATGATTAGTGACAGAGGTACTCACTTTTGCAACCGGACCATTGAGTCTTTGTTAAGAAAATATGGAGTTCTACATCGAGTATCAACTGCGTATCACCCCCAAACGAATGGACAAGCAGAGCTTTCAAACAGGAAAGTGAAGTCAATTCTTGAGAAGACAGTTAATCCTAATCGAAAGGACTGGAGCAACCGACTGCATGGCGCTCTTTGGGCATATCGGACAGCTTACAAAACACCGATTGGAATGTCACCATACCGATTAGTGTTTGGACAGCCATGTCATCTACCAGTTGAAATAGAGCACAAAGCTTATTGGGCAATCAAACAATGTAATATAGATTAGGGAACAGTAGGAGATCACAGGAAGCTTCAATTGCAAGAATTGGAAGAAATTCGGAATGAAGCTTATGAAAATGCAGTGATCTACAAGAATAAGACGAAGGCATTCCATGATCAACGAATCTCCAGAAAGGAGTTTAGAATTGGACAAAAAGTGCTACTTTTCCATTTCAGACTAAAACTCTTCCCGGGTAAGCTTCGATCTAGATGGGTTGGGCCATTTGTTGTTACTGAAATTTTTCCGTATGGTGCAATCGAAATCAAAAGTTTGAAAACGAATAAGATATTCAAAGTGAATGGGCACGGTCTCAAGCCATATTACGAAGGATTCTCTACAACCAACATGGAAGTAATTACATTAGAGAATCAAAGCTAATCATACCATCACTAAGTCGAGCTAACGACTATAAACAAAAGCGCTCTTGGGAGGCAACCCAAGCATTTTCTCTCATTTTTATTTTTCTTTTGAAATTTTTGTTGTTTTTGTTTTTATTTCTCAACTTTTTATCTATCGTACTGAGGAAGATATTACTTTGAAACTTGAGAAAGAAGATATTTCGGGATTCAATCAATTGGGAAGAGACATGATGGCGCACAAATTGGTGATTAGCAATAGTTACTGATAACGTGTGGGGATTAATTATTGATAATGGACAATTTGTCAACGCGTCTTCTCGGATACTCCTCCCAACGTACTCTTTCCAGACACTCTACATGCATGGTCAGGTTGGCTGAAATCGGTGCTCATTTGACTATAAATCCGGATCATTCTCCACTTGAAACCACAACCACAATTTCAATTACTCTGTGAGTGTTCATTTCTAGCAGTGATTAGGTAATTTTCTTCTCTTCTTGATTTTTTTTCCTCTTATTCTTCCTTTCTTCTTCTTATTTGTTTTTCTTATAGCATGGATGTGTGTGATATTTTTGTATATATATGTCTTTTCCTCATATTAATTGATTATGTAATTCAAATTTTCTTTTTTTTCCCTTCTTCAATATCTTTGAAAATATGGGAGAGTGTGATAATCTACTATGCTTATTGATTTTGATGGTTTTAATCTTATTTCTTCAGTGTTTCTTTTTCTTTCGTGTGTTACGTAGCTAAAAAAAGATTTATAGCCAAACCAACGACTATAAACAAAGGCGCTACTTAGGAGGCAACCTAAGCACTCTTTTTTCTTCTATTTCTCCAAAACACTTGAATTTTCAATGGATAACAAATTTTCCAAAATCCACGAATATTATCTGTCATTGCCTTTGAATGCTTTGAAAGAGATTTATTATTCTAGAGTAGGATGGTTAAAAATGTTGATGGAAAAAGAAATGCCTGAGGATATCCGTTGGCTGATTGAAGCAAAGGTCTGGTTAGGAGGTGAAATGCCAGCTTTGAGCACTAAATATGCACCAGGGTTAGGCAAAAGTAATTTTTCCAAGAAACGAAGAGCAAAAAGAATGAATGTGTGCTATAAATGTGTTAGATAGCCTTATAAATGCATTCTATGGACCTGCAACTTAGGTAATCGTTCCATTGGATTTGTGTCCACAAATCGAGAAGATAAAATATGTTTCATTAAGGATGACATGAGTAAGGAGTCTTTGGATGATACCCATCAAACTCTTGAGACGCATCCTAGTGGAATGGTGCAAATCAAACTTCTCAATTTGTGGAGTGAACTTAAAAAGGAACAAGAACGATATAGTCTTGGGAATCTGACTTTAAAAGATCCTGTTTGCAAGTCTATAAGAAAACTGGATGGGAAGCCTATCCCCGACTCATAGAAGGCGTTTAAGCCGTTTCTGGACGTAAAACCAGAGGAAGATGTGAGTCACAATCACAACTACGTGTAAATATTGTTATTTTTAACTTTTTTGTGTTCTTGTGTCAGTTTTTAGTGTGCAAAATCGACAACCTATGGAGACTGCTACTTCTGCCGGAATTGGGAGTTCAAAGAGGACATTGAGGGTCATAAGTCTCTTTGGTGGAATCAATCTGGGACAACCAATGCTTCTAACACCAGTGGTAGAAGCTGGAATAGTACTTGGAGATCGAAAGGGCAAGATAATATACGGAGGAGGTTACCGTGGACTGATAGGGTATGCCGTTCAATCTGCGTACGTACGAGGATCAACAGTGATTGGTATTACTGTGCCACCTTTAAAACAAGTGTATGGTAAAACCATCGGCTTTGAGGTAAAGGCTAAATCGTTGTTTGAACGCTTAACACTAATGATAATGCATTCGGATGCTTTTATCGTATTCCCAGGGGGTTTTGAAACTTTGGAACCGATCTTTTGCATAATTTCTTGGGCCACATTGAATCTACACTCTGAGCCAATTGGTCTTTTAAACATTCAAAACCATTTCCATGGTTTATTGGCATTTCTCGAATTTTTAGTTCATCAAAAGCTGATTTCTCCTAATACTTTAAAAATGATTTTTATTACACCATCAATTGAGGAATTATTGGAGAAATTAGAAGCCTATGTACCACAAATGCATGTAGAAGTGTCTGTCATCAATTGGTCAGAGGAATTACGCAAAAGAAAAAGAGATCTGAATGAATTGGATTTAGAGTTAAGGTTATGAATGTGGAATAGCTAATTTCAGATGGTAGAATACGGAGTTAGCTCTGGAAACACATCTATGTTACGCTCTGGAATAAACAAAAAAAAACCTTGGATACTGGTTCTTCTATCCCGCCCAAAGGCGTTAAACTGGTCTTTTTCAGTAGACCTTAAAGAACTGTTTTCTTTCTCTTTCCTCTCTCACAAGTTTTTTTGCAGATACATCTTTGTGCACTGAATTTTCATTTCTTTATATGGCATCTCCTCTACGTATTGTTGCTCTTCTACAAGTACTCGACTCTTTCTCTATGCCTATTGATATCAAGATTCACATTGTTCGACTTGTTGATAAGTATGAGCGTTTTCTTTGGAACGTTATCGCTTTTGGAGCAGGATCATCATGATCTGCTCGCAAACGACGTGCTAAGCGCCTTAAATGTTGTTTTAAATGTGGAAAGCTATTAGATGGACCTCATTGTACTAGAAATCAAACTTATTCACAATATAGACATGTTGTTTTCTTCAAGGATGGACCGATTAGGTGCAGGGCCGAAAAGTCTATCACGAGAAACAGCCAGCTCGAATTCAGTTTTAGAGAGTTTGATAATTTGTTGGAACAACGTCAACGTCTGTTGGAAACCAAACTCGATGGCCTAACCATTGAGCAGCAACTTTTTGAGCGTGATCACTAGCACCCATCCGAAGATGTAAAACTACGTCTCATTCATTTGAGAAGTGTATGCGAGTTGGGCGTTACTGCTCTAAACGGTCTCCAATTTGTTGGTTCTTGTGGGGCTGTTCTTTATTGAATGGTAAACATACCTATGTGACATGTGGCGATATGGAGGACATTTTCATTAAGGTTGGTTGTCAAACTATTTTGTAGAGAATATGCTGATTCAGATAGTTTCCATGCGGATCAAACTTGATAGAATCATGTCATTAATTTGATGTGAATACTACTGCAAGATGTTCAGAGGGTTGTCAACTCCCATAGTCGCTTTGTATAAATTTCTGTTCTCAAAAAAAAAAACACAAAAAAAAAAATCAGATGTTGTTTTTCTTGTTCTGTACATATGTTGATTGCAAGTCTCTTGCTCTTGGATTGTTGAAATGTTCCTAAGAAGTGCTACATTGTGCAACCACCATCCCTGATCGGCACGACTCATTGCTTACCATAGGGAAGTTTCTATTTCTTCTCTTTTTCATGCTATCTATACTTCTACATTGGGGACAATGTAGAATTTAAGTGTGGGGGAGTGGCATATTGTGGTCTGCTTGTGATTTTTTTTATTTGTGTCTACGATTTTGCATGAGATAGCAACTTTTGAATATGATTGAGTTTAATTTGTGTGACTTAGGCCTTGTTCTATTTGGTGTTAACCAAATCCGCACGCAATTCCGTATACCTCATACTCATTTTCAACCACACACACATTTTCCAAAATAATATTAACCACACATTTTTACACGGAATACCACGCGGAACAACTAAACCCCCAATCAAACAAGGTTTTAGCTGAAATTACATAATCCCGAGAAAAAAAATGTGCTCTGTTCTTCTCCAAGCACAGCTGGCAAATTTATCTGAGCACATTTATAGGTAATTTACTATCATTCTCTGGAACACAAATTGAAGGTTGAAAATGTTGATTTTTTTATTTTTCTAAACCATAGTAAACTAACTTTTTCTTTTCTTTTTTTTCTATCCATTCGTCCTACTCAAAGTAACCTGGAAACATCATTTGTTAGTAAGGTGGAGTTATAATCGCATGGTATCTGTTTTTTGTTAATGTGTCTTTTATTGACAGAGTTTAAAAAGTTTGGAAAAAGCATCGACCTATGCTGAGAATGAATTTTACTTTTATATTCGAAATAAGGAGAGGGACCACAAGAAAGAGCTACCTGCCTCGGAGAGTGAAAGATCGTCACCTCGAAAGGGTGAAGAAGGCTACCTCCAATGAAAGGAGTTAGTGTGAAAGCTACTTGTGGGGTAAAAGCTGAAAAGAAAATTGCAAAACACTTCTTCTTCTTCTTCTTCTTCTTCTTCTTCTTCTTCTTCTTCATCAAAAAAAAATCACAAAAAAATGTGTTAGTTACCCAAGTGTGAAGTTAGATAAATAAATTCTCTCAGTGGTTTGAAATGCTCAATCTAACACTCTTAAAATTGAAGACATATTAGCGATAAAACACCTACCATGCCCTTTTTTTTCCTTTGCAGTGCTAACAGTTGATGATTTTTGGTGAACAGAGTAATTTTTAGGATCCATGGGAATCATTATAAAATAAGAGTGGGATCATGAGAGATGAAAGGAAATATCTTATCATTTCGGGTCAGGATTTGGATAGAGTATCGTAAGCATTCATTTGGTTCCAGTTAGTGATGGGATGATAACCTCAATTGCACATACCCAAAAGCCATTGTGTATTTGAGAAGGAGTGAAATTTTCATGGTTCGGGAGAATGTTTATTAAGCAAGTCACTATCTGTAGTAGGATTTCAATGTTTAAAGTTGTTTATCTCATGTAAAATCATTGTGTTGTTTTGTGTCGTATGGTTGTTGTTCGAGGGCGAACAACAGTCTAAGTGTGGGAGAGTTTGATAAGTGCTAGAAAAGCACTTAAATAACTCTTCTATTTTACGTGTTTGTGTGTTCTATTAGTGTTATATGTTCATTTGTATGTGTTTTTCCTTTGTTGTGGTGTTTAGGGTCACAAAGAATCAAAATGAGTCAAAATGTATGTGTCTCATATATTGCAGTGGTGATACACGACGATTACGCCATTGAAAGTATTTAACCCGCTTATATGAGTGATTAAACTTCTCTATTTATTTACTAGCATTTATTTACTTGTTTTCTATATTTTGTGGATTACTTGTGATAGTGAAGTATAATCTATCATATCGCAGTGGTGATACAAAAGTATGAAACCCGCGAATATGAGTAGTTAGACTTCTCTATCTAGTTCGAGGGGGATGTTGTGTTCAATTAACATGTTATTATCTTTTCTAACTCTTTAGTTACGTTCCTCCACTTCAATTTGTTGATTTGTTATGTTTGTAAACCCGTTTTTGAGTTTATGTGATTATTGCATTCACCTTGGCCAATTGAATCAATTAATCTGTAAATTCAAGTTACATGCTAGGATTGGAACTTTTGATCCGTAATTATCATTAGATTGCAATCCAAAGTAGCAAATGAATATCATGCATATTTATTAACAAATCAACTTAGATGCATTAATTCGAGTTTATGAAATTATTCATCTAATTCAACTCATTCTTTCATTCATTTCATACTAGCTTTGCATAAAATCCTAAGAATTTGTTTAGGGTTATCCAAGAGCTAGATGTTAAGTTAAAGAACTCAATTTAACTTAATACACTTAAGGAAGAATTCGTTAATAAGATCATATTGGTTAATTGGAGTTGATAAATTGGAGAAGAAATAGTAACACGTTGCATGGGAAAGATCAACACGAGTTATTGACACAACCGAACCCGAGAACTAGATATAGCTTCAATTATTTCATTTTCATCTCTTTTATTCTGTCATTTTATTTTTGAATTTTATTCAACTTCATAAAACCCTCATTTCTATATTAATTGATAAGAATAACTAGATTAAACACCGTTCCTCTTGGGTTCGACCCTTACTTACCGCTTCTACATTAATTTGTAGTTTTGAAACCAAGTAAGGAAATAAAATAAATTTTGGCGTACTGCGAAAATCACGCCACCATCAGACACATAATCCTTGCCTAGAAACACACCACTCTTAGACAAAATAACTTTATTTGACTCAAACACCACACGAAAGCCATTCTTGTTCAGTAGTGATTCGGACACAAGGTTCTTTCGGATTTCAGGTACCTACAGCACATTGGTGAGAGTCAGCGCTTTCTCGGACATCATCCTCAGATCAACTTTCCCATGACCTTTGATTTCGTAGGTAGCCAAGTTTCCCATGCACATCTTCTCTCAATTTTCAGCAATTTCAAAGCTATGAAACATTTCCTTATCAAAGTAAATATGGCGGGTAGCACCGTGTCGATCCACCACTCTCTTGAATTCGACCCATCGGATTCACTTCAGAGACAACCGCAATGAGGTCTATGTCAGGAGCATCGTTGCAACCATACTGCCTCATTTCTGAAGTTGTTCCTTTTCAAAAGTTTGCCCTCCCAAGCCTTTTGACCAACCTTGTTGCAATTGGCATTTCCTCGAAAGCTTCGGCTTTGTGACCCTTCCTTTCGGTCCCAGGTTAAGCCCTTTATTGGGTAACCCTTTTCCGTTGGATGGCCTATTTCTGTGCAATGGTCCATTTTTGCGCTCATTGCGGTTAGAGCTCTGACCATGTTCCACAACATTAGCTTTAGCAGCCATCGAGACTATGTTCTTTCTTATCAAAAATCATATGTTCTTCCTAAATTCGAAGTCTAATAATGAGTTCTTCAATAAACATTTCCTTTCACTTGTGCTTCAAGTAGTTTTGAAGTCTGTCCAGCCAAGTGGCAGCTAATGAATGATCACTGCAATTTAGAATCATTCACTCACAGCAATCCCTTCAATGTGAAATTCGTGCAAAATAACTTGAAGTTCTTGCATCTGACTCATAAGAGTTTTGGAATCCACCATCATATAGTCTAGGAACCACCCAACAATAAATTTCTTTATTGCAACATTCTCAGTCTTATGCTTACATTCAAATAACTCCTACAATTCCTTTACTGTTGTCACTGACCTATATACATTGTATAGCGAATCACTCAAATTGTCGAAGATATAATTCCGACAGAGAAAATTAGAGAGTTTCCAAGCATCAATGCACTAACCGCTTGGATGCCTTCCTCCTCATCTTTCAGGTTCAGAGCCGTCTCAATCAAGAATCTCGCAGGATTTAATGTCATCAGATAGAAAAACATTTTCTGTTGCCACCTCTTGAAGTTCAACGGATTGAACTTTTCTGTTTTTCATTGTGATTCACAGGAACCGTCACACAATAACCGTCCCAAGATTTGGCAAGGGAACCATCCTTCTTGGACAGGCACCAAGACTTGGCATAGAAGCTACAGTCATAGTCATAGCCATTGTCGGACTAGTAGCTTGTGACACGAGGGCCACCACAAACGCCATTAGAGCCATAGTTTGTCCCACTTGAGGAACCACATAATTTCTAGGAGCCACAACATTGTTGTTTTGGGTGTTTTCCATCATAGCAGTTAAGATTCAATCGAAACCGCAAATAACCGATTAGTATTTTTAACAAAATACACCGAATTGCAGAACTAAATAAGTTGGTAGAATGAAGTAATCAATTATGACATAAACATGAACTAGCACCAACTATATATATCAGTGACAACAAAAACTATCTCAAAGCATTGTACATATGTGTATGCAGAATACTCTAAATTAGTCAATCACTAATATATGCAGAATATCAGATCATTACCAGCACATGCTAAGCATATGCAGAATGTCAGATCAAATCGCAAATAAATCACAGCAACAGAATTCTTAAGATCGAAAAATGATTAGGTAATCTAACAACTTTGTAGGCGAAATTCAAACACTGAAGTTATAACAGAAAGTATAATTTGAAATTAGTGCATGAGGAATATGTATGAACATATACCATCACCTAATTAAGTCAAAGCTAAATTAGTAGATGAGGGAATCACTATTGATGCAATCACTTTGCATATAAGTTGATGCCTATATGTTAATTAAGTTAACCATTACAGTGGGTCCAAATTCAATTCATGAATGATATAAATGTGATCATATTCAAAGTATAGAATGGAACTGGGTGATGATTTGAATTTAAATAGTGTCAAAACTTAAATCAAATAGAATCCAATACTAGACCCGAGTACTGGTTTCCAGAACTATGAACACAAACCAATATCATATTAGGCATAGAAGACAAATGATGAATAGATAGATTTGGATCTGTTTAGCAGTGGTTTTTGAAAGAATTTGCATTAAGTTTGTAGAATAAAATAAAGCTTGGTAAATAGATTCACATTCACATCAACTAAGCTATAAATTACAAAGTAAAATGAATGAGAATACAAAATCGAAAATGATGGTCGAGACTTATGTTGAATGCAATATCCTTAAATCAAATTCGCCCTCACCACCAAATTCCCAACGTTTACCTCTTAGGATACATCGACCCAACTACGGTGTTGCAATCAAACTGAATTGAGTATTGGAGAAGGGTCACCAGGCTTACTCAAAGGAGGTTATTACTTGCAAGATTGCAGACAAGGAAGAAGAGTATTTCCGTGTTGCTATGTGTGTTCTAAACTTGGAGGAAGTTGGACATATATAGGCAGCGATGAGCCATTGTAACAGTTACATCATTCACTTTGATGTTATCGAATTGGAGGTTTGAAGGCACATCAATATCAGTTCAATATTCAAAATGAAATGAAATGCAAAAGATTTGCAAAATGTGGTCTTTTTCTTTGTAGCAAATTTCAGTGCGACATTCATGTACGCAAATCACGCTCACAGACGATCCTCAAAGCTCCAGTAGAAAATAGTTAGAAATTTTCACCACTAATACAGATGCGTAGACGACGGGAGAGTCTTCAGGCTACACATATTCATAACTTAGAGATTGAGAGCCATCTCTAAAGGGTTCAATCCTCTTTCATTTTTCTATGTGGGACAAGTTTTAAAGTTTCGCATCAAAGCGGCATTTTGGCATTTCAAATTTCCCTCCAAACCATAAGGGGCACCGATTTCATACTCACAATTACTTCAATGCTATTGCCTTATATTCCAACATATATATATCATGTCATTGCATTCATACATAGTCAGTGATTTTGAAGAGTTAAGCATTCTGATGATTACGTGTGAAAACTGAAAAGTACAAATTTTCAAAAATATATATCTGAAGTTTTTGGATATTTTAGAAAGAAAATTGATGCATATATGTCATGACTTGTGAAAGATGTGAGTGGGAAATAGGAAGAGGCTGGCAAGGCGTACATGACTCAAAGTGTTAATGTAAAATTGAAAGTTATAGTTAAAATTAAAAATTGAAAGTAACATTAACAACTTTGCGGTGCTACCGATAGAATGAAACTAGTTTTAAAAAAAAAAATCGCACTACATATGATTGACTCGGTGATACACCAAGTGAACTTACAATCAAGAAAAATAAATTTTTTTAAAGGTCAAAGTAAGTTTTGAAAAGTCAAAGGAACGAGGGTACATGTTATAAAACTTATTTTCAAATTTTGCATAGCCTAAGCATGGATCCCGTCCATGGAGTTTACTTACTCAACGTCAATATATCCTTGTACCCAGGTGATGAAAGCTTGATAGATGAGGAGATCGCTTGGACGCAAACTCACGCCGCTTATATATCCATTTAAATTGATTATTTGAACTAAAAGTTATATTAGATAATTTCTCACATTTTATTTTTAGTTAATTATTTTAAATCTTCGATAAATTGAAGGGATCAGTTAGTAACTTTTCGTGAGTCGGATAGTTTGTTACCTTGATAACAAAGTTGGTGTAATCTGAATTAGTTATCGTTTATTGTCGTGGTGAGATTTAAATTTGACCGTTATCAAGCGTTTCTATACTAGAAATTCATTGGTATTTTAATTTGGGTTGTAAGTGAGGTTCCGCTACATATTTGATTGTGTCCAATTGACAAGGGAAATTTTTTTGAAATTTTTGTAGGATTTTATAAAACACAAAATCTATCTTACATTATTATTATTATTATTATTATTATTATTATTTTTTGCTGCATTTTAAAGAGAAGCAAATGTTAATGCTTCTAGATCTAGGTTTCTAGACTTGCAATTTTATGATTCGGTATTCCAAATGAATTAACAAATATTTGATGCCTCGATTTCTAGCATTATTGAGAATAATTAGAAAACTAGAAAGTCATTTAATTTTGGTATTCTAAAAATCAATGAACTGTATTTGAATTATCATTATTCACGCTTCCATCTTCGTAATCGGATCAAATAGATATCCCGAGTTATTTATGGTGCATGATGATTAATTATTGTTATTATGTAGCACACTATAGTAATTTATAATTAGACCCCAGTTAAATTAATTTTTAGCTTGCATTGTGTTCTAGATATATTTTATACTATCAACCAGATTTATTGTAGCAACCTAAAGAAGTGTTCTAGACTGACTAATTAGCCAGCGTGGCATCATGAGATTGTAGTTTAATTATTTAAACTATGATAAATCGCGAAGTAAAGTAATTAATTTAGAATAAATTAACTAAGAGAAATTCTACGTAAAACAAAGACGAAAATTAATGTTAACTTGAAGGGAGAGTTTGTGTGTAGAATTAATACGCGAATTGTTACGACCCAAGTTTTTGCTTGTTTAAATTTTAACTACTATTTGGTGAAAGTCAGTAATTATGGGCCAAAGTCAAAGTTTTAGAAGAGTTCAATTAGTTAAGGGTGCATGTAAGCTCTTAAGGACCAACTTAAGGCACCTTCATAAAAGTGATGACCTATTTTGAGAATAAAAAGGGGAATTTAAGTAAAACTCTAGCCAAATGTGTAACACCCCGATCAAATTTGTCCCAAATTCGTATATGTTTCGTATGTGATTTCGTATATGATTTGAAGTACGGTTTGAAAGGATACGAATGTGTCGTGAGATGATGATTATGTGTGTGATATGTTTATGGTATGTTTGGAAAGATATCTGATGTATTCAAAAGAGGTACGGTCGTCAAATTCAAGTCGTAAGGAAAAATGCAGGAAATGGAAATTTATGGCCATAAGTAAGCAACGATTGCTTATTTGTGTAATATGACGATGCATAATCAGTACAGATGAGACATAGGAAAGGGGAATATGTTAAGAGGCATCGAAATCCCGAGCTAGCTCCAGGTAAATTTCAGGGATGAAATTTAATTTGGGGGGATGGGGGAAGTTTGTAACACCCCAATTGAATTCATCCCAAATTTTTATATGCTTCATGTATGATTTTGTATATGATTTGAAGTATGGTTTGAAAGGATACGAATGTGTCGTGAGATGATGATTATGTGTGTGATATGTTTATGGTATGTTTGGAAAGATATCTGATGTATTCGAAATAGGTACGGTCATCATATTCAAGTCATAAGGAAAAATACAGGAAATGGAAATTTACAGCCGTAAATGCTTTGGATATGGCCATAATTGTTAATTTACGACTGTAAAGTTATAGTATACGGCCATAATTATGTGAACTGGAGAAAGATGGAAATTTTCAGAGGCCGAGATACAATCGTATGTGTGGGAGATCCGGCCATAAGATGATATTTACGACTGCAAGGTATGGTTATACAACCATAAATTCGAAAGACAGAGAAATGTGGAAATTTTCAGAACCTGTGATACGGCCATATGTTTTGTGGGTACGGTCGTAAGTGTAGATTTACTGCCGTAAATATAAGCGCGTGTTAGTCGTCATGTTTTTACACATTTTTGCATATTCTTTTTACACTTCAGACTAATCACATCCACATATCTCGTGAGACCTACCTGTACTACACAAATCTCCACCATTCAGTTCTACTCATTCTCTCTTCTATTTCACATCAAAACTCATAAATACACATAAACTAACACTCACTAAGGGTTACGGCCAGAATTTTAAGTCGGCTGAAATGAGTTTTGACCTTTTCTTTCCATTTCTTGATATATATCCATTCACAACTAGAGGCTAACACACAAAAACACCCTCAAGAAGATCTCTAAGCATCTCTACGCTTCTCAAACTTGTTTGACATTTGATTACCCATATATATCCTTATATGCATTATGTTTTGGGGGCAAGAAAAGAGAAAAATGAAGGGGAAGAGAAGAAGGAAGCTACAACCATACTTATGCTTGTTTTCTTCACTTAAAGGTGGGTGTAGATGTAGTTATGCATGTGAAATGGTAAGGTAATTCCATGTGAAGTTATATTATGCTTTGTGAATGCTTTTATGATTCTATGGTTCAAAAGCTTGAGTTATATGTTTGGAACTTGAGTTATGCTTTTTTTGAACCTTTGTGCTTGGAAGCTAGTTGGGAAAGAGGTTGACGTTTGATTATATGATGTGTTTTGATGATCATGACATCCTATCATAATATATGTGAAGAACCCATGTCTTAATGAAGTGATGCCTTGTTGATATGATTATGTGTGTTTAGAAAACCTTGGGATCCTATTAGGTTATGTGTGAGTAAAACATGATATGTAAGAAGTAATGCCTCGTTAATACGTTGCCTATATGATTGGAAAGCCCAAGTTCTGCAAGGTGGAAGTCTGGGTTATACGAATCGAAGTAATTGCAACATATGACATGTTTTGATGAGTACGGTGTTATGATACGCTTGATGTGATGATGTTGGCATTCAAGATCTGTCTGACATGATGAAAAGAGATAGATGTATGATAAGAATAAGAAAGTAAACATATGCTTATTTGTGATTTGAATGAGTTAGACTTCGATGTGAATGTTACCTTAAGTTCCTTTGTCTATAAGCTTACCGTCAATCAAAGGAAATATGTGATTGTACGATATGTTCAAATGATTATAAAATACGTTACATGTGTGATACGTTTAGTATGTCGTAAGAGAAATGACAATGTGTAAGATGTGTATTATGCGAAGACGAGTGTAAACCTTACATATGTGATATGAGTCCTTGACAACGAATTTTGTATATGTAAAGTCAAGGCTTGAAGGTACGATGTTTACTTATGCCCAACATGTCATGAAAGCATATCTGTGTGTTGGTTGCCTACCATGTGCTTATGCCTATATGTAAATTAAGCTAAGAATGGCCTATACGGGAGACCTAAGCCCCAAATGTAATATGTTGGCCTATTGGGGGATCGAAGCCCCCAAATATGAGATAAGGCCTGGCCATATGTGATGTGAGATAAGAGGCGTAAGCACATGATTCGCAACGGGGGCCAAAGTAAGAATCTGACATGCATACGACACACATTTACATTTGCATCTATTTTCCACTGAGTCTTTATGACTCATTATGTCTTTGTTTATATCTTTGAAGGTTCAGAATATGACAGGTACGTGGGAGATGGCAGGAGCCCTTCAAGAATGTGATGTGTAACGTTGTGTGTGGGAAAAAGGAAAACCAGAGATCCTGCGGTATGTTTTAAATGTAAGTTCGAAATCCCTAGAGTCCTTCAATATGTGAACGAACGTTTTATAAACAAATCAAATGGTTTTGATAGCAAATCATGAACTCGGGATTTCATATATCGTATATATGTGAGTGACATTGCCCTAGTTCCACGTATGAGATTTGTACTGATGAAACGAAATATTTGTGTACGATATGATTCGGATATGACGATAAGCTATGTAATATATCATGGAACTAGTGGGGGCGTTACAAAACGAGCCCTAGTCTTCTAATTCCTTTTCAGTAGCCACAATTGAACTCGTAGCTAGTGACGAAACGGGAGAAGGAAAAAGAGGAAGAGAAAGGAAAAAGGGAGAAAGAGAAAAAGAAGGAAAAAAGGAAGTGAAAATGTGGATTCATTGTGGTTTCGTGTGGCAAATGAGAGTTCATCAATTTTGGTCTATAATTGCAAGGTAAGTGGTAAATTAATTTTAGGGTTTTGCCTATAACTATGAGGATTTGAAATTTGGCCTTCAATTGGATTAATTAGATGTTATTGATGTAATATCATCCCTTTAATTCTACTAAGATGGGGTTAATGCCAATTGCATATCTAATGATGATGTGAATGGAAAATCCCCTTTATTAGTGTGCAGAAAATTTAGGGTTTCAGTTATATTTCACAATTGGGCGGCTCTAATGGTATAGATGTTTTTAGAATCAATGGAAGAAGATGACTAAAGCAATGGAAGGGGGAAACTAGAGAATGTTAGAAAGTGTTCAAGTAGCCCAAAAAAGCTAAGAAAAGATATATTTTCTACCTATTACTAGAGTCGACTGTTGGAAATTTAATACCTCAAATTGCCCTTATTTGTTTTAACACTTGCAAGAATTTTTGCATTAGGACCCACTAAGGAAAGAGTGAGCAGTACTATTAGAAAAAATGTGAAATATTGGAAAGGGCAATTTTGGCATGCGATATTTCAATGGTTGAAATTTAACATGATGTCACTAGAAGTTGACTTTTAGGTGAATAGTTGGGGACCCGAACACTCGCGTAGAAAAAAGTTAATGCTTAGTATTGAATTTGGTTAGGCCAATGGTTGACAATTCAAGTAGGTAAAGTTTAATTAGAATACTATTGTTATTTCAGGTGATGAGAAAATTATTATAGAAGTTTATCAGCCGAATTAAGAGCAGCCAATAGTTCACTGAGTGGAAAAATTATATTTTTCAAAGATAGCATGTTTTAAATCCCAATATGCTTTTAAAGTTTATTATGATATGTTGTTGCAAATAAATGTTTTAGAAAGTTTATTACGTGATTCTATCTGCACCTTCCATATACGCCCCTTTGCTGATATGTTTTGAGTTGTATTATTCTGATAGTGGCACAGTTAAGTTAGGAAATGATTTTGTTTGCAGAACTAAGGGTCTTAAAAAAAATTTTTGAAAACTCGAGAATGATTCTTTGTTAACCTTGAATAAAACCAGGTTTGTGCCGGATTTGAAAAGGAACTTGATGTCTTTTACAATCCTTAATGATGAAGGCTTTCACATTAGAGACAAAGCTGGAGTCACTAGGGTTTTCAAGGGCAATCAAGAAATGTTTTTAACTTCAAGGGTTAATGGAATCTATACTCTAAAGGCCAAAAACATTCACTACTACAGAAATACCCATTCTGCAACGGTTATTTTGACATTTAACAACGGTTCCGCGGACATTGCGTATCAAGGGGTTGCAGAAAGTCAGGACATTTAGCAACGGTTCTAAACCGTTGCTAAATGTCAATATTTAGCAACGGTTCGATATGGAACCGTTGCTAAATATCCACATTAGGCAACGGTTTTTCACATGTAACCGTTGCTAAATGTCTACATTCAACAACGGTTTATAATAAACCGTTGCTGAAAAGAGGCTTTTGGCAATGATTTTATTGGAACCGTTGTGGATAAATTTTTTTTTTTTAAATAGAATTTCACTAGCAATGCTATACCCCATATTTTTGCATTATATTACAAGATCAATACCTGTATTATCACAACTACTATAATTCATTAACTCCATTCACTAGCATATTAAAATCAAATCCACAATATTTCATTACACTATATTGCACAAAGCATCAAAATATACCCATAAAACATCCAACGATCTAAGGCCAACCTAAATCAAATCCACTACCATATTAAAATCAAATCCACAATTCACTACTTCATATTACACAAAGCATCAAAATACCAAAAAACATCCGACGATCTAAGGCCAACCTAAAACCTAAATCGTATTTCCAAAAAAAAATAATAATAATAACAAGACTAAGCTAAATCGTCAAACTATTACATGTCATACAAAAAGTATTCAGCCCATAAATTTCGAACCTCATCGATTTGCTCTTGTGTATATGATTCTTCTCCAAAACTCACCTACAAAAGATTAAATGAATACCGCAGTTATTTCATTAGTTTAAAACAAGTTGATGAAGTATGTACTAAAGAATTCTTTATTATAGTTGTACGTTTGATCCCATACATCCAACTACTACGATCCATATCCAACGACCTAAAAAATATTCATTGTCTATTATCAAGAGTACTTATAAAATTTCGTAGTTTATCAAGAGTACTAATCAAATCTCCTTCAAAACAATGAGACTTCTGAAAACCTTTTCGTCATTCTAAGGCTCTCAAACATTTCAGTCAATGGCTTCCATTCTATGTCACCTTATCCTTTCCGATTTGAAATCCCACGTCAAACTCCCATCTCCAACAGCCCGTTTCTCTTCAATTCACAACAAGCAAGGAATTCACACAAAGAACAAATTGTCACTATGAATTTGACAACTAACAAGAATAGCAATGATAATTATGAGGGGTATTTCAAACAAACATGGATAGAGAATCTGATACAAGAGGGAAAATATGTAATGATAATGTCCTAATACACCTTATCACTCCAATTACTAACCGGTAAGGGTCCTAACCCATTCATCATTCATTTGTGAATTATGCGAGTTGTGCTATCAAAATATATTACAATGCAACTATAATCTCATGTGTAAATTTCGACAGCACCTCTCTGTGTTCTCCAAAGTGTACGATCTACGTGTTATGTAGTGTACACCCGGAGAAGTACAAGGCCATACAATCGAGAATTAGTAGAAATACATGTTGGGGCATGTTCGCATTAGCGAAGAAGACTATGCGGCGGCAGCTTTGGCGGCAGCGGCCGTGAATCTTTGCGGCGGCCTCTGCCGATGGCGGCAGCAATATCGCTAATAGCGGCCGGCTGCTACATTAGCGGCAGCTGCTTCGCTCAGCGGCGGCTCGCCACTGGCTGCTTTCCGCTAGCGCGCATCGGCCGTGCTTCTTGGAAGCGGCCGTGCTTCTTGAGCGGCGGCCGTCTTCGCTTCTCTTGCTTGGGCGGCGAAGACGGCCGCCGCGTGCGCAACCTGCTACTATAAGCGGCGGCTGACTTCCAAGTAGCGGTAGGCCGCTAATCTTTCGCGACAACACGCTTCTTTGCTTAACGGCGGTTAGGTCGCCGCAAGCGGCGGCCGTCTTCGCTGCTGCCGGCAGCACCCGCCGCTAATCGCGACAACAGCCGCATTAGCGGCGGCGGCCGCCGCTGCGATGCGTTGGGTTCTTTGCGGGGCAGCGGCCGTCTTCTTTGTTTAGCGGCGGCCGCCTTGGCTGCGCCGCTTAAGAGAACAAAACAACAGCGAAGATGGATACCTTCAGAGAATCATTCGATTGAAGCCAATACATTGTATGCACGTCCCAACACAAAAAACTCAATGACTCACAACACCAAAAATCGGCATCTGATTCACGTACTCACATGCTCAACCAATCTGCGTTCAACACAAGCAAAACCCACTCAATCGATCTTCCATCCGTTATTGAGTTGAAGTGAATTTTTTGTGTATTGATGACATAAAAATTGTTGAAAAGATGAAGTTGAACGTTGATACTCTAGTAATTACAAATCACTTAATAAAATAGTATCTGTACATATGTACAAAATAGTATCTATAGTTAGATTTAAAAGTGAGATTGGGAAAAAATTAAACCTTGTGTAGTTAATTCAAATGAGGCATTTTATCAAACACATAGTGGGCAAAGATGTGGTTGGTTGGTTAGGAAAAAATTGGATCAATAATTGGAAAACCCATGCTACAAATCTTAAGTACCCAAGCTCAACATACATATTAACACACAAAATAGCAAAACACAAACCAAAAAAATAGATTATATTACCCAAAAATTCGATCAAGACTAGTCCATGTAAGAGAGCAAAAGGGGTGAGTTTTACCTTGAATCTTTGTGAGATAATAATGCAAATGCAGCCCACAAATCCATGAAATCTCGCCTCCTTGATACTAGAATGAGGTGAAATTTGAGTTAATATATATGTATAGCAAATACGCACGAAATGGGAAAAAAATGAATGCATGTTTACCTTTGATCTTTGAGATTTGCCTACAATGATGCTTCAATAATCCTTCCACGTTACTAGATCTAGAAAATCTTAGTGTTTTTAGTGAGCAAACGAGTGGAGAAATAGCGAAATAGAAAAGAAGAGACGAGGAGCTTGCGCGCACTATAGGTTCTCTGATGGTAAAAACCGATGGGTACGTTCTGGAGGAATTAAAGGGACTGGGAATTAGCAACGGTTGAGGACGAACCGTTGCGAACTGTAGGCTTTTGCAACGGTTTTAAATTTGAACCGTTGCGGAAAGGTAGTATTTTGCAACGGTTTTATATGAAACCGTTGCAAATTAGTGCCACACGTCCATTTTGCAACAGTTATTCTGACAACCGTTGTGTATAAATTAAACTTATTTACAAAAAAGCCACCGCATCTCTTTTCTGCAACGTTTTTCCTTACAACCGTTGCAGAATGTGTTATTTGAAAAGTTGTTTTTGTACTAGTGATTTTTCCCAAGTCTCTTAGTGCTAAATCAAATCTTTTGAACAAAACTCAGTTGTGACACAATAGAATAGGTAACATCAGTGAAAAAGGTTTACTCATTCTGAAAAATGAAGGTGTTTTTGGTAAAGATATTATACAAAACTACACTTTTGTGATGAATGCGTGTTGGGTAAACGGACTAAGTCCTCATTTGGTAAGGAGATACATAAGTCCATTGACATACTTGAACATCTCCATGTTGATTTGTGGGGCCCAACCTCTCTCTTAACTGTATCTGATTTTAGATATTTTCTTTTAATTGTTGATGATCTTTCAAGGAAATCTTGGGTTCTTCTACTAAAATCTAAGTCTAATATACTTTCTATTTTCAAAAACTTGTTGGGTTTGATAGAAATCTTAAAAGTAATTAAGAAAGTGAAAGTACTTAGGACTAACAATTGGTTGGAGTTTTGCAACCTAGAGTTTGACACATTCTATTCTAATCACTCTATCACTAGACATAGGACAATCACTTATACACCACAACAAAATGGGGTTGCCAAAAGAATGAACAAAACTTTACTTGAAAAAACCAAATGTTTCCTATTGAATTCTTGCCTAACTAAATTTTTTTGGAGAGAGGTAGTAAAAATAACTTCTTTCCTTCTAAATAAATGCCCTTCTAGTGCAGTTAATTTTAAAATTCCTAATTTTATTTGGAATGGTTATTTAGAGCAAAATTTATGTGGGGAAAATCCCAAATTTGGGGTTTTCCCCGATGACAAATAATATTAGAATTGAAGGGCATTAAACCCAAACTGGTAGGTCTATTCTCTAAATTCGAGGCCAAATTTGGAGAATATACCCTCAAAACATGGCCCACATTTATTGAATGCACAATAATCTTGTGCCTTGTGGATAGCAAAAAACACTACTATTTTAACTTTGGTGACAAATGGCTATTTTTAATTAATTTGATTATAAAATATGTAAAAATACTACTACATGCAAATTTTCCCCTATTTTTCCCCATGGACATTATTTGAGAGTGACTTTTTTCCCCTTAACTTTTTCCCCTTTGCCTCTTTCCCCCATATTAGTTTTGCTCTTATGTGACTATTTATTTCTAAACATTTTTGGTTTCACTGCTTTTGCTCATCAAACTGAGCCTAAATTAGACTCTAAGTCTATAAAATGTGTTTTTATAGGTGTGTTAAAGGCTATAGGTTGTGGGTTAGAGAAAAAAGTGGTGATAGTGTTATAGTCAGCAGATCCGTGGTTTTCAATGAAAATGAATTTTCGTGTTTGAAAAATAATCTTGAACCAAGTCTATCAGATATGGATTTTGTTGTAACTGAGATGAGGTTTGAGGATCATCTTAGTGATGATACTCGGGTAGATACCCAGTTTCAGGTCTCTCTGCAACATTCAGACCAATCTAAGAATGAACCTCAGTTAGAAATTGAGTCGCTGGGGTTGCAATAGTACTATCAACTGGGTAAAGGCAGATTTAGAACAACCATAAGACCACCATCTAGATATGATGATGACTTCGTTTTTGCCTTTGTTCAACCGGAATTTATCCATGCTAAACTTAAAACTTAAGAAAAAAGGCTCTTGCCTCCAGAGATGTTGCCAATTGGATTGCAGCAATGGAAGATGAAATGTCTTCCCTTTATAAAAATAAAACCTTGATACCAATGCCAAAACCTGGGGGGAAAAGGCTAGTAGATTGCAAATGGGTTTTCAAGATCAAAGATGGTGAGGTAAAGGATGGAAAACGTAGATACAAGGCTCAACTTGTAGCTAAGTTCACCCAAAAGGAAGGAGTTGACTTTACAGAAATTTTCTCACTTGTTGTAAAGTTTACCTCCATTAGAATTTTGCTTGCCCTTGTTGCCCAACTTGATCTTGAGCTTGAACAATTAGAGTCAAAATTGCGTTCTTATATGACAATCTTGATGAAATCATTTATATGAAACAACCTATTGGCTGTGTTAAGAAAGGGACTACAAATATGCTTGTTTGCCTAAAAGATCTTTATACGGTTTTAAACAAGCCCCTGGACAATGGTGTAAGAGATTTGACTCTTGTACAAAAGTCTAGGGTTCAAGAGAAGTCCATATGATTCCTATTTTTATTTTAGAAGAAACTCGGAATCTGATTTTATTTTGCTCCTAATTTATGTTCATGGTATGCTTGTAGTTGATCTTAATGTCACTAATATTGATCAACTTAAGGCCATGTTAACATCTGAGTTTGATATGAAAGATTTAGGGGCTGCCTCTACAATTGTTGTGATGAATAGTGACGGCAAAAGGGGTAAAGGTACTTTATTTTTTAATCGAAAGACATAGGCTAAAAAAGTGCTCAAAAGATTCAATCTTTTTTACTCAAAACCGTTTTTATTGCCATTGTTTGCTCATTTCGAATTGTCGGCTGAAAATTGTCCTAAATCTGATTTTGAGACACAAAGAATGAGCAAAGTCTCTTATTCTAATGTTGTTAGATCTGTAATGTATTTAATGGTTTCAACTATACCTGATTTGAGCTATGCTATAAGTGCTCTACGCAAGTTTAGGAGTAATCCAGGTGAATTGCATTGGGAGGCTATGAAAAGCCTTCTTAGGTAAATTAGGGGAAACATAAAATCTGGGCCTAGTGTTCCAAAAATAGAAGAAACAGGCTTGAGTTGAGAGGCTTTGTTGACTTCTATTTTCCTGGTAATGTGGAGAATATGAAGTCCACTCGTAATTACTTGTTTATCTTTAACAATACTTGTGTGAGTTGGAAAGCTCAACTGTAAAAATTGGTGGTCTTGTCCTCAACAGAGGCTGAATATATTATAGCAACATATGCTATTAAAGAATGTTTGTAGCTCAAAGGATTGGTCACTAAACTTGGTTTAAAAGACTCTATTCTTGAAATATGCATTAATAGTAAAAGTGCTTTATATCTCAACAAAAATCCAGTCTTTCATAATCGGTCCCTAAACAAGAGAAGGGACCTAGGTTGCAAATTCTATATATATATATATATATATATATATATATATATATATGCTACAACCAAACAAATCCTCAATTCAATTTGTAAACAGCAATCGAGAACCAGGAGCCAAATTCAATACATGAAAGGAAGAGAAAAAGAAAGAAAAAAAAAAAGGGAAAAAGGAAGGGAAAACTTGGGTTCGTCGTGGTTTCGATAGTAAGTTTGTTTATCCAATTTTGCCCTATTAAATTCGACGTAAATAGAGGAATTAATTTTTTTTTTTTTAAAGCACCAACTAGACTCAGACGTCGGTTTCTGCGTCATGAGCCTAGCTAGTGGGGGTTTGGAATCCCCTACCTTTTATTAATAAATAAAATAATAACAATAGGAGGGGGCATAAACCTGACCTCCAAACAATGGAAGGGGATGTGCGAAAAGCTTGATAAATGAGGAGATACTATCTCACGACAATAAGGAATAAAAGAATAATAGAATGATAAATAAGGAGGTACTACCTCCTGCAAAAGAATGAACAAATGAAAATAAAAAATAAAAATAAGAATAAACCGGTACGCGCTTAAAGACCGCGGACCGACGGAAATCCTGACGATCCATCGTCAGAGGAGAGCCCGAGCCCGAGCAAAAGTGAGTCGTGCTCGTATAGTGTCTTTGAAGTAGTCCCATCAAGCAAGGCGTCAAAGAACCTGGTTGCCCTCACGGTAGATATGCGAGACCAAGTCCCGATCGTGCGGAGGAGATGCCGAATCGCCCGGATAATCACCGTAAGGTACCACGGACCGCCCACGAACAATACAATGTACGACCACGAACGGCGGCCTCCACCCAAACTGTGTCTACTCCAAGAGAGCGCGCAAGCAATAGGCCATCAAGGATAGCACGGAGCTCTGCCTCCAAAATAGCGCAGTCGCCGTAGGAGGAGGAAAAGGCCCGAACGCAGCGCCCAAGATGGTCCCGGATCACCCCACCCCCGCCGGCTCTACCATCAACCACACAGCCGTCCGTGTTGACCTTAACAGATCCCACAGATGGCCGATGCCAGAACACCAACACTGGAAGGGGAGGGGGTGAGGGGGCAATAGTGACTCCTAAAAGGGGCGCCAAGTCATGATCGCCGCGCCAATGAGAAGGACGAAAAACCCTAGCGATGTGCATGAGGGACAGAGCCCGATAGACACGCCAAATGATCTGTCGAGAATCGATCGGAATGCCCAGATACTTCGCCGCGGATGCGGGCCGTCCACAAGTGCCAAGAGACGAAAATGGGCACGATGATGCGAATGTGGCCCCGCCTGACAAACTGACCTGAATGTCGCCAACGCTGAACACGGTGCCAGATGCTGTCAGAGGTGGGAGATGGGATGTGAAAGATCGCCGCAAAATCTTTGCCAAACACGACGCCGCCCCACTTTGCTAATGAAAACATCTTTGAGCGTCTCACCGGCCGAGCAACTGCAGCAGCGGGAAGGCATCGCACATGAATGCGCTTCCTAACCACGTAGTCAGCGGGCACAAGGCCCTGCAATAGCGCCAATTGAAAAACGAGAGGCGGTCACGAGGATAGCCGGGCACCGGTCTCGAAACACCGCCGCACCTCACCGTCTTTGCCGAACCGGCTCCCGACCGGCCATTTGTGAAGCGAGTCCATCGAGGTATCACGCGACAACAACCGATCAAGGGACCCGGTGTCCAAAGGGATGGGCGAGATCTGAAGGGCGGTCGAGGGAACTACTGTAATAAATGCTCAAGCGCCAACCAAGTCGTCGTTAAAGAAGTCGTGCACCCGAGCCGAGGAGCGATCAGGCGTGAAATAAATCAAAGAAGAGGACGCATCACCCATCCAACAATCATGCCGTAAGAAAACTCGCCACATCCAAGCCGCCAGAAATGCGGGCTCAAGAATGGCTCGCTTTCGCTAATAACCGACGCCAACCCCTGTGAATCAAGATAGGCGTGCCGAACTCGTGCATAGGTGGTCGCCCTCGATAATATCGGTCCCGTGCATATAGAGGGCCCACAAAGACTCCCGAGAACGAAAGCACCACCAAAGCTTCAAATAAAAAGAATCGACCATATCACCCAGCCTCCTGAAACCAAGGCCACCCTCCTCCGGGGGGCGACAAAACTCCCCCCAACGCCGCCAATGCATACGATGGGCCCCATCCTGAGAGTCCCACAAGAAGCGAGCGAATAAACTGGATAACCGCTTCAGCACAGCCTTAGGAGGCTGTAAGATCTGAAACAAGTGAAGCGGCATAGAGTGAAGAACCGAATGGATGAGCGTAATGAGGGCCCCAGGAGATAGCAGTCGACTAGCCCATCCAGAAATCCGTCCACGGATCTTCTGCACCAAGGCATCAAACAAGAAGATCCGACGTGCGCCCTTAGACAAGGGAACACCAAGATAAGTGACGAGAAGCTGGCCGTGCGAAAAGCCCGTAAGGTCCGCCATCGATGAAGCTGCGCAGTAGAAGCCCGACGAGGCGCAATAAAAGAACTCTTGCCCCGATTCACCAACTGGCCAGAAGCCCCCTCATAATGCTCAAGACAAGCCAATAACCGCTCAAGACTCCGCTTCTGGCCATTGGCGAATATGATGATATCATCTGCAAAAGAGAGGTGCGAGACAAGAAGAGCGCCCCCATGAAGGAACTGCATATAGGAGTGCTGCTGAAAGCTAACAGTGAGCAATCGGGAGAAGTAATCAGCAGCAATAACAAACAACGCGGGAGAGATAGGATCGCCCTGCCGCAGTCCCCGAGACGAAGGAAAGAAACCAGCTGACTGACCGTTGACCAGGACCGAAAAATGACACCCAGAGATACAACGGCGGATCCTGTCAACCCACAACTGGTCAAACCCAAACTCCTCCATCACTGAGAGCAAGAAAGCCCAATCCATCCGATCGTAGGCCTTAGCCATGTCGAGCTTTAGGATAACGTTGCTCCCTCTAACCGGCCTGTCAAGGCTGTGAACCATCTCCTGGGCAAGCAAAACGTTATCCCCAAGCAAACGTCGACACAAAACCACTCTGGGGCGAGATGATCTGTGATGAAGAGCTCACTGGCGGGTGTTCAACGACTTCGTGATGAGCTTGTTGAACACCGTCAGAGGTGATAGGCGAAAATTAGCCCAAGCACAAGCCCCTCCTTCTTGGGCGAAGGACAATAGAAGTAGCAGAGAAGCCAGGAGCCGACCCCGAAAAAGTCAAGCACAGCCCGATATACGTCCTCCGAGATAATATCCCAACACTGATGATAGAACAAAGACGTAAACCCATCCGGCCCGGCCACTATCCCCATCAATACCAGAACCACGGCCTCCCGAACCTCATCAATAGTAGGGAGCCGGTTCAGCCGAGCATTATCCTCGGGGTGACCCGGTGAGGGAATAATACCCGGTGAAGCGGCTGCGGGGTCTCCGGAGAGGATAACAAGCCAGGAAAAAGTCAACAGCTGAACTCTGGATGGACTGCTGATCAGATAAACCGACACCCTCAGAAGTCCGGATATAATGAATACCAGATTGAATGCGGCGCCCCTGTACCACAGAATGAAAATATCTCGTATTACGGTCCCCCTCACCATCCAACGCGCGCCCGGACTTCGGCGCCGAAACCTTCCTCAAGAGAGGCGGGGCGCGTTGGTCGGCTGAACCCGATGTAACTGCGCACGATGCCCGGGCGAAGGCTCACTATCATAAACCCGCTCAGCCTCATCAACAGCCAACTCACCTCCGAACCCTATCAAAGATGTTCCAGAACACATGCCTATTCCACCAACCAAGTCCCCTGCCGCAGGAAGAACTTCTCCCACAGAGCGACCATTCCGTGTGGCGAGAGGATACGACCACTCTGCGAGAGACAAATGCCTGGAAATCATGATGACGAGCCCAAACATTAAGGAAACGAAGCTTGATCGGGGCCCCGTGCATGAAACAACTCCCCTTTGTACGAAGAACGAATGGTCCGAACAATGTCTGTTCAAATGTCGAACAGACAGCTGCTGAAAGAAACTGGCGGCATCGGGATTCAGCAAGATCCTATCCAAACGCTTCCACACCCGATGATTAGTCCACGTGTAGGGCTCTCCCACAAAACCGATCCAGAGGCCACACCCAACATCATAGTAATGCGAAATCCGAAATACCCGATCCTCAGATCAATCCGGTGCGCTCACTCTCAGCATCGATGACATTAAAGTCACCACCAACCAACCAGGGGCGATCCATGCCAATAGAAAGATCATGCAAACCAGTCCACAACACCCTCCTCTCAACATAATCACAGGAGGCATAGACAAAGGCCGATAAAAAGGCCGAGCAAACCGAGGGTCACGAATGCGGGTGTAGAAGCTGGGGCAATCCATCAGAACATCAACACTAATACCCTCCCTCCAGAAACACCAAATACGATCAGTCTGATTCTGGACCCCCCGATCAAAGGCCAAGAACCGACGAATAAATGTAAAGTCACGGCGCAAAACCATCGGCTCAACAAGAACAAGAACAGAAACACCAATAGAGGAATTAATTTTAGGGTTTTACCAATAGAAATTAGGGATTCAGAATTTATCATTAGTTTGGGTTAATTAGGTGTTATTAAGATGTTATATAGCCCTAATTAGATATTTTGAAGTGGAATTGATGCCAATTGAGTTGTGGGTAATAAAGTGGATCGAAACTCACCTTATGTAAATGCTGAAAATTTAGGGTTTTATCATGTGATTCAACTGGGTGGTTCTAATAGTATAGAATATTGTTAAATCAATGAAAGAAGAGGAATAAAGTAACGGAATGGGGAAATTAGATAATGTTAGAAAAGTTAAAGCTTGGTATTGAATGTGGGTAGGCAATTGGTTCAAAATTCATGTGCATAGGTTTTTATTAGAATACTATTGTTATTTCAGGTGGTGACGAGACGATTGGGGAAGCCTACCAACCGAACTAGAAGCAATTCGTAGTTCTGTAAGTGGACAAATTATATTTTATCGAGATAGCATGTTTTACAATGCAATGTCTCTTTATAGATTATTATTATATGTTATTATAAATAAATGTTTCACAAGATCGTGGATTTCATTGAGTAGCGTTTTCTTTTTAAAAGATCATGTGAATATCCTTTTAAAATCGTCATAAAGTACATTGTTAGGTTTACTCGCTCCGCACTGTTGTGATGTATTCCACAGTGTATGGCCAGAATTACAGAGGTCTTTGGGATCCACTTTCGTACACACATAGGCTTTGGGCCGTGTACGAGGGTGCTTAACCTTTGGGGCTTGCTATGCCCGCGTATGACCAGATATTCAAACATATCAGATTTTTGAGTGATACACCACGTGTATTGAGAGTACTCTACACAAGTGTGTTGTTGCTCGTTGGTATTTTTTATGTTATTTTTCAATAGATCATTTTTTGCTACAGAATTCAGTTTTAGAAAGCAAAATCTATTTGAAATGGTGAGATCAGTGTTGTTTAGCTAAAACAATTTCAATTGTTAGTATTATCTCGATGAATTTCAATTATTTATGCTATTTATGCTTCTGATTATAAAGAGATTTTATGAAGATATTTTAGATAGAAAACTACATATATTTGTAAACTTATCCACCCATTGTGTTACAAAACTCACGTATTTTCCTAATATTTTTCTTATCGAGATGCAGTTGAGCGTGAGCTTGGATCGCTTGTTGACCACCACCACCCTCATTTTCCCATTTAGCTGGTAGGTTTATTTATTTATTTATTCATTTATTAGAATTTAGTTAAGACTTTGCATTCATTAGAGAATAGGTCTTTAAAAGCAGATTCATTGGTTTGTTCATTAGTTTATTCATTGATTCTTTCCAATATTGTTCTCATTCAAGTTTTGGAAAATGACGCTGATGTTGGATTACGGTGGTTGTGATTGTTTTTAAAGATTTCGGCATTCTTTTATTTGAAATGAGATTTACGTTATGTTGGGTTGAATGTTTTGGGCATGGAATAGATCCCTTACAGGATGGATATGTTCAAAATATAAAGGAAACTCTGTCAAAATTTCTAGAAAATCCTTTTCATTATTTAAGTTAAGATAAAATCACGCAGTTACAGGGCAGTTACAGTTTGCCTTAGCGGTGGATCCGACACTCAGTTGTCATCCATCGTTGGCGCACGCCACGTATCAAGTTATTAGAGATAATTTGGTGTAAGGCGTGTCAAATTAACTTAAGGAAGAAGCCCATTTACCTGCTGGTTGGAAGGGTCCAACGAAATTATTGTTAAAAGCCCAACTATTTGAGCCCAAATTCAACTCAGATAGGGCTAGCTTATGACCTGGATTATAAAGGCCAACAGAAGGGTCATTTTGGACACAACACTCCTATCTTTCTTGAGTCTCTTTTCTCTCTGTCGGAGTTCCTCTTTAGATCTGGGGTTTCTCTCTCGTATTTTGCAGACAGAATTACTTAGTATTTTTCTTATAATCTGTATAGGGAGAAATTGTTATACCTGGATCTGTTCTTGGTAGACTAACTTTATGAGTTTTCTTTCGGAAAACCTTTTTCTGGTTGTACGACCCTTGTGTTCGAATTCTTTAGAACTTTTGTAATTTTTACCAGTTTTTAATGGAAGTTTAGCCTTTTTTTTTAGAATTTTTCATTCGATCCACTGTACCTACAGTTAAATAAATGAAAATTAACATACTCCCTCCGTCCCATTTTGATAGGCGTGATTTTATTTTTTGTCCGTCTCAAAATATAGGCTACTTTCCTTATTAGTATAAATTTAACTTCTTCATTTCCTAATCTATCCCTATTTATTATGCATGATTATTAATAAAAGTAAATTGTCATATTTAATATAGGTATATTGAGAAATACACAAGTAAAGTTTACTTTTCTAACAAATATTAATTTTAAATTCTTAATTTGTGCGAAAGTCAAACCATGCCTATCAAAATGAGACGGATGGAATACTAGATAATACATCCAATGAGCAAGTGGACTTGTATCTGCAAGAGCTAAGAAGAGTATGCATGTACGATTTTTTCAAGGAAAATGTTACACTTCCATAGTGAATGCCATAATAATTTCCAAAATATTAGGTGGCATGTTTAATAACCACTCATCCAAAAGTGACGTGATGGATAAAATTATAAGATTATACCAAGTGTCTATTATATCAATAATTATGACACCCATTTTGTTGTTGTAGCATTGTAGTTTTTTCAAATACCAATGCACTCAAAAGAAGAGAAAGAAAAGTCATTTGGAATTTTGGAGTAAACCAATTTCTACTTAAAAAGTAAATTTTTAGATAAATAATGGTGGGAATTATGAGATGTATAGATAATAATAAATTATGAGATGAGATGTGTAATTGACATTGGTGTTTGTTTGACTAGTAGTACAAATCTATACTTTGGTTTAAAAAAAAAAAAAGAGGAGGCCAAGTGAACACATTCGTACTCCACCCATTCCAATTTGTATATATCATTTTTTTTTGGCTATTTCAATTGTGAATGTCTCTTTTCTATATATTGAGAAGTAATATTTTTCTTCATTTACTCTCTCCATCCCACAAATATATGTTTGGTTACTATTTTTGTTTATTCCACAAAGATAATTTTCTTTCCTTATAAATTAATTACTAATTTTTTTATATGTCCTTATTTAATGTTCATTGTTATTAACAAAATAAAATTATTAAAATGTAATAATCAGTGAATTAAAAGGTATTTTAGGAAAATGCTCTTAAATTTACTTTCCCAACAATATTAATTGATATTTTTCTTAAATTGTGAGAAAATAGTTCTCAAGCTTATTTCAGTGGAACAGAGTGAGTGCTAGTTATTATAATGCTCTTATTTAACTTGTGAAGCCTTAAAGATACATTTAGTAGTTTTAATTTAGCAGTCTTTTAAACTCGTTAATTTGAAACATTATTAATTTGTATTATTTACTGTCTAAATATAGTCAAGGATATGTACGAGGGAGTTGTTACGAATATTAGGACAGGCGATGGGATGACTGATAGCTTTCCAATTACGATAGGATTACATCAGGGCTCTGCACTCAGTCCTTTTTTGTTTGCTATAGTTATGGATGAGCTTACGAGACATATTCAAAATGAGGTACCATGGTGTATGTTATTTGCCGACGATATAGTCTTAGTGGATGAAACCAAGGCAGGTATAAATGATCAGTTAGAACTATGGAGACATACTTTAGAGGCTCGTGGTTTTCGGTTAAGCAGATCAAAAACAGAATATATGGAGTGTTTGTTTAGTGGTAAGCTTAGAGTGGATCCTCTTGTGGTGAAATTAGGTAGTGAGGTAGTACCGTCGAGATAGCTTTCGTTATTTAGGATCCGTGGTTCAAACCAATGTCGACATAAAAGGTGATGTAAATCACAGGATTAATGTTGGATGGATAAAGTGGAGAGGTGCTTACGGGATTTTATGTGATCGTACTATGCCTTTAAAATTAAAAGGAAAATTTATAGAAACAGTTGTGAGGCAGCATTACTATATGGCGAGTGTTGGGCGATTAAGAAGGTAGATGAACACAAATTGAATGTTGCAAATCATTATCTTTGAGGTGGATGTGTGGTAAGACTAGGAAGGATAAAATTACCAATGAAGATATTCGTGGTAGATTAGAGTCGCCCGATTGAGGATAAGATGAGGGAGAACCGATTGAGATGGTTTGGACACATCTTTGCGGAGACGAGAATGCACCGTGAGAAAGAGTGAGAGTATTAGGGTAGGACATATAAGGAAAGGTAGAGGAAGACCGTTACAAGCGTGGATGCAAGTCATTCGTCTGAGATATGCTTATTAAGCAGTAGATGGCAACTAGCTTTGGATAGGAAGGCGTGGTATAGCAAAACTCATACCTACGATCCGACGTAGTTCTCATATGGTTCCATACAGCCGACCCCTATCTGTAGGGAATAAGGCTTAGTTTGTTGTTGTTGTTGTTGTACTGTCTAAATGACAAATTTAATCTGTGTAAAACAACGAAGACGTCTGTACAAGGGAGGAGTAAATTGCATGGAACGTGTCCCTCTCGTCTTTGAAGCCTATTGACAATATATCAAAGTCAAAGCCGCATTGCAGTTTGTAAATGCTACGTACCGTACAATCATCAGTTTAAGGAAATGGTGCGAAACCTCCTCAAATTTCTTGAAAATGAGAAGATTTTGCTTATTCGAGGAAATAAAACTATGTTCACTAGCATCCAACAATATATCATAAAAATTGTCAATGTTTGCCTAACCTTCATCATATACTTTCAAGTATTTTTGGATTTGTATAGGCTAGGTCAGATAAATTTTATTTATTTAAAAATTGATTTTTTAAATTTAAATAGTAATATAGATCATGAGATAGTTGAACAATAATAAATATAATAATTTTTAAGAAAAAAAATGTTAAAACAAATGGATGTTTACTTTTTTGAACAAAATATGCCCTACATCCGCCCAAAGCATTGCAACGATATAGTTACTTGTTTAACTCAACAGACAGCGAGATAAAAATACTTTCACTCTTGTTTACTTTCTATGTTTTTCCTATTTCTAATTTGGTTTCTATTATTTTTCACATATCTATATACAAAATAAATTAGAGGTAAAACAACTTGTAACGAACAAATTTCTCTTGGATTAAAATAATACAATTAAAAGTTGTTACAAATTGAATTTGAATGATTTGATGTGGAGTAGTTCCCTTGACTTGAGCGATCCTCTGATTAACGGTCTATAGTTGGAGGTTAGGGGCCACGTGGCTTGATCCTATGCTCCAAATGATTTGATTGCTGACGGTGTGGATTTGTTGAAGAACTTCGCTTTGACTCTTCGAATGTAGATTTTGATTTGGCTTTGTGGGAAGACTTCGTCTCCTGAATTTGATTTGGCTTCTCACTTTGATTTGAATGTGGATTTGGCTTTAATCTTGAAGAGCTTGGTTTTGCTGCGGATTTGAAGAATTGAAGAGGATTTAACCCTCTTCTCCTTCGTTTCTTCATTGGCTTTACTTCAGCTTGGTTTTGGAGAACTGAAGAGTGTTTGTGCTCTTCTTCTCCTTTCTTCTTCTTGTGTCTGGCTCTAAAACTTCTGCAGCTCTTCTCTTCTTGACTCCTCCTTGGGAGTCCCTGCATTAGGGTTAGTGGCCTATTTATAGGCAAATTTGGATAGCCTTTTAACCACTTACGAATTATCCGATTAATTTGAATAATTCTTTTGAAAAGTTTACTCATTATCTTAATCTATTTAAATGATTTATAAATATAATATTTTGATTATATTTAACTAAAATCAAGTAAAGACTAAGAAAAGTAGGATGGGCCACATGAGCTTTTTAAATTGAATTTGGGCCTTAAATGGACATTTGGATTTTAATTGGCTTAATGGATTAATTAAGTAAAATTAACCCGGCCAGACGAATTTATTTGTTTTAAAATTTTCAACGTCTACAAATGCCCCCACAAGATTTATCAATTTATTATATAATAAATAAATTGGTAAATCTTGACTTTTGGCTTTAAAATTTTATCAAATTTGATTTAGTCTTGAGTTTTTCCCCAAGATAGAGACAATATTTTTCGATCTCGAATTTTACTCAAGATAGAAAATAATTTTTTTTCAATTTAGCTCAAGGCAAAAGATTTTTTTTAACGATTTTTTTTATAAATCTTGAATTTTTCTCAAGATAAAACATTTTTTTTTAATCTTGAATTTTGCTCAAGATAAAAGATTTTTTTTTTAAAATCTTGAATTTACTCAAGGTATAAAAGAAGGTTTTTTTATTATTATTTTTAAAGATTGAAACACCTCAAAATAAATTGGTGCCCCACCATCTGCATGGAGTCATCGTGGACTTTGTTGCTTTTGACACATGACAATGCTGACTTTCTTTGAACTTGGTTTAACGGACGGCCGGTAATCCACAAAATTGGATATGCATGGGTAATCCTTGCTTTCAAAGAATTCCACTAGCAATAAAATTGGACTAACTCCAAAGAATTTCAAAGAATTTCCATAACTCGGGCTTTAAGCATATGACTTCACACAAACCACTGCCAAGGATAATGACAAATTTTTTTTTTATGCCAAAATCTCATCACACTTCAATCTTTCGGCAAGATAATGATAAAACTACTTCATTGCATGATAATCTCCATTGCCATTTGGACTTCAGAAATTCAATTCGAATTGAATCCTCAATTATGATAAACAATCACGTTCAGATATGACCAATATTTTGGAAAAGACTTCATTAAATCTCCAACCCATTAAATGCATCAAATTCTTTATCTTAAAGAATAACAATTGCATGAGAATTCCACTTGCGGCTGCCGCCAAAGGTCTAACACACAATTTAATATTGCCTGGGATCTTTGCCTCTAAATAAACCGCGCATGAAGATTAGAGACCAGATTGTGGAGTTTTCCTTCTCTTTTTTTTTTTAATTGCAGGAAACAACCGAAGAGCGTTTTTGTATATGCATTTTCGAATTTCACCAAAGCCGAGCCATGCCTTTGTTAACATCCACACGTGAGTCCTTGGAGTTCCTCTTAACTGCAATCGGTTTCCCATAACTGCAATCGGTTTCCCATAAAAGGAGCACAGAAAAATTTTCGGCCGTCCATATTCAAAGTCGACAGCACGTTCATTGCCTTCGGCACGTCGGATTTCTCAAACGACGGCTTGGTTGACATTCTAACTCGAAGTTCATTCAAGAGGTCTTGCTTGCAGTTCGTCCCTCATCAATTTAGAGAAAACGCGAGGCAAATTGACATCTCGTTTCGTCCTTCCTTCGAGCCAATCATAGTTCACCAACTTTGCTTTGGTTTCTCTTTTTTTTTTTTCCTTTTGTGTTCTGAGTTTATCAAGCACTTGAAACCAATTTTGTATTTCGTTTTTTGCTTTTCAGGTTGCAATCGTCAATCGACATCCACGGCGTTCGATTTCTCGACCTTCTTCCATGGGAGTTTTACTTGCTTAGTTCTAGAGATCCTTTGGTCAAAGTTTGAGTGTCGTTCGCCGGCTCCCAATCATGGAGTTTTGAGAACGACTGTCGTGCCGATGCTTTGAATTGGCATCCAACATTTGCAAATTGTTTCGTGTTCTACGTCTATCGAGAACTCGAAAAAAAAAATGGTATTTTGCTTGTCTTCTTAGAGCCAATATTGGTTGTCATCAAATTGGCAAAATCTTGACCGAGCAAAGCTGGAAGACGACAACAAATTTTTGTTGTGCGATGATGACGATAATAAAACTCCTTGGCTTCCTCAAGTTTATCTCCCATTGGAAGTTTACTTCTTGGTTGGAATTCTTGATTGACCAGTCGCAAAAGTGGCAGGTCCTTCTTTCAAAATGTCGCCATCCTTCCATTCACTGTGATTAGGCTTGTTGCTGTTTCTCCTGGGACTTTATCCTCTGGTGTGGTTTCTCACGAAGATGCACGTTACATATGGACGACAAACTTAATTTAATCATGGACCAACATAAAGGGCACATCTAATTTCTTTTAACTTCTAACACGTGATTGATGCCATGCATTAATGAAATTATGGAGTTTGTTCGCATGCAAGAATTAGAGTCCTTTACCGAGGAGGCTTAAGGATTACTACCGTCAATATATAGCCATCTTTCCTTCGCGGCTCACATCACAACAACTTTAATCCGACAATTGATGAGCATCATGGGATTCTGAAAAGGCAAGATACAAAGTTAATGGCAGCTGATTTCGGAGGCGAAAGACTGACTCCGCAAATGGTGAGATCAACTCGATGGCTTCATTGTGCAGTGTGATATGGACACATTCTGATTCTCGATTGCTCCATTGGGAGGATATTGGATACAGCGACGATGATGAATCCATGCACTTGCTTTTCGAAATGAGCACTTAATGAACGAATAAGGGACAGATCTTTAGTTTTACCGGCCTTGCTCGGAATTCAGAATTGTTAGTCCACTGTAAGTTGGAATTCGCAAGTGATATGATATACCACGTGTTTGTTGAAAATTTTCTTGTTCGTTCTCCTTCTCAGTTTCATTCCTTTTTTATTTTATTTTATTTTTTTCTGATGAAATTGCTTGTAGTTGCTTTGTAGGATTTTTTGTGACCACCAATGAACTTGGATTTTTGCGCATGCATTAAGATTGGAGAACAAATTTAACTGTCTCATTTGGAGAAGTCTTTGAGGCTTCTCCCAGTGTATGTAATCCACCACCAAAGCATCAAGAAGAAGATCGAGGGAAGTTTGTTGGCTTGAAGTTGCCTTGGTTTGCAACCGTTCTTACCATTGTCACTGTTGGATAGGATAGGCAAGCTCTGTCTTCCAATGAGATGGTTGATGACCGAACTTCTGGAGGCAATAGCAACCTGATTCGTTGGCCGACATTGAATTTTTTCATAACTACCATCGACATGTGGATAGCTTCATTGGAAAATTGCTACAGCAGCTTTTGCTCTCGAGAAACAATTGGGATCTTGCTGTTTGTGAAACAAACTTGAGTTGGCATTGAATGACCAATAATGGTTGTCATTACTCTCCAGTGTTTGCATTACGTCAACTGATAGTAGCATCATGTGGCCTCGTTGAACTTATACACTCATTTTTGCCTTTTTTTTAAAATTTTTTTAAGTTTCAACTTGTGCTTGGGTATTGTCATCCTTTACAATCACCACTAATTGGATCATTGTGTTTACTTTGTAGGCTTACCCAAGACGCACAAGAAATTTCAAGCTTTGCATACTTCAAGTTTTGACATAGATCGATCCTCACAAGTGTGTCTTCATACACTCGTGTGACATTTGAAGGTCGACAAACAATTAGGGGCTTGAAGATTTCAGAATTTGACGTGTTCCCATCTTCGCAAGCATTTTTATATGCTTGTGTGATAATTGAAGAACGAAATAGCTTAGGAGGCTTGAAACTTTGGCGTGCCCATCCTGACAAGTGTTTTTGCATACTTGTGTGATAATTGAAGATCGGAGCAGCTTAGGAGCTTGAAGATTTGGCGTGCCCATCCTCACAAGTGTTTCTGCACACTTGTGTGATAATTGAAGATTGGAGCAGCTTATGAGCTTGAAGATTTGGCGTGCCCATCCTCACAAGTGTTTTTGCACACTTGTGTGATAATTGAAGATTGGAGCAGCTTAGGAGCTTGAAGATTTGGCGTGCCCATCCTCACAAGTGTTTTTGCACACTTGTGTGATAATTGAAGATCGGACCAGGTTAGGAGCTTGAAGATTTGGCGTGTCCATCTTCACAAGTGTTTTTGCACACTTGTGTGATAATTGAAGATTGGAGCAGCTTAGGAGCTTGAAGATTTGGCGTGCCCATCCTCATAAGTGTTTTTGCACACTTGTGTGATAATTGAAGATCGGAGCAGTTAGGAGCTTGAAGATTTGGCGTGCCCATCCTCACAAGTGTTTTTGCACACTTGTGTGATAATTAAAGACCGGGGAAAATCAGGAAGCTCGAAGATTTGACATGCCCATCCTCACAAGTGTTTTTTTATACACCTGTGCGATAATTGAAGATCGAAACAGTCATTGGCCATCTCGTTTATTGCAGGACTCCTTGAGCTATACAAAGCATTAAAAGGTTTGAAGATTTTAACGCTTGAGTTATTTCCCACTTCACAAGTGTGTACATACACTTGTGTGATAAACTGAGACTCATTCGAACATTTGAAGGGCTTTAACCTGTCCAATAGCTTGAAGAAGCACCAGAGGATTTGTTCAACTTTACAAAATTTCCCTTCTTTCTTTTTTTTTCCTTATCTCTTATTTTAAAGAGATATTCTGATGCCCTTTTTTTCACTTTGCAGAAATGGTGAAGTCAAAGTTTGCCAAAGTTCTGAATGTAGATGGCCACACCATTGCTGAAGACGTGGAACACGGTGCACGTTACCTTCGGTTTGAAGAAACGGATGTAAAGTGCCATAACTCTTCTAATGAGAGGTGAATTGAAGTTTCGCATCCATAGAGCGATGATACATCCTCCTTCTTCCATTATTTTAGAGAGTATGGCCACCAATGATCCGAAAGCTGATCAACTCACCTTGATCATTTGCCTTCAAAGATTTTTGATCCTTTTTTTGCCTTAGAGTTACTCACCAACATAGTAGCTGCAGCCAGATCTCCTATTCTTGAACCTTTTGCTGCGGTGACTAAAAACTCTTTGTTTATGAAGATTGCATTTTAAGAAACTTAGAAGCTGTCAAAGGAGGTATTACAGCACCAGTTCTCCCAATGGGATGGAAACAGCTTAATCATCCAGCTTCTAGTCGTTAGTTCATTTCATGAAGATCCAGCACCTTCGATGCATCAGAGGAATACTGATAGTGCCCAATTAAGAAAGAGAAGGTTAAGCAGTTGAAGATTCTGCAAGTTGAAATCAAAACTAAAAACTCCATGCTCAGCCTTAGAAGATCATATCAATCAATTATCTCTAAAGACTGACGACCTTCATGGACAGCTTCGAGTGCGCCCCAAAAACTACGGCAGAGTAAGCACCAGCAAGAGACGTTGCTGATGTAAAATTCATTGACCAAGATTGGAGAAGTTTTAATGATAGTTTCTCGTAGTTTCTTGATTACCACTTGAGCAGATATTTCAATTCGGACTCGTGGACATTACCACTGTGGTTTCTTTTCCTTTGGCTTTTTGTTGGTACTTTCCATTTTATCAGGAAGAACAAACGAAAATATTTATTGATTTTGACTGAACTTGGATTTATATTTTTCCATCCAAACTGCCTACGTACCCTTGAAAGGGATCAAGTCTGACGTAGTTCCTTACGAATAATTTCTTTCTTTTGTTTTTTTTGTGATTTTTTTTAATTTTGCTTTGCCGTTCACAGTTTATCCTCTTGCGGGCCAGAGTGGCACAAATAATTTTCCAGAAGGCAGAACGAAGAATCAACAAACTCTACGCATAGAAGCGCTTGAGAAACTTGCCGTTAATTGGTCCAATCTGCAATCCATCTTTGTCCACTATCATGTACGCCCCATTGCTGAAAACTTGAGTGACAACGTACGGGCCATCCCACTTTGGTTGGAACTTGCCCCCTATTTTCCTTGTGATTACGATCGATCTTAAATGCAGAGCACCGGATCACCGACTTGGAAAGATCTCATCCGCACCTTTTTGTTGAATGATTTACGCCATTCGTGCTTGATAGCATTCGATTGAGTTTGAGCTTCCAATCTCTTTTCATCCAAAGCTTCCAGTTCTTGAAGCCGAAGCCGAGCATTTTCTTCTGTAGTCAACCCTTCTTGGATAGCAATCCGCAGCAATGGGATTTGACATTCCAAAGGAAGTACAACTTCAACTCCATACACCAAAGAATATGACGTAGCTTGAGTGGGAGTGCGAAAAGTTGTGCGATATGCCCATAATGCCTCGCCCATCCTTTCATGCCAGTCTCGCTTTGATTTCGACACGACTTTCTTCAACAAGTTGCACAGCGTCTTATTGAATGCCTCTGCCAATCCATTAGCCGGTGCATGGTACATAGAAGAGTTGTGTTGTTTGAAGCCGAACTTTGCACACAAGTTGCTTATGTGACTGTTGCAGAATGGCTTTCCATTTTCGGTGATGATATACCGGGGGACTCCATATCGGTAAATGATTTGCCCCCTGATAAAGTCTGCCACATTTTCTTTCTTGACTTCTCTTAGTGGTATAGCTTCAGCCCACTTCGAGAAATAATCAGTCGCAGCAAGGATGTATGAGTGCCCGGCTGAAGATTTTGGAGTTATAGGTCCAACTACGTCGAGTCCCCACGCGTCAAACGGCCAAGACGCTACTGTTGGATGCAACGGTTCTGGCGGTTGGTGAATGAAATTTGCATGGAATTGGAACGCCTCACACTTGTTTGCAAAGTCCATGGAGTCTTGTACCATGGTCGGCCAGTAATACCCCATCCTTTTCACACGGAAGTGAAGTTTTGGCCCTGACTGATGAGCGCCGCATATTCCGGAGTGAGCTTCTTCCAATACAAGTGCAGCTTCTTCATTGCTTAGGCATCGAAGGAAGATTCCATCGAACGACCGTCTGTAGAGAACGTCTTTGTATAAGATGAAGCGAGGCGCACGCCTTCGGACTTCAGTCTTTCGTCGAGGGTCGTCCGGCAATTTCTGGTGTTGGAGGTAATCGATAAGTGGCTGTCTCCAATCGTCTTTTTGCTCACTATTAGTTTCTACGCTGTTGTTCTCTTGCAGATCCTCGGGAGATATCAAAGGAATTACCCATCTCTGAACCACATACACCGGATGCAGTAGATCTTCATCTAATTGAGCGAGAACAGCGGCCAGGTTGGCTAAGGCATCAGCTTCTCGATTCTCACTCCTTGGGACGAATTTGATTTTTATTGATTCAAATCGTTCGATGAGTGCTTGTGCATACCCGTGATATGGCTTAAGGTCCTTGTTCCGTACTTCGTATTCGGACACAAGTTGATTTATTATCAACAGAGAGTCTCCGTAGACTTCCAAGTGTTGAACCTCCATATCCAGCGCTGTCTCCAAACTAATGAGCAAGGCTTGATACTCGGCTACGTTGTTCGAGCATTTCTTAGTTAAAGAGAAAGCGTGAGGCATCACTTGATTATCAGGAGTGATGAACACGACCCCTGCCCCTGCGCCATACTTTCTAGCTGCTCCGTCGAAGAACAACCTCCATGCGGGCACAACTTCGGTGAAGATTACTTCTTCATCTGGAAGATCTTCGGGGAGTTCCCAATCCGCTGGGATGGGATGATCAGCAAGGAAATCTACTAAGGCTTGTCCTTTTACTGCTTTTTGTGGAACGAAACTTATGTCAAACTCCGACAGTAGAAGAGCCCATTTCCCGATCCTTCCTGAGAGAATTGGCCTCGACATGATATACTTCAATGGGTCGATCCTTGACACAAGGTTGATTGTGTGTGCCAACATGTAATGCCTCAACTTCTTTACTGCGAAGATCAGGGCCAAGCAGATCTTTTCAACTGGGGAGTATCTTAGTTCAGCTCCCACCAGCGTTCGACTGAGGTAGTAGAGCGCACTCTCTTTCCCATCGTCGTTGAGTTGTACGAGCAATGCCCCCAGTGAGTACTCTTGTGCAGCAACATAGAGAATCAATGGCTTTCCAGGAATTGGAGCTGTAAGTACTGGCGGATGTAATAGATACTGTTTAATGCTCTGAAAAGCTTTACTGCACGAACTGTCTCATTCGAAGGGTGTGTTCTTCTTTACCAATATATGGAATGGATGGCAGCGCCCTGCCAAATTGGAAATGAACCTTCGAATGTAGGCGAGCTTTCCTTGGAGGCTTTTCAATTCGTGCAAATTACTCGGTTCTGGCATGTTGACTATAGCGTCTATCTTTGATTGATCTATCTCGATGCCACGATGTCGAACAATGAAGCCAAGGAACTTCCCGGAAGTGACTCCGAAAGCACACTTTAGCAGGTTCATCTTTAGTTGATAGCGCCGAAGTTTGTTGAAGACGTCGCTAAGGTCTTGCAAATGGTCGTCCCGCTTCTTTGTCTTGACAACGAGATCATCCACATAGCACTCGACCTGTTTATGCATCATATCGTCGAAGATTTTTACGCATCGCTCATTTGGTAAGTTGCTCTGCATTCTTCAATTGAGCGGCATCACCTTATAACAAAGATATGCCTTTTGGAGTTGAATCTTGTAAGTTCTTCATCTTT